>CM057455.1:1061557500-1062157500 GCA_016271365.2 Neoceratodus forsteri
TCTGGTTGTTACCAGGTGTTGCATGTTTTGCACAGCTGTGGAAAACATTGAAATGCCACCCAGGCAAATGCAGAAAAAAGCATTTTCACAGGTGTGGTGACTTTTTTCCCTGCACCAGGGAGTTGTGCACAGGGACATAGTCCCTGGTCCGTGTCAGGCTATTTAAAAATCAGACAAGTCCAGTAAGATGCAGCACTCATTGAAAGGAAGCAAAGCATACACTGTTGGTGAAATGTAAATGTGCCTGTTTGGGGCCAGTAGCTTTCTATAGTTCTGTGGTATTTGCCACTGCTTTATTTCATGACATTTGGATTTTTGTAGAATAAACAAGCACATTTAAATTTTAACAACAGTGTGTGCTTTGCTTCCTTTTGATGAGTGCTGCATCTTATTGGACTTCTTTAGTTTCATTTAGAGGGGCTGGCTGCCCTCCAGATTTTCAGCACTCGCCTAAGAAGTGCAAGGTAATGCACCTGGGAAACAAAAACCCAGGGGAAGAGTACACAATGGGGGGTGAGATACTAACAACAACAAAAATGGAAAGGGACCTGGGGGTAGTCATATCAGATGACCTAAAGGTGGGCAAGCAATGTGAGAGGGCAGCAAGGAGGGTTGGGGATACTGGGATGCATAGGGAGAGGCATCACCAGTAGAAAACAGGAAGTTATTATCCCTCTGTACAGACAGTTGGTGAGACCCCATCTGGAGTACTGCGTGCAGTTCTGGAGACCCAATCTCCACAAGGACATAGACAGGATAGAGGCTGTCCAGGCAGGGCAACTAAAATGGTGCAGGGTCTGCACCGGAAGACATATGAAGAGAGACTTAAGGAGCTGAATATGTATAGCCTCGAGGAAAGGAGGGAGAGGGGGACATGATAAAGCGTTCAAGTATCTCAAGGAATCAACAAAGTCCAAGAGGGTAGCATCTTTCAAAAAAAGGTGTGCAAGAACAAGGGGCACAATTTGAAGATAGAAGGGGGCAGCTCAGAGGTAATTTAAGGAAGTATTTTTCACAGAGAGGGTTGTGGATGCATGGAATGGCCTTCCGGAGGAGGTTGTGGAGTCAAAAACAGTGGTGGAATTCAAGCATGCATGGGACAGTCATAAGGCAATTCTAGGGGGTGGTGGTAGGAAGAAGTAGGCTGCTGGTTAACTAGGATCTGCAGCTTATCCATTGGGTAGGGAAATGGGCAGACTGGGTGGGCCAAGCGGTCCTTATCTGCCGTCAAAATCTGTGTTTCTATGTTTCTTGCACCATGGTCGCCGCTCTTTCCACGGAGGTGTATTTGAGAATCAGGCCCCAGATTTGGAGTAAAAATAAAGACTATTTGGTTGGGTTGTTGATACATAACTGGGTATAAGAACTCCATTTGGCAGCATTAAGCTCTGCAGCACCATAGAAAAAGTTGTGGGTGTATTCCTAATGCTGATGCAGCACAGCCTAGTGATTAGGGAACAGATTTGTGTAGTTGGAGATCCATGTCCAAGGCTCACTTGAGCTATTTCCTCACCATGACCTTAAAAAATATCATAACCTCCCCCCCCTTCAGCCCACCCAGTTGTAACATTGAGAAGAAGAAAGACCCCACTGACAATCGGATGTGGCAATTTAACTTGGCTATCCTGGGTAAGCAAATGTAACAAATATAAATAAAAATTAGATTCCACCCTTGAAAGCAAGAAAGAGAATTATTCGTTTTGTTAAACACACTTTCTCAAAGGCCATGTACAGTTTTTTTTTCTTATTTTACTGCAGCTTCATGTTTTTTTTTAAACCATAAAGTATTTTTTTATAAAACTTATATTTATTTATAATTCACATTTTGGTTATTTATTCAGTCATTAATTGATTTAAACATGGCAGGTATGCTGTACACTAGCACACTCACAGACACAGAGGCTTGAATCTCAAATGGGCAAAAATCTCACCCAAGTGCTTGGAAAAGTTGTGCAATGACCTGTCCCATTGCGCAACTTCAATTTCTGGTGCATGCATGCAATTTTCTAATGTTGTGCATTTTTGTGACCCTTCTTCCACTTTACATCATCAACTCTGCGCCATGTATTCTGATAGTGCCAGGTGAAAAGTTTGGGTTCATGCTGAATTTCAAATATTTATGTCTTGGACTAGATAGTAGGCTATCTTTCTCCACCCATATAGATTGTTTGTGTAAACAAACTCTGAGATTAGGTTTCTAGTTTAGAAACAAATTTTGCTTCCTAGTAGATGCAAGAAAAAAAGATTAGATCAGGCTACCTTTATACAGTATCTTTTCTTGACTATAGTAATATAATATATAATATATAATATGGATGTGCCTCTGCTACACAGTTATCCAGGTTAGATGTGCTGTTATCATAGAGCATTGCATTGTATAACCAATCTGCTGGCCATAAAACATCATTGCTGCCTACATCTGGCTGCTGGATGGAGATCCCTTGCCACAAAGAGACTATGGAACCTCAACACATGGACCTTTTAATGGGCTCAGAAATGTGTTACTGCAGTATATATTGTCTTTTTTTATGAGATCTACTGATCTGTATGGCCTGAGAAAAAAATGAAATTATTTTTCTCAGCATACCCAAATACTTCACCGTCTTCCAGCTTTGGAAAAACAGACTTTTTTTTAGCTACTTGCGCCTTCCCTTTGGAACAATCTGCAAAAGTCACTTAAGTGAAGTTCCCTCATTGGCCTTAAGTCATTCAAAGCCCTAATTGTTAAACATTGTACAGACAAATGTGAATGTTTTGACTTCCCTAATTTTATATATTGTTAGGATATATTTGCTTTGACTTCCATCGATGTGTGTGCCCTCATTCTTCTTGCATGATTGTATTTCATTTGCATTTCTGTTTATGATTTATTCCTATGTATGTATCAGATTCTACCTACTGTCATTACTTTCCTTTTTATTTTTATCTATTATTGTGACACAGTTGTTCTCCTGATCATACACTGTTGTATTGTAGCATGTCCTACCAGGACCTCCTTGTAAATGAATTTTGCTCAACTGAGGTTTTTTCCTGGTAAAAATAAATAAATACAAATACATCAGCTTGCAGCCATTTTTTGGTGTGCATGCTACACCTAGCATGAGCTGTTATGCCCTTGAAATCACAGCAGTCACTAACAGAGTATTACTTGGAGCAGCATCATATGGTGACAAGTGGTTACAGCCATTGGTGGTAATATACAGTGCACTAAGAGTACAAGCTACTAATAATTTACATTAATGTACTAAAATCACTTTAGTGATGCTTGAACTGCATAGTTTCAAGAGACAAGCTCTAACAAAAGCTTTTTTACTAATTATTTTGCATCATAAGCATAAACAATTTTCATGAATAATGTACTTAGTACAGCAAATGAAGGCAAAATGCTGAGAAAGCTATTATTTGCACAGCCAAAAATGAGCAATTTGCACTACTTGCAATCATTAGTGAAATTCCACATGAATATTATTTACATAGGAACTCACATGTGCATCTAATAAGAACATATGCTATTTGTACCCTTTTCTACTGCAGATTGCTCAATAAAAAAGTGCAGAAACACTTAACAAGTCAGGTGCAAGCTGCACATACATAATTAGAAATGAAAAATGGTGCAAAGAGCAAATTGAACAACTGCAAAATAATAGGAACTGGTGCCCTAGGGGTGCTATTATCAAAGAAACACAGAAATGTGTAAAATGGTACATAAAGTCACACTTCATTTCCATGGTAGCAACATGCAAATGTTCCAGTAATTTGCAAATTTAAAAACTTGTACAGCTCTCTGGTGCATAGTGGGTTGCATGGCTCATCTCAAAGGTGAGCATACATTTTCACTACCTAGAATTTGGTCATAAGAAATGCACCCCTTATCTATATACTATTGTAGTCACTATTGGTGTCTGTTAGAGGACCCCAAGTAAAACTTTCTATGTCATAGTATTTTCCAGGGTATGGAGGAGAGAATTTATAAATTGTATTTAACATGATTCCTCACCATGGTGTCCTGCTGTTAGAGATTAACAACTAAGGGCATCATCCTCAGTACATAAGCAAGTGGGAAGGGTTGTCCCAACTCAGGCAGTGCTACCATTGCATGTGCAAAGCACTCTGTGGGATCCAGGATCCCCCACAGTGCAACTACAGACAGAAGTCAGCTACACAGTCCTATAGTGTGTGCTGGTAGGAAGGATGGGGTGCTGCACTGTAGAATCCCCAGACCAAATATTCTTGTCTTTGGGTGCAGAGAGGGCAGAGAGAGTAAGCTTGTTGACATGCTGCCATAACCCGTCCTCCACCTGTTGTTGCCACACCCATCTATCAGGGCCCTAAACTGCCCCACTCCATCCATGTCCCCTTCACAATCCCATGGAGGGCTGTGGAGGAAGCAGCATTTGTTTTTATTTTGTTTGTTGGGGGGTTTTGTTGGGGTTTTTTTGTTTGTTTTTTTTTGTTTAAAGAGCATTTGTGCTTCCTTGTAATGGAGATAGGGCAATTAGAGAGGACTGTTGTATACCACAATCCCCTGTTCTCTCATTGAGCAGGAACTTTCTCAGGCTTCCATTTGGAATCCTTGTGTCCACCCAAGTTCTTCCCCTGTAACTGCACTGTCCTAGCAAGGAGCTCTGAAATGATGTATGGAGCAGGCTTGGACTGTGGATTCTGCCTGCAAGCTGGTCTTACACCGTAGTATTGATAAACAGAACAGTGTGGGCTGGCTGCATAAAAATGGACTGGGCTTAATTCTACTTTTTATATTTTTTAAATGAAATTGTAAACAAAATGTCTCGTAACCATGCTGTGGCCCTAAATTCCCTCACTGACATGGTTGTGTTGTTCCAATATATAGTATCAGAAAAGAGTGACTGGGAAAAAGTAGACCATGTAGAATAACTTTATCCACAAGTCTTCCGGGATTAAACAGTCATTATTCTTAAGTAAAAAGGGTTTGAAACAAAAATAAGTAACATAGATATGATACAGAAGAAAAAGATATAACCTCTCGGTGAAGCTTTCAAAACTTTTTCCAAAAATATGTTGAATTTGTTTAGCATGCAGTTTTGATCTTTTCAGTGACTAACTGGATTGGTGAGTGGGATTGTTTGGAACAGATGTATAAGATGCAGCAGCCAGTCAGAACATATATTTTTGCACTGCCCCTCAATTAGTTTTGCAGTTAATGATTTCGTTGGTGGACAATACAGTTGCATTCTGGTTGTCTGAGGGGCTATCATTCCAGTACTATAAATGGCAAAATGTACAGAAATTTAGTGCAGAGTACCAACAAATTGAATGGCATTTTAACTGACATGGTCATGATGAACTGCTTTGGAAAAGCTGATATGAAACCACAATTAAGGTGACTGGTGACCACCACAGTATCCAGAATTGTGGACATGTCCTGCAGTATATAAAGAGAGCAGAGGGGTCTGGGTGACCATTTGTTTAAATCCATTCTGAATCCTTCAGTTAACCCAGTGAGAGTGAACCAATGCCACATATTCTAAGGTCAGGTTTAGCAATATGCAAAGTCCCTTCTGTCAGCACTATTTTGCATGATGTGCAAAAGGTGGTATATTTGTACAAACACAGAGCACACTGTGAGTGCACAAAGCATTTACAAATATACCCCCAGAGTGCAATGCACTGGAAGATACTAACAGGTTTTCTCAGTCACAAAGCACAATAACCTGCTGGCCAGTAATGGGAATAACACCAGAGAGAACAGGTAGCCCAAATGCAAAGTATCAGTTATTGTGTTCCACACATTAGCCCAGTTTCACAAATTTGCTATATTTGAATGTTCCCATGCAAATGAGCACATTCCCCATTCTAGGCACTATGGAATCATTACCAGCTCATGTGGCCCTTTCAGTTCCAGTAACAGGACTTATGCTCCTTGGTTTGCAGGGAGGATGGGCCAAAGCCCAGTATTAACAGATGGCTACTGAAGTAGCAGTACAACACAGTACTAAGCAGCACTGCATCCTAGGTACTTTTGTGCTGTGGTTGGAGTGCAGTTTATTCCTTGAATCATTTATGCGTGTCAGTACAGGTAGTGTGACTGGGATTTGTGTTACCATAGCCCCATGAAATTTGCACATCAAACATGCAAAATAATTTATCCAACCCATGATCACACAAACATCTGACCTGAAGTAAGGATGATCACATATCAATATACGTCTGTGCTTTTCCATGCATTCTGAGACTCTGAAGTCATGTATGCCATATGTATAGCATTATAAGTTTGCCTTTCAAACACAGTAATTTGCACAGGGAAAAAAATACCCATAGTGCCATCACAGTACTTTGAATATGTCTTAGTGCACTGCATACAGACCCCTGATCATTTGTATGTAAGCAGTCCATAACTTTCTGCCACCATGTAATCGAATATGGGATTCACAAATTAATGCTTTGAATATTAAAAGCCTTACACTAAGTCTGCACTGAAGTTACAAATCACAGGTTGCATGGTGCAAAGATATTTTTACATGGTACTAAAGCTTTGAATATCTTGGCCTTGGCTATTTGAATGCTTGCCTATTAATGGTGGGGCAGGTACAAATGGCAGGTAGTGTTTGTTTACCATTCCTGAGAGCAGGAATTCCTATGAGAATTTGCAGACTTTATCATGTACATGATACTGGCATCCTCCAGCCTGTTGGTGCTGGGGGATTTTATCACATGGGTTAATGATAAAGGATCCAAGTATGGTTGTCAATTCCTTGAGCTCATGTCATCACTGGACTTTGTATAAGCAGCTGCCACCACTACCCACTAATCTCTGGACATAACTTTGACTTGGTCCTCTCACTGGGCCTTGACATCTCTGATGTTGAGGTGATTCTGTCAGTTGGTTGGACCATTACACTGTCAGTTGTCAGTTTGGAGCCCCCCTGTTCTTCTTTCCCTCTGTAGAGATGGTCAAGTACTGCCCCTTGTGAAATGTGGAGGTGGAAAGGTTATTGGTGCATGGCATCCTGGGTATAGTGTCAGTCTGCACATAGGGTACTGGGGCTATGGTTGAGAGTTCTAATATGGCTCTCACTGTGGCATTTGATTCCATTGTACCCATGTATGTCCTATAGTCTCACAGTGCTGCTTCACTTAATTCAGTGGGTAGCTGAGAATGATGAAAGCTAATCGTTGGATGCTGGAGCACCTTTAGAGTAGGCCTTGCTCATAAGAGGATAGCTTGAAACCTCACTACCTAGAGTATCAGAGGGCAAACGCCCATAAGAAGGCAGAGTTCCTGTCTGGGATCAATGCTATAGATAAGAATAGGCCTGCTCCACTTTTGTGCACTGTAAACAGTCTACTTCATCCTTCCTGTCTGCAGTCCAAAGGAGTGTTGACCACTGAGAGGTGTAAGGATTTCAGTCATTTCATCACTGACAGGGTGTCCTTGATCAGGGTGCAGATCTCACATGTGGCCTTTCATGGCTCAGTGGTGTTGTGCCAACAATGAACAGAGGTCCTGTAATACAGTACAATTGGGTATATTCATTCCATTTGGGATTGAGGATGTTATACAGGTGATCCTGATGCAGAACTCCACTTAACTTTTTATTAGATCAGGCCCCTAACTGACTGTTGACAGACTACTGAGATGACCTTGTTCTAGTTTTCACAGGGATTTTCAGGTGTTACATAGAAACATTAACAGGCAGGTAAAGACCAGGGGCCCGATTCCAGAAGGCATGGTGCAAGTCTCCGACAATTGCAATTTGCGCCAAATACCAATGTGCTAGGGACCCTGTGCCTGATTCCAGAACAGCCAGGGTCCCCGGTGGCTACATCCATGACTTGCGCCAACCCAACAGCTATGCCAAACAAAGGGCATAACTGTAGAGGGTGTCGCAAGCCTGCAGTACAGAACTCGGAAGGGCACAAGTGCCCCTCTGCCCCCGAGCCCCCAATAAATAGTACAGAAAGTCCCTCAGGGTTATGAGACCTCCTCTGGCCCCTGATCCCACAATATACAGTATACCAAGCCCCACATGGCTATCAGACCCCCATGCCCTGATCCCCAAATAAATGCACCTATAAGCCCTGTAGGGCTATCAGACCCTCCCACCCTCCCCCAAGACTCGATCCCCATGTCCGGGTGGTAGTGCATGAGGTGGAGTATGACTACACATATTCCCATACCCTGGTGATCTAGTGGTCCCCCATCCAGCAATACCAGTCCACCCCACCCCCTGACACCCATTCCAAGTCAGCGACTGGCACATCCCACCTCTCACCTCCACGTCCAGCCACTGACTGAGCACCATCAGAGCACATATTACTGTATACAGTACATGCTCACTGAATGAGGTGTCATTCGGTGAGCGTGTTCTGTATACAGTAGTACATGCTCTGAGGGAGCTCAGTTGGAGGCTGGCTGTGGAGGTGAGAGGTGGGAGGTGGGAAGTGCCAGTCGCTGACTGGGAATGCGTGTGGGAAGGTGGGAGTGTACTGGTACTGCTGGGTGGTGGGCCACTAGACTACCAGGGATAGCAGTTTTTGCTTTTCTGCATACAGGTTACAATTACTGGCAAGCTGTCGATCGGTGATCGGGGCTGGGGGGTGCATGAATAGCCCTGTGGGGCAGAACCCCTTGGATGCCGAATGGGACTTGGGGGGGCATGTGTAGCCCTGTGGAGCATTACTTAGGGATCAGGCAGGCTTGGGGGTGCCAGCAGCCAGCTGAGGGCATTTCTGTGTATTTATAATGGGGATGGGTGGGGGCTTATGTGGGATCATGGGGGCTGGCTGTTGAGTGCACATGGCACAGTGGTGCACCCCCAGTGGACTCAAAGTACACTTAGACCAGCTAATAGCTGGTCTAACTGTACTTAGACCAATGTCCTCTAGGGGTTCTCTTGGAATAGCAAATGTGTTCTTCCATCAGCCACCCTCCCATAATAGGGCACAACTGCTGCCATAAACCCCCTTGTGCCATGTCACAGGGGTTTATGCTGTACATGGTGGCATAGGACCACTTCAACGCAGTCAGACTGCAACATGTCACAGACTGCGTTTTGGAATATCGATTGACATTACGAATGGTGCAAATTGCTACTTGCACCATTTCTTTTGGCACAAGTCATGTTGCGCCATACACAACCGATCTGGAATCAGGCCCCAAGGGTGTAACTAGACAGCTCTGATCCTACCTTATTCTGCTCCAATCTATTGCAGGGTGGGTTCTAGGCAGAGCTCCCTACTGGGAGCACAATTAGTTCAGTAACTGGATCTCCTGCCCCTCTAGCTACAGTTTTAGCCATCAAGTTATCCAGATATTTCCAGATATTTTGTGATATTTCTAAATGACCATTCTCTGGGGCCCCACAGTGGTATGACAGACATGCAAGACATTTCTCTAGAGCTATCACAGACATTTCAGGAAATACCCAGACACATCAGTGGCTGCAGCTGTGCTACAGCTATCAGTCACTTATACCTGTCTCAAGCTCCTTGAAACACTGTACCTGCTTTGCCTCAACCACATCACCTGGCAAGCTATTCCATCTGTCCACCATCCTCTCCATGAAGAAGTACTTCCTCACATCCCTCCTAAATATAATCCATCTGCATCTGGAATTTTGACAGGTAAAGGGTGGCTGTAGGACTAATAATGCTTGAAACTGGACTTTGGACATGTTTGAGACCCTAACTAAATTATGGGGATCAAAAGGAGGAATTAGCTCTTCAGTGACACCTACTGGGCATGTGGATTCCCAGCCTGTGGCAATATAAGCAGCAAATAGCCAGGTCATGCTAAAAGTCACCTTGACCCTCAACCCATGGACCATGACTGGGCCTCTTCACTCATGGTCGCAGGTAAGAAAGATCTTCTCTGCCTTTTGCCTCTGGATTCCTCTCCTGCAACCAGATCTTGCTCCCAACTGTAGCCACACACCCTACTCAGGACACTTAGCTGATACAGAAGGATGCCCCAAAGTACAGCCCATCAGCTTGCAGTCTGAAGGTGGAGAGAGAGAGAGCCAACTGGCTCATTCTGTTGCTGTTGTTTCAGTTAATGCTTCTAGGCCAGATTATGGGCTATTTTCAACAGTGGCAGTGCTAAATTTCTGTGGGAGAGACTGGGTTTCAGTCCCATCATTGTGACTGAAATTATTTCTAATGTCACTGTGGCTTCTGCTTCTGTGAGAGGGAAGTGGGACTAGGGAGATGGAAAATCTCCCTGAAATGTCACTATTTATCAGTCTTTTTGGGATTACTGCACCAAGAAGAATTCTAGCACTACACTCTATTTAGCTAAATTAGTATTTCCCTAACTTGTTGTTTAAAATTAGCATGCTTGGGGATATGAGTGCTTCAGTTATTGGTGTGGTTGCAGATGAGTAGCTAATTAACTTAATTCATTTACTAGTGTGTATGGGGAGTGATTGGATAAGCTTATAGAAATATTAGAGAGTGAGCGGTCTGTATTTGTGATTTAATCTGCTATTGGTGTTTTAAAGGTGGGGTGATTGTGTGGGTGGTTAGTGTGTGTTTTGCTTTGGATAGCTTACTGGGTTTGTGGGTTGTGGGTGGTGGGCAGGGTGATGGTAAGCTTGTGATTGGGTAGGTATTACTGCAACAGCAGGGAGTGAGTAGGTATGTAGCCCCCTGGCTTAGCTACTCCCTGTCCCAGTTCTGTGTTCTACATCCTTCCAAGACCCTCCTATACAAATGGTTGCCTATTATCACTGCAGAAAGGTGAAGATTGTGAGATAATGTGGAAAACAATGGGGGGGGGGTCAGGAAGAGCTAATTGAAGAAGCTTTATCAGGAGGGTGAATACCAGGAGATGCCTAGTGAGATATGGGACGCAGAGCGAGACCAGATGTCTCTACCCATGCCCTTTGGGCAGTCCTATGCAATGCCAGATCAATGAGGAACAAGACTGCTATCATGGCAGATTTTATTTCTGGTTCCTCAAAAGATCTGGTATACATCACAGAGACCTGGCTGGGAGATGATGCCAGTCCAGTTTGTGAGGTGGTTCTTCCAGCAGGATGCTCTGTGGTACACTGTCTGAGGAGGAATCGCGTGGAGGGCTGGCCCTCTGTGTTAAAGTCAGGTTGAACTTCACTGTGCAGCCAGTGAGGGAAAACTTGTCATTTGAATGTAAGACCATGCGTGAGGGTCCAGGTGCATGTTGTAGGATTCTCTTCACATACCAGCATCCTGGACATGCAGAGGAATCCTACAGGAAATAGTGGACTTCATGACCTACAGAGTATTGGAGTTGCCAGACAGATTTTCTTGCATGACTTTATTGCTTGGCTCAGTTTTTTTTTTTTATCAAATCCATATTTATTCCCTTTCTGCAGCGAGACCGGCTTGGGGCATCGAGCCGCCGGCCCTGCCCACCTGGAGAGCTGGGTGGCTCATACCGCACCCAGGAGGGTCCGGAACGGCCGTCATGCTGTCCCACCGGAGGGCCCCCTCTGCCACTGCTAGCCAGGACAACCCCGGATCCTCCCCGACAGGACTCTTTGCAAGTCCTCCAGGCAGTGCAGGGCACGGCCGTCAAGCTGCACGGTAGCACCCAGCCATTTTCCTCTGATTTTTTGTCCCTCGGGGATGCAGACGTGCAATGACGTCAGGCACAGCGTGCTGACGTCTGCTGCACTCCCCCTCCAGCTGCCATCTCACTGACAGTACCTCCAGGCATCCCCAGAGGTCGCTGCTGTGTGACGGTGTTCACCTACCCACCCCAGGACTAGGAGAGCAGTCAACGGACGCTCAATCCTAGTCCTCCCCTGCCAGCTCCCGACAACCCGGGCTTATTCCCGAACTCAGGTCACCGGTGTGGTGCGAGGTGTGGCATCTAGCACCTCAACCCTCAGTGCCACTGGGTCGGCTTAATGCTTGGCTCAGTGATAAACTTTTGCATTTTGGTCATGCTTTCCTCCAGTTGATGCATTCACTGGGCCTCGTACAAGTATTTCCTTCTGTGAACGATGACCACAGTAATGCCTTAGAAATGTTTTTTCCCTTGGGGCATGAGACTGGTAATCTTCAGATTGATCCATTGGTTTGGTGGGTTCATTGAACAATGAAGTTCTTCTTTGGGACCTAAGATGGAGTCAGATGAACTTCAGGTGGTGTTGAACATTATCAGTGTGTTGGCGGTGTGCAAAATGAGGTCAGAGGAGGCAGTGGAGGCCTATAATACAGCTGTTGCCATTGCTTCCAATGATGTAGCACCATCCTGTGTTCTTCCTCGGTCTCTCTCCATGTCTTGGCTTGGTTTGATGGTGAGCTTAGGCAGCTGAAGACCGGAGTCAAAGGTTGGAGCACCATTGGAGAAGGTCCAGTGCTGTGAAGGATGAACTGGCTCTGAACATTCACTATAATGAACATCAGAGGGCAATCTCCCAAAAGAAGGCAGCTTTTCTGTCTAGGGGATTGCTGCTGGAAGGAACCAACCAGATCAGCTCTTTTGGACTGCAGACAGGCTGTTTCAGCTGGCATGTCTGGAGTCTATTAGAGTCTTTCATCAGCAAAATGTGAGGTGTTCACTTAGTTCTTCTCAGACAAGGTTTTCTAAATTGAGGCTGGGATCTCCCCAAGCATGCTATGGTGCCTTGGTGGTATTGAGTCCACCTGCTATAGAAGCACTCAGCTTGTGTCGGGAGAATTAAAGCCAGTAATGGTTAAAGAGGTTTGTATGGTGATCTCAGAGCTGCAACCCACTTTTTACAAACTGATCATGACATGACTACTGGTCAGTTGTGTGGGGCTACAGGGTTCAGTATTTGCTGGGGTCATCCGATGCTGTTGCTGACATTCCTGTGTGACTGCCAAAAGTGGTGTGACAGGGGGTCAGTGGCCAGAGAGTGTGCTGTTTCATTGTTTTAAATTGTATTTGTTTTACTAAGCTCACTATTTACCAGGCAGTGAGAAACTCTTAAATAGGAAGTATACTGGGAGCTGTAGTCCACAAGGTGTGTTTGTAGGACTACAGGGTTCAGTTAACTGTACCTTTTTGCACACTGGGAGGTAGCAGGCTACTAGAAAACAGCCAGACAGCATTTGGGCACTGTTAAATAGTTTATTTTAGCAGTATTTGGGTGCAAACATGCGCTGTGACCGCTGCTCCACTTCTGGGTCATGAGAGGACTTAAAATCAAGCAGCTGTGTGAGTGGCACTTTGATAGTTGCTGACATTTCTGTGTGACCTCCAAAAGCGGTGTGTCAGAGGATCAGTGGCCAGAGAGGGTGCTGTTTCGTTGTTTTAAATTGTATTTGTGTTCATTTCACTAAGCTCACTATTTGCCAGGCAGTGAGAAACTCTTAAACATGAAGTATACATACTAACATACTAAAAGACAGCAGAATAGGCCTAATGGTCTTTTATGTCTGCTTGTTAGTCAGCCCCTATTAGGCGCTAGCTCCTCATCCCCCTGGCCCCCGAGAGGGTCAACTTCAGTTTCAGTATCCTCATGCATCTGTCCCATCCCCTCTAAAAGCCCTCCACTGTGCCCTGTTCAACTAGATTCCTGGGCAATGCATTTCATGGCTCCACCACCCTCTCAGTGAAGTAATGCCTTCTATGTTCTCCCCTGTATGTTCCCCCCTCCAACTTTCACTCACGCCCACTGGTTGTGCCCCCTTTCCTTAGCCTGAACATTTCTTTGGCTCTGCCACTGTTAATCCCTTTCTTATATTTAAATATCTCAATCATGTCACCGCTGTCTCCCCTCTCCTCCAGCGAGTACAGCTCAAGGACTTCCAGCCTTTCCTCATAGATCCTTTCGCTCATGCCCTTCCTTCCTAAGGTGAGGTCTCCAGAACTGCACGCAGTACTCAAGAGTTGACCTGAACAAGGCATTATACAGAGGAAGGATCACTTCCTTCTTCCTGGACGTTATTCCCAGGGCTATGCAGCCCAGAATCCTGTTTGCCTTTGTTGCAGATCTTCTGCAGTTTTCAGTGTTGTTCATTCTGGTGTCTACCACCACCCCCAGGTCCCTTTCACTCATTGTGGCTTGCAGTGAGACCCTGGGAGCTGTAGTCCACGAGGCGTGTTTGTAGGACTACAGGGTTCAGTTAACTGTACCTTTTTGCACACTGGGCAGTAGAAGGCTACTAGAAAACAGCATTTGGGCACTGTTAAATAGTTTATTTTAGCAGTATTTGGGTGCAAACGCACACCATGACCACTGCTTCACTTGGTCATGGGAGCACTTAAAATCAAGCAGCTCTGCAAGCGGCGCTAGTGTGAGCGGTGTGCCTCAGCATGTGCAGAGACACTTGCAGAGATGCACACAGAGACACGTGCAGAGACAAGCTCGTCTAGTGTGTGTTCACATGGAACAGGGATTAGGGGATATAAAGAATTGAAAGGTACATAACATAAGGTAAGAGCAGTGGAGGGCAGGAATTTAACTGCTTGGTTGCCAAATATTAACAATTTGTACCATAAATAATAACAAAATGACAGCATCAGTACTAAGGATGGAGACTTACTTGTGAAGTGTAGGAGCTGCTGCATGTGTAAGATGGCAGATGAGGGGACTGATTATACAGATTTCCAATGTAAGAAGTGCATACAAAATCAGGATTTGCAGCATAATCTGAACCTTGTTATAGAGAGGTTAGAGATATTGGAAAGAAGCCAGTGGGAACTAACTGTCAAATTGAAAATACTATCTAGTCTCAATAAAACCAACAGTGATAGGGAAGCTGGTAAAACAATAGAAGGATTGGGGGAGAGAAAAAAGGATTGTGGTATAAATGACATGGAAAATAATGAATGGAGTGAAGTCATTTCTGTAAAACAAAACAGAAGAGCGAGAAGTCCCTTGAAACCAGCACTAGGCAATTTTAATGATGAGCATTCAGCAACTACTAGTGAAAATATTATATCATTGTTGAATAGAGAACATAGGCATGAGGATGGTCTAAAAATGAGTACCAGTATGGGCTTTGAGGTACCAATAGCCAATAGTTATAGCATACTTGCCGAACCCCAAAACTCTCTGTTAGAGGGGATAGAAAATGCCAACAGTATGGCTTCTCAGGAGTGTCTCTCTAAACAAGGGCCAAGACAAGTCATAGTGACTGGTGACTCAATCATTAAATATACGGATAAGTATATTTGCAAGGAGGATAAGGCCAATAACATGGTCAGCAGCTTCTCTGGAGCGGGAGCAATTGACCTGTACTATATGGTTGACAATATATTTGTAGGAGCAGGATCAAGACCTATAGCAGTAGTACATGTGGGCATAAATGAGTATCTAAGAAACCATTGCCTGTTATTCAAAAGGGATTTACAAAATTAGTGGACAAACTAAAAGAGAAAGACAGTGAAATCTTGTTTTCTGAGATATTACCTGAACCAAGAGCATCTGCATATAAGCAGAAGAAAATAGCACTAGCAAATACATGGTTAAAAAAATGAACACATGCAAATGAGTACCACTTCATTAAACATTATTAGGTGGATAAATCACTGGTTGATGAATAGAACATAAATAGTGAGAGTACAAGGTCACTTGTTAGATGAGGTGGGGGTTATGAGCGGTGTGCCTCAGGGGTCGGTGTTGGGACCTTTGCTGTTTAATATCTTCATCAGTGACTTAGATATTAAAAGTGGAAATGAGCTGGTTAAGTTCACAGATAATGTCAAATTGGGTGGTTTAATGGACACTTTTGAGGACAGACTCATCTTTGGGCAGGATCTAATACAGATTTCTGACTGGGCTGACAAAAATAAAATTAAATTTAACTTAAGTAAATACATAATAGTGCATATGGGGCAAGGTAACATTCAGCAAGACTTCTATATTCAGGTAGTTAGATTAAAGGACTCTGTCTGTGAGAAGGATCTGGGAGTATACATACAAACATACGAAATTTGCCAGCAGATAAAGGCCTAGAGGTCAATCAAGTCTGCTCGAATGTGCAGCTAGCACCCCTTATTCTGCAGCTGCCCCTTCCTTCTATCCTTCCCTTTCATTGACCCTCCCCCTTGTCCTGTCCCATCCCCTTTTGAAACAGTCCACTGTTCTACTGGATACCACTTCTGCAGGTAACTCACTCCACCCAGCCACCACCATCTCTGTAAAAAAGTGTCTCCTCATCTCCCTCCTGAACCTTCCTCCCTCCAGTCTCATATCATGGCCCCTGGTGTCCCTTCCCTTCCCTCCCTTACTTTGAATAGCCCCTCTGTACCTGTCTTGTTTATTCCTTTCATGTACTTAAAGGTTTCAATCATGTCCCCCCGTCCCTCCTCTACTCCAGTGAGTACATGTTCAACTATCTCAGCCTCCTCTCATATGATAAGTCTCCCAGCCCCTTGATCATCTTTGTCACCCTGCACTGCACCCCCTCCAGTAATTTAATGTCCCTCTTCAGATACGGGCACCAGTACTGCATGCAGTACTCCAGGCGCGGTCTAGCTAATGACCTATACAGTGGCAGAATCACCTCCTCCCTCCTTGAGGATATACCCTTTGCAATACAACCCAGAATTTTGTTGGCCTTTGCAGCTGCCTTCCTACATTGTGCCGAGTTGTTCACTGACCCTGTAATGAGCACCCCAGATCCCTCTCCTCCTCTGTCTGGCTAGCTGCACCCTCCCAGCTGGTAACTCCTCCGTTCTTCATCCCAAAATGCAGCACCTTGCACTTTTGGCATTAAACCCCAGTTGCCAGGTTTCTGACCAGGTTTCAAGCTTTGCCAGATCATCCTGCAACCCCTGCCATCCCCCTAGGTCATCCACCACTGCTCCTACCTTGGTATCATCAGCAAACAGACTGATCTTGCTTTTGATGTCCAATGATATGTCTACAATGAATATCCCAAACAACACTGGTCCCAACACCAAGCTCTGTGGAACATCACTCGTCACTACCCTTGGGTGTGAGAGCTCCCCACCCACCACCACCCTCCGTTGCCTTCCCTGAAGCCAGTTCCCTACCCATCTCACCAGCTTTCCACCTGCCCCTGTGCCTACTAACTTACTTCCCAGCCTTCCATGTGGCACCGAGTCGAATGCCTTACTGAATGCCAGATACAGGACATCCACTGCATGGCCCCTGTCCAGTTGCCTAGTTACCCAGTCATAGAACTCCACCAGATTGGTTTGGCAGGATCTGCCCCCCATGAAGCCATGATGTCTGCTGTCCTGTAGTCCTTTGGCCTCTAGGAGAGCCACCAGCCTTTCCTTCAGGATAGTCTCCATTGGCTTACCCACGATGGATGTGAGGTTCACTGGTCTGTAGTTTCCCGGTTCATCTTTGGGGCCACTCTTGTGGAGGGGCACCACATGAGCCATCCTCCAGTCCTGAGGTACACACCCGAATGTAGTGAGGCATTAAATAGGTCTGCCAAAGGTCCTGCAAGGACCTCTGCCAGCTCCTTCAGTACCCTGGGGTGGATGCCATCTGGGCCTTTCCCCCTTATCCACCCTCAGTGCCTTCAAACCCTCCTGAACTCTGCCCTCCATGATTTGCCCATCTATCACTGCCTGGGCCCCCTTGTCCCTGCTTCCCTTCTTCTGACCCTCTCCTCACCACTGTTGGCTTAAATCGCCCTCCCTCATCTCCCATTCTTCCTCCCTCCAGTATTGGGCTAAACCCACCCCCAATCTGCCTTGCCTGTCTTAGTTCCTCCTGCAGACCCTCAATCTCCTTTCGGAGTTTCTCTATGTGGTTGCACACTAAACATCCTCCCACACTCCAGGCAAGTTTTAGAAAGATTGGTGCACTGCAGTTGTTGCAGCCTACCACCCTACTCATTACTGTCATTGCCCACCAGCGACCCCTCACCCTTCCAGATGCAGGATACCAAACACTCCCCCAAGTCTACCCTCTCCCCCCTTTATCAGTGCAAAACATTATTTTCTTAATTTCCCTTACCCCTTTTGTTGTACATGTTTAGATAGATTGAGCAACTGCTTTTTATATTCCTAACCTGCCTATCCAAACTCAAAAAGAGACTTTAACTAGCTATTGCACAACCTTCTTCAAACTCCTACTCCTCCTTTCCACAGTGCAATAGCAATGCAAAGAAGTAACAATGAAAGCTCCTAGATTTGCAGTTAGTTCCCTTCCACTGAGACAGCAGTCACCTCTTCACTCACTGCTGTTTCTTTCCTGGATGTCTGCTTCTGCTATGACAGGTGCATATCCTTTGCCCATTTGAGGAAGTGATGTCAGAACCTCTGGTATAAAGGAAATCATGGACCAGGGGTGGGTGGGAGAGAGGTGGGTGGGACCAACCCAAGTCTTCCAGAAACAATCAGGTAGCTGAGGGCCCCTGGTCAGACCATTAACACCCTTCCCTCACTATGCACTAACCTTTGCAGCTAGTGAAGCCAGCAAAAATGAATCTCAGTTCTACTCAAAGCCCCCAAAATAGGTTTGCTACCAAAAGAAACAGGTCTCCAATTCAAACAGGTTTACCACCAACACATCAAAATAGGCTTGAAATTAGAAGATATAGGTCTCTGTTTCAAAGAAACAGTCACAGTTAAATCACACCAAATAAGTTTTAAATCAGAAGAAATAGGCCTCTACAAATGCAGCCTGCTACACAGTGAAACATCAAACAAATAAGCCCACTTATAGCCACCAAAACAGTTTTCAAAATTCCAACAGCCCCAAAACAATACCCTGCTAGCCCCTTAGAAGTAGTAAGAAAGAAAAGAAATAACCTTCTACCAAGTAAAATCCACAAGAAACAATGTAAAAACAACAAGAAGCTACTGTACTGTAACAAATCTGATCCTTTCCCTTCTAGTTCCTTCTGATACATCAAAAATGACCTGAAGAGTGGGTCTCATAGTAAATTTGTTGTAAACAAGGCAATGCATCTTGTTAACTGTATTCGTAGAGGGTGCCAATCGAGAAATAAAGGGTACATCTTCCATTATTCAAAACATATATAAGACACTGCTTGGACTACTGTTCTTCAAGTTGGAGTCCTTTCTTAAGGAAAGTCATAACCATGGTTGAGAAACCACAAAGGGCATTTACAAAAATGGTAGTAGGAATCAAGGATAAATCCTACGATGATAGGTTAAACATATTAGGATTATGGCCACTGGATATCAGACGTGCCAGGGAGGATCTATTGTTATTATATAAAGTCCTAAATTAAGACAATTTAAGGAGGGAACAAAATTATAATTTAAGAGGGCATAATCTTCAGTTGCAGGAATCCCACTGTAAGACTAATGTATGGAAGTACAGTTTTAAACCTAGAGTAACTAGGCTTTGGAATAAATTACTGAATGAAGTTGTTGGGGCCTCTAGCTTCAACACCATCAAAACAATGTTGGATCAGCTTATTTTGGTTGGCAACTTTGGTTGCCTCCACTGATATGGTGGGGACAGCTTACATGGACTTATGCCTTCTGGTTGTCTTAAAATCCCAGTATTATTCCCAGTATGTTTGTCAGAGGTGGTCTCTCATGTTGCATGGAAAAATGCACTGATGAGGCCCCTTCTGCAGAAGCCATCATTAGACTTGGACAACCTGACAAATTATAGACCACTCTCTAGCCTGCCCTTTTTGGGTAAGGTTATTGAGATAATTGTGGCACTACAGCTTGAGGTGCACCTTATGGCCTACAGTAGGACATCTTTGAGCCCTTCCAATCTGGTTTTATATCTAGACATAACACTGAAACCCCATTAGTCATGATACATAATGACCTGCTTAGGGTGAGGGATAGAGTGGAATGGCCACTTATCTTTCTCCTTGATCTCTCATCAGAATTTGATACTGTTGACCATGGGTTGTTGTTGGACTGGCTGGGGCAGTGTGGAGGGATCAGTGGCAATGTCATTGGTTGGTCTGAGGCCTACCTCATGGAAGGATAGGATGCAGAGAGTAGTGATGGTGAATTTCTCCTAACATCCAGTGCCCCTACCCTGCAGTGTACCCCAGGGGTCGATCCTATCACAAATGTTATGTGCAGTATACATACTGCCACTGGCTGGAATCATTAGACAGTACATCTTGAGTTTTCACTGTCATGCAGATGACACCCAGTTGTACATGTCATTTGCACACAGGATGAAGAATGCAGTGAAGATGCTGAATACATGTCCAGCAGAGAACCAGAATTGGATGGCATTGATCTGTCTGAAAGTCAACCCAGATAAGACTGAGATACTATTGATCAACTCAAGTTGAAGAAGGGGAGTGGTGGCTGGGTGAAGAGGTTACAGGACTAAGGCTCGGGTCCTCAAGGCTGGAGGCCTTCATGAAGGTGAAAAATCTGGGAGTCAATCTGGATGATGCTAACATTTGAAGTTTAGATGTCAACAGTAGACGGGAGTGCCTTTTACCATTTAAGGAACATCAGCCAGATTAAATCCCTTATCTGCTCCAAAACGTGGCAATGCTGGTACATGCTTTTGTGATATACAGATGCAACTACTGCAATGCTTTATACCGCGGGGTAAATAGGGGTGTGCTACAACACTTGCAGCTAGAGCAGAATGCAGCAATCAGGTTACTGACTAGCCTGCCAAAGTCATGCCATGTGACCCCAGAGTTGCAAGAGCTGCACTGATTGCTGCTGAAGTGGCAAATAACTTTTAAGGTTGCTTTACCAACCTACAAAGTCTTGCATGGGATGGGTCCAGGCTACCTGTCTAAACTTCAGTTTCTCCACTCTTTCTGCCATCCTCTCTGCTCCACTGATGTGGTCCTCTTGGAGATCCCCATGGCTAGGATGAAATCTCTGAGGGAACAGGCTTTGGTAATTACTGCCTCAGGAATATAGAACACTCTCCTGAGAGCTCTGTGAGAGGTCCCATCAGTGGAGGTCTTTTATAGGGGCCTGACATTTTATCTCTTAAGAGAGGCATTTGGAAAATTCTGAATTGTCCCTTTAAGTGAATCTGTTTACTTGCTGATGCTTTTTATTTTGATTTATTATATTTATTCTAATGTATTGCTATTTATGTTATTACTGTGTGCTGTGTATGATTCTTATGTGCTGTATTTTTGTGATTTTTTTAGGCACCCAGAGCCTCCAGAGAAGGGCACAATACTAAATAAACTCTACTGCTACTACTAGTAATATCAAACTAGTAAATCTGCCTCCTTATAATTTGTACCCATGCCCTCTGGTGCAGGTCCACTCACTGTGTTTGAATCAATCAATCAATCAATCAATCAGTCAAGTCTTTATTTAACCAGGCGTTCATCGTTGAGCAGAAGCTCATTTGCAAGATGGACCTGGGTGGAGCATGAACAATTGTATATACAGGTCAACACAGGTATTTACAAGGCAATACAGATAATACTCTTTACAGAGAGGAAGAAAAAGAAGTTCATATGTACATAGAATTATACAGATATTGTACAGATTACATGGTATTTACATACATAGAAGTGTCTATAGGAAGATAAAGCAGGTTATCTAAGGTTGCAGGAGGAAGTAATGGAAGAAAAAAAATAAAAATAAAGATATACACCAGGTAGAGGTGAAGGTAGGGGGGAAGGGAGGTAGGTAGGGGAAGAAAGGCTAGGAGGGCATGGTGCACAGAGAGAAGTTGGTAAAACGGGATGTAGAGAAGGTGGATGGAGAAAAGGAGTATGTGTGAGCCCCGGGATTGAATGCTATAAAGTACGGGGCATGGTAGGATGTCACAACCCAGGGTAGTGAGCTCCTATCCGAGGTTGGGAAAAGAAGAATAAGGGGATAATTATGAGGAATCCTGTAACAGTGTTCCTTGGAGGATGGGTTCTTCCCACCTGCCATGAAGAAGGCAGTGGTGCTACCCCTTTAAATGAAAACATTATTGGACTCAGTTGTCTTAGTGAACTACAGATATGTCTTGAACCTCCTTTTCTTGAGGAAGGCTATCGAGAAGGTAATGGTGCTGCAGCTCAAGGTTTATTTGGAGAGCTTTAAGGCAAGGCAAGACAAGACAATTTTATTTGCTGAATGCCCTATCCCAAAGGCTCAAGGCACTTCACATACACATATACATTAAAAATATAAATCACCAAACAACCACAATCAATAAATACAGTTAGACGTATCAAGACAGCAACTCACACATCCAAGCCATATGCCATTGCCAGGTCAAAAATATGATGTTTTAGGCCCCTTTTAAATGCCTCCACTAATGGGAAACTCCTTAGATGGAAAGGCAGGGAATTCCATATTGCTGGAGCCACCCTGAAGAAAGCTCTATCATCAGATTATTATAAGCCCAGTGTTGGGACTGCCAGCAATAATTCCTCAGTAGAGCAGTGAGGGCATCCAGGAGCATGCCAGGTCAAGAGATCTTTAAGAAAGGCAGGGCCTGATCCATGTGGGATTTGTATACTAACAAAGCAATCTTGAAGGTTGTGCACCACCTGATCGGGAGCCTTTGCAGCTGCCACAACACAGACATAATATGATCCCTACATGACATACCCAACACCAACCTGGTTGCAGCATTCATCACTAGCCGCAAGCATGCACCAACCCTGTGAACATTATAAACCACTCCAGTGGGGTTTCAGGCATGGACTGAGACCACTCTTGTCTTCCTTCATGTTGCTACTTTTTATGGCTTCACCTTAAATCCTACCTTAGCTGTCTGTCACTGGTGTAGCTGTTCTATCTGTCTCATTTGGCAGATTTTTTTTAACCATATGTGATGCTCTCTGGCACTTCCAAGTGTGGCACTCTTACCAGTGCATTTCTGCCTGGCTCACTTGGTAGCTCATCTGCCTCTGGGCCAGAAGATTGTGGGTTCTAGTCCCACCAGGATTGGGCTCATACCTTAAGCACTGGCACCCAAGTGCAGTACTGGGAGGGGTGCTGTACTCTTGGAGTGAGCTGTCCTTCAGATGAGTCATTAAACCGAGGTCCCATCTGCCCATCTCTGGTACTGTCCTGGTGGGTGTCCAAGTGGAAGTAAAAGAACCCAAGGCACTTTTGATGAGAGTAGGGGAATTTTTTATTGAGTAGAAAAGATTAGAAATACATAAGAGACAAAATAATACATCATATACAAAGTATGAGTAGAAACATAAGAGCTAATACGGTCAATTTACCTATTTTCAGGAAAAAAAATATAGTTTTAAGTTAACCCCCCAAAAAAGAACTATAAAATAAATTGAATTTTAACTACTAAGAAACCATGTGCAATTTTTCCAAAGTTTAAAAAACATAGCTTTTGACTATTTTTTTTTTTAAATCGCCTTTTATCCTCCTTACTCAGCCTGCCTCCTCCAACCCTTCGGCGATGACCCGTGAACATCCCGCTGCCTGAAACCCTACTCGCACAGACCACAAGCCCCCATGGAGCCGTGGCTTACCCCCCAGGCGGGGACGAGGTAGGGGACAACCCCCGTAACTTCATATTTTGTCGGCCCCGTGGACTGCCGAGTGGGCACGGGCAAATCGCGGGCACATTCCGGGTCCTCGCTTCCTCCCGGACGAGGCAGGCTCTTTTTCCTGTTTCCCCGAGCAGATTGCGATCACCCCTGATGTCCTGACGCGTACGCCCGCGATCCGCACTGCTCAAAGGCCGACCAGACCACACCGCGGGCTTGTATTTCAGCCTCCGCCGGGTCGCAGGTAAGAGCTGGATCATATCATCCCACCCCAGAGTAGGTGAGCTGTCGTTGACGCTCAAACCAAACTCCCCCCGGCTGACCCACCGACTACCCGAGTCCGCTCCCGAACCCGGGTCGCCGGCGTGGAGCGAGGTGTGGTGTTCAATGCCTCAGCCCTCTGTGCCACCGGGCCGGCTAGCTTTTGACAATTTATTTTGCTCTCCTTGGTAAATCAATTTGAGATTTGCTATTATTTGAGTAATGACCTGATGTGGACTAAATTCTTTCTGTTGCAGCACAAGGGTGCAGCCTGTTTGCCAAAGGTAAAATCTGCAAAGAGCAAACACCACTCTAACTGTTCTGGGGTGAGATTTTACTATACCAGGTGGAAAAGAACCATAGATCACAGTCTCATATGAAATGTCAAGAATGTTTGGAATTCCCCATATTTTCTGAAGGAGAAACCAAAATTCTTGTGCAAATGGGCATTGAATAAAAAAATGGTCCATTGTTTCCAATGTTGTTAGATATGATGCTCTTGGACAATATCGCTCTTCCAGTGCTTTATGCTTACGTGTATTTCTTACTCCCAGTCTTCCATAGCATGAGAGCCATGTGACATCTCAACATTTACTAGGGATCCTTTTGTCAGTCAATTGTAAAAAAGGATCATCTGGAAATGTCCCTTGCAAGAAAGGAGCAGTTGGGATCTCATAGTAGTGTGTGGAAATGATTCCAGAATATAATTGTTTTCTGTGTAGAGAGCTTATTGAACAGGAGGACAAAAAACACAATCTAATTTTACAAACAGTTGGGATAAATATCTCAGGGATTTTGTAAGAATGAACATTCCTTGGTACTAAATATGGTGTTTTTGTCCAAACTGTTATTAAGTGCACCATCCAAAAATGGAGGAAAGGTCCATTCAGAAGGATTACCAACCAGTAATGGACGTATATTCCAAAATATGAAAATGGTATGAAAAAAAAACAACTGGATTCAGCATTTTTAACCCCACCCTAAGATTATATTCATGGTAAGTAAGGAGCCTTTTTATGGGGTTCAAATGACACCTCAAAAACCCTTAAAAGAATAAACTGTATATTTTAGTGTCCAATTTTGATGGAAGGGAAAAAATATCGACAACATGAAGGAATAAGAGTAATATCAATGTTTTTATTAGGTACCTTGTTTTCTTTTGGCTATAAGTTTTGACTTCCAAGACTGCATTAGTCCCAGTGCTTTCCCTGTAACCATGTCCCAATTAAGAGTTGCATCGTCTGTGTTTCCAAAGGCGAGCCCTAAAACTTTAACTGGGTCAGAATATATAGTGATATTTGTTAATTCTTGTAAGGCACATGGTTTCCCACTTGGGCATATGGAAAGCCCAATACTTTTTTCATAATTTAATTTTGCACCTGAGATTTTTTCAAAAGAGGTAATAGTATCTATTATATCCTGTGATTTGGCTTGTATGGTAGTGTAAGGTCATAAGTCATCAGCATAGGCACTTACCAGGGGTGCCTGTTGTTCAGAAAAAGTTATTCTAGGAATCCGAGGGTGATTCACAAAGTGTTCTAAAAGGGGGTCTATTTGTAAAACATAAAGAAAAGGGTGTAGGGGACAGCCTTGCCGTACCACTGTAGTTGCTATAAGGCTTTTACCTGCTATCCCATTTATATATGGCTGGAGCCAAGCGTTCCTATAAAGCATTCGGATCCAAGTCACAGACTTGGGAGGAATATCATATTTTCCCAATACTGTAAACAAATACTCGTGATCTGCTCAATCAAATGCTTTTTCTTGATTGAGTGAAAGTAGAATTCCTGGGGATGCCATATTATCTTTATTTATTAAAATGTCTCAGAAGAGCATTAGATTATGAAACATAGTTCTATCTGGTACTGCAGAGGTTTGTGTTGGGCTTATTAAAAGATGAGCAATTGATGAAAGTCTTTGTAACAGTACCATGGCAAATAGTTTATAGTCTACCGTGAGTAGACTAATGGGCCTCCAATTCCTAAGATTTGATCTGTCCCCTTTTTTGAATAGCAGTATCATTATGGCTTTTGTAAAAGATGCCGGGATATCATTTGTTTCTATTAAGGCATTAAAAACCTCTAACAGGATAGGGATAAAAAAGGTTTGAAAAGTCAAATAAAATTCTGTGGTTAATCCATCATATCCTGGGGATATATTTTTATGCAAGTTTTTTAAGGCTTGGTGTATTTCCTCACTGGAAATTGGCCATGTTAGATTAGTTTTTTTCCTTTTTTGATAAAGTAGGAAGATTTAAATTATGAAAATAGCTGTCATCCCACTCCGTACAGGGGGGAGTAGAGAATATGGTATGCAAGTATTCATGCATAAAATCTTGCATTTCTACTGGGCTTCATGACTTTTGTATTGAATGTATATTTTGGACTGATTCTAAGTAAGTTGCAGAAATCCTTTCTTTACAACTCTTAAAAATGTTTATTCCTGACTTTTTCCCTTGAGTGCCATATTGGGCTTCTGTTTTTAAAGGTTTAGCCCTTTTATATTGAAATTTCAACATTTTTTGTTTTATGTCTGCTATTTCTTGCATAAGATCAATTTTTTTCAAAAGCTCTAGAAATCAACTTCATCAGTTTTTCTCTTAAGTTAAGATATTTAAAATACATACTTTTTGATTTATGATGAGCTTGTCTAAGAAAAAAAGTTTTAAATTAGTTTTTCGACTCCGTCCACCAAGATACTATGTTTTCATAAGCATCCAAACTAGAGACCCACGCTTTAATAAGTTCCTCACAATGATGTAGAATCTTAGGATCCTCTAAGAGAGAATTATTCAATTTCCAGCAAGGTGTAGTACTAGAGGGGCTAGTATTAGACCTACTACCACATGACAAGGAAATTGCCAAGTGGTCTGAGGTTTCACAAGGGATTATAAAGGCTTTCAGTACTGTCAGCTGTTGTGATAGAAAAACATTTTTTTTTTTTGACCGGGTAAGTGCACTAGACAAGTCCTGCCTATTTTCAGGCATGACCTGGGGGAAGGGATACAGATGAATGCCAACTGACCTTGAACCAGATTAAGCTGATGGTGGTATTTTTAGTGAATGAGGAAATTTGGCCAGGACACTGGGGAAATTCCCCTACTCTGCTGCTGTTGGATGGCCAGTAGGGGGACAGGCTGTCAGTGAGATGGCCACTTCGTGTCGGTCATTGGAGGGAGAGGACGTTCCTGCAGCGGGAGAGTTTGCCTCTTCTCCCACTGTGCTGTTGCAAGAGGCGTTTGTTTTGGGTTTACCTGAATTAGCATCGGATGATGAATTCCATGAAGCGCCGTTGTTTTTAGATGCTACTGAACCTTTAGCCGCTGCTAAAGTTTGTGAATTTATGTTTTCTAAGGAGGAGGATGGATGTTTATTGGGCTCATCGGACGTAGCTTCTGCAGAGCTGCAGATTCCAGAGACGCGCCCTGTCATTAATTCAAACACTCCGGACAGCGCTTCAGCTGAGACGCACTGTGTTGCTAGGTCTATAATGCATGGTCTGGGTGAGTCTATTACAACTTATGTGGCTGTTTGCTCTACGGTCTCTGAGAAAGTGAACCTCCCTATTAAATCTACTAGTATGACGGCTGAAAGCTCTACTATACAGAATGTGTCCCACGGTTTCATTATGAAAAATAAAGGGGAAATGAAGGATGTTGTGCTTACAGTTACACAAGCCCCGATTAAGACTATAGCTCCTGTACTAGGGTGTACAGCGCAACCGGCTGGCAGTGATATCATTGTTTCAGATGAGTGCCTACAGCCGTTATCGGAAAGACAGGAGCCTTTTAAACCTGCTGATTTACCGCAAGCTCTTCATTCTACACTGGATGTTTCGTCAGGTATAAATGTGTCTTCAAAAACGGTACCTCCTTATAAATCTACTCAGTCAGCTGGTGTTTCTACAGTTGGTTCTGACCACAGCCTGAAGCTGATTTTGGAAGGGCAGGAGGAATCAAGTACTTTAGAAAAATTACATTCTCCTGAAACCTCTGTGGTTTTTTCCTCTCCTAGTAACACCCCTCTTAGTAAAACTGCTGGGTTTGTTTTCAAGCAACCTATTATCGGGAAACCGGTTGATCCTCCCAGGACTATATATCAAACTAAACAGACACAGCAGTTAGGTGTCACTGAATTTTCATTTAAGAATGTGCTTCGTGGTGCTGAGAGCACAGTCCAAACAAAATCTGTTCATCTAGAAGCCAGCCAGGTTCATTCTTCGGATCAAGTTGAAGGGCCCTGGACGACAGGGAAGGCCTTAATTGGTGCTGGCTGGAAGCAGGCTCCTTCTGGCTCTTGGATGCCAGACCCTGAGTGGGGATTCTGACTTTACACTAACTCAAAATTCTCCTACGTGGAAACCAGGTTCTACGGCTACTTTACCTCAAACTGCTTTGCCACCTCCTCAGATTGCTCCCTCTACACTCCATATGCTACAAACCAGTGTTGTTTCAAAAGGTTTGCTTACTGATTCTTCTAATTTAGAGGCCCCTAAACCATCTCAAACTAAGCCTCTGATGTCGGAACTTTTTTCAGCTCTTAAAGGGGAGGCAGCTCCTCGCAGACATGCTGTTCGGATTCGATATAAAGGGGGGTTTGGATTCAAGACCTGACAGACATTATGTTGGAAAGACTTTGATTAAGGATTCTTTACATTTTTCTCCTAAAGATGTTTATGCTTTTATTAATATTTCGGGAGAAGATAATTTTGATATCAGTTTCCAGTCATCTCATCTTTTAGATCTATTTTGGGAAAGGTATGGCCAAGTAAAGTTTCTCCCACATGGACCCCTTTTAGTTATTCCTTAACTAAACCTTTGATAAAATTTGTAACTGTGATGTTTCAAATGAGGGGTCCATGTGGAAGATATTACTTTGCTTTCACAAAATGTGAAGTGTTAAGTTCCCCAGAACCCATTCTGGATGCAGAGCACTTTTGGACAGGAGGGTGGAAATATAAAGTGAAACTTCGCCAGTCAGATTCAGGTATAGAGCATATACCTAATTCCTTTTTGTTGGGAAGAGATCTGGGAGTTTGTTTTTATGGGGGTCAGCCTCAGGCCTGCTATAGGTGTGGTTCTTGAACTCACTTATCTAGCGTGTATGATCGGCCTAGGTGTGATAATTGTGGGGAAGTGGGGCACTGCACTGTGCAATGTGCTAATTGCACACGTTGCGATTTGTGTGAGGAGTATGGCCATGTCTTTCGGGATTGTTCCTGGATGGCTAAGAACAAAGTATCCTGTATAAGCCCTGAGCTGCTGATTCAAAAAGCACAAGATTTGGTTATTACCCCCCCTTCCCCTTTATCATCCCCCCCTTCCTCTGAGATATTGGTACACATTCCCCAAGATGTTCCCCTTCTCCCTCAATTGGCTTCCTCCATATCTGTAGGTCAGCATATTGATAGCTCTTCTCAGGTGGCTACCAAATTAGAGATAGGCATGGTTACAGTTGTACCTCAGGAGATGGTGCCTGTTAGCTATTCCGATCCCGTAGTAGTACATTTTGTGGCCCCTTCCTCCCCCCTGCATAGGCGGAGATCTTCTAGGCATTCACAGGTTAAATCCCCCCCTGTTTCGATCCCTATTGAATCTACTAATTCTTATGCTGCTTTGTTTTCTCCTTGGGGTGACACAGATATGAAGGTTGGGGATTCAGATTCTCAGAAATCCTCATTTTCCACCTCTTCACTACCCATAGATAATTACAAAGAAAAGAAAAAGGAAAAAAGGAAAAAATAAATATTTGTTTTCATGAAGTTCTCTTGGGTTCTCTGAACACGCATAGCCTTTCTAACTAATAAAGGCTATCGCTTCCAATATTTGCATGATTCACAGATTAATGTGTGTTATCTCATAAGAGACATGGATGTTCTCCATAGAACAGCTTTATACTTTTAAAAAGATTGGTCTGGGGACCCTCCTATTGGTCCTTCGCACAGATAGTGCGGATGGTGTGGGGATTCTTTTTCCTCTTATAATTTTCATTTGTTAAAGTTAGTTGATCTTATTCCTGGTAGAGTTTTGCTAATTGATGGTGGCATGGTACCTGCTGCAGGTTTATTACTACCTATAACTCCCAAACTAAGGCTGATAGGGTGCAGTGTATGAAGGAAGTACAACCTTATTTGTGTACATCACTGCTATCCTATGGGAGGTGATTTTAATTGCAGCCTTAGGGTTTGGCACAACAAGAAAAAACTTGCTGTGATTCTCATGCTTTAGCTACTATAATCAAAACTGCAGGTCTAAATAACTGTTTAACTTTTCACTCAAACGGCCCCTTTTTTTCATTTTCCAAGGGAAAATTGCATTCTCTTATTGATTATATGTTTGTTTCTTCATCACTTTCAGTACAGGATTTTCATATGAAGCCTTTAGAATTTTCAGATCATTTATTGTTGGTTAGTTTTTTGGATTCAGGGCATTTAGGTCATGGTAGACAGGGAAGGTGGAAATTAAATATCTCCACTTTAGATTCTCCTCAGACTAAATTTGGGGTAAAAATGCTATTGCAAGCTAGACTATCAGTTGTTTTTGTATATTCAGATATTGGGGCCTGGTGGATGGATACGAAATCTATATTACAGAACTGGTTTAAACATCGAGGGGTGGTTGCTACAGATCTAAATTTTATGAAGTATTTATCCTTAAGACAGCAATTGCAACGGTTAATTTCCATTTCTTATGTTTCCAAATTTGACTATTCAGCTCAGATACAGGTGCTTAAAACTGCCATGAAGGCCTTTCAGTATGATAGAGCTAAACATTACAAGCTATATTTACTAATGGAACTCAGAAGGCTCCTATTGGGATGCTTGAGGCCTGTAAATCTTTATGGGATTTCTACTATTGATTTTCTTATAGCTCCTGATGGCTCTAAAGCAACCACTGTACTTCACCTTAGGGCAGTTATTAAACAGCATTTTCAGACTTTAGAATCTGTGATATCTATTAATAAGCTGGATATTGATAATTTTTTGATGATATTGATTTACCCCTAAACCTGCTGAAATTTCTTCTTTACTAGGATCAATTACACTTGATGAAATAGTTGTAGCCATTCACTCACTTAAATCTAATGTTTCACAGGGTTGGATGGTTTACCCATCAACTCTATAAAACCTTTCTTGAGGAATTTAGTCAGTGTCTTTTTTTATTGTTTCAATATTTTTGACACTAAGACTGTGTTTCCTCTTTACTGATGGGTTATTATTACATTTATTTAAGTCGGGGGATAGGAATGATATTAAAAATTGGAGACCAATCACTCTGTTAAATACAGATTATAAGGTGTTTACAATCATTTTAAATAATAGGCTTAAGCAGTATGCTAAATTAGTACTATCCCCATATCAATTTTGCGGACTCCCTGATAGGAAGATTCAGTCAGCATTAATGCTTGTAAGAGATACTATAGAGTATTTTTCATCAAATAATATGAAAGGTTGTATGCTCTCAGTGGATTTGGAAAAGGCCTTTGATAGGGTTTATCTTCCGTTTCTTTTTTCAGTTTTGGAGAAATATGGAGTTCCTGAGTTGATAATAAAAGTTTTGGTCTCTCTCTATGAGCATATTACTGTTTACCCCTTTTTACAAGTGACAGTTGCAGAAGAGTTTAGTTTAAATACTGGTGTTAGGCAAGGGTGTCCTATAAGTCCCTTTGTACATTTTTTCCTGGATCCGCTTTTAACTTATAGTACAATCAAGTGTTGGCTGGGGTTCAGGTGGATTTTACCTCCTTCTTTGTTCAAGCTTATGCTGATGATTTGATTGTATATTTTTCTGATTATACTCAGTTTCATTTTTTTTTGGAAATTTTTTCATGGTTTTCAGCAGTCTCCAATGTGAAATTAAATCTGACAAAGACACGTGGGTTATTTTTTGGAGTAGTGGGTTTATCTGATGTCTATCAAAATGGGATTAGGGTTTCTTGTACACCTTTGAAAATATTGGGGCTCTTGTTTGGGCCTCAGAATTTGCCTCAGTTAAATTGGGATTTGGCTCTTGGAAAGGTGGAAATTAAGGTCAACAGATGGAAACAGTGGAAGTTTTCAAATTTTAAACAAATTCATGTTTTGAAACAATTTATTCTTCCTTGTTTGCAATATGTGGCTATGATTTATCCCCTTCCTTCATTGCTGGAAACAAGGTTATATAGTTTATTTTTTCAAATGTTATAGGGGAATAGGCTGAACCCTGTTAAACGGCAATATTCTTATTTAGATAAAACCTCTGGAGGCTTGGGCATGTTAGATCCTGTAGTATTTGTGCATCCCCTTTTGTTCATGTCTACGCTTAGATCCGGACTTAATCAGGAAGACACTATTAGTAAAGGTTGGGTGGTTGAGGTTTTGGGTAACTACTTTAGGAAATGGTTTTCTTTGGCCCCTAAATTAAATCCACGTGTTACCATTCCCTGATTATTTTAAACCGGCAGTACAAAAACTGTTTAAATGGCAAATAACTAAGGACATGATTTTGAGTAATTCTACACAGTCATTATATCGGTTAATTGTTAGATCGCTTTATCCACAGGAGCCTTGTTTTAAAAACTGTCCTGCTGCTCTTAATTGCAGGGTGATTGCCCAGCTTAATAACTCCAGATTGCCGTCTACACAATGGGACACACAGTGGCTGATAGTTTATGGGCATTTAAATGTCTGGGGAAATGCTAAGCATAAAGCAAAGGAGGAGAGGAATTGTCCCTATCCTGATTGTATTAATTTGGAGGAATCTATGGAACATTTTTTTCTTTATTGTTCTTATGTTAAGGGTTTATGGCCTCATTTAGCAAAAATATGGAGTTTTAGTTGGCTTAAGAATCCATCATATGATATGTTGTTCCTTGGGATTTATCTCCAGATTTTATCCTCCTATTGGATAGTACATTATTGTTATTTTTTGTTGCATAGGTATTATTTATGGCAGGCCAGGTGCCAATGGGTGATCTATCAACGTCACATGTCATATGATTGTTATGCCAGTTTGGTTACTAATGAACTTTCAAGGATTTATTTGCAGGAACAAAAGAGGTTTTCTTTCCGGATAGTTACCAAATGGTGGAAAGGGTTTTTTCATTTTATCACATTTAAATAAGTATTGTAGATGTTGATACTTGTATGAGATTGTACTGTATGAATTGTGTTATTTTGTGAATGATATTATGTTTATTTTATGTATAATTGAGATATTTTTCTTATTTTTTTTTGCAATAAAAACTCCCCTACTCTTTTTGATAAGTGCCATGGGATCTTTAACATATAGTCTACCTTGGTAGCTATAGTACCTCTTGTATATGTTTTTGGGTTCAGAGTATGTATATTTTTATAAGCATTGTGTAAATTTGCTGTTTTCAAAATATCATTAAGACAGTTCACATCTCCAAATATTTTTTTAGTTTGGCCCCCTCTATCTTCTGGAGCTAGCCACACATTAAAATCTCCACCAAAAATGATGTGTTTACTAGTATGTAGATAGGGTTGGATAGTTCTAATAAGTTCTGATCATGCAGCAATACTCTGTGGTGCATGTAAATATATCAGCCAAGTGTTTATATTGTTAAAGCTGATATCTAGCAGTAAAGCCCTACCCAGAGCTATTTCCACGAGCCTGTTTACCTGAAAAGAAAAACCTTTAAACAAAATTCCTACCCCGTCACATAAATCCACACCCTGAGATCAAAAGGAGTGTCCTGCTGTCCAAATGCGCTGTGCTTGTGATACCTCATAGGTTGTTTTGAGGCATGTATCTTGGATAAATATTATATTATTTGGTAAATCTGTCAAAAACTTCAGGGTGGCAAATTTCTTTTTATAAGATTTAATACTACTCACATATAAGGTGAGTGGAGAAAAATAACCTTCCTGCATTTATGGAGTTACAGTCAAGTAATCGCATCAGAGATCTTTGTAGCTTTTATTTTTCCCCCTTCTCCCTGAAGAGTCAGGTTGCCAGTCAGATGAAATTTCCCTTTTGGAAGAAGCCACAGAAGAATCTGACTCATCACCTTCCTCCTCAGAATCACCCCACTGTCTCCTTTTGGCTAGGGCCTGATATCTTTTGTGGGTGACTATCTTCGGGGGAGTAGTCTCTGCTTTTCTCTTTCCTTTATTTCTCCTAGTGCATTTAGTTAATTCATACCCTGACTGTTGTGAATGGGGAGTGGGGTCATAGTTAGTCCAGCACTACCATGTTCCTGATGCCATAATTTTGAGCCCAGAGAGCTTTCATGCTCCTTGGAAGTTACCTGGTTTGGTATAGGATTAGAACCAGGAGTCTCAGTAGGGGTGTCAGCAACTTCCTGAGGAGGGGCCTGCACCTCCCCATTTGCTTCTGTGGTTTCTGTAGGAGATAGGCTGGAAGGGCCTGCTCTAGCTTGTAGTATACGGACTTGTGAGTCTGTAATTATTTGCTCCTGATCCTGTGGGGCTTTGTCTAACCTATTATGGTCAGCCCAGGGACATTGTTTGTAAGAGTGTCCAGACTCATCACATAAATTGCATTTAAAAGGGTTGGGACATCCTAAAGTAACTTGACCATAAACATAAGTCGCACCTAGGCTGGGAATATATTAAACTCAGGTGGGTTTTAACCCCACACTTATGACAGGTTCTTGGTTGGCCCGAGTAAAAGCAAAGGCCCCTGTCTCTACCAATGTAGAAACTGCCAGGTAAATGTTGGATTCCTGAATCTGTCTGTTTTAGTTGGACTTTAATTCTCCAACCTCCTGTCCACACCAAATTCTCATCCAAGATAGGATCTGGCCAGTCAAGAATGTCACATCTCTGTCTGAGCCAATACTGCACATCTGCAATATTCACTCCTTCATTTTTAAAAAGCAGGGTGACATTCTTGACAGTGGGCTTAGTCAGTGGAATTGGAAAAAATGGGGACCAAAGAGGAGCATTATTCACCAAAGGGTACTTTTGCCAAAATTTCTCTAAAGTACTCACACTTTTAAAACTAACATCATAGATAGGCTCTCCTTTAACATGTATAAATGCAAACAATTCTTGTGCTGTTATACCCATTGTATCTTTCAGCATGCTGTGCAATACAGTTTTTCTGTCTGGTGCTGAATTTATATCCTCAGTAAGTTTTTAAACGCACAGCATTTCTCCGCTGTGCAGGGTCCCCCCTCTGTTTAAATAAATCAGACATATGCCGAGGTTTAGGAACAGGATTCACAGTTTCTAAAGTTTCTGATACCTGTTCCAAGTCCATAGTTTCTATAGAGGTGCCTGCAGCTTGTGGATTGTTGGAGTGATCACCCGTATGGTCTGTGGTGTCCATGGAAACCAGAAAGTCCAGTGCTGAGACTGAGTGAGTATTTTGATGATTCAATGGCATGCTTTGTAACTAGGGTACCCGAGAATCATTTCCTGCATTGGTAGAGTGTAGTTTTGTAGCCTCCTGGATAATATCCATTGCTCAAACTGGGCCTGGGGAAGACTAGCCACCTCCCTCTATGTGTTCCCAGCCCTCTGCTTGTAGCACCAATTCTGAGCTCCAGACTGCTTCTGGAGTGCACCGTTCTGTAGAGTGACCATGTCCAAGCTTTAATGCTGATGGAGACTATAAAGGAGAAGAGCCAGATGTAGAAGGCTGTGTCAGCTCAGCAGGTAAACCGTAGTTGATGTCAAACCTGAGGGAACTTGACAAAGAATCTCCACTTGGGGGAAAAAACAAAGGCACATTGTCTTTTTCTGAGTTTTCTTGTAGTGACTTAAGCAGGAAGAACTTATGCATTTTCAGTGTACTCCTTAGAAGATCTTCAGGAGACAGTTGCAATGTAGGACATTCAGGTCTGTCCATATCAGACATTGTTGTTTCTTGTTTAGAGAAATCCTGAGCACATTGATTGGTACCTGAGACTGCAGTAGTCATAGGCATAGTTATCTCCTTATCCATGACCAGGTCTTCAGCAGTAGAAACATTCAGTAAATGCCCTTCAAAGTGAACCAGTTCCCCAACAGGATCAGCACCTCCACCTTCCTCCATCTGGACGTCAGCCATTTTAGCAAAAGGCAAACAAGGGCTCCCCCTACTGGAAAGAGTAGGGGAAATTTTTATTAAAAAACCAAAAGAAACAAAGACCATATACATCAAAACAGAAAACACAAAGGTTAGGAACAAAAAAATCAGGATAACAGGAAAATAAGGAAACCAGATAAATCAACACATGTCTCATATAGTGCAAAAAAAATACCTATCCTACCCACTCCACACCCTTCCAACAGTCCTGACAGATATTCATACTGATAAATTTTGTCCAATTCCAATTGTACCTGACATAATATATCCCACACAGTAATTTCCTTTGATTGTAAAACTTGGAGACATCTGGAATGCCAGATCACCCATTTCAAACATTCCAGAATTACCCATACCATACTCCTATTCCATTTTGTCCATACCATGTCTAACTGCCCCAAAACCAAAACATCATAAGACATATGAGAAAACAGACATTCCCCCCATAAGGCACCCAAAGAATCCCAAAAACCCAACATATAAGTGCAATCAAAGAACAAATGATGCATGGTCTCAATGTTTTCCATACAGTGTTCGGCAAGACAAAGTCTGTCCTGTATCATTGTATGTTTCTGATTGCCCTTTATGTTCAATTTTTGATGTCCACACAACCAAATAACATCTTGCATGTTTTTAGGAATTCGTGGTTCAATGATACTAGCTATGATAAGTTGACAGTCCATCTGAGTAGGAATAGCAAATATTGAATTTTATAGATAACAGTGAGCCGCAACTGTATTATAAAAAAGTTGTTTGTTTGAATCCATAAACCAAAGTAAGACAATTTTCCATGGCCGGACATATTTCAAAGTGGTCTGACTATAGACAGGTGAACTTTTATCTGAAACATGCCATTTCCCTCGTCCCCATGCAATCAAGAATTGAGCTCCCAGCACTTCATTCCAACAACCCCCAAAGTCATTTCACCTAGGAGCAGTGGGTGAACGTTGCTATAGGAAAAATTACTAAATAAGGAGACCAATGGTTGTATCATTCCCATCCTGCTCTTTTTTCTAGTTCTGTATGTATGTGCCTTCTTGACAGGATTTAACCAACTACCCCATAAAAACAAAAAGAAAAGGCCCATAATCTTAGTATGCATATGAAAAGGTAACAGATAAATATGAGCTACATATTAAAAAAAACAGGCAAAATGTATGCTTTCAACAAATAAATACAGTTTTTTCTTATCGTCTTCCAGGATTTCCAGGACTCAGCTTTCCTATGTGCAATATCGTACACTTGATCCCAATTCATCTGTTCAGCACGGAGTGACCCGAACCATAAACCCAAAATCTTTATTTAACCCTGGGCAACCGGAATGGGAAACTGTAAAGGAACTATTGCAGTGCCCAAAATAAACAAAGTACTTTTACTGACATTAATTTTAATCCCTGTAACAACACACATTGTAGTTAAAACATCAAGCACAGCTCTCCCAGAGCGTTCATCCTGTACCAAGATTGTACAGTCATCTGCATACGCCGATACTTTAGGATACTGCATACCAAAAACATTACAAATTGGCTTAATATTCTCTGGCTGTTCAATAAATCTCAAAATAAGGTCAATAGCAAACACATATAAGAGTGGACTTAAGGGACACCCTTATCTGTCCCCATTCTGTAAGTGAACTGGGGTCCCTAAATGACCACTAATCAATGGTATCATTAGTGCCTTAACATATAAATGCTGTAATACACCCACAAAATCAGAGGAAATACCATAGTGCAACAATGTTTTCCAAAGATGACCATGTTGTACCACATCAAATGTTTTCTCCTGATCTAGAGACAGTAAATAACCATCCAATTGCATATTCATGCCCTGTTCCACTATTTCCCAAAGAAAAGTCAAATTGTGATATATGGACCTGCCTGACATGGCACAGGATTGACAGGACAATATTACATGAGTTGCAACCCTAGCCAACCGGGACGTCAAAATTTTCGTAAGTAATAAACTCTGGGGCCTCCAATTTTGAATTTTTCATGCATCACCTTTTTATACAAAAAGGTCATGACACCATCTTGCATATTTGGGGTCAAATTCCCCCTTCCAAAAATTCCTGATACACTGACTGAAGAATCTTTAAAAGCTGTAATTTAAACAATTTGTAAAATTCATTAGGGAGACTGTCTAAACCAGGAATTGTATTAGTCGATAAGCGATCTATAGCATGACAGATTTCTTCTTCCGAGATAGGATTCGTTAAAGCTTCTACCTCATTAAAGGGAGTCCCCGGCAATATCCCAGATGTTAGTAAGACAGACTGCTGAGCTTCACCATCCGTCTGACAAGTAGACTGCAAATATTCTGTAACCACTCTATTAATACCATAATGTGTGGTATGCAAAGTCTCATCCTGCCCAAACAGGGCACCCATTGTCAACTTCTGCACTCCTTGTAGCTCCAAATCATAAGGATTAACACAGTCCTTTTTCCCTTTTGTAACAAATTTTTGGCAGTAAGCCTTTTCACGCTCCCTTTGAGTGTGATAAGAACACATTTGATCTCTTAAAATTTGAAGTCATGCCTGCAAGTCCGTACCAGTCTCCCACACCTGAGTTAAAAGTGTTAAGTATTTTACTCTTAATGACAAATAATCCAAATATTTAGAAGATGCCAAAGAGCCAGAAGTTTTCTGTAAAAAAAGTATAACATCCTTTTTGGAACCCTCCCACCAGTCACCCCAGGTATCACATAAAAAACGAACATCAAGCCTGTTCTGCAAGATATCACATAGGTCCATTTTCACCATGTCGCTCTGTAATATAGAAGTATTCAATTTCCAATAACCCATCCAAAAGTAATATTATAAACTAGACCAATCTCAGCATGAACCTGAAGGTGATCAGAGGTTTCTAAAGGCAAAAACGTAATAATAGTGCAATTTATCCATTTGGAAGTAAATAAAAAATCTATGTGAGTGGATATCTTTCCTTTATAAAAGGTATGTACAGGTGTCCTTTCCATTATGTCATAAATATCACACAAGCCAGTATTACTCAATATAGTTAATAGTGCATTCGTGTCACTGAACACTTTTGTGGTCTGTCTACCTCAATCCCTAGTAGCCAATCCACAATTAAAGTCCCCCCCCAACAAAATCAACTTAGAAGTATACAGGAATGGCATAAACAGGTGAAACAAGGCCACTCTTTCTGCCTTAGTTTGGGGTGCATATATATTAATCAGCCTGTATGTAACACCTCCAAGAACAATATCCACCAATAGTACCCTACCAGGAAAAAGATCCAATACTTTCAGTACTCGAAAAGATAAATTTGAAAGCAAAATACCCACCCAAGAACACATAACTTCCCCCATCCACCACAACGAAGGCCCCCACCTCCAATCTTTTTTTGCACATTCCAACTCAGAAACAGTATGCAATCTAGTATCCTGAAGGAAAATAATCTGACCAGTTTTATCATGTAAACTTGCAAAAGTAACAGTATATTTCTTGGGACTGAGAATACTATTAACATTTATAATAGTAATAGAAATAGATGCATGCATCAGAAAGCAAAAAAGAGAGCATGACAGAAGTCACTTTATTTTCTCTTCTTCCTCTTCTTTGGTTTGCACTTCCCAACTTTCCCTGTTCCATCTGGGGGATCTAAGGACACAGAAGCCACTAAGGAGCCATCAGACTCACCCTTCCCTTCCTCACCAGGTACATCCGTAAGAATGTCAAAAGAATTATGAACCAAAATGTCAGTGTCCACACAAACGCCCTTTGAAGCCACCTTTGAACGGGTAACTCTTTGAAATGGTACATCCCCCCCAGCTTCAGAAGGAGGCATTGCCATAGTAGGATCCTCCACAACTATATCACCAGTTGTTTGTACTTTTACTGCCATTGATGTGTTCTGAGACTGCTCATACGCTATAGGGTCACAATCCAGAACCCTAGAAGGAGTGTCACTCATCATGTCTTGGGAGGAGTCCAAAGTAGGCTGAATAGAAACAGGAGGACTGCCAAAACCATCCCCTTCCACAACCGAAGGAGCAAGTGAGGATGCCAGAACTGGTTGTTGGTCCCCCTTCCCCAACTGCTCCATAAGAGTACAGGCTTTCAATTTATCCTTTTGTGCAGATGTTACATAGGCCTTGTGTTCCGCTCGGATAGACTGGTCCAGGCTATTATGGAAAGCCAAAACACAGTGATGGAAAGTATGTCCAGTATCTTCACATAAATTACATTTTTTTAGGCTGTCTACAGTGTGCCCCAATATGGCCCAATTCACCGCATAATCCACATTTTAACTTTTCACAAGCATTACTGAGGTGCCCATGCTCCCCACATTTATAACATGCTCTCAGTTGTCCTGAATAAAAAAATCACACCTCTGTCTCAACCCAAAAAAAAAAAAACAATCAGGTAAATGTTTAATTACCCCTTGGTCCTGTTGCAGTATAACTTTATATTTCCAGCCCCCTGTCCAGAGGTGTTCTTCATCCAGAATGGGATCAGGATAACCATTAACCTTACAATGTTGATTCAGACAATAGATTATGTCAGCTACATTCACTCCTTCATTTCTAAATAGAATCTTGATCATTTTTGTCATAGGTTTGGTCAGGGGGATAGCCATAAAAGGACGCCATATTGGACCATTTTTTAGAAGATTATATTGCTTCCAAAATTGCTCTAGGCCATTGGGATGTTTAAAGCTTATATCATAGATCGTGTCCCCAGGCATATGAATAAGCATATATATTTCATATGCAAAACATTTCATACTATGTTTTTAACAAAGCCCATCCAACAAACACACGATCAGGTGCATTAGAGGCATCACCCTGAAAACGCAACCGAACTGCATTACGTATCATAGCCAGCTCAGAGCCATTTCTAACAGTCGAGGAAAACAACTTAGTGCCTGCCCCAGGATGCCAAATCCCTGAGTTAGGGGCTACAGGATCTATGGGGGTAGTAACAGAAACTGAGTCTTCAGAAACAGGAAGTGCAGATTGTACAGGTGAAATATCAGCTTCAGAGGAAGATAGAACTGACTGTCGGGGGACTGGAGCAATAGGAGAGGGAGTAGCAAGATTATCAAATTCCCCTTCCATTTCCCAAATATCAGACATGACATCCATTGGGGAATGGATATTAGAGGAGGCAGCAACATTTGCATGCTGACCAGGTGCCATCTAGGAACAGGTCAAAACTGAGGGCATATCAGTAGGCCCAGCCAGGTCCTTTGTATCATCCACTAACTTAGAGTTATTTGCATCCCAACCTGAATTAGCTGCATTTCTCACCCACCCAGTCACCTTTAAGGAATGAGAAACCCAGTCCACGGGGGGGGGACTGAAAGGCTGCACTGACAAGGGGACTGCTGAAGATGGTAAGAGGGGTACAAACCCTTCCCCACAAATCCCACCCATCTTTCCACAAGATTTTTGCAGCTTTTTAGGACTTTTAAGTGGTATCCCCCCAGAGGAAACCCCAATAGAGAAGGAAGCCTTAGGGTAGCCTATAGCAGTTCCCTTGGAATTCCCAGAAGAAAGCACTGCAGCATGGCTACTCTGTCCAGCCAGAATCCCTACATCCAAACCAGCTGACACTGTTTGCTGAGGAGTCAGAGATACAGCAACTGAAACCCCATCCATTGAGTCAGTAATTTGTATATCTCCATCAGTAAATACCTGAACAGCCAAATTCGGCTGTGATGAATCCTCCATTCAATCTGTAGCATCCCCGATAGCTGCTTCAGGAAGCGGACCAACGCTGTCCCCTCACTGTGTACCCACAACAGCAGTACAGGTTGAATCGTCCCTCACTTCCTCCCGTTGTAGACAGACACATAGTTGAGACTCCAGTTCCCTCTTCTGTGCAGCAAATCTGCATTCTTCAGCTTCCAGCAGCTCGCGGATGTCCTCCGCCATTTCAGCATATCCAGTAGGAAGCAGTACTTCCTGTGACTCTCCATATCCAGGTAGGGATACCTCACCTGAGGCAACCCCAAAAGCAGCAATTACAGGAACGGCCTCATTAGAATTCGAGACCGGGGGCAAGGCCTGTTCCCCGGCTCATAGCACATCCGTCCTCATCGGCGTCTCAGGCAGACTGGTCATCACAGCACCAGCACAGCGCCACCATCCAAAGAGTAGGGGAATTTCCCTGGTGCCCTGGCCAACATTAACCTTCCCATAAAACCAATTCATGCAATTGCCCAAGGCTGTGTGTTGGTGTTGATGAGCAAAATGGCTGCCACTACAAGTTCAATCACTTCACTACCAGTCTAGCATTGCTTGTAGAGCACTTTGGGATACAATGCATATGAAAAGCGCTATATAAATACAGATTCTTCTTCTTCCCCTTCTCTTCTCCTTCTTCTCCTTCTCCTTCTTCTCCTTCTCCTTCTCCTTCTCCTTCTCCTTCTCCTTCCTTCTTCTCCTTCTCTGTCTCCTTCTTCTTCCCCTTCCTCTTCCTCTACCATATTGTCAGGCTCTGTGGCATCTTCATGAGGGGTGCATTCCTGGTTCCAAGAAAGAGACAGTAAATAGCCAAGCCATACCTGCAGCTCCCTATTGCAGCTACTTACTGCCGCCAGCTACCAAAGCTTTTTACAGCAGCTGCTTACTGAAGCTGCTCACTACTGCCATGACCAAGGCTGTTCACCACAGGCATCTTTCAAAACCGCTCACCATGGCTACTGCAGTCATCTAGCTAAGCTTCTTTCTTCTGCACAGACCATTTGACAAAAATATTTGCCTTCATGATCCTCATCATTTTACTCCTTTTATCTTTCTTTCAAATTCTGCTTTGGGATTTCAGTTCTATGTTTCTGGGGGTAGTTTTTCAGTCTGCTGTTTCTTTAAATAAGACAACAAACCTGGAGGGAATGATAGCTTAAAGTCCATGTTCTCCAGATGTTTATTCTAGAATAGTATTTGCCTTTCTTCCATCTGAGGATCACAAATCTTCCACAAGTTGGGGTTTGATATGTACCATATAAATGGTCATTGATGGCACCACTCTATCTCTCTCCTTGGGAGAATGGTGAGTGATACATTCCTTTTACATTCCCTTAACCATATGATTCGAGGCCCTTGGCACCACCATGGCTGCAACCCTCACCGGAGGATTCTTTTAGTCATATGGCTGAGATCTGTGGCATCTTCATGATGGTGGTAGTCTTGGTCATGAAGCAGTGAGAATGACTGGGCAAACCATAATTATTGCACAAGTGTGTAAACATCTTCATTACTGTTCACTGGTCAAGTGAATTCACAGGATAACAAGCCTGGGGATCAAACAGCAGTGCTCAACTTGTGCTCTGTTTACCAAGAGCACCACAAAAGGGTGTCTCACATCTAACACTCAGACACTCATTTTTGTTGTACTTCCATCCTTATCTTCTCCACTGATGGCTTTCTGAAATTCCATCTCCCTTTCAGGAAATAAGGTTCATACAGTCAGAAGGACACAGATGTGGTTTATCTAGTCAGTCCATGGATTCCCCTAAGGTTCCTTTAACAAATGGTCTAATGCTCATTGGCACCACTAAAGGCTGAACCCCCACTGGGTGGATTCCTTTAGTCATATGGCAATGTTCTGTTTCACCTTTGTGAGGCTGGTAGTTTTAGTGATGAAACAGAAAGTGACTAGCCAAACCATACTTGTATATTGCACAAGCATTTAAACATACTCAGTGTTGTCTGCTGGCCTAGTAAATTGCAACTTAGCCCATAATCTAAGTTTGGGTTGTGCATTCATTGCAACAGAGTCTGCATTGCTCTATTTAAATGGATGCTCACATTTTAAACTGAAATATCTGAACCATCTGAAATATAACTTTTTCAAAACAACATTAGCAACTGCATCACTCTAATGTTTAATGTTGTTGTAAATCCCATCTTTAAAAATGTAACCATTTTTTGGGGGGGGTGGAACACAAAGGTAACACTTTGATCCAAGAAAAGCAGCACTAGCCCAAAGTTATACAGAAGTGGCATAAACTGAAGATGTAGCACCAGGTACCCCAGCATGATGCTTCATCAGGGTGTGGTGTACTGCCTAATCCCTTCTCTCTGATTAAGCATAATGCCTTTGATGTGAAGTATCAGGGTACATACTGTAATGGTGGACCTACAGACTTGTGTTTGAAATAAATACTTTTTCCGCTTTTGTAGAACTTCTGGCTGTTGCTGTGTTTCTTGGGTCGTAGTGCTACCTTTGTGTTTTTTTCTGGCAATCCTGTTGGATTTGTAAGCACCTGCTACCTGATGAATGTGCATGGTTTTTGTTTTTTTTGGGGGGTGGAAGAGGTTGGATGGCTTTCTGGATTGGTATTGAGCTGAGGAGTCTTTCGTCTCTAGGTTACTGGTTTGAATCTGGCCCAAGATGGTAGAGGCTGTAAACCATTATCATCTGATGGCTGTTTGTTGGCCTAAGTGTGTATGAAATGAGCTGTGATGATCTCAGTCCTGTTCCTAGTGGACGAATGCCCATGTCACAAAACCACCACCACAGTTTGTGCTAACTGACACCCTTGCTAGCAGTGTCACAGGAGAAACCAAGGAATGAATGGGTGTGGAGTCTAAACCAACCTCTCTCCTACATAATGGTCCTTCAATGGCAGGGTTGTGGTGACTGGCAGGGCAGTATTGGGAACATCATACTACAATTGCCCATGCTCTGTCAGTTATGTGGATAAGCAATGGCTTCCATCTTCTGTGCTGTTAATCTTGCACCTTTTATCAGCATTAAAATTCACTATAAACAAAAAAAAAAAAAAGAAAAGCGTATGTTTTTCCTAACCTTTTTCAAAAACTGCCTTGAAAACATGAGGAAATTTACATTCCCCCTATCAAAATTAAAACTAGATGTTTATAGTTTTGGAGGGGTTATCAGGAAATGTCAAATCTCTGGATTAAAAGACAGACTAAATATTGATGTATATATATATATCAGACTTTTCTATAGCAGCCAGGGTACAACTCTTACTATGGTACAAGTGCACCATCATGCTAACATAATTAAACAACAAAGATTCATTAGTCCATGTGACTGATCAAGTATTAGGGCAGGAAACCCTAGAATGAAACTTGAGGATCAGGTTGCAATATCATGAAAGAAATTAAACACAGAAAATCAAGGTCAGTATAAAATGACAGTCATTCTTTATAGTAACAAATCTTTACTTCCAGGCAGACAATTTTATATATTCAGTGATAGCCTACTGTTCCATGCTAAGAAAGGGGGTTTATAGGTTTTATATTTGATTTCCACTTTCTTCAAATTACAATCAGTGTAACATATGTTAACTCAATTTTTGTTATTTACACTAAGTAATTGCCATATATGAATCCTTAAATATGGTTTTGGATTAACAGTTGCACAGAGGTTATATTCGGTGTTGGCGCTATGTTTTATGAAAATTAAAGACCTAACAAGTGGTGGAACCTAGTGCCTCTCCAAATCCTAGTAACGTAATGATTAAAGGTCAGATGAGGCTCAAGGTCCATTACATCTGCCATCGTGCTTAATAAGCACAGATGTATAAGTATGTTCTGTAAACATATCCTAATATAAGGATACCCTACACAGTCTACTTCCCAAGGTTTCCCTGTGATTCCCTTGGTAAGTGGAAATTTGCCCAGGTTTACTTTGAAGACCTAGTTTATCTTTATGTCCAGTATCTCCACTTATAGGCTATTCCATAGGTTTATCAGTCTCTGGGAGAAGAAGGATCACTTAACATTACCCCTGAATTTACCACCTCTGAGCACTAAAGGAAAACATCCACTTGGAATCAGACCCCACCTCAGTGTGAGAAGGGGTCTGATTTGCATTTTCACAAAAAAAGAACATTTTACTTACTTAGAGTGGTTGGATTAATGTCATTTTTGTCTGGTAGATCCTGCTGTCCCTCCTGCCAGCATCTTTAATGTAAGTGCCTCTAGTGGCACACCCACAACCTCCCACGGCTGTTCTAAAAATAACATCTGAGACTGGAAGCATCCACGGGAGCGTGCATTAGTGTACCGTATAGTGAGAGGTATTAATAGCTCTGGTTTGGAACGTACATGTCTCAGTGCTATACCAAGACATGTACTTTCCAAACTGAAGCTATTAGTTGCTCTCACTATACAGTAAACTTATGCGTGAATGTGGAAGACTATGTCTGTGTCTCCACTCAGTCTCCCTTTCTCTGAGGGAACTTGTTAAGGCCATCAGCACCTCCTCATAGCATTTGTCCCCCATAGCTCTGATCCTTTTAGTAGCCCTGCATTGCATCTTCTTGACTTCCTTAATGTCCTTTTCTGTCTTGAGGGCCCCAGAACTGCAAACAGTACTGCAGGTGGGGTTTGACCTGGGCTTTGTAATATGGAAGCAATACTTGCCCTGTGCTGCTGGTACACAGGAGGTAAACCCACTTTTGAAACACCCTAGTATTTTACTGGCCCTCTTGACAGCAGATCTGCACTGCTTGTCATACTGTAACCATACTGTAACTCCTTGTCTATTATGACCACCAGATCCTTGTCCTCCTCCACCATGGTAAGAGGTGCCCTGCACAGTGTATACATCCTGCCTCTGTTCTGAATCCCTCAAAATGTAGCCCCTTGTATTTGACTACACTGACTCTCAGACTCTAGGAGTTTGATCAATCACCTAGCTTGTTCAGGTCCCCCTAACATTTGTCCACATATTGTTGCTTGTTTTGTTCACCAGGAAAGGAGTACTAGGAAATATTTTCCTGTTTTCAGCCTCATGCTGTTAAGTACAGATACTGAAGTGCACTGAGTTTAACAAAAAGACATTTTATAATTTGTCCTTTTATCCTCAGACCCATTATCTCTGTCATGTGGGGTCCCTCAGGGCTCAGTACTGTCCCCCATGTTGTTTGCAGTGTATATGCTGTCCCTAGGAGACATTGTAAGATGGTATGGGCTGAGGTTTCACTGCTATGCTGATGATACCCAGCTCTACCTGTCTTTTGCACCTGACCAGGATAGTGCTCTCTTGGTATTTAACAACTTCCTTGCTGAAATCCAGGACTGGATGAATTCAAGCTGGCTAAAGTTGAACATGGGAAAGACTGAGGTGATGGTTGTGGACCCAGGTCACCAGACAGAGGGGTTGAGGACTGGTCAGCCCTCTGGAATTTACCTAGGGGGCTCCCAGATCCTTACCTCTGAGCGGATGCAGGACCTGGGGGTGGTGCTTGATGACATGCTGACTTTCTGATCTCAGGTGTCAGCTGTCATCAAGTCTTCTTTTTATCATCTTAGGAACATAGCCAGGATCAAGCACCTTGTTCTGTCTGGGGATCTACTTACATTGGTCAATGCCTTTCTGACCTCGTGCCTTGATTACTGCAACTCCCTGTACTTAGAGTGTCCTGGAATTGATATCCACCACCTGCAGCTAGTGCAGAATGCAGCAGTATGATTGTTGATGGGGACTTCTTGAGGTTCTCATATCACCCCTGTGCTGCGCAGTCTGCACTGGCTGCCGATTAGGTGGTGTATCACTTTTAAAGTTGGTTTACTGACTTATAAAGCCCTATATGGACTTTGCCCTGACTACTTGAAAGAGCGTCTTGTTCCCTATTTCCCCTAGTGACAGCTCTGTTTGGCCAACGAGGGATTGCTGGAGATTTCAAGGGTGTCTTTGAAGTCTTCTGGGGCCCGTGCATTCATGTATGTGGCCCCTACCCTTCAGAATTCTCTACCCTGTCGGTTGCGGGAGTGTACGACCATGGGAGGTTTTAAACAGGCCTTAAAAACGTTTTTATGGTGCCAGGCCTTTAATGGCACTGAATGAGGGATCCTCGTCTGACTATTATTACTGCTCTGTATGGTATTTACTGATTTTACTATTGTTGTCTTAAGCTTTTGTAAAGCACCTTGGTACTTGAAAGGCGCTTATGTGAAATAAAGTTTATTATTATTGTTATTATTATTATTATTATTATAAATAGGAATTCTATTTATCTAGTGTCAGAGTTAAAGATAAACGTAGATTTAGGATATTGTCACAAGACAGAAAAAATAAGTGGGTACTGTTTGCCCCCCCCCCCAAAAAATTTGAAGGGGTCCTTTTTTAACCTAAGCTGAAATAGCTGATATTGGTTGATCCTAGGGATCTTCGATGTAATGTCACTATGTAGCTGAATCCATTAGTGATTGCAGAGCACTAGATGATATAATAGTAGGGAGGAACATTCAAAGTGCATGGTATTTTTCACAAACCCTGTTGCAGCTTCTTGCAGCCTCTTCTCTCCTGTCTGCAGAATTTTGCAGTCAAGAGGTAAAGGGAGGATGTAAAACTGCAACAGGAACAGCAATTTCAAGAGGTGAAGGGCTGGGGAGGGATCAAGTGAACAGCAGGAACAGAAAAAGACCTGGAGCACAGATTGAGGGCATCTGGGCTACCAGGGAAACAGTCATTGGCCACAGATTTTAAAATTAATATTCCATTGCTTTTAGAAATTGTTAAGCATAATTGATACAGTGTACAAGTATGTACACAAAAATAATAACTCCCACATGCTTATGATAGGAGTAACCACTTTTACACTCCTGTTGTACTTTGAGGGTATTGCGGTTGCTTTATGCTTAAAAATGCAGTGTTTTATCTACAGCAGCTTATTATGCCACAGGCCAGTGATAAACAAAAGTCCAATAAGAAGTCCTAGAAATGATTAGAAATGGCCATTATGGGCCAAGAGATTCCAATAATTCCCTACCCCTTCAACCTAGTCGCATTTCTTGCTCTCCCTCTCCCTCTCTACTGTCTTGACCCCCCCACTCCCTCCTGCCCTATCTTTAACCTCGTTCTCCTCTCCCACCACCCTCCCCCACTTGGTGGCTACCTCCTTACTGTCATCCTACCTTTAATCCCCACATAATTTCCTCTTTCCTCTCCCCCCACCCAAACCAAGCATCCTTGCTGTACTATGCCCTCCTCCTTGCATCTTGACAATGCTAACTCCTAGCTGCTCACTCCCCTCTCACTTAATTGCTAGGAAGATGATTCTCTATATGAAAATTTGTCAGTCTTATTTAGTACACTGCCTACCTTAATTATGCTCTGCAGTTATTCTGTATTTAATAGTTAGCCATTTTTTAAACACTATAGTATACTTCTATGTTTGTGGAATAGCAGTGGGGAGAGATGGGGTATATAGTGTTTATGTAACGTGTAGTACTTTTTGTGGCTTTACTCTATTCCCATCCTTGAGTAGTAGATATGTAGGTAGTAATTTGTAGGGAATAGAAGGCACAAGAACAAGGGTGAGAAGAGTGCCAGAGAAGGTGGTGGACAAAAAACACTCACCTAAGCAAGGGAGGTGCATTTAGTGGAGGGCATAAATAGAGGTTGTGGGAGGAGCTATTCCCTACGTTGAACCATGGGCCAAGCCCTCCCATTCAATGTTTGTGGAAGAACAATAGGGAGAGATGGGGTATATAGTGTTTGTGTAACTTGTAGTCATTTTTGTGGCTTTACTCTATTCCCACCCTTGAGTAGTAGGTATGTAGGTAGTAATTTGTAGGGAATAGAAGGCCCAAAAAGATATCTCCTCCAACTCATGGAGAGTATGACCCCCAGGCACTCAGGAGAAGAAACCCCCCCCAGGTGGAGGAAACTTCTGAGGACCCATGGCCAGAAGTCTGCCCATCCCCTGGGCATACTAAAAGGAGAAGTACCTAGATTCTAGTAACCATAGCTAATTAGAGGTTGGTGAGCTGCCTGGAGAGACAATAATCTATTCTCGATCCATGGATGGTGCAGATCAAACGATGATCCTGAGGTCGAAGAGTAGGTCTTTTCTGAAGGAGCAACATAATCCAAAGTGTGAAGTAAATCCAGGTGGAGGGTGAAGCAAGTCTAAGTTTCCAAGATGATGAATGATGCTTATCCCATGGAATTGCAAAGCTGTAATGAGCAGTGGGAGCATGACTTGATCGATAAGTTACTAGACGAGGAATGGTGAAAATGCTATGGTACAAGAAATCATTGGTGAATGATCCAACTTGTGAAAGCTTTGAATGTCAAGATATGGTCTGGAGGCAAGGAATTCAGTAATAAATGAGGCATCACTAAGGAAGCATCCATGAAGTAGAAATGAGTAGAAGAGAGTCTTTGAGTGCCTTGGAAATGATGGTTCGTTCTCGTTCGAGGGATGATGTAGACTAAATGATGATCCTGAGGATGAAGAATACTTCTTTTCTGTAGGGATGGTACAATGATATGTGTGGAGCAGATCCAGTTGAAGAAGGGCTAATGTAGACCATATATCCAAGGTGACAAAAGATGCATGTCCAAAGAGATTGTAGGAATGTAATAAGTCAGGAGAGCATAATTTGATCGATATAAAACCAGATGATACACTGTGGGATTTGCAATGATTTGTAGTTATGGGTGACTGATCCAGTTCATGTAAGGTTTGATGTTCAAGGTAGTCTGGAAGTAAAGAACTGATTAGTGAGTGATAAGTTGCTAAGTAAGCATCCCAGAGTAAAATGAGTAGAGCAGTGTTTGAGTGACTGATGAGAGTAATGCTATAAGTGATTAGTAAACATATAGAAGAAGATTTGAGGAGCAGTCCAGATGGTAGCCTAATGTATATGGGGGATGATTGGAAATTCGGTATAAGGGATGGATGGCTTCTTTGGTCATGATGTTTGTTACTTTATATGTGAATACTCTGCTGGCACACTGCCTAAAGTAAGTACTGTACGGGTATTTCTGTAGTGTGGTTGTCTAGGAGATGCACTGTGGTGGCATAGGTTGGTTAAGTTTAGGGTAATCTTGATGGTGAAGTATTTGAGAGAAGCTTGGAGGTGGATATAAGGAAGAGTCTGTAGGCCGAATTGGTAGTGAGATCAATTAGTGCAGGATGCCATAGGATCTTAGTGCTACAGCTGATTTAGACCGATTGGGAGGCAAGACTGAGTTGGTCAATTTGTTTTGACTGTTACGGAATGTCAGATAGAATTCAGTAGAGCCAGTTCTTGGTGATGATTTTTACTGCAGTGATTAACTAAGGTAATTTGAGAAGAAGAGACTGAAGGGTCCACTGGAAGATCGGTTAACCCGACTGAAGGTACTAGGTGAAAAGGTGTGGATGATTGTATGAGGAATGGCAATGTCCAGGACTGAAAACAGTGGTTTGGATGGCGTGGAGTTAGTACTCAGCTAGACGGTGGAGATCCCATGATGAATATTCTGGAAGACATCTGTGAAATTCTTAAAACAAGCAATAGCTGCTGAGGAGTAGGAGTCGAGTAACATAGGTGAACAGAGTCAGTGGTAGTAGGAGAGACTGTAGAAGGCAAGACAGATTATGTTCATAGTTGAATGGGTTATCTTACAATTCCCAGTATCCATAGAAGGGATACTAATTACAACGTCAGAGCATAGCAGAAGGATTTACTTCCTTTCCATGTAGGAGGATAGCCAGTGAGACAAAGTAGACAGGGAAATCATGGTAATGGAATGGACAGGAGTCGGATGGTATATCCATTAGAGACTGAGAAGATCTTCCTATGTCCATGTGAATGGGATGTCATGAATGATCCTGAGGAGCTGATTGGGCAGCAATTAAATTCTATGATGACGAAAGAGTCTATGAGGCATAAGAGCCAAGGGATGTTTGCTGGCAGTAGTATGTCACCAAAGTAATGAACGAGAGATCCAATGAGAAGTGGAAGGATACTGCTAGATTGGCCAGAGTAGAAGAATGAAATGAATAATGTGGAATAGCAGTTGACCTCGTAAAAGTATTGGTCAGAGATAGGGTACTAGGCTGAAAAGAGCCACAGCAAATGGCACGAAGCCCTGAGCCAGCAAAGCAGAGTGGAGAAGCAGCCAGTCAAATGGGAAGGAAGTCCATATCAAATCCTGTGGAACTGGAAGAACCATCCAGGGAAGGCGATGAGCTAGGTGAAGCCGGATGACAAACTGAGCCGGAAGGAACAGAACCAGTTGGCCCCCAGCAAACAGCAGCAGGATGCAGGAAGGCTATATCAGTCACCAGAAGACAATCTATGGAGGCCAAAAAGCAAAGCGCAGTACTCAGATCATCTGGGTTGAGGTACAGTAGTCCTACATCAGATGATGGTTTCAACCAACCAGTGAAGGGATGGAAGGTGCTGGAGTGAAGAAAGAGGACGTTCCAACATCTCAAGAAGAAATGAAACTCTGACATCAACTGGATGGGGGGTAACCTGCAGCAAGGAAGTTCCAGAGGCAGTCAAACTGGATCCAGAAAGATACCGAACCAGCTGGTAGGATCCAAATCATGGGGGAAAGTATGCCAAGGGTGTGAAGGATGAAGGTCCATGAATGAGCAGGATGGTGAGGGGTGAGGAAGGCTGGAAGTTAGACTGAGTAACTGGGTCCCAAGACTGGATGGAAGTGGTAATGAGGTTAGGAAATGGACATTGTATATGGTTGAGCCTGCAGGTGCAGACAGAAGCTCCTACCTGACTCAGGTGAGGTAAGAGGAAGAGCATGACACTCCAGATAATGGGCAAGGGTGAAGGCATAGTAGGGAAATGCTCAAGTCCAGGCAGGAGCATCAAGGGACAGTCCAGTAGAAAGCAGGTAAGATTGAGACAGTTGATTGTAGAAATAAGCTTCCAGGCATGGTAAACAGAAGAGAAAACTAACCTTTGATGGCACTCCATAGAGGTAGGAGGATAGAGGCAAATAAAGAATGAAAAACTTCAAACTGGAGGCGCAACCAGAAAAAGGGGCAGAGAATACAATTACCTAGCAGATCCAGGGACAGGCTACAAATCCATTATGGTGATGATCTGTCATGCTGTCCTTGCAGACAGGCAAAGATGAGGGCGGAAGGCAGGTGGAGTGTGATGGTCCAATTCCTGAAGGGAAGCAGCGAGCAGTATCGGATAAAGGAAGCAACTGATAGAAACAGCAATGTAAGCTCAAGCTGCGAACCAGTCAAGGTAGATCTCTGAGGCTGTAGGGGTGGCTGCAGGCAAGGAGAAAGTGAGGCTACTAGCAGGAGAAAGTCCATGAAAGTTGCAAGTGTGGGATGGAGGTACAGGCATATATCGATGATGGTTGAGATGGGATGATCCTATCTTGAGGTAGCTAGACATAGGTAGGATGAGGTGAGTGCATGGGGAAGAAGTTCCATTTCCAAAGGAAAGCGGCAAAGGCTAGAAGGCAGAGCAGTCAAGCAAGTAGACATGACTCCCATCACTGGTAGTCGGGATGAGCTAACCTTCACTCGATACTGTCCGGTGGAGTTAGGGATGGAGGATGTCAAGGTGGTAAGTAGAATGAGGTGGTCAATATAACAGAATCCCATCCCTGGTAGACAGGGGAAGCCTATCTTCGCTCAGCACCTCAGAAGGTGCGAGTTAGGAACAGAGTCAGGAGTACTGCTGGTATGGGCTGGCAGAAAATGTAGAAAGCAGTTGCAGAGGGTGTGTGAATAAGGAACATCAGGCAAACAGGATACTGAATGATACACAGACGTGGTAAAACAGGAGTAGGAACTATGGGATGGAGGACACATGATGGGAGTGAATAATAGGATAAAGGGCTGCTTCAGAAGTAAGAGCAGTGGGGTGCAGGGGTTCCTTCCATGAACGGATGTACATACCTGAGTGAGGTACTAATGGTGTGTAGGTGACTGAGGTCATAAGAAGCAGGGGTGGTAAAGAGGGAGCAACCCCAGGGACAGTAGAATAGGAGCGCCTTAACCCCCCTTCCTCCAAGCACAATTAAACGAGAAAGGGAACCCCCTGGGAGAGAAGGGATGAATGCTGTGTAATTATGTATAGACAAACGTAGTTGGTAGAGGTTGACACGTAGAATTTCAGGAACCACAAACAGAAAATACAGTGTTTGAGTGAATGAGCCTGAGGCTGGGCACCCCCCCCCCATACCTGTGATATCAGCGCACAGTAAATATGAAAGCCAAAGCCGCGTACAACTGTGCAATAAGGACGGGCATACGGACAGTGTGATGAAAGGAGCTGAGTGGGATGACCAGTCCAGGAACAGGAGAGAGCTCTAGGGAGATTTAAATCACAGACAGCCATGGAGCAGACAGTGCTGGAGCACAGTAGGGGAACAGAGGAATAAGGAATCAGAGCAGTGCTCTGAGTAACTGAATTACATGGATGCACACTATCTCAGGTAGGCTACACGGCAGATGAAACCACCAGAATGGTACAGCCAGGAATCCTGCCAATGCAGGAGAGTCAGGGAAATCAGGAGAGTGGTGATCTGGTAGTGGTTATGCTGTGAAGTAACATACGATGTGGCATATGCACGGGTACACAAAGGACTAAAAATAAATACCTGAAAGAAGTAAGAGTTCATGTGCAGTTTCCTTTTAGTATGACAACGAATATTGTATGCATGTCTTGTTGAGTGCGCGACTCTGCCAAACAGCCTTTCCGTAGAAGGTTTTGCAGGTAGTTTCCAAAATACACACATGTGTCACAGGGAATAGGCAGGAGTGGGCTCACTTCCAAGGGAGACGGGAGCAAGGCCCGAGAGGAGAAATGGGAAGGCGTAGGTAGAAGCTTGAAAGGTGCCAGTAAGGGCAGCATGCAGCTGTCTTGTGCAAGCAAGGCTCCAAAAGGCTAAAATTAAAGCTGCGGCATCAAAAACAAACAAATCCATGCTGGTCTGAATAGCGATGATGAACGGGCAGAGACAGAGGTGGGTGGAGAAGCCCAAAAGAGATAACAAATGGGAAGCTCCTGAACACAGCAGGAGATGGCGGTGAACAGGGAAAGGGAATGGGGAGGCTGAGAGAAGCAGGCAGGGAGAGAAGACCAAACAGGAGCGGGAGCAAAACAAAGGTAAGAACATAACAGAAGAAATAGGGGAAGACAACGAGGAGGAGAGACTCACAAAAAAAAGGGGGGGCAGACAAGACAAGCAGGAAGAAGGAAAAATGCATAGCCACACAGCCATGCAGGAAGCTCAGGGATAAAACCACTTCCTAAGCAAGGGAGGTGTGTTTAGGGGAAGGCTTAAATAGGGGTTGTGGGAGGAGCTATTACCCATATTAAACTTCAGTCCAAGCACTCCCATTCTATGCTTGTCTTGTTTTTTTTTTCTATTCTGTATCTGTTATATTGATGTGGAACCTTTTTAAAAGAGCTCCAAGCTCAAAGGTTGTTTATCTGAGACAATAAATAAACAAAATGTAATAGTAAGACCAAATGGGTATTGTAAGAGCAAAATAAAAGCAACATAATGTGCCAACTTTCAATATAGTACTACACTCCTGGCTAACAAACAATTGCATATTAACAGTATAACATGAAACTGTTGAATTATTAGAACTACAAACATGTATTCCTGACTATGACAACTGAAATACAATTGCGAGTCTAGGGTAAACAAAGTGGGAACATGTATTTACACTTGCCCCCCATCCAGAGGTCAAGTGATGCCATGAGGCAGCGTTCATTTTAGCCTCAGTAATGTTAACCAGGAAAAAAAAGTTGAAGTCCAGATAAAATTTTAATACATTTGTTCCTTACCTTGAAGCTGGCCATTCTCCATGTATCCTGAGTCCCAACATATGTTGCAGGGCTTTAAACCCAGTCCCCATTATAATTAGTACAGGGTCCCTTGCTTAGCAAGGAATTTCCACAAATAAAGATACAAAGGTTTACTTGACAGTATAGTCCAGGAGTTATCAACCCCCAAATTCTAGCAAACATACAGGTACCAAGAAAGTGTGTGGGGGGGGGGGGTCAAAAAATCCAAATAATATAGGCAGGTACTTCTTAAAGAAATTATTTTTTCAAAATTCTTCAGTATCATATCACCCTCTACATTTCATCTATAAAATACTAGGCTTTCTCATGAGATTTGGAGAATGCAAAAAAGGAAAAAACACCTAGGATTTACTGTGCCGTAGTCAAGGGGAAGGCAAGTAGTACAGATAGCCTATCATGACCGGCACCTGCCATAGACTTTTGCTAAAGTCATATGGTACAGCAGGTGCCGGTCACCATTGACTGCTTGTACTGTATCTCAGAAGATTGTCTATATGCGTATCTCAGAACTATACATAATGTTTCCATTAGGGAACTGCAATAATGTTAAAATCTTTCTGTAAAATCATATAAATTACCCAAGTCAGGTATGCCAACTACTGTACTTACAGGCTGTGTCTTTGCTTTTGGCTATAAAGGTGAAATGCAGAGGGTGATGTGATGCCTGAAGAATTTTAAAAAACAAATACTTTAAGAAGCACCTGACTGCATTGTTTGGATTTTTTATCTACTGTATTATTTGTTTTTTTTTTTAGGCCCCTCCTTCTTGGTACCCACATATAATTACCCACATTGAGAACCCAAACATTTCAGCTATTCAACATAATTCAACCCCATTCAGTTTTGTCATCTTCTTCTGAGTCCATCACTTCATCCTTGGCCCTGATCTCTACCTGGATTTTAGACATCAGCTTGACACCATCTGTTGGGTCTCCATGTAGATAAGCCTTCCTAGCATAAGTGATTCAAGCTTTGGCCAGCATCTGTAGTGAGTGAACTACTCACCTCTCTCTAAGGCCAGCTCACACCTTCTCATTATTGTCATGTAGCGTAGCTGAGTTCCGGTAACAAATGTAAGCACTCTCCTGTTCTGTTTGAATTTGACTAATATTGTGAGTAGCTGATATGATGTAATCTCTTTCCAAGACTGCCAGAGGGATCAGCAGCATTGCTCTTGGCCCAGTAGCTGGATCCTGCCTACGGTGTTGTGAAACCCACTTCAGATGGGCTGCACACTCTAGGTACAGCACTTCAGTTAGGAGTACTGCGATCTGCAGAACTGGGTTCTCTCTCACTACGTTCCAGTGGTCCTAGTAGCCACATGTTGGGGGCTGTCTAGGTAAATTCTCCAAGTGTTTAGCATGGAGGCACAAATGCTTGTACTCAAGCACCATACTGCTGCTGCTGCCGAACCCTCCCATCAGAGATACTCACCTTCTTCACCACCAGTTCCTGTATGTCGAAGTGGGGTTCAGCACTTGCAACTCATGTTGAATAAATAATCTATCCCTCAAGTGACTGCATCCACAAGTACAATGCCTGCACCGCATTCAGTATAATTTGGAGTCAGTTTCTCAGTTCTGTTGGTAGGCCCCAGTGCTGACTGCAATGCTCCAACTGTGGCAGGTCCACTCATGGCCTTCTTCTCTCCATCATCAATGCTGAAGCATTTGGTGGGACCATAACCCAAAGAAACTGCACGGTAACACATCCAAAGTTCAGTAATATCATTGCTTAGACATTAAGCTATGCATCAGTAGTATTTTTATAATTCAATAAGTTTAAACTGCAAATGTTGTTGTTTAATCAGTGAAGGACTCAGAGCTCCTGAAAACATGTGCTGCCTTGGTGACTGCCAAGCTCTGTGCCTTGGCTAAAGAAATTTAAACAACAACTAGTGCAGCAGAAACAACAGTTAAGGGATGGACAGGGTGGGGTGGACTTCTGAGTGACAAAACCTCACTATACAGATTTGCAGCACAGTGTTGCTGACTCTGCAAGCCACAAACAAGTATGTTAGTTGGTGCAAACCATATCTGCACCCACTAACATCCAATACTCTAATTTGCCTCGTAGTTTTGTCGCTGCAACTAATGTCAGTAATTCATTTTGTGCATAGCACAAAAAGGTAGTGAAAAACAAGCATTTGTCAATGCTGAATGTTTGCTTGCTGATATTAGCATTGGACATGCAGGAGTTAGACAGATGCAGAACAGGAGTGGCAGTGAAGTATTGAACTCACGCCAACCCCACCTCCACCCTGCAGAGATGGACAGGCATTGGGGTGTGCCTGTGGGTCGTTGCCCATAATGCTCATGGCATTTCACCTCACCCTATCCTGTAGACATCGACAAGTGTTGAGGCGTGCCTAGGGGTGTTCAGCTTCCCAGTAACCCCATTTCATAAGGACATACCCTGAAATGGGTGCAGTACAGGAGAATGAGGTGAAGTCTGGGGCTGAAGAGTGCAAGGCACACCTCGATGCCTGTCACTGGCTTCAGGATGGGGGTGGGATGGCATGAGCATTACAGCCAGTGATCCAAAGCCACACCTCTGATGCCTGGCAGTCTGTACAGGGTGGGACGTTATGGTTAGAAACCCTAATGCCCCAGGCGTGTGTTGGTATTTGCACTACAAATTTTCAGAATGGCCTTTTTGTGACCCCCACTTCATGAAAGCATTTGGGACCTCATCTCATGAACAGTGGCACTGTGATTTTGTTAATGTGTCCCGAACTTCGAGTCCCCACAGCAAGCGTTGCATTCTGTGCCAGATGTGTGAAAACACAGATCAGGAAGGATGTGAAGAATGACAGCTGTACTATTCATAGGGAGGTGTGAAGAGATGGCAATGTTGAAAATCTGTAGTGAAAATATTAAAAATGCTCGAAGTTCTGAGCTTACTTGGAAACTGTGCAACACATGTTTGTGCCACAGTTATTTAGTGGAATTATTTCACCAAATTTTCAACATAGGCATTTTGTGACCTCTGCTCATGAATACTGTCACTATGATTTTCTTAATCTGTCCGAAACATTAGTTTCCCACAGCGACTGCACCACTGTGTGCCAGATGTGCAAACGCATATTTCGGGCAGGATATGAAAAATGACAGCTGTACTGCTCCTGTGTGGCAAAATACCAATGTTGAAAATCTGGAGTGAAAATATTACAAATTGGCAAAGTTACTAGGGTGCATGGAAACTGCGCAACACACACTTGTAACACAGTCATTTTACGGACTTTTGTCACCAAATTTTCAACATAGGCATTTTAGGACCTCTGCTCATGAACAGTGTCACTGTGATTTTCTTACTATGTCCCTAACATTGATTTCCCACAAGCGATCTCGCCATTCTGTGCCAAGAGTGCGAAAACACATTTCAGGCAGGATGTGAAAAATTACATGTGCAGGCAAGCTATTCCATATTCCAATGATCCTCTGAGTAAAACATTTACTTCTCTTAGTAGTTTTTATAAACTCCCCTGTAATTATAAGTCTATTATTTCTTGTATTGGCTGTGGTGTTATTCAAAGTCAGACCTACAGTCACTCCCAAATAATCATCTTTTAATGCTTTATATGTAAAGCATACATCTCCACAGACTTGTCTATAACCTGCAGAGTATAGCTGTAGATTTTTTAATCTTGTGCTGTAGTCCAGATTCTCATGATGTCTTATTTTCTTAGTGTATTTTCTCTGGACACCTTCAACAAGTTTATGACTTCTTGTAGAATGGGACTTATTAAACTGGGAGGATTACTTAAGATGTGGGCGCACCAGACTAGAATATAATGGCATTAATACCTTCTGGTCTCTACTTTTATATTTACCAAGATGGAACTTCTTCACCTTTAAAGTGGTGTTTTTGTCAAAGTTAAAATCATTAGTTATTGTAGTGCCAAGATCTTTCTCTTCAGATAGACTGCAGTGAGGAATATCCTAAGTGATAACTAGCATGGGTTGTTTTTCCCAATGTGCCTCAATTTGCACTTGTCTAAACTGAATTGCATATGCATAGTTTGTCCCCATTCCATCAATAGATCTGTTTTTGTATATTAACCTTGTCTGTTATGGTGGTTACAAGGCACCCCAGCTTGCAGTCATCGGCATATTTGATAAGCCATACTCTGTCCAAGACTGGCATAGTTGCAACTACAATATTAAAAAGAATAGGTCCCAAGACTGAACCCTGGGAAATTCTGCTGGTTACACAACCCCAAGAAGAGTAATTCCCCTTGACTGCAACCTTTTGGTATCTATTATCCAACCAGGAACTGATCCAGCTTACTATATTGGGTGATAGTTCAGTCTTTAAAATTTCATTTATTAATACAGAATGGGATACTTTATCAAAAGCTTTTGCAAAATTGAGATAAAATACATCGCTGGAAATGCCCTTATCAAGTGCCTGGCTAATGGGCTCGAAGAAGTTGAGCTGGTTTGTTAAGCATGATTTCCCAGCAACAAATCCTTGCTAACTATGATCTATCAATCCCTTTGTTATCAAATGGTCGTTAATTTGCCTTTGCAATAATTTCTCCATGATTCTACCAGCTACAGATGTGAGACTAATTGGTCTATAGTTCTTGGACTCATTTCTTTTACCTCCCTTATGAATTGCAGTTACTACTGCTATACGCCATTCCTTCAATGCAATACCATCCTATATAGACTTATTATAGAGATAAGTGAGTGGTTTAATTAAAACGGGCTAGTTCTTGAATAAGTCTCAGGGATATACCATCTGGCCCTGGTGAACTATTGGTTTTTAATGAATGTATTATGCCGTAAACTTCTGAACAGCTAATATTAGGAAAGTGTGATGTAGCCAGCTCAATCTATTGCATTTGATAATCTTTTTTTTTCAAAGACACTAAGGGAAAAGTTATTTAGAGTTTCTGCTATATTGTCCTCAGCTGTTATTATACCTTTATCCATTTTAAAAGGTCTAACAGCATGATTATTACCTTTTAAAGTACTGAAAATATTATAGAACTGCTTTTTGTTGTCCTTAAACCTGGATGCTAATTTTAGTTCCATATTTTTTTTTGCTCTTTTTATCATTCCTTTTATATTTTTATTACACAGTTTAAGTTAATTGCGTAAATATGCAGTATTTGTTTTCTTAAATTTCTGAAATGTTTTCTTCTTTTTCTGAATCTGCTTCTTTATTTTGTTATTCCACTAGGGGGGTACATTTATTTTTATTATATGTAACCCTGATCAGTATATATTTCTTAATGTAATCTGAAAGTTGATGTTTGATAGATCCCAAATTGGTTCTAGATCTTTACCTGCAAGATCTTCTTCCCATTTCCATTTTCCCAGTTGATCCCTCATTTTCTGATAATCGGATTTGTGGAAGTCTCTTACTACTGTTTTTCCTTTAGTGTATTTAATATTATTTGAATAATATGCAGTTATCATATTATGATCGGAATCACCGAGTGGTGGATGTAGTTGAATAGTGTGTATTTTTTCATCACAATTAGTCAAAATGAGATCTAAAGTATTGTCTCCTCTAGCTGGTAAATGAACCATTTGTTCGAGATTTATCTGGATAAATAGGTCAATATATTTTCTCTCAAGTGTTACCTTACTGTCCAGTGAGGTCCAATTGATATGAGGTAAGTTGAAATCCCCCATTAGTACATAATCATCTGTAATGTTCTTACTTTCAATGAAGTGTAATAGATTATTATTTTGTTCAGTAGTTAGATTCAAGGGGTGGTAGACTAAGCCCATGGTCAAATTATTGTTGTTAAACAGTAATTTAACCCATATACACTCAAATTCATTTTCATTTTCCTCAGTGCTAAATATCTCAACTGATTTAATGTTGTCTCTTAGATATAGTACTACACCTCCACCCACACAGTTCTTCCTAGTTTTATAAAATTGGTTATAACCACTAATATCCATATTCCAAGCATCATCTGTACCCCAAGTCTCAGTAATACCACAAATAATTATATTTTCATCTTTGATAAAATGTTGTAATTCGTCTATTTTGGAATGTAAGCTTCTGGTATTTAGTAGTAGCATACCTAGTCTTTGTGTATAATTAGTTTCCATGTTATTATTGCTTTTGACGGCATAGTGTTAGGTAATAAATTGATATTAATCTGCTTGTTTTCTAGAGCAATGTTCCTAGGACAACTCTCCCCACTATCCTTTAGTTTAAACTTTTATTTATATCATTGAGTTGTGCACCCAGGACTTTATTACCCTGTCTACTTAGGTTTAGACCATCATATGAATATAAATTAGATATTCCATAAAATTCTTCCCAATATGTAATATATTTTATATTTTGTTTCATACACCACATACGGGGCCAATTATTGATGTCTCTGATTTTTATTTGATGCTGTCATGATGCATGAGGAATAGGGAGAATTTCTGAAACAATCACTTCACAGCCATGAGCAATACATTTATTTGTGAAAAATACAAAATCCTGTTTAATTTTTTGCATCGACGCTTGCCATGTATTGTTAGACCGTGCGTGAATAATAACCAGGGGATTAATACCTGTGTTTTGCAAAATATTATCCATCATTACAGTGATATCACATAATCTAGTACCACTAAAACTTGATACAGTTCTAGTAGATTTGTCAATATTATAAATTAGGTGGTCAAGACTTTTGATAATAGAATTGCCAACGACTATCACCGCCCAATTTGATGGCACTTTGTCAACTTCCATATGTGTAGCTACCTGATTGCCCTCACTATTGAGGTCTAGCAATGACTCATTCTCAGCAACAATACTCCCCTGTTTTTGTAGTGCATTATTAAGTTGTTCCTGATTGTTGTCTGGTATCACTTGCAGTGGTGTAGCAGATTCAGGGGTCATGTTAGTCACATCATGGTCCTCCAGTACTATCAATGGGTCAAAGTGATTTAACAGGGGAAGTTCAAAGTGGTCTTCCCTTCTACCTCTTTTAGCCACTTTATTAACTTGCCTTCAAACCATTCATTATCATTATAAATTTAATTTTTGATGGGGTGTTCATTTTCTCTCATCCTTTTTTTAATTTTAGGTACCATTCTATTATTAGATGTCATTTGTTGTTCTGAGCAATTAACATCAGACCCTGATAACACTGTGTTTGTGGTCTTTTTGTGTAACCTTTTTTCCCCTTCTTTATATTTTTTGGGGAGTTTTTCATTTCCCCACTACTATCACCATTATTTAGTGACATGGTTGGATCCATAGTATCACTTGTGGGATGCGGAGCATCAATATTTATGTTTAATCTTTGTGCCATTTCTAGTTGTACCTGGTCGATAGCTTTGAGTCTGAGGGAGAACATATTTATTTCAATTTATAGTTCAAGGTTCTGCCTACATTTCTTAAACGTAAAGGGGTTTGTGACAGTTGTTTGAGCAACCATATACATAACACATTCAACACATAAATGCCCAATATCCCCATCAAGATCAATGGTTTTCTTCATTCTTTTGTAAATGTATATATCTTATATGCAGGACTTTATGGGGACAGAATTATGTGCTTGGTGTACTACACGAACCTGCACAACCAATATAAGTGACAATACAATATGTCCTGTCTATATAGCCACAGTGTTTACAGTGTATTTAAGAGTCAAATAATCGCTTGCCAGCAGTTAAAAAAAAAAGTGAAAAATAAAATAAACTCTGGAGGGGTCAATTTGTGTTTAGAAACACAGAGGGCTTCCCAAAAGTGCAGAATAAAGTAAAGTAACATGGTGGGGCATCATACAATGGTTGTAGCAAGACTCTGTGCAGCAGACTACAATGGGCATTTCACTAATGTGTACCATGAATGCGTCTCACTTGGGAGTGTTCTGGAAATGCCAAAAATCATGCAACTGTTAGCACACTACTCACAAACATGTAGTGGGGCACAAACCCATTGCACAAATGCACCATGGTTTAGCGCGATTCCAAAAACCTGCTATTTACAAAGCTGACATGTAAATGAGCTGCTGAAGCAGTCAGTGGGCAACGTGACTTATTTGCATCTCATTCTAGAACTTTCTGCATGCATTTACATACTTCTTTGCCCCAGTGCTATAACAGGGAACTTCTGCATCTCCCTCAGACAGCTGTGGAACTGCAAGTCATGGGGCCCATTCAGCCTCCAACAGTTGTGAGCCAGGAGGGAAATGCCACACAGCAAGGTAAGCATATGCCACTTTCCAAATGTCTAAACATTGTTTATTCCCATCTATGACACATGTGCTGTCCATCTCACCATACTGCGCACCACCCTTGCTTATTTGATTGTCATTAGGCAGGTAACTGTTGTGGACACACTCTGCCATCCATTCTGGCTTCATGTCCCTGCAGATACATGGACTGTGGTGACATTTCACCTGTGGTCCCACTACCAATGGTGGTGTATATATGGCACACAGGCCAGCACCTGCACAGTCAGCCTGTGTCCTGTATTCCACCCAGTCTACATGGGCCGTGGACCATTCCTTCTTCTGCTGCATGTCTTGACCCCTGCTGGAACACACAGCAGAGATGTCATGCACTGTCTGGGGCTGACTTGGGGGGACAAGGGTTCCCTCAGTTTTATGGCACACCCAACAGCATGGTGACCCTCCTGGCCACTGTGTACTTTGGGCTGTGACTCTCTGGGCATCCTGCAGGCCACCCCCTCCACATCCCATCCCAGTGGATTCATGTTCCAGTACATGTGTACAGTTCAGACCTGTATGGTTATATTGCAGGGTATGGTGTAGTGCATGGATGGGCACACATCTGATGTTGGCAACCTGACATTTGGGACAATATTGCCACTGGGTTGTCAGGCGGATACATTACCTGGGCATGACAATGTGTCACAGACAGTGTGACAGCCCCTTGGGTGTCCAGCAACCCACATGGACAGGCCAGTCTCTGAAGAGGGACATGGCTCACCATCCATGTCTGTGATGCACTATGCTGTGTATATCTGCCTGCTCAACCAAATACGTGCATGTCCTATGTTCCTGTTGTGTCCAGGTGGACCCCAACAGCCCCAGCATGAGAGTGTAGTGCTCCTGCATGTCGGCATGGATGGTGGTGTGTCCCATGTGTGTTTCACACTTGCTCAATGCACAGTGGTGTTACTGCAGGCCAGGGTACTGTGGCGTTGTTCAGTGCAGCCCATTGTGCCTGGCTCACGTCAGTCAGTGGTGCCATTTCCATAGCTGTTCACATTGTATCATGCAGTCCCCTTATTGACCTAGTGGTCACTCTGGTCAGGGGCCTTTATGTTCAGCCTGTGTGGCAGCCCAAGCTTGGTGCCCTGTTCAGGAACCATAGTTGCATCCCTCCTATGGCTAGGTATGAACTTGTTCAGAAGATGATACTGCCCATTTTTGACTACTGTGACATAGTCTATGGTGCTGCCAGTAAGTCCTCCCTGGCCAGACAGGACACCCTCTTCAATTCCTTCTGCAGCTTTACCCTGGATGCCCCCCTCACACCCATCACTGCAATCTTTATCGTGCCCTATCCTTCCCCTCTCTTACAAATAGGTGACTCTTCCCACTGTGCTAAATTCACCTCCAAGCACTGGTTTGGTGAGCTCCTTCCTACCTCACCTGCTCCTTTATAACACCCACCCACCCTCCCATTCCCTTAAATCAACTGACTTCCTCACCCTTGTTGTCCCCACAGATCCACTCAAATAAGCCAATCTGGTTACTCTCACCACCTCCCAAATATCTGGAATCCTCACCCTCCCCCAAATTCAGCACTCATCCTCCACCTACTCCATCAGCTCTGCCCTCAATAATTACCTTGCACTTAGCTGCTCCCCCTACCCTCACCTTCATTTTACCCTGTGCACACCCACATCCCAAATCTGTAGCCCCCCCGCTTCCCCCTAATTGCTCCCCCTTACTGGCCTCCCTTGATCTCTCACAGAATGTAAAGAACCCCGAATATTCTCCATGGGTCCCTGTCCTACCCTCCAAAGGACTTGAACGTCTTATCTACTCCCTTCCCCCACCATCTTAAGGTGGTCTCTCTGGGACACTGCCTTATCCCCTTTTCTCTCTGGTCCCCCCAGTCCCCTTGCAGGGTTCCTCACATCCTGAAGGGGTCTCCCGGGACACAACTCTTCCCCCTTCCCCACCTCACCCCTCCCTCCCCCCTTCCCCCTTTTCTTTCATGTAAGCACTTGTTTACTTATTAACCTGGCACTTTTTGTTCACTCTTGCTACCTGTTATACGCCACACTGTAGTAGCACTGTTTGAAACACCTGCCTTACAACTGTGTGTAGCTTGAATGTTTAATGTCTCATTCCAATTGTACCCCTTCCCCCCAGATCACACCGGGAGTTGAGCAACTTGTTGCTCAGTGTGTCTTCCTGTTGAAACGTTTCAATAAATAAATAAATTTTGCTGTAGCATAGGAGTGGGCATTATTGGTTATAGTCAACCACTCACCAGATGCGCACTGGCATTTGATTCATCCATCCTGCCATGGATAGGTTTGGCTAAGCTGATAACACAAAGGGCCTAAATGACACTGACCTCTCCCTCTGCAGTTCCACTAGCAGGTACTGCCCATGACAGGGACAGGCTCCATGCCCACAGGCTTAGAGCCCTGGAGCTGGAAGTCCTAGTCCAGGCATACCCAGCCCAGGAGTCTGTCATCAGGCAATACTGCAACACTGATGCATCATATGCCAGGTGTGGCAGGAGATCGCCGATGAAGTGAAGGCTACAGTGATCTCCGCCATTGTGGCAAGTCCTACTTGGCCACACTGTGGAGGAAACAGCATGCCATTGGTGGTGGCCCTCCTGCCCCCAGACTGTCCTGGGCCCATTTCCCATGGCCTATAATGGGTTGGGCTGCCCAGGTGGTTTGGGGCCACACCACACACAATATGCACCCTCTAATGGTATCTATGTCTCCATGGTGCATTGTGCCTCGTTCCCACCCCACTTCTACTGTCACCAGCACTGTATGCACCCCTCTGCATGGTGTGCCTTTGTGTACTGGTGTGTGTGTATTTTCTGTTCCAAGCCCTACTGCATTGGTTGTACTGCACGTCCACATGTATGCATGCACATTACTCACTGTGTATTGCACGGTGGTCATCTCCACTTCCATCTGTGAGTGTTGCCTGGTCACACAGGGCACATACATGAGGCACTGCCACTGAAGTGCTGCAACATTACTTTATCAGTAGGCCTTGCCCTGCATCATGTTCTGTCCCTTTCAAACTTGTTCCTGTCCCTGCAGCTCCTGACTCTGAACACCCACAGCTAGTGGCAGAGCAACCAGGTACATCCCATGGCATCCAGGGAATGCCCCCCCAGGCAAGCAGATCTCCTGGTGGAGAGTGACTCAGCCTCCTTGGCAGATAGTGACCTGGGCATATGGGGAGCCAGCCAGGAACTCTTCTTGACATCCCTGTTGGCAGTGATGGATGTTACTGTGATCCCCACCACCACCATGGATTTCACCCAGCATCCCTCTGCGACTATCCATTCCACCTGCACCACCTCAGAGGCCCTTGCACCAGACCTGGCCCAGCCATCCCACACCTCCATCCCCATCTCTGTTGCCTCATCTTCCCATCCCCCCATTTCCAGTGTTATGCCTGCTGACAGACTGGCACAACAGGGACTGGGGTTCCCACTCTGCCCAGGGAGAGCATGTGTCCAGGGATGCAGAGTGGTGCACATCAACCACCTCCACCTAGGCTGCCACTGACTGGTGGTGCTGTCCCAGGCACACAGGACCTCCTCTGGCCACTCATCCATCTAGGGCCCTTCCAGCACCTGTGCCCCTTCTCGCACAGCATGCCAAGCACAGTATCCATGAGATGATGCATGCTGCTGTGGACACCCAGGCCACATCCCAGATGGTCCTTGAATAGATGCAGGACCTCCTGTATCAGTACCTTCACCTCTGCCAGCAGCAACACCAGTTGGAATTGCACTGGGTCCAGGAGTCTGGGGAATGGTTCCTTGGGACCATAGTGCATCTGTTTGGGGACCTCACAAGGGCAGTTGGCAGGGTGCATCATGCAAATCAGTGCTATGCTTGGGGCACATCTGCAGACAGTGGGCAGTCCCCTGTCTCCCGGTAGGATTGTGGCATGTGTCCACACCATAGGGGATACATCTGGCAGTGGCAACACAGTTGTTTACCCCACATCCCTTGGTTGGCCACACACCCCTGGTTGACAGCTGTTGTTGTGGGCATCAACATCCCCATGCAGCCCTGCTGGCTTCCAGGTGGTATCCCAGGCCAGTGTATCCTCCAGCTTAGCATTGGCCTCCTCTGGGGCCATGATGACATCCCCCCATCCCATGCTTCAAGGTGTTATCAGCACATGTGGTGGCCTCTGAAAGTCAAAGCCTGCTATGTCCCCAGCTCCCCCATTCTCCCCCTCAGCTGGGTTCTGTGTGTGGGTCTCTTTTTCCATTGCCCCATTCACCATCTGGCCCCCTACTATGTTGTGTCCTGCATAACATGGCTGGGTAGGCTGTCCCTGGCTACATCTGTGACATGTCACATAACATTTTTTGCATTATGTCACCCTTTCTATTTAACTGTTTTTTGTTGACATATGGCTTTACTTCTTGTGTTTTCCCATACCCCTGTGCATTTTTGTTTGATCCCATGCTGCATCATGTCTTGATTGTGACTAGTTGTACCTTTGTGTGCCTGGTTTTACTGTGTCCTTTAGGTTCCACTTCTGTTTTGTGGGTCTGTGCATGTTGTGCATAGTGTGCAATAAACAAGGGTCATACATGGAGCAATATGTGTTGTTTGCTTCTTAATGGTACCCAGATAGATTAGCTCTACAACTATAGTGCCAGTCAAGAGAGCTCTAGTCTGTGTAATGCTACCATGAATAGCAAGTTGGGATTTACAGTGCTTGCTATTTGCGCTCCCCTGGTCACTGTCCATGGTGCTGCCCAGGATAAGGGCAGCAGAATCCAGGAGGCTGGCTAAGTTGCTCCTGTGGTGTGGTGGGCTGGGGCATAGAGCAGCTCGGCCAAATAGCAGTGGAGATGAGGGTTCTAATCCTGGTCTCCAACCATTTTGTAGACATTGGGACTTGTATATTTTTACAAGGGGCTATGGAAACAGTATTCCACGAACCCATCTAGAGTGAGAATCTTGAAGTCTGGGGTGGTGCGAGGTGCTGAGGCCCCAGCAAAAAATAAAAATAACAATATTTTTGCTGTGCTGTTCTTGCTGATGGCATTCTGGTCAGTTATGTTTTGACCCAGTGCCCTTCTTAATCACCTTCTGCTGGCTTCCAGCTGTCATGTGATGTTCTGGCTGTACTCCTGGGCCCTCTGTGCCATGTGTGTATCCCTGACATGCATCCATTGTGCTGCCTCCTGCCCCTTTGACTCTGTGTCTTTGAATGTCTGTTCCTCTTTGACTGACTGTGGTGTTCCACAGGTATTTGCCATGTTGTGAGGTATACAACAAGCAAGGACTATACGAACATACATATGAACATACGAAGAAGCCAACAGAAGAAGTCCATTTAGTTTATCAAGTCTGCTTTTATTGCAGGGTCCACAGCTTGAGCTAATGTCCCTGCCCTCCCTCCCCATTCCTCCCTTCTTACTTACCCATGATCCTTATTTTCCCCCTATGCCTATCCCAGCCTCTCTTAAACCTGCCCACTGTCTTCAATGAGATGATCTCATCCGACAGTGCATTCCAAGTGCACACCACCCTGTCTGTGAAGAAGTGCTCCCCGACTGCCCTCCTAAACCTCTCACCCTCCAGCTTAAGACAGTGTCCCCTAGTGTTATGGTTGCCACTCAGCTTAAAGAGAGTCTTCTTATCAACCTTATTTATTACCTTTCAAGTACTTGAAGGTCCCAGTCATGTCCACTCTCTCTCTCTCCCGTCTTCCAGGGAGTGCATGTTCAGTGCCCTCAACCTCTTCTCATATGCCTTACCCTGCTGACCCACTATCATCTTTGTAGCCCTCCTCTGGACCTTCTTCAGCAAGTTAATGTCCTTTTTGAGGTGTGGGCACCAGTACTGAACTGCATACTCTAGATGTGACCTTACCAGTGACCTGTACAAGGGCAGTATAACCTCCTCTCTCCTACTACTGATCCCCCTAGCTATGCATCCCAGAATCTTGTTTGCCTTTGCTGTTGCTTTCTTGCACTGCGTGAAGTGCTTCAGGTCACTAGTAATCATCACTCCCAGGTCCTTCTCCTCCTCTGATGCAGATATTCGGACTCCACCCAGGTAGTACTCTGTCCTGGGATTCTTGGCTGCAATATGCATAACTTTTCATTTCTTGGCATTGAAACCAAGCTGCCAGATCCTGGACCACTTCCCTAGTTTTTTCAGATCTTCCTGTAGGTCCTGTATCCCTTCAGCTGTGTCTACTCTCCCACAGAGCTTGGTGTCATCCATGAATAGGTACATTTTGTCCTTAATGCCATCCTCAATGTCATCGATGAAGACATTGAGCAACACCGTCCCCAGTGGGATCCCACTGGTTACCTTTCTGGTACCAGATAACTCTCCCCCAACAACCACCCTCTGGGTTCTCTTCCTCAGCCAGTTTTCCACCGATCTGGTCATCTTTTCCCCAACCCCAAGATCTGCCTACTTCCTGATCAACCTTTTGTGGGGCACAGAGTCAAAGGCCTTGTTGAAATCAAGATAGAGGATGTCTACCACTTGGCCCCTGTCTACTGTCTTAGTGACACAGTCAAAGAAGTCAATCAAATTCATTTGACACGATCCCCCCCACCATGAACCCATGCTGCTTCACATCCTGGAGACCATGCTCCTCTAGATATTCCACCAACTTTTTATTTAATATGGTCTCCTTGAGCTTGCCCACAATGGAGGTCAGACAGACTGGTCTATAATTTCCTGGGTCATCCTTAGGATCGCTTTTGTGGAGGGGCACTACATGAGCTGTTCTTCAGTCCTGCGGTACCATGCCTGACTCTAGTGCACTATTAAACAGGTCTGCCAGTAGCCCTGCCAGCTCCTCAGCCAGTTCCTTTAGTACTCTTGGATGTACTCTGTCCGGGCCTGGTGATTTGTCCACCTTCAATACCAGCAACCCCTCCCTCACCCTATCCTTCTGTATCATTACATCTGTGCTCCCCTCCCTCCCTGCTCCTCTTTTCCCTCCTGAAGGAACTGGTCCATCCTTCTCTCTGGTGAAGACGGGACAGAAGTATTAATTTAGTATCTCTGCTTTTCCCCCAATTTCCTCCACCCACTCCACCCCTTTCTTAAGCCTAACAATCCCTTCCTTTTTGTCCCTTTTTTCACTTATATAGTGAAAGAATATGCTAGAGGCCTTCTGAGGTGTGTACTGTAGGTCACTGCCTGAGTTGTCCAGGCAATGTAAATGCATTTTAAGCATGCCAAAGACCCACTCAATGATGTTTTATGTGGCAGTATGTGCCGCATTGTACCTCTCCTCTGCCTTGTTTGTGGGGTGGTGGATGGGGGTGAGGAGCCAGGGGCTCAGAGGGTAGCGACTGTCACCTGTAAAGGACAGTGCACACATGTAAGATGGGACATGTCTGTGGTACACTACTCTGGTCCATATTCTGGAACCTTCTGGCATGCTCCTGCACATCCCCTGCACATGCCATGTTGCCAGGCCTCCTTCATGGGTTTGACAACCTGTGCTGTGATGCATTGTTACATTGTCAGTGGCCCCTCTGCAGGCCATATTATGTTCCTGCCCTTTCTGTCTGGATAGCTATTGCTTTCTTCTCACATTCCAGAACCTTCTTAGGGTTCCAATCCCCTTCACCCCCTTGGGATGCAGCTCTGTGTGACCCAGCAGGATTTCCAGTCCCAGCCCAGTTGTTGTACTCACTATGTGTCCCATAGGTATTTTGCCTCTCTCAAATCTCTGGCATAACATGGAGTTCTGCCAGATGAAGGAGTAGTGGGTGCTCCCAGGGTAATGCACCACCACATTGGTGATGTGCCCAGTGGCATTGCACACCACCCTGCAGTTGATGGAGTGGAAGCCTTTCCTGTTGAGATAGGCATCTGACTCTGGGCCAGGTGGTGCACAGATGGCCACATGGGTGCAGTCAATGGCACCAAGTACATGTGGCAACCATGTTACCTGGTAGAACTGCTGCATTGTTGCTATGTGCTCCTCTGCAGAGCTGGGGAATACTATGAATACCATGGCATGTGGCAGCAGAGCATCTAAGAATTTGTCCAGCAGGTGTATGGGGGGTGTCTGCAACACTCTTGTGGTATTCCCAATGAGGGGTGGAAGGTGCCTGCTGCCAGGAGGCACATGGCAGCAGTCACCTTCACCTCCACCATCAGAGCATAGCTGAGATGGGTGGTTGTGCATGGTATACCGATGCTACTTTGACATTTTTACATCTCCCAACACTACAATGACAAAAGCACCAGGTCACTGTAGTGATGGCGTGGGACCCCAGCACTGCTTTCTGGGGGCATTTCACCCCTCCCCAAAACAACTCCTACTCAGAGTTGATTATTTTAGTAGTAGGGGAGCAGGGGGCAGAGCCCACTGCATGGGGGGTTCAGAGGTGAATCCCCCTGAAGCAAACAATGTTTCCTGTGACTCCCTTTATGCCAACCAAAAATGCAGTTGAAATAAAGGAGTCACTCTAATGTTGGTCGACTACAAATTGTCGACCAACTGTCATGGATTCATGGTGCACAGGTCTTCCTTCAGGTGTTCACACAGCTGCCTGAGCATGGCTTGTTTGAGGTGGTACCAGCCAACCAACTGTTCATCAGTCAGTGTCTCAAAGCAGACTTTTGACTGGAACATCTCTGTGTGGCAGGGCATCTCCACCATTGACAGATTGGCTCAGGGTGTCCTCCTTCCTGCTCTTCCCAGAATGCCTCCCCCAGCAAGTACAGCAGCTGCGTGATGGTGTCAGCCATCCTGCTGTCTTCTGCATTTCCACCTTCTGCCTCTGAGCTTTGCCGGGATTAAGATGACCATTTTACAGGTGGTAGTTTGTGCAGTGCAAAGTGCCAACAGGGTGACTTGCACCATAGAAATGCTTTGTGAAGTGCATTGTGCCTGTATGCATGGCCACTCCCCTCCTGTTTGTGCCATGCATACATTATGATGTCTCGATCATGCAAACAAATTTGCACCCGGCAATTGTCCTTTTGTTAATCATGCATCGGCGCAAAAGCCAGGCAAACTATACGCAAACGCTTGGCACTATTCGCAAAGCTTTTTGAATCCTGCATCTAATCTGCACCATTGTAAGCAGTGCAGATGAGCTGCATAAGTGCAGATCAGGTTGTGTAACTGACTTGTGAAGCACTGTATGTTATTCTGTTGTGGCAAACCACGTTTCCTGATTTGGTGAGATCGTATACCAGTGCAGACATATTTTGCAAGTGTGTGAACACACAGTTCTGCCTGCACTGGTACACCTCAGTGGCACCTTCAGCTGTAATTGTGGTTTTTTTTTTTAGAAATGAACTTAAAAACACTTTATAGACAGACCCCACTTGCTTGTGTCTATGGATGGAATGTGCGCTTGTAGGGAATAAGCTGTAAAGTTCAAAAATATTGCAGACTGAGCCAGAGCGACATCTTTCTCTTTTTGTTTTTTATGTACAGTATCTTTGAAGCCGATGATGATGTAAACATCCTTTAACTACAACATGTATGACCTGCTTGAATAATGTCCATTATATAAACTAGTACAATTCAAAGTAAACAACCTGACTCTCCACACCACCTGATGTGCTTCACAAGTTACCCCTGACCCTGACCCCAGCATGGGCCCCAGCAGAAAAACACTTGAAATGCAGGAAGTCTTCCTGCAATATTGCACAAGGTCAGCATGTGAATGGGAGCCAGCAATGTTTCAGGTATAGCACTGCCCAAGCAGTGCAAATGGCAGTGCACCAGTGAGGTATGTATCAATGACACTGGATATAAAATATGTAGCTTGTTTATTGAAATGATCAGCTTTACCTTCTGTTCTAGTTTGTCTTTGTGCTGAGAGTTGATCACTTTATAATATGTTTTGTAATTTCAAAAACAAATACTAGTTATATTATCTGTTAGAAATATTTTCTTACCACCCTATATAGTCTGAGGCATTCAGAAAATAATGTATGATCTCATACTGAAAAGATGCATTGTTGAAACCCAAGAATGGTAGTGTAAGTCAAAGGCCAGTTTCAGAATGACTCCTTACAATTTGCCAGAAATAAAAGCCAGAATAGAAAACTAAAGTATTATTACTTTTGGCATTTCCACTTTCAACTATGGGATGTTAAATGGTTCCCAGACCATGATCTTTGAATGTTATGGTTGTTCAGGAGCTCTAAATAATGTGATGTCCATTTTCTTAAAATTGTAGACATGCACATGGTATTAACTGTAACATATAAATGTCAAGGAGGAGATGGGGGTTGCAATTCTAAAAATATTTTTTGCTTCAATTAACTAGAAATCTTTTCCATCAGCTGCTGAAGGCCTGAATATTAAGAATTGTCATTCCGAATGTTATTGTTTACTACTAGCAGCATGAAAATGACTGACTGAAGTTTCCTTTCTGACAAAAGAAACAAGGGTCAGGAGTAGACACTCCTAGAACTGAATATTAGAAGCTGGCATAATGCTGTTCAGCACTATAAGAAGTCATCTTATTGAATATTGTTATAGCAGTTCATTAGCATGAAAAGTTCAAATTGCATGAAAACCTCTCTTATGTTTCCAGTGACACAAAATGAATAATGACATATATCATTAGTATTTAATAAGTCCAATGCTTCAGCACCACATCATCTGTGCAAAGCTAGAATGCCAAAAAATGTATTTTACAATCTTGGGATAAAACCACACTTTGTTGGGAATCTATCCCATTGTCACGTGAACATTTGTATTGAAGCACATCCAGAAAAATGTCAGGGTTGTGTTTGCATTTCTGTGTTAAACCCCTATTTACAACCCTTAATAACTTGGCCATCTTTGGATCTCAGGAGCTGAAGATGCACACCCTCAGTGGCAAAATCTTATAATCTGTGAAATCTGGAAAGTTTAGGTTCAGTCATGTTTGACTTATATGATGGCATACAATCACAAAAATATCCATTTAAAGACTTTTGTTGCTCACCTATAATTAAAACAACAGATGATATTTGAAACCTGAAACTTTTTGATTTATTAGAGCCTATCCCAAGTGTGGTGCTTTCACTGTTTTTGGAATGAAAAAGGGTTTAAAATAAAAGTTACTGTATAAACCAGATAAACTGCTACTAACCACACATGTGGAGAACAAAGAAATCCTTTCCTTTCCTTTTCCCAAGGTGTTCTTACATACCACAGTTAAACTGTGATTGTAGTGATCATGCCACACTTGAACTGTGGTTGCTGATCTTACCAGGAAGAAAAAAAAACATGTTTGGTGTAAACGTTCTTTTTTTTTTCAAATGTTATTAATATCGGGTGCCCATCCCCACTATTAGCTTTCATTTTTGTAAAATGTTTTTGACACCAGTAGCCCACCCCTGTTCTCAGTTTTCTGTTTTTTATAAATGCTGCCAGCACTGAGAACCAATACCCAGTATTGACTTTCTCTCACTTTTAACAAGATGTAGTCTCCCGGAATCCATTTTTAATAGAACACTCCTGCAGACCCTGCTCCCATCTAATTTCTTTACTAAACAACACTGCCACCAGAAACACATCTCCAGTGGCACAAAAAAAAAGAAATATTAATAAAACTCTGTGACTGGGATCCCATACCAGTGGCACTACTGTTGCCTTGCCCACCACCCAATCATCGCTCTTACTGACAACACCGATACCCCATCTCTGGTATAGCTGAAGACCCCAATCCTTGTCAGTGGCTGGTAAAAAAATGCCTCTCACCTCTGGAGTCAGTTACAGTCTAAGAGTATCATCTTAAACTTGTAATTTTTTCTAACAGACCAATGTTGCATTTCCCTAGACTTTCATAAAAAGTTTCAAGAGATGAGTCCACTCAACAAACACAGTTTTTAAACCAATAGATTTTCATAACAAAGGGTTTTGATAAAGTTTGACCCCACCACCACCACCACCACCACCACCACGACCAACTCCATTTTAAAAGCATTTCATTAAATGGTTTTGCAAACATTTTGGATTCACATAATGATAAGCTCATTTTGGAGTCATCATACACCTACAAATAACTTTGAAAACAGTTTGGATTCACTTATTGTAACAGCAAACACATTTTACAAATAACACATGTCCTAAGAAATAACTTTACAAGCAGTTTTGCTTCTCTAAACCACACACACACATTTTACAAGCAACAGACCTTCCTAAAACTGCTAGCATTTTTTTGCACGGACCACACTTTTCTAAAATGACTTTTCAAACAGTTTGGTTTCACTTAATCACAAGCACATTTTACAAGCAAAAGATTGCCCTAAAATTGCCACTGCACGTGGTTTGGACTTACTAAACAGCAGGCATATTTTGCAAGCAGCATTCTAAAATAAAGTAATTAAATGGAGCGTACAAAATATTTGTCAGTGTACTTTGTAAAATGTGTTGCAAAAAGTTAATAAGTTGATTAGTTTAGAAACAGCACCTGACCTAACTCTCAATTAATGCACAGTTAGTTACCAGAAGCAGTAACTCTACTTAGTAACAGCCTTAGTGAAGTTATTCAAATCAATATGCCGCCTGCCTGTCCACAGTTATCAGTAGCCATTTTCTTCCCTTTGGTAAAATGAGAGCCCTACCAATGAAGTATGTCATTAGCATGAGGAACTTAAAAAATAGATACAGCTTAAAGATATCTCTAAAAACCTTTCTGAAAGATGACACACAGTGCAAATGTAATTGTAAATGTAAATAAGGTGCAATATGTATAAATCTGGACTATGAAGGGTACCTTGGCTGACTTATTTAGTGTCAGAGTCTTCTTTTATTAATATTGTACTAGATAGATAGACAGACAGGCAGACAGACAGTATGTTATTAACACTAAATGTTTGTGTATATATGTGTTTTTATACACCACTACTATGCCTCTGCGAGTGTATGTATGTATGTATAGTGAATGTGTGTAACTGGATTATGTTACTGACTGTATTACAATGTTTAGTGTATGTCTTAGCTCTGGGTTGAGCTTGTAAAAGGGCCAGGTGACCCAGTGCTGTTTACCTGGTTAACAAAATGTTAAATAAAATAAAAATAAATAAAATAAATAATTGCTGCCAGCACAGACTTGCTTGATTTTATCAGTAAAGATCATTAACTCACAGTGCAGCCTCGAGATGAAAAATAAATGAAATACTGAAATGAGGTGTGCATTGTGGTCATAATGCTGTCTGCATGTAGCTGCAGTGTTAGTCTCATTCTATATTCACAGAGCTCTCAGCAAAAAAATAAAACCTGCACTTTACTGTCAATCTCCATAGCTACAGTCAGCATGTTTCTGTCTGTCTACACATTTGTTTTAAACAGCAGCCAATGGTTGCCACACAGGTCATTTACCCCAAATGCAAGAAGTTTCCCCCAAGTCCACAACACTCCCTCCAACGTCCAAACTCCCCACAATAATCCCACCAATGTCCAAACTCTGAATGACACCCCAGAAATGGCTAACAGCAAAAGGGTGCTGAAGAGGGGATGATGAGAAGCCGGTGACCGTGGAAAACTACAACTCTGGTATCTTGTTTAGAACAAACAAACTAACAAGCAAAACAACATTTTGAATTGGTTCCAGTAGACAGAATACCTATTTTATAAAAAATGCATGTAGGAGTTGTTATTTAATTAATATTTACACAAACCTGTAAAATAAAATTAGCCATTTTATAAGCAGAATAACCAACTCCAGGTCATGGGTTTATGGAGAACTAATTTACTTCCCAGGTGGTTGAAGGCACTCAGCCTGTGGCTTTGTGCCTCACAGTGCACCTGGGGCATTCATTAATTCTCCATAAACCCATGCCATGTCATTGGTTATTCCTTACATAGCAAGCAAGCAGCATGAACTTACCTTATAATGGCTAGAGTTTTTAAAAAGTTTCTACACAGAGAGAAAACACGTTGCTGAAGAGTGGAGCATTCTCTCACACAGTACAAGGCTGAAGGTAGCCATATTGGTCAGACAGACAATCTGCAAATCAGATGACTAATTGAGATTGCCTCCTTCAGAGTTAGGTGCAATTAATAAATTAATAAAGTGCTCACAATCTTAATAAGTTTAACACCTGTCCTGCTGGAATATTTTACACGACTCCCAAAAAAGAGTAGAATAAAGCCATTCACAACTAACAAAATGTGTTACACATCTATCTAACTATATAAATATTCTTTGTGAAAAAAACTGCATTAATGAACCATATAGGGTAACTTAACACCACAAAAGTAGGGAAATATGGTGTTGGGGTTTCCAACCATAACTCCCTACTTCTGTCCCCCAAGCAGCAAAAGGAAAAAAAACATTGGTGTCTTGGGTCTCCAGATGCTTGGTGAAAAAGTGGTGGGGTCATCCTTGAGGTTGTCAACCCTAATGCTCACCCCTCCTCCCAGCCCGTAGCCTCCAGTACGAAGTACAGTGTACAGCTCCAACCCAGTGCTACATAGAGATACACTATTTAAAGGTAGATAAGTATGTCTCACCACATGTTGCCAACACAGTTTGTTGTAGTTTTCTTCATACATGCCCTGCGGGCCCTGCATGGAGAAAGGAGATCATGTGTGACATTATTTGCTCAGAGAATGGGGTGAACATTAGGGTTGACAACCCCAAGTAAGAACCCACCACTTTATTTATTTATTTATTTATTCGTTCATTTATTTATTTATTTATTTATGTAGTTGGTAACCGGGTGAGTGAGTTGATCCAAAGGACTGATTTCAGTCATGACCTGGGCCACACAGGTGGCAGGAAACATTCTACAGAAGCAGTAAAATACAGGCAATACACAGAATACAAAGATATGATCACATCACAGATAAAATGTAGTTAAGCTAATAAAGATACAAAGCAACTATCAAGCAGTACAAGGTGAATACATGCACTAAACAAGAGGATTCAAGGTTATTACACAAATAGCCACTAGTAGATACATGCTAAATGTGGCAAAAAATACAACTCACACAAGTTAACATGCCTAACGAGAAACAGAGTCAGAGAGAGAGCGCATCAGGGACTGATAAGCGAGCAGGGCAGGACAAGGGAGCAGCAGTACTAGGGAGCAAGGACACATAGAAAAGCAGAGATAAGCAAGGCAGGGACAGAATTGGACCTTATAACTGCAGGGAAATAGTTGCAAGTGGATTCAGCCATGAGCAAGGATCTTAGGTTAGATTTAAAGGAGAGGTGGGAGGAGGACAAGTGAACAGACAACGGTAGTCTGTTCTATGGGGATGGAGCAGAGACAGAAAAGGCCTTACTTACCATAGCAGTGGTAGTACATGGGACTATAAATGGAGGGACAGAGGAGGCCCTGAGGCTCCTAGAAACCACCCTATCTGTTAACAGTGAAGCGTAGGGTGACAGCTGTTTGCTCCTGCTTGCATTGTCCACTAGGTAGCCCAAGGCATAATCAAAATGATGTACTGGGGCCACCCTAGGGATTGGTAGAGTACATAGTGGTGGGTGGAATGGGGGACTAGGAGAAGAAAGCGACAGATAGAGTTGTATGTTGTATTTAGTTGAAAGCGTAGGGTAGCAGGCATAGAGGAATAGACAGGGGAACAGTAATCGAGGAGGGGTAGTAGGTTCCCTTGTGCAATAGCAAGGTGAGCTTCAGGGCACAAGAGTTGTTTGATACTGTAGGCAGCACCTAACCTTTGGTGAATTTTCTGCACAGCGTTATTTATATGTTCAGCAAAAGTAAGGGGGGTTGAGAGTGACATCTAGATATTTAAAGGTAAGAACATGTTCCAGGGGTCTTCCCAATGAGTTGAGTACCAGGAGGGAGGAGGCAGATTTGGCAACCATGGCTAGGAATGGTATGGAGCCAACAGCATGGCTTTCATCTTTTTTACATTTACAAGGAGTTTGTTGGACAGGAACCATTGCTGTGTGTAAGCATAATTTGGTGTGAGGGTGGCTGAGATTGATTCGAGTGACTTGTCGCTATAGTGCAGGACAAAGTCATCTGCATAAAGGAGGGCATTACAGTTGAGGCTATCTGCTGGGAGAGCACTAACAAACTAGAAAAAGAGTAGTGGGCCAAGTATGGAACCCTGGGGTACCCCTGTATGACTAGGTAGAGTGGAAGAGGAGTCTTTGCCTATTAAGACCTGCCAGAGAGGTAGCTACAGAACCATGCAGCAGTTACCAGGGAGCATCCAAACTTAAGTAGGGTGGAGTGGAAAAGGTGGTGGTTGACTAGGTCAAAAGCCTTAGATAGGTCCATGAACACCGTGCCTGTGGCCTTGCCTATATCCATATTCTTAATGATGTGGTCAGAAAAGAGGGCCAGAGGTGCTATGATGTTTATGGAAACCATGCTGTAGGGGACACAGGAGGTTATATTTATCAAGGTGTTCTGATAGCTGATGGTGTACTATTTTTTTCCAGTAGTTTACTTAGCTGAGGGAGGAGAGAGATGGGTCTATAATTTTCAGGGGGGAAGGGATCACCTGCTTTAAAGACTGGTACCACATGTGTGAGTTTCCAGGAGTCAGGCACAGTGGAGGATGAGGGGGCAATATTGAAAATGAAGGTAAGTGGTTTAATGATGGCTGGGGCGATAATTCTGAGAAAGGTGCGGTAGAGTCCGTCGCTGCCAGGGCTTACCCCGGCTTGTAGGGACTTTAAGAGTTTGGCAGTGACATTTTGCTCAATAACCCTAAAGTAGAAAGGGGTGGAGGGACATAATTTGTGGTGGAAAGGGGCAATTTGACTGGGACTTCAGGTCTGGGGAGGTTGAGGGGGGAGTTGCCTGAGGTAAGAGGTCAAGTCAGTGAACATATTTTTGAAGGTGTTCGCAATCCCGGGTGGATCTGAGATAGTGCCTGAAGGGGATGAGAGTTGAGTAATTTGTTTGTTGGACTTGGGATTGAGGAAGGACCCTACAGAGGCCCAGAAATTGCGATGGTTGCAGAGAGTATTGTTTTGTAGGGTTAGGTAGTATTTGCATCTGAGTGATTTGGCCGCCTGCTTGCAGGAATTGCACATCCACCTATAGGCATCCCAGAGTTAAGGTAAGGGTGATGCTTTGTAGGTCTTCCATTTACTATCCCTGACCTTCACTTGTGCTAAGAGTTCCTGTAGCTTTAAAGCAACACCGGATGAGATGTTGCTGTGGTGGTATCAGTCAGTCCAGTTTGTAGCCCTAGCCTCTCTGATAACATCTTCATGATCCAGGCAGCTGAATTTTCTGAAGGAAAGAAGTTTGGATGGAGAACGGGTAGATTTTAGTTGTCAGAACTATGTATGTAGGGGTATGGTCACTGATTGAGTCAGACACAGTGCCAGCCTGGAGGACCAAATCTGCCCGGCTTGTGGCAATCCAGTCAAGGATGGTGTGGTTATGTGAGTGGGGGTTATGCCGGGTGGTGGAGGCTATGACCTGTCCCTGGTGATGTATTTTTAGTAAGCTTGTGTATTCCGGTTGAAAGGCACTTGACCAGTTGAGATTAAAGTCATCGAGTATGATGGTATCTCTTGGAGGTGCGAGGTTGCCTAGCCTATCTTGGAAGTTTGATAGGCCCTGGATGCCTCCTCTAGGGGGGTTATAACAACACCCAAGATAGTTTTTTTGCTGCTCCCACAGTTAATTCCACAAGGAGCCACTCACACAGAGAGGAGGGGTTCGAACAACTGATTGAAACGGCGGAGATGTGATCTTGGATGTACAGTGCTACACCCCCACCCCTCTTTCTGCCTGGCCTGTCCTAGTATAGGAGGGAGTAACCATGTAATTGATGTGAGGCATCAGTGTGGCATGATTTCTACCAGGTCTTGGAGAGACCTAGTACTTGTGGTTTGTAAAGGGATACCCATGCCTCAAGCTCAGGAAACTTAGAAGGGAGGTTACAGGCATTCAGATGGGCAATACCAAAGCAGGAATGCCTCGCCCAGATATTATCAGTATGATCGATAAGGGTATTTGTAGGACACTTATTTGCTGACACTCTGGAGACCCAAAACCCTAATGTTTTTTTTTTTCCTTTTGTTGTTTGGGGTGTGGAGGTGAGGAGTTAGGGTTGGAAACCCTAATGCCACATTCCCCTACTTTGGTGGGGTTATGTTAACCTAACTGGTGCATTAACAGTCTTTTGCAAAGAATTTCTTTTCTTTCTGAGGTAGGGGAATCACATCCTCATTCACACAGGTCCCTTTGGGACCTGTATGAACAGGTACAGATGTGCAGGGTCCTTTTGGCCATGCAGATGTCATCCACCTGCAGAAGTGTAGAACCTGGCACATTCAGTCTTTACACAGTAACTCATTACACATTCGCTCCTTACACATTCCAACTACCAAATAGGGTCAGTAGCCGCTGATGCAGGCAGGGAATATGGGCAGACTGGGTGGGCCTAGCAGTCCTTATCTGCCGTCAACTACCATGTTACAATGTACAATTGGGAGGCAGTATAGTGCAGTGGTTTAAGGCTCTGAGCTGCAAATCTGGAGACCTGGGTTTGAACCCCACAGCCCCCACTTGCATGCTGAGTGACCCTGAGCAAGTCACTTAACTTCCCTGTGCTCCCAGGTTGCACCTGTAAACAAGTTTTCAGCTTAGTGTGTCTCACCTGGTTAAACAGTTGGAAAAAACAAAAATGTTACTATGTTCACTTTTTATACATTCCTCTTCTTACATTCACACTTCACACATTCACTCTTTACACATTCACTCTATATTTTTAATTTTTTTATGTCAAATTTTCAAGATAGTCATTTTATGACTGCCCTTATAAACATGACATGTAACATTTATAGTAATACTGGCCAAAATGTCATTTCACACCAGAAGTGTGAAAAGACATCTCATGCGGGATTTAAAAAAATGACACCTGTCATATTTATGAGGTGGTGTGGAAAAATGCCTATATTGAATGTTTGGAGTCAAAATATTGAAAATTAGTTGAAATACTGCAATGTTCAGTCATAACCTGGACAGTTTACCATATTTGTACACCAAATATTCAGCATATCATTCAATTAGCCCACTTCATGAACCAGGTCTGTGAAGATTTTCAAATCCCTGCAATAAAGTCATTACGCACCACCGAAACATCATTCCACACCACAGGTGTGAAAACACATTTTAGCCAGGATTTGTATAATGACAAGTATCACATTCATGAGGTGGTGTGAAGAAATGGCTATGTTGAAAATGTGTGGCCAACATATTTAAAATTGCCAAAGTTGTGATCCAGCATACAAAAATTTCAATATATGTTCATAACATTGTCATTTTTATATGTTTTGATTCCAAATGTTCAACATAGTCTTTTTATGATCCCATCTCATGAAGAATGGCAGTGAAACTGTTCAAATCCCACCTGAAAAGTGATTTCACCAAAGGACTGCAAAATCACCTTTTGGGACTGATTTGCATAATTCCACCACCATTTGACATGAGGTGAGGTACCAAAAAGGCCATGTTGAAAAATTGGGGTGCAATCTGCAAAAATGACAAAATTGTGCATCAAAGTTCAAAACCCCATTGAAATACATTGAACCACACTTACCTTAGTTTCTCATATCACAGTCACCAGGTACAACAGTAAGAGGTGTCTTTGATTGGAGAGTGGATCTACACCGTGGGACATGCTCAGTTAAGTGAGGTTGTGTGGGGTGTGTGTTGGGGGTGTGAGTAGTAAGAGCTGAGTGAGGGGTTGGGGTGGCAGGATCAGAATGACAAGGGACCATTTTCCATTTTTACAGGTAAAAAAATAATTGAGGAACGGTTTTCTTTATTTCAGTTGACAGTTCAACACTAGGGATTGGGCACCCCAGTGTCAGGCTACTTTATAGGAAATGGGGGCAGGCAACCTGCAGGGGAGGGGGGTCCAGAAAGTGGTACAGGGGTGGGCACCTAGTCCACTTATATGTTAAAAAAATAAACATTGGGAAGGATGTGCCACATGTAAAGATGGGGGAGAAAGAAGTGGTACCACAGCCTGCTTAAATAGGCAAGGTATCAAGCTTGTCATGAGTCTAATCAATAGGATATTTTCAGCATTGGCAAGAATCAAACTCAGTACCACATGCTTGCAAGTACAATTATGTAAATTTGTATTGGTGACAGATTATATGAGGGGTGGGGGAAGGCAAAGACATGTATGGTTGTTATAGATAACATACAAAATTGTGAGTATTTTCCTCCACTTTAATTTGTGCCACACTAAGACTGGGTGGATAAATATGCATATACAGCTATTCAATAATAAGGTATGATACAGTTTACAAAACTTTAACCCAAATAATTTGGTACATATCAGCAATAAATTATTCAGGGTTGAGAACTGATTCAGTTGGTAGATTTCCACAAATAGCCATTTGTGTTGGGAGAATCGCTATGTTTTGCAGATCTCCTCGGTAAATAATCTATCAACCACATTGGTTCTCAACCCTGAATAATTATTTTGCAAGATGTATCATATTTCATTAATAAATGGCTGTCTGTGCAAATCTATCAGCCCAGTCTTTGTGTGGCACATCATAAAGTGGAGGCCTTATAATCACAATTTTGTATCAATTATCTATCATAACTATACATATATGTGCCTCTTTCCAGTATACCCCACCACCTACACAAATGTGTATCAGGTATATCATGGTACTTGTAAGCATGCTGTGCCAGGTTTCATTTTTATCAATGCTGAAAATATCCTATTGATTAGCCTGCATGACAGGTTTGGTACCTGCCACCATCCAGGAAACCCTGCTTGCCCTTTCCTCCTTCAACCATCAAAGTCCAGCCCTGACAGCTGGACCCCAAGCTCCTTCAACTCACAGCTCTTGCCATCTTATTCACCTACTTAGTCTTTCCTTCTCCCTTCCCTCTTACCTTTCTTCTCTCATCTCCCAACTCCCCCTTGCCTCCTGTTCCTTCCATTCCAGGGACAATCATGCATTTTCTACTTCTCACCCCTGCTCCTCTGCTGGGCCATCTGCCTTCTCCTATCAACTTTCTTCATCTGGAACCAGCTCCCCTCCTCCCTCTGACTCCTCCATCCCCTGTCTCCCTTAAGCCAGTTGAAACTCCAACCCATCTCCACCTGTTCCTCTTACCCTTCCTACTAATACCTCCTTGACCAAGCCTTGACCATCCTGGTAAGCAGCCACCTGGGTCCCTGATCCTGCCTTGATTTCTCTACCATAGCACTACAGTTTTCTCCCACCATTAAAAGGTCAGGTAATAACTCGACCTACAGGTCAACTGGCTGTTGTCAATATTGTTCTTGTGCACCATGTATTGCTGCCACTTCTGAATATGCATTTCTAAGGTGTTCTTATTAAGCTTTACCACACTTTATTCTGTGCACATACAATGTTTGCATTTATTTTAATTTTCTATGAACTTTTTACCAAATGTCCCACAGTTTTGCATATATGGATTGTGCTACTGTTTTTCCACTGTTCCTCTCCCTGTATCACACCTGAAAATGAGCTTTGACTCAGTGTGTCTCTCCTAGATACCAATTTTCAAATAAATAAATAAATATGAAACAGTAGTTTACAAGTTACAACTTTTAAATCTGCAGTTTGTTTGAAGATTTTGCTGTTTCTCTTTGACCGCTGGCTTCTGTAAGATAGTATCCTCCCACTTCTTTGGCCTACTCCCCTATTCAGTGTTACTCCTACAATGAATGGTTATTAGTACCTAACCATGTGTAATTTGCACTTCTTAGGATTTAAATCTGTTGTCGTGATTGAATGTTGCTGAACTACTACTGTTTGATGTTAACTAACAGGCCTGTCCTACATTGTGCAGCCAAACTCTGAATGCCTACATGAGTTTTTCCTGCCTTTGTATAGACCTCTTTTGTTTTATGTGAGTCTGTCATTACCAAACTTTGTACTTCATACTGCAGCTGTCAAGTGTTTTCCTATACGTAACTAATCCCAGGTTGCCCCTGAAAAAGGGACCTTTGGTCTCAGCGGGACTACCCAGTCAAAAAAATTCAATAAATAAATAGTGCTGCACTAGGCACTGTGATGTTCATCGGCATTGTGGAGGTTGCTGTCTGGTTCAGTATTCCACTGTGATGACAAAAGCTTAAAAAATATCCATCGTGATGACAGTAGCAGCACCGTATTTTTGATATGTTGCTATTACTAATGTCACTAAGATATCTTTTTTTAGCTTGTCATTCTTACCTCCAATCCTGTTGTATGTAAAAACTGCATCAATACACCAGTTAGGGTTCAACTTAACACCACAAAGTAGGGAAATGTGGTGTTTGGGTTCCAACCCAACCCCACCCACCCACCCCAAAACAGCAAAGGAAAAGACCACACAAGCAAACACTGATGGCCATTATCAGGTAATACAAACAACATACGACTGTTTCCAGATGACACAAATACATTAGCACAAATACAGATGACACAAATGCAATTTATTTGCAATGAATGTCCTTTCTTTTTGAGATAGTCAGTTGCATCCTTACTCACACAGGTCCCAGATGCAGATGTGCAGGGCCCTATGGTCCCTGTACCAAGGGAAGAGTCTGTCAGCAGACCCTGCACTTTCATGTGGCAATGGATGTCAAGAATTCCTGTGGCTGTCTGGTGGGTTACTATTTCTGCTAGTGTGATTTGTTCAGTGTAGTCCAGGTAACTTTTTTTTTTAATTATTTGAAATAGCAGGCTGGCCCAGTGGTGTAGAGGGCTGAGTCACCATGCCTTACCTCATGCAAAACCGGTGAACCATATTCACGGTGTAAGCGGGTCACTGGGGGTTGGCTGGGGTGGGAGAGGATCGAGAGTCTGGAGGACAGCTCTTCTCTCCCAGGGAGGGAAGGACACAGAGGCCAGCTCACCTCTGACACTTAGTAGTGGCTGGATGTCAGAGTGCCTGAGTCCTGTATATTAGGGATGGAGGTAAAGTAGTCAGCCAGTGTGCTGTGGGCAGAAGTGCACACAGCTCGGCCATTGCTGACACCAAAATTCTCCACCTCCAGGGGCAGAAGGGAGAAAAGCCAAAGGAGAAAATTCCCTGGGTGGCTAGTTAAATGCTGACCCCTGCAGGCTCCACTCCAGCAAATGGCAGGCACCTCTCAAAACTGGATTGATGTCAGCAGGTTGAGGGATTCCTGACACCCCACCATAGGGGGTAAATGGTAGAGGACATCAGGAGGTGCACTGCAAGTGGGGGAGCACAGGGCTGGGGGGGTCAATGAGATGGAGGGCTGCCCAAGACAGAGATAAAGAAAAATACAAAAAGAAAATTAAATGAAATAGAACAGTAGTAGGGCTGTGCATGGGCCAAATAGTATTTCCCGAATACCACAAATAGTAGGCATTCCAAATATTCTGATGGACCTCCCAAATAGTCTACTATTCTGCTGCTATTCAAGAAGCACCATTCTCCAGTGGGTGAGATTTCAAAATCACACAGAGCTTCACTGGCCAATCGGAGGCTTTTTTCTGAGCTCACAGCCATGTGATCTCTTCACTCTGAGTTGGTAGAGGACAGGAGACAGTCGTTTTGTGAGAGAGCTAGCTCTGCTACTTCTGAGACCTATAACTTTCACAAAAACATTTTTTTTTGTGTGATCCAGACTTTACTTTGGTCAGTTTTAAAATCTGATAACCATATTTGACTGCATTTTTGTTTATTTATCCTTCAAACTGGGCTCATTTACAAGGAAAAGGAGAGTGTGTGTGTGTGTGTGTGTGTGTGTGTGTGTGTGTGTGTGTGTGTGTGTACACCCCTTCCCACTGCTTTCAGTTTCATGTCACAGCTGAAGCAGAGTAATTTTTGCAGAAGCATATTTCTGTTCTTTTTTTTATCAGGATTTTTTTTGTCAGCAAGCTCAGACTTGGCTTTGCATTTAGTGAGCAACTGTTACTGGGCTCAGTAACAGTGAGAGGGTTAAAGTTTTTGCTGACTGCCCCATTTCCACAGCTGTGTTTAGTTTTGTCTTCTGAATCCACACAGCCCCAATGTGATTTCCTTTTGTGAAGCAAATTTGTATTTTTTGGTGTCATCTGGTTCCGGCTTGGTTCACTGCACAACTGAGGAGGGTGTTAGTTGACTCTCATTCTGTCACAGCTCACCACATATGGCTTGTTTGTGCATGTGTTTTATTCTTATTTTGTGAAGCTGCATCCTACATGTGCACAGTTGTCTGCATGCATTTTTTTGTGTTTTAAAAACTGTTGTAGTTTTCTCATTGGGTCAGGCTTGTCCCATTGAATTGTTGCTGACTGTTCTCTGTTTCCAGGCTCAGTTCCCTGTATGACTGAATAAAAAGGATGTTGGCTGACTCCTTCCTCACAAAACTCACTGCACACGAGTAGCCTGTGCTTGTGTGTTTTTTTCTGTCTTGTGAGCCTTTGCTCCATGTGTGTGCATAGCTGTGTACAGGTAATTTTTCTCTAAACTGCTGTAGTATTTCTCTGTGTGTCAGGCTTGACTCACTGGGTTCTGTGTGTTTCATGGCATACTGTTCCAAGCTTGGTTTAGTGTACTGAATGACTGAGAAGATGCCATCTGACTCCTCTCTCTCTAGTATCAGCCTGTTTCTATTAGCTGCTACTTGAGTGGTGTGTGTATTAATTGTGTTTTGCAAGAAACACCTACATACACAAAAACACTACTCACAGACCCACTGAGTTACAGATATACAGTTACAGACCATGGGCCCGATTTTCAAATGTTGATGCAGAGCTTACATCAAGCCCTGTGTCAACCCCAATGCTTGGCACAATTGCACCAAACTTCTTTGATGTAACTACACCCAATTTTAGTACATTGAGTACAGCTGCAACACTTTCCACACTTTAAGGCACCTTGAGCCAAACATTTGGTGCAAGCCTTGTAAAAAGGGTCTCCAAATTGGCACAAGGTAGACCAAGGGGGAGCTAGTCTAATTTGTAGCATTTGGCTCACAGGGATGGAAATCCCAATTGGCGCTGAGAGAATGACGCAAGTGCCCTGTGCTATATGTTCAGCACAACGGGGGCTTGTAGCATACACAGGGCTTTTGAAATTGGGTCTTTGTCTCATCAGTCCTGTAAGCATATGCAGTCCAGCCTCAGAAAGCCATCTGCACCACCAGCCCCAAGTGGTAAGGGATAGGGTGATAGAAGGTCTGGTCGTATTTGCTGCTGTAAAATATTTTTCTCCTCTGAGAAGCATTTGGGTTCTGGTGTTAGTAAGACTGGGTATAGTATTAGTTCTATAACCACAACTGCTACTACTACTAGTGCTGCATTTGCAGCACCATCATTTTATAAAAGTAGGAGGGCTTTACAGCTGACATCACCTGTCATACAAGAAGAACTCACCCCTACTACCAGTTGTAGTGGTATTCCTACAACTGCTACCATAGCAGCTACATTGGCCATCATTGTGCTCCTCCCCACCCCCACCAGTGCTGTGATTTCAGCAGCCACAGCAAATCCTTTGTGGACTAGTGACACCACCACTGCCACAACAGTCTGCAGTGTAGTTTGTTCTCTCTGCACAGACACTGTCACCACAAGTTTTGCCTCCATTGTGAGTTCTGATTGTACTGCTGTTACCCAGACTACTGCCGCCATTATTACCACAAGCTCTTTTATAACACCCATTGCTTCCATTATGAGTCCTGACTGCACTGCTGTCACCGGAACTACTGCCACCACTATTACCACAAGCTGTTCTATAATGCCCATTGCTTTCACTGTGAGTCCAGCTTGTAATGTTACCACCAGGACTACCACTGCCACTGTTACCACCTTGCCAACTGTGCCTGTGAGCATGGATACTGTGTCTCCTGACCCTGAGACTGTGACAATGACCACACCAATTGTGTTACCAAAATGCTCATCACAACACCACAAAATGTACTGCTGCTCAGCATCATAGGTATTCTCTTACCAGATTTAGTTTTAACAATGTGGAGGACTCAGAGAAGCATTTGTCAGGGTCAGAATATTTACCAGAGCCACAAAAGTTGCTTAATGCATCATCTAACAGTGATACCCACCTACGTGAATTTGGTGATGACTCTGAGGCAGAATATGGATCATATCTTAGTAAGAAGCAGGAATGTGAAGCTGCCAAACACACTGCTGGTAGTTGTGGCAAACTAGCTGGTCATGGTCACCCTCTTCCTCCACCTAACAAAAAACAAACAATCCACCCTGCCCTTTCAAAGAGCTCTGTCAGTTCAAGCAGAAAAAATACAAAGTGATCCTACAATTACATCTGTTGTGGAGAAAGAGCAGGGCACAGCACCCACTGCACCCAGGTCTGATAAGGGGAAGGGGCAAAACATGGCCATGGTTAACCTATTGTGGCCAGCACTTCTACTGTTCATGGGGGGGGGGAGTGCAGAGTGGCTGTACTTTACTGTTGTGAATGATGATGCAACAAAGACAGTATGTTCTGTGTGCCAGTCTGCCATAAGCCATGGTAAAAACCTTGTGGAACTAACAACAGCAATGATGAACCATCTCCAAATGAAACTTCCTTGTGTGCTTCAGAGATCCACAGTGGTTCGTCTCCTTTCACAACATATACCTGTCTCTGCCCCTTTTCTGGTACCGGTCCAGTACATGCCACAAGTACTGGAAGTTATGCTGTTACTGAGACAGACAGTGAGTCATCTGCTCCCTCTATACCACTTATATTTCATCCCCGTACAGGAGCGTCACCCAGTGTGTCTTTCTCTGCTGAGACAGTTTATAATTCATCACCCTCTTCCATGGACTCAAAGTCAAAATACACATGATCTACCACAGCTTTGACCACACCCATGATGCAAGCCTTCCATGCCCACTCCAAATACCAAGCATCATATCCAACAGCACAGCAATTCACAAGTGGCCATGGATCTGAAGCCATTTTCCATTGTGGAAAACAAAGGTTTCCATCGGCTGCTGCAGCATTTGTACCCCAGGTATAATATACCTTCATGGACCACATTTTCATATAATGTTGTCCCCAGCATTTATTGTGATTTGAGAAAAGCAGTTAGCAGGCAGACTACTAGCTCAGGCTATGAGTGGGGTATTCCACTGCACAACCAGCATATGGACCAGCATTAATTCAAATCATGCATATACAGTATGTCACTGACAGCACACTGGTGTGTAGCAGATGTAGTAGTCACTAGAGGTGACTGTGGCACTGGAACTGGTTCTGTCTCTCCCCCCTCCCCCTGAAGAACTGCTTTGCTGAATGTGGCTGTTATGGAAAAGTATCACTGGGCTGTAAACATACAAACATATAAACACATAAACATACAAACATAGACTTTTGATGGCAGATAAGGACTGCTTGACCCACCTAGTCTGCCCATTTCCCTACCTATTGGATAAGTTTCAGATCCTAGTTAACCAACAGCCTACTTTTTCCTACTCTCCACCAGAATTGCCTTATGTCTTTCTAATTTATTCTTGAATTTCCCCACTGTTTTCAACCCCATGACCTCTTCAGGAAGGCCGTTCCATACATCCACCACCCTCTTTGTGAAAAAATATTTCTTCACATTGCCCCTGAGCCATCTCCCCTCTATCTTCAAATTGCATCCCCTTTTTCTTGTGCATCTCTTTTTCTGAAAGATCTTACCCTATTGGACTTTGTTGATTCCCTTGAGGTGCTTGAAGGTTTCTATCATGTCCCCCCTCTCCCTCCTTTCCTCAAGGGTATACATGTTAAGCTCATTTAGTCTCTCTTCATGTGGCTTCTGTTGCATACCCTGCACCATTTTAGTTGCCCTCCTCTGGACTGCTTCCATCATGTCTATGTTCTTGCAGAGATGGGATCTACAGAACTGCATGCAATACTCCAGATGGGGTCTCACCAACTGTCTGTACAGAGGGATAACAACTTCCTATTTTCTGCTGCTGATGCCTCTTCCTATACATCCCAGTATCTCCCCTGACATCCTTACTGCCTTCTCACATTGCTTGCTTACCTTTAGGTCATCTGATATGACTATCCCCTTGTCCCTTTCCATTTGTGTTGTTATTAATACATCTCTCCCCATTGTGTACTCTACCCCTGGATTTTTGTTTCCCAGGTGCATTATGTTGCACTTCTTTGCATTGAATCTAAGCTGTCATACTTTTGACCATTCCTCCAACATTACCAAGTCCCTTCTCATCCTTTCCACACCCTCCTTGTGTATCAACCCTGTTGCAGATCTTTGTGTCTTCTGCAAAGAGGCATACTTTTCCTTCCAGTCCCTCTGCAATGTCACTTATAAAGACATTAAAAAGGACAGGACCCAGTACTGAACCCTGCGGTACCCCACTAGTAACACCCCTTTCTTTGGAGTGGAGTCCGTTTACTATTACCCTGTGTGTCCTGTTCTCCAGCCAATTTTTTACCCAGGCTAGCACACTGGGACCCACTCTCAGGCTGGCTAATTTGTTTATTAATCTTTTGTGTGAGACTGTGTCAAGTGCCTTGCTAAAGTCTAGGTTGGCCATGTCCACAGCCCCTCCCTGGTCTACTACTTTGGTCACCCAGTCAAAGAAATCTATTAGATTCATCTGACATGACCTTACTTTTGTGAATCCATGCTGCCTTGGGTCCTGTGCCCCACTGGCCTCTAGGTACTCAACAATTCTTTCTTTCAGAAGTGTTTCCATCATTTTCCCTACCACTGAGGTCAAACTAATAGGTATGTAGTTTCCTACCTGTGCTTTGCTTCCACTTTTGTGAAGAGGAATCACATCTGCCCTCTTCCAGTCTTTAGGTACCACACCATCCTCCCATGATTTGTTAAAAAGGGTAGTCAGCGGTGTCACTAGTTCTCCCCTAAGTTCTTCTAGAATTCTGGGGTGAATCCCATCAGGCCCCATTGCTTTCATTCCTGCAAGAGATGTTGAGCTCATGGACTGAGGGCAGTAATTTTCATGTAGGGTTTGTGGTCGCAGACAATGCCACAAATATGGTAAAGGCATTAAGAGATGGAAATTTTGAGGGGATATACTGCTTCACTCATACACTCAATTTGGTAGTGACAGAGGCTTTGGTAAACAAAGTGGAGGTAGATTAGACAGTCAAAGTTGCCAGAAGCATACAGTATATAGCTACTTACATCACTGTGTGAAAGCCACAAACCATCTGCATCACCTGCAAGAGCATCTTCAAAGGCCTCAGCATCGTCTCTTTCAGGATGTACAGATCCAGTGGAATTCCACCTACTACATGCTGCAAAGACTTCTGGAGCAGAGGCGGGCTCTTCATGAGCTAAGCATGGAAACTAACAAAGGGGACGTCCTCCAACATCAGGACTGGGCAGTGACTGAGAGCTTGGTAAAGGTGTTAGCCCCATTTGAAAGGAACAATTGTGACCTTAGCTCTGAGCCATCACTTCTAAGTCAGGTCATTCTAGCAGTATAGATCCTGAAAAAAGCTATGCGGAGATTCAGTGAAAATGCTGAGAAGGATTCAAACCAAACCTCATGCCCAGTAACTGCCCTTATGGAAAACCTCACCAAAGAACTGGAAATTTGGTTCTCAGATCTATGTGGCAATAAAAAACATATATTTGCCACTATGTTGGACCCACAATTCAAGTGTTAGGTACTGCATTTTATAATGCCTTCAAACAGGGTTATGGAGTTTCACAAGCAGCTGTACTCCAAACTCAGCTTTTGCATGCTTGGGTTGGTGAAACCAGCAGGTAACCCTATTGCTGAGCCAGTGTCTGACTCACAAACTGAAAACAGTCCTGAAACCCTTGAGGAGGAGGGTGACTGTTGGGTGAGCTCAGCTCATCACTGCAGGCTGACCAATGGAAGAGAACAGAACAGCAGCCACTCTCAGCCACCAATCTACTGAGCTGTTATTTAACTGAGGCTCTGGAATCAATCTCCATAAATCCAGTGGAATACTAGATCAAAGGACTAAAAGCATCTCTTCACTTGACTCAGTTGGGCCTTAAATATATATGTTGCTGCCCCCCCCCACCCCCACCAACATGTCATCTGAACAAATGTTCAGCACTGCTGGGGATGTGGTGGAACCTCATCTATCCTCACTGGACTCAGCACTTGTGGAATAACTAGTGTTTGTAAAAGTAAATCTCAGGAACAGCTACTGGCTGGGGAGAGTGCAGGTAACAGCTTCAGAGGAGGAAAGAGACCTGGGGATAATAGTTACAGGGGACATGAAGGTATCAGCACAGTGTAGGTGGTGGCAGTAAGGGCAAATAGGATGCTGTGGTGCATTGCCAGGTGATCACCTCTAGAAAGGGGGAGGTCATCCTGTCATTGTATAGATCACTGGTGAGGCCATACTTGGAGTATTGTGTACAATACTGGTGCCCATACCTAAAAAAGGATGGTAGATTACTGGAGGGGTGCAGCGCAAGGCTACAAAAATGATCGTGGGACTAGGGGAGTTACCATACAAGGAAAGGTTGAAGGAGCTCAACATGTACTCGCTGGAAGAGATAAGGGAAAGAGGGGACCTGATAGAGACCTTTAAGTACTTGAAAAGCATACACAAAGTCAGGGAGGAAGGAGTGTTCTGCTTAAAGGGGGAAGGGTCACTGGGGGCAGTCTGAAGTTGGAAGGGGGAAGGTTTAGGAGGGAGATGAGAAGGCACTACTTCACAGAGAGAGTGGTGGTGGGTTGGAATGCACTGCTGGAGGAGTTAATCTCTCAAAGGACAGTGGATAGCTTTAAGCAGGGTTGGAATAGAGTCAAGGTCAGGGTTAGTACAGACAAGAACACAAAGGGGGGAAGGACCAGGAAAGAGGAGGAAGGGAAGGGTTTGGGGGGGCAGCTGTAGTGATATGAAACTAAGAGCTGCACAACTGAGCAGACTTGATAGACCTGTGGACCTTTTTCTGCCAGCAATTTTGTATATTTGTAAATCTACCTCGCCTTGGCTACAAGAATGACCACTGTTAAAAAATGCATTAAATAATCCTGTTGCACTGTGGATACACCATTTGTGTGATGTAGCATATACCCAATCCATGCTGTGTTACCTATCATTGTTCTGCAAAGCATCACATGTTATCATTTACTCAAACATGTTAATACTACCACAAATCTGTAGGCATCACGCTTTCTCTTTATTACCTGCAGTGACATGACATATTCTTTTGAAAGTGTATGACATATCTGTGATTTCATTTGTGGAAGTAATGCCCACCACTGCACCCAGTGACTGCTATTGCTACTAACCCCCACACATACACACACACACTGGTGTTGCTGCTTCTCCTCTCCTCTTCACTGGTGTTGCCCCAATTCCATCCATCATGGTAACAGCTTCCCAGCTGCTGTTGCTAGTAGACTAACCCCTAACTGAGACTGGTGAAGCTGCTTCTTCTCATCTCACCTGGACAGGTGGTGCTCCAGTTCCACCTCATTGTCTGATTGCTACATTAGAAACATAAATTAAAACCACATTATGAGCAACAAACATGCTCAACCAGTATATCACTCTCCAAGTATTTTCAGTGTTGAAATATGCAACTTACCACTGTGGCATCAACAGTTTTCAAGTATTTCCACCAGTCTCCAAGTATTTCCACATCTGAAATATACCAAATTACCATTGTGGCATCTCCAGCTTCCAAGTATTTCCACCAGTATCCAAGTATTTCCACTCCTGAAATATGCTGGTTACCACTGTGGCATCACATCTCTCCAAGTATTTCTATCATTGACTGAACTCTTAGCCAATATCACCTCCCTCTCACAGTCTGGTAAACTTTTCATAATGGGTGATGTGAATCTAAATTGGTTGTCTCCCAAGTTAAACAAGCTATGCAATGACATAGCTGCTCTAAACCTCACTCAACTTATACTTGAGCCCACATGCTCTAATCCCAAAACACAAATCCACACCCTGCTTGACTGGGCACTCACAACCCACCCACACCGCATCATTAAATCTGGTCTCCTCCCCGATGCCCTTAGTGACCACAACCCCATTTTCATTGTACATAAGGTTCATCGCCCCAAACCTCCCCCTTAAATCATACAGCTCCAGTCCTTTAAATCCTTAGACCTTACCCCAATCAGTTCGGCACTCACTTCCACTGACTGGGCCCCCATCTCCACTGCCATTTCTGTCGAACAAGCACTTGACTATTTGAAGGACAAATTCATTGCCACCTGGAATGCCTTTGCTCCTTTCAGATGGACCAGAGTCTGTGGGCTTCACCTCCCCTGGATCACTCCCGAACTACTGGCCTGCTTCGAAAACACAACTCTACTAAACATCCAAATGACTATGCCAAGTACAGAATGCTATGCAATTCATGTACAAAAGCTACTAGACTGGCTAAGTCTGATTATTTCAAATCCTCATTCCTGACTAACACTAACTCTCCATCTAAATTCTGGAGGGTAGTTCATGCCCTATTCTCTCCCCCCCTCTCCCCCTCCCCTCTAGTTCTCAAAATAAATAACTCCCTAGTTTTTGACCCTGGCTCCATGGCCAATGAATTTAATGCCTACTACACCTCATGTGCCATGTCTCTTCTAAATTCCCTATCCCCATTGCCACCTACTAACTTCAGCTCTTTGCCTCAGCCAGTGCCTACCACTCCCCCATTTTCCTTTTCTGCTATCTCCTATGACAAAGCTCTTAATGCTCTCCTATCCCTCAACCCCTCTAAAGGCTCCTCACCAGATGAGCTCTATCCTAAACTTCTCTTCCGTTCTGCTCCTGTAATTGCTTATCCTATCTCCCTAATCCTTAACCTGTCCTTTATTTTTGCCAACGTACCCTCATCCTGAAAACACACTGTAGTCCTTCCTCTCCCCAAGGGTGGTGACACATCTACTCCTGGCAACTATCGTCCGATTTCCCTCCTTCCTACCCTTGCCAAACTTCAAGAACATTTAGTTCTCTTTCAACTATCACCCTTCCTCTCTGATTCCTCCCTCTTCACCCCCTTCCAATCTGGATTTCGGAAGAACCACTAAACAACCATCTCCCTCCTCAGGCTTACTGAATCTTCCTTTCAGGGATGGATGAGGGCCTGATCACCTCGGCCATCTTTGTCGACCTAGCCAAAGCTTTTGACACTGTTTCCCATCCCCTGTTTCTTGATTCACTCTTCTCAGCTGACCTTGCTCCATCAGCCACCAACTGGTTTAAATCCTAACTCATTGGCAGGACCCAGTTGGTGTGAATCTTTGATTCCATTTCTCCTCCACTCCCCATCAACACTGGTGTCTCTCAGGGCTCAGTGCTTGGTCCCCTACTCTTCTCCATTTATGAATCTTTCTTCATGATCTTCTCACAGCCTGCTCATCCTCTTCTATCCACATGCATGCTGGTGATACTGTTTTGTACAGTTCTGGCAAAAATCCTGCTGCTGTGCAAAGCAGGTTACAGCATGACTTCAGCCAAGTTCAGCTCTGGTTTGCTTTTCACCAGCTTTTTCTAAACACCAAGAAGACAGTCTCAATGACCTTTGGCACCAGGGAGAGACTCTCTAGGTTCCTGGTCCTACCCACCTTCCACACCCTTGATGGGACCATCTTGGAGGACACCTCCTCATTTAGATATCTGGGAGTCTGGCTGGACCGCATCTCAACTTCTCTCTACATATCGATGCTATCCTGAAGAAACTGTGCCCCAAGCTTGGTGCTCTGTAAAGGAATCATAGTTACATCCTGCTGACTGTGAGGTGTGAAATTGTCCAGAAGATGATACTCCCCATCTTTGATTACCATGACATAATCTATGGTGCTGCTCACAATTCTTCCCTGGCCAAGTTGGACACTCTCTTTAACACCTTCTGCCGCTTTACTATCAACTCCCCTTCCTGCTCCCACCACTGTGAACTCTATCACTCTCTAACCTTCTTTCCACTATCTCACAGACGTATCTCTCACTGTGCCAAATTACCATCCAAATTCTGGTTTGGGGGGCTCCCCTTCTATCTCTCATCCTCTATCTCCACTCTACCTCCCCCACCCACTCTCTCAGATCAAATGATGCCCACACCTTGATGGTCCCTCATCACTCCACCCTCATCGGTCAGGCTGGTTTTGCCCATCGTTCCCTAAAATCTGGAATTCCCTCCCCCTGAAATACAACACTCCTCCTCCAACTACTCCCTTACCTCTGCTCTACACAATTACCTTTCCCTCAGCTGTTCCTGCTTTAACCCACCTTAATACCTATCCCCAGTTTCTGCCTTCCTATCATGACCCCCCCCCGACAGGATTCTCTACATCCTGAAGGGGGAAATCAGGAAATGGCTACTCCTTCTCCTCATATTCAGTTCTTGCCTCTCCCACTTCTCTTTTCCACTTGCCCTTCTGGGTTACCAGTGTGCACAGCCTAACCCCATCCTTTTTACTCCAACAGCACTTGCATACTACCGCGTGCCTGCTCCTGGTACACTCATGCACTAGAAATGAGTCTATCACATTATTACTGTTTTGTACATTCATATGTGATTTTGTATGATTTTGGACATGTAATGTAATTTACCCAATGTTCCACTACTGTTTATTGTACAATACCTTGTGTTCCAACTTTTGCACAATCTTACAACGTTGTATTGTTTGTACTACCCACATATTATTGTAACTGATCATCCTTCACAGCCCTATGTAACCCCTTCCCCCAAGTCGCACCATGAGATGAGCAACTTGTTGTTCATTGTGCCCTCCTGGTGAAACATTTTAATAAATACAATAAAATAAATGAAGTATTTTTATCATTCGCCAAGTATTTCCACTCCTGAAATATGCCACTTACCATTGTGGCACCACCAGTCTCCAAGTATTTCCACTACTGAAATATGCCTCTTACCACAGTGACACCAACAGTCTCAAAGTATTTCTGCACCTGAAATAAGAGTTAGTGGGCCTGCCACCAGTCTGTACAAGTGCTTCAAGTGCATTCTTGCAGTAAGCTGATGATGATGACTTACTCTTGGCCAGACCATGTCCAGACCGGAAGCCTTGCCATTTACCATGTGCAATCAGCCAAAATTATGAGAAAGAATTCTAGATATTAATGATGACCACTCAGATCAGATCTGGATGTTTCTGATCTTCAAATGACACAGTGCATCCTACCAGCAAAGGTAAGTAAAGTATTCAATTTTTAAAATTTTTTGTGTGTTTTGGGGGCATATGTCTTATTGAACAGTCTGTCTCTTATCATGTTTTGCTCTTGTTGTTTTCTTGTCTTTTCAGGTATTTTAACACCAGGGTGATTAATTCTTGTTGCTGAATAGTTCCAGCCCAGATCTGGTTAAGAACACATTTTTTTTTCTTATGAGGGGAAAAATGGATTGCAAATCTATCAATGAAGATTAATATATTATGTAACAGGAGGAAAAATTACTACTATGGGTGACAGTCAACAACAAAATAAATAGCATATGTGATGACTAAACCAGATCCGTATGTTTTGATGTGCAAGTCACACAGTGTGACCTACCGGCAAAGGTAAGTAGAGTATTCAAAATCTTTTAATTTTTTTTATTTGTGTTTTTTAGTGGGGGAGCTAAGTTTCATCAAACAGTCTGTCTGTAATCACTTTTTGCTGCTGTTTTTTTCTTGTCGTTTCAGGTATTTTATCACTAGGGTGATTAATTCTTATTGCTGCGTAGTTCCAGCCCAGCTCTGATTAACAACAAAGGTTTTTGTATGAGAGGAAAACTGCATTGCATATCCAATACTAAGGGTTAATGTTTGAGAAAACAGGAGGAAAATATTATTACCGTGAGTGTAGAAATCATGACAGTCAGCAAGAAGTAGCAACTATTGTGTCTACTGTCTACATACATACTGGGGATCAGACAGCAGTGCATGGAACAGTGGATCTTGACAACTCTGTTCGTTTCCTTAAAGAAGATTAAGAAAGCTACTACTCTCACTTTAGAAAAGGGGTGAAGAGAAGACTTACACTTGAATTTTCAAACAATGCAGCTAGTGGTTGTGAACGCAGGAAAAAGGAAGCAGTTGCAACATGGTGTGAGGCGACAACATCCAAATCCAAAATAGGACTGTTAGCATCAGATGTCCTCATATTATCTAAAAAAAAGCTCTCACTTACACAGAGAGTGCAGCAGGAGCTTCAGAGGGGAGCTGACTGTCATTGCCACATTTGTGGCTATAACTACTGCCATTTTATATATGTTTACTGTGTAAGCTCTGTTGAGTTTCCTGGAGCCCTGTTTCTCAGGAAGCTGGAAGAGGGGTCTGTAGTCCAATTCTCAGTTATGGACTACAACTCAGTATAAAAGCTTTATTTTTAATTGTTGGGGCATTATTGCACAGATTAACACTTGCCAGGATCAGACATGAGTGGTCTTCATTTTGCTAAATATCTAAAAAAGTGGTGAAAAATGTTTTTGTTGATTTGACCCCCAGGAATTGAAATTCTGGGTCAGCCATTACTCTAAGTCTTGCCCTGCAGAAAGTGAGCATTTACAGAGAGCGCAGTAGGAGCTTCAGAGGGAAGCTGATTCTCATTGCCGTGTTTGTGGCTATAACTACCGCTTTTTAAAATATTTTTACTGTGTAAGCTCTGTTGAGTTTCCTGGAGATCTATTTCTCAGGAAGCAGGAAAAGGGGTCTGTAGTCCAATTCTCAGTTACAGACTACAACTCAGTATTAAAGCTTTATTTTTAACTGTTGGGGCATTATTGCACAGATTAATGCTTGCCAGGATCATGCATGAGTGATCTTCACTTTGATTAATATCTTAAGAAGGGGGAACATTTTTTTTGTTGATTCGACCCATGAGAATTGAAATTCCAAGTCAGCTATTACTTTAAATCTTGTCCTGCAGTGAACAGGTGAGCATGGTACTGTATGCAAGACACACGTTTCAGCATGTCTAGTAGGAAAAATGTGGAAAACTTGCTAAAAACCTTGAAAAGCTGTGCAAACCATTTAAAAAGGTAAGCAAACTGAACCTGCTAGGCCACATTTGCATACCTGATATCTTACTAAATTATAAACAATGGGTTGTGCTCATTAATTATTATGACTTGGCTTTAACTTCAGCTAAACTCTGAATTAAAACTTTGCATTCACTACTCACTAAAAGTTGTTTTTCAGGATGCCAGATACTGTTCCAACAGTGGACGGTACACTGGGGATCAAGTGTGTCTCATGTCATATGTACAAGTTCATTAAAAATAAACAGGACATCAAGGAACAGTGACGCGATATGGGCAAAAGCCCAAAAGGTGAGGGGACAGGGAAGGTGACCAGATGTGGTGGGGTGGGTGACCCTAGCAACAGGATGTAGCTACGTGTACATGTGTGTGGGGAGAGTGAGCATGGTGACCATGGCATGGGAGGAGGCAGAGGGGATGTATTGTGTGGCAATGCGGTTGGCTGCCGAGCTGCACCATGGCATCGGGGGTTGGCCTCTGCTTGTGGTGCTGGGGTTCTGGGTTCAGGTCTGGGTCCAGGTGCTACAGTGTTTTTCTTGCACCCAGCCCAGAATCTTATTTTTTTTTCCTTTCACACCACCCTGACATGCACCCTCCTGGAGTTGAGAATCCTTAAGAAGGAGGGTGTGGGAAGCAAAGCCCCCCACATGGGGGGGTGTTGTGGGGGGCACAGCCCCCTCACAGAAACCAAGTATTTTTAGTCCCGGGCGCCGTTTTTCCATGCGCCAAGGTTGTCAGGGTGGCAAAATTTTCACTGACCTGACATCATTCTTCTGCAGGTCACCATTCCGCAGTCACCCACATCACATAGAACCATAGAAACAAATAGTAGTACTCCACCGATACAGGATCCCCATATACTTCCTTTGGAGCAAATAGATAACAAAGAAGTAATAGAAATGGAACATGAGTCAAATACTGTACCCAGAGAAATATTGGTCTAATCAAATTTTAAATAGGGCAATAAGCAACCCCAATAAACAGTACAGGACACTCTCAAGTTATGGTGGAGCCAGAATCTCAGACAGTACTGTAATGACGAATAATATTGGTGGTAATGCAGGAGAAAATCTGCTTGCTATTTTATATGTTGGTGTTAATAATACTTTCAATGAACTTGTTCAAAAAATCAAACAAGATTTCATAGCACATACAAACAATTTGGTGGAACTAGGATGTGAGGTTGTAACATTTGAAATACTACCTATACCTAGAGGGAGTGAAAAACAGTATAACAACATCAAACATATAAATGATTGGCTGAGGAGGTGGTGTTTACGACAGGAAATGCAATGCTTAACACACTGGGATGACTTTGTTAATAAAGAAGAACTATATTGCTGGGATGGCCTACACCTCAGTAGAAGGGATAGCAGATTGCTGGGAAAGGACATGCTGGACTATCTTAATAAATGTTTAAACAAAGTAATAAGGGGGAGAGGTATGACAACACACCATCTCTAGATAAAGGTATTTCTGTTGTACCCACTAACACTCCAACCCACATTGTTAATACACAAAGGCCTGTATCCAATCATTCAAAAAATAAAGTCAAGAGTAATTTGAAAATCTTATTGCTAAACATCCGTAGCTTAAGAAATAAAATAGATGAACTCACATATACTTTAAAAGCCAATAACATAGATAATTGTGGGGTGACAGAAACCTAGTTTAAAGATGGAGATTGGAACACAGACATACCAGGGTACATCAAAATGTACAAAACCCATAAAGACAAGACAGGGGGTGGTGTTGCACTTTATTTAGATGAAAAGCTTAAGGTTTTTGAAATCAAAAACAACATAATAAGTGATAATGAGTTTATTTGGGTATAAATAAAACTCCAGACTAAAAGACTTACAGTGGGCTTGGGTTACAAACCACCTAGTTTATACCGTGAAGAGACTAATCAGTTCATAACAGAAATAGAAAACCACATTACTTGAGGTGATTTTATCCTCATGGGCAACTTTTATTTCCCATCTATTAATTGGAAAACACTAGAAGGCTGTTATACAGTGGAAAACAGATTTACTGATATCTCAATACAAAATAACCTGAAACAATTAATTACAGGGGCTACAAGAGATAACAACATACTTGATTTAATGCTCACAAATATTGATGAAAAGAGAAAGTCCAGAGGGGGTATTGCTAATATCAAAGGGAATAAGGGGGCATGTGAGGAGGAGGATCATGTAAAATCATCTATCCTAAATAGATACTTCTGCTCACTATTTACTGAAGAGAAGGTAGAGCAGGGCCCACAGTTCTGCACCATGGACACAAGGGGGAGGGAGGTGTGCACTAGTCCCTGCACAAAATAAAGGGTTCCACAAGAGCTCAATAAGCTCAGGGTGGACAAGGCAATGGGACCTGATGGCATACACCCCAGGGCACTAAAGGAGCTAAGGGTGGAACTAGCTGAGCCATTATCAGAACGGTTTAGTGAGTCTCTGAGCCCAGTAGAGGTCCCAGAAGACTGGAGAAGGGCTCATGTGATCCCGCTCCACAAGAGTGGTAGCAGGGAGGAGGCAGGGAACTACAGACCAGTCAGTCTTACCTCAGTAGTGGGCAAGATTATGGAGACACTCCTTAAGGAAAGGATAGTGCAACACCTGGAATCTATAGGAGCACAGGATCCAAGACAGCATGGGTTTACAAAAGGAAGGTCCTGTCAAACTAATCTCATAGATTTCTTTGACTGGGTAACCAGAGTGGTGACCAAGGGGGAGCAGTTAATGTTGCCTACCTTGACTTCAGCAAAGTGCTCAAGTTCTGTGGGGCAAAATGTTGTTGCACCTAAATAAACTTGGTATCCTGTGATGAGGGCGACCACTTTTGAGCACTTTCAAAAAGGGTGACTCAATAACAGTGCCTGTTCACAAGGCTGCTGGACAGGAAGGGTGACCAGATTGGGGGGGTTGGCGAATATAGTGACAGGATGACGCTATATGTACATGCGCATGGGGGGGGCCAGCATGCTGTGCAATGGGTGGAAGGGGAGGGAGGGTTTGTGAGGTGTAGCATGATGATGGGCTGCTGAGCTGGCCATGTGGCATGGTGGCTTGGTGGCAGGCTAGGGTTGGGAGGGTGCCGGGTTTGATTCTGGGTGATTTGGGTTTTTTTGCGCCTGTCCAGGATTTTCTCTTTTTTTGTTTTGCACCCCCCTGACATGCACCCCACTGGAGTTGAGAATCCTTTAGTGGGGGGGGTGGAGGACACAGCCCCTGGATAAACAAAAAAATGTATGTCTTCTGCATCCTTTTGCTTTGTGCCACGAGTGTACATTGCCCTAATGGCGATCACCTTTCCGCGATTGTTGTTATGACATGGAACCAAAAAACTACCTCTGTATCAGCTTCATCCATTGGCTCTGAGGCCTGTAGTAGTAGTAGTAGTAGCAAAGTAGTAGTTGGTGGAAGTGGGATGGTGGCATTTGTGTTGCTAAATGACTCTTTGCCACATCTGTGGCATCCCTGCTGGTGGGTGCTGGGGGAGACAGCCACAAGAGGATCAGTCTGAGAGGTAGCAAAATCTCTGGCTCAGGAACAGTGGTCAAGTAAGAAGCTGCTGGTGTCCTCTTGACTGCTGGTGGTGGTGCCACTGAACCTGATCTGGAAAACAGGTTCCCAGTATGGATATGTGGACCAGTGGCCAAACAGCTGGTAGCTCCTTTCTGTGCATTACTGCTTATTGGACACAGGTACCTGAGGTAGTATTCAACTCTAGCTATGGAAATATTTTACTAAGCCCAATTGTAGTGGTAGCAATAGGTATTTTTCCAGCATGCCACGTTGGCAGTGAAGAGTGTAACTGGATTACACACAGGTCAGAAAATGTCAGCATTACTCCTGACTGAGATTGATGAGTGGATGCAACCTGCTGTGGTGGACAGGTACCACGGGGGCTTGGGGCACCACACAGGATCTTCAGGCTGTTCAGGCTGCTATGGAGTGGGGGGAAAAGGGGACTGCTGACCCTGAGACACAGTATCAGTAGCTTCATTTTGACTCAACTTTGTCCTTGGTGTACAACAACTAGGGCAAAGTTACAGGTAAAGTTGCCAGGTGCATTTGCCAATGGAGAATTTACTATTAAATAGAAAGAAAATCATAAAAGTATTAGTGAAAGCAGATTGGGTGAATTCACCTTGACTTCAGTGGTGAAATAAAACTTTGCAACATCTCTAGTCAAGGATATGACAACTAAAGTACATTGCCTTACTTTACTGACAGCTATGTGAAGGTCATTGGTGTGTCACTGATGTGTTTTTTGAAGATAGTTTGGTGTCTTAAGTGCTTTAAATTAATCTGATACACTTCATGGCCAAATAGCAGCTACGGTAGCTAAAAAATAATACAGGGGACCCAAATAACTTTCACGTTTCATTACTGCCAGCTCTATGTTACTCGTTAAGGTGTCTTTGAGGTGTTTGAACTCCAGGTTCTTGGAAAACAATTTAATGGTGTCAGTTAACTGGTTTTTAAAGTTGTTTTACAAAGCCACCTTTTTCTCTGCCAAAATCAAACACAAAGTAATAACTATGATGAACTGCGGAAGAAGTTGACTACATTGCGTTGGGCATTGCATTGCTGATAGCTCTGTGTCATTCATTAAGGTGTCATTTAGGTGTTTATTAAATGCTACATTCAGAGAGGGTATAATAGAGCAGTTTAAGGGCTTTCATAACAACTCTTTAAAAAAGCACCTTTCTTGGCTGAATACTGAATAACAAATAACGAATACCTGGGACCCAAATACCAAATATTTGGCCGAATATTAAGGAAAAGGTATTTGCACAGACCTAGATAGTAGTATTAAACAGCAGGTGGTGCTTGTGTCAGTAAACACAAATGTGCGCTGTGAACTGAAGTGCATTATACAGAAGTAACAGGCATTGGAGACTGTAGACATTAGTGATCAACTTCCACTTATGAATTTCAATTGATATGTAGATAAAGTATTGCTAATTCTTTTTAAAGGCAGCATAAGCAGAAACATGAAATCTTGGACAAATATGAGGGGGTTATGGTTATTGTTTTACTTTGCTCTGATGCTTTCATTTATTCATAGATCGCAATGGTATGTCATAGAATTTTATTTTAGACAGTTGATTAATAATCTCCATATTTTTCATTCCCTGCTTTTGTAACAGATAAAATTGATTTTGTTTACTGAACAACCTTGTTACCAAAAAAGGTTTGGGCATGGCACACCATGTCAATTACCTCTGGCTTGACTGATTTGCACATAATGAGGCCTATGCATAAAAAATAGGGTGCCTATGTGCATGCAGCAGGGGCATGTAGACAACCCTAAGTTGGGAATCCATGCACAGTCCCCACCATAGCATGCACCATCTGCCTGCAAAGTGGATCTGCAACTGAACCACCCTCCACATGGACAGCAATGCACCAAGGGCATACCAGCACTACATGGCATGCACAAAGCCATGATGTGCTGTGTGCCAGTGGGGCACAGTAGGGTGCAGGCTATGCCAGGGCAGACCCTACCACAACCCACTGTGCACCCCACGGGCAGCACCCGCCAAACATGCAGGACCAGGACAGAGCCCTCAATGCTGCCCCTGCCCACTAAGCAGACAGGGAGGGCAGGGGCATCTGTATGGTTGAGTGCTTAACAGTGCATCCAAGAAGCAGCATAGGGATGGTATGGTGCCGGGGGGGTTGGACACTGCCTACCTACGAGGGGCATGGGGGTATGGTCACAGTGGGGCGAGGCATAACTGCTGTTTGTGGGTGTGTGGATAAATACAGAGTCCATATGCCTGGGTCCATAAGTGCGCTGGGAGGGCAATGAGTGCCTAGAGCTGGGCTGGGGGGGCAGACTGGACACAGGGGACATGCTGCACAGGTCCGGGTTCCTGCAGTAGTCATGCACTTCCCCAGACCCATACCTCACTGCGTAAGGGATCCACTCTGGGTCCTGGGATGGGCATCCCATTGGATGCCTGCATGGGACCATGACTCCACCCCCAGACACCCTACAGAGTCCTGCACACCTGGGGACAGTGCCATGGACAGGTGGGTGCCAGTTGTGAATACTGGCATGAGTACACCTGTCCATGAGTGTGCAACTACGCGGGAAGGGTAAGCGCATTTTCCACATATCTCCGCCTGTATCATGCATAGTGCCCAATGAAAATAAATGAAGGATAATGAATGCAATTTTTTGTTGCATTGCCTTCTCCTAAATAAACTTTGGAACTATATTTATAAGCGTTTAGTTATTTTGCAGAGAATATTTAGGTCTGATTTTATATACATTAAAGCAATAATTTAGTGATTATAGACATAGTTTGACAGCTACATACCACATCAAGTTAATGATATAGACAGGCATCCTGTTACTCATTTCTCCATGCATTAAGAAAAAAAACTCATCCCTCATACATTATATCATCCATAACAGATTTTATGTTGAATGTTTATTTTTAGTTTTTACCGAACAAACCCTGTTCTGGTCTCCTAGGAATGGGCACGTATTTTTATAAATGTTTTATATTGTTGCAACAGTGGATCACTTTTTCATGCAAGTGTCAAATCTGGCAGAATCACAGGTTGATACACTGCTTCTTTTTTTGTGGTGTGTGTCCTGTAGTGCAGTTTATCTACGGAAGCTTCTTTTTCAAGATACAATAATATTGTAAATGGCACTTATTTTACAAGTGGGAGCATAGCATACAATATTATATGAATTTGAAAATGTTATATGATTATCTAGATATTTATTGATGCTGTTCCCAATTAGTCAAACAGCCATGAATATGAGGATTTTCTATCTACCTGACTGTCATATTTTTTATAGCCATTTCAATAGCTACAATGTAATATATGTGAAAGTGGTGCCATTTTATTTCTATTCATTAATCTCATCCTTGTTGTAAAATGAATGCAAACACTGATTTTTTTAATGATCCATGTTTCACTTTTAAAATGTACTGCTGAATTATAGTTATAACAGAAACAGAAGCAGTGCACATGCCAGACTCAGAAAAATAACAGGTTATTTATTGGTGCATATAGGAACACAAGCAAAAACAGCCGATTTGTATTGCCATCTGAAGTGGATTCCTCGGGGGAGGTGTCACTTTGAGTAGTGATACGTAGGGACTGTTTTTGCTCACATTCCTACATGCACCAGTAAATTATTTGTTATTTTTCTAAGTCTGGAGTGTGTGCTTTTTCTGTTCCCATTTTGAGCTTATACTGCCAAGCAGCACCTATGGTAGACAGGTGTGCTCTCCCTCATTTATGCACAGTGGCATTATAGTTACCAATATCTCAACATTTTCCAAAAGGTTCTCTTGTGTAGTGTAGGTTTTCTCATCCAGATTTGCAATGCAACCATGCCACACACACACCCCACACAGACACACACATATGCTTTCACATACACACACGTGGGTAACATGATAGGACTTATAAATAAGAACATGCTAATACCAAAAAATACAGACCAGGTGGATTTACAAGTTATGTTTGCAGCCAGTTCAATAAAACCATTACATTCCTTGAATGTATTTGAAAAAAAAAGACACTGCATGGAATGCTTCACCCATGTCAGTAGTGGACAAAAGATAATACTGACTAGGCAACTACAGTGATAGTTATTGAAAAGTTTCCTACCTCAAAGTACCACTGAGGTAATTTGCATTGACTGTAATGTGATCCTGCCTCATTCTGCCTCAGTATACCTAGGTATACCTCAGTACTGCAAAACTTTTCTATGACTACCACTGTATATGGTATTACTAAGAATCATTAAAATGATACCTAAAAAAAGAAGCATATTAAAACTGTGTGTATTTATTTTCATGATGCTTGATGCTTAGAGCCCAGTAAAAGTAGTTTGTCAATTTACTGTCAGAAATGAAGAATGAAAACTATAAATACAACAAAGGCAGTGTTACTACCAGTGAGAATACAGACAAGTAAATTATTTTCATAGTTCAAAAAGTACAACATACTACTTGAGGGTATTGATATTACTAAGTGTGAGCAATTATAATGCTCTCTGTCATTGTACCATCCCTCGCACACCACCACGCGCAATGATTGCTCACATATACTACAAATACCCATTAATAATCATGTTTTTAGAGATTAATCAGGGGCATTTAAATGGGACATTACAAAAAGCATCTGTACACATGGCAGGGACACTGTCCATTTTAATCAAGTAATTTTTTTTAAGGCAGTTGTAATCATGCCAGTTTACACTGCATAAATTAGTTATGTTGCATATAATGTGAACCCACACTAGTTTAATAAATAAAATATTTATTTGTTGACTGGTTGGCTCCTTTTTTTCTAGCTCCATGTACCTTGTTTACTTGAAAATGCCATTACCAAAATTTTAATGTCCATGATCCAGCATCTCTGTACATGTGTGTGCACTTCATGAACGGAGAAGGAGCTCTAAAAAATGGCGTGAGTAGGAGCACTGTCTTGTAGTCCATGCACATGTTTTGTATGCACGTGAAATTCAGATGCATAAAAAATATCCCTAGGGGGTTTTATGGTTAAATTGTCTGCTTGCACTGCAAGTTCCCATTATTGAGCTGGTAAGGCCACTGACACACACCAGCTAGCCCCTACATAAAAAAAGGTTTTGCTGGCCAGCCATATAATGGGACATTACATATAATAACATCTGTCAGTCTGCCACATCCCTAAGCACCCATACTGGGATGGCTTCTTTCTGCTGCCCTGCATGACCTAGCACATGGAGGAGTGATTTGCAATTTCTTGTGAAACCAGTCCACTTTTTCACTGTCTAGTCTTCCCCATCCTCCAACTGGTACCTAACTAAGGTCTGCTATTCATGCAGAATTACCCATTCCCAGAACCATGATGCGTCTGGGAGACATTTCTTTCTCTGTTGTTGCCCCTCAGCTATAACACTCTATATCACCTAGTCAACAGTGAAAATGATGCATTCACTACCATATAAATAAATCAGAATGCTGTCCACAGCTCAAGAAGTGTCCATTTTATTCAGCAGGTGCAGGTAAAGAAAAAGAGTTACGCTTTGACGAGTTTCGGAAATCTTTTCTTTTTCAAACAGCGTAATCAAATACAGACAGGTTGCTTTTTATACAGGTAACAGTGACCTCATAAATGATGTAATGACTTAATGATTCAACAAAATATTATACTAAGAACACCAACACATATTAAAAGTAAAACCACAATTAGCCAAAATCATTTGACATCAATGTTATTCAAATATTAGCCCTTAGTAATCATAATTAATTACAAGCCTAAAACCTTACATATATACCGGTAAAACACAGAAGCAGAGCACACACAAACCTCAACAAAAAATAAGCAGAGCACCAGCCACTTAGAAAAATTATGAAATAATTTAATGACTACATAAAATAGAAGACAGCCTGACACGTTTCGGATGTTCTCCCATCCTTTATCAAAGGCATACTGGCATACAATGATGTGGCTTTTTATAGTATACAGCATCAACATGATGTCACAACTTAAACTGCTTCAGACCTTAACCCTTTATGTATCAGAGAACTAAACAAACATACATATAATGGTTATGCTATAAAAACCACCAAGATGCTTTAAATTTATAATCTAAACATATTTAAAAACTTTTGGGAACAAATGAAAAAGGAAAAGAAATAGAAGGAAAGGGGAAGAGGATGGAAGTGGGGGAAGAAGGGGAAGGGGAAAGGGTAATGAAAAGGAGGGAGAAAAGACAGAAGAGAAGTTTTATTGAACAGAAAAGAGTTTTTGATAATATAGAGAGAATACACTTATACATTTAAAAAGAGAATCCAATGTAATATATACACCTAAGATATAATGCTAATTTTACATAGCAAATAGCTCATAATATCATAGATTTGTATTATAGTTTATACATCTATATCACAAATGCTTCAACCTTAAAACACAGTAGTGTACAATTCTTAAGATTTATATAGCTATCCATAGGGGGTCATGTCGTAACCTTTAAACCTTATTTACTTTTGGTTTCTTTAAAAATGGCTTAATATCAAATCTTCCATTCAAACCCTGATTTTTGTTAGTGTTCAGATTGATGATCCAGAATGCTTCCTTAGATAGTAACAAATCATTAAAGTTACCACCTCTTGTTTTCTGGCTTGTCTATGCCCATAAATGTAAATTCATGTTCAGTCTTATTGCTGTAGCTTTTTATGTGTGCTGCTGTGGCATATGATACATCTTTTTTCTCAATAGCTCAAACATGCTCCTTAACTCTAATTATAAACCCCCTTAATGTTTTTCCTACATGAAACATCCCACACTCACATGAAGCAAGGTATATGAGTCCCATAGAGTCACATGTAATTAATTGTCTAATCTCAAAACTATACCCTGTGTTGTGGTCTATAAATTCTTTTCCCTGTTTGATATATTTACAGAAGTTGCAATTTCTACAAGGGAAACATCCAACACTTTTATTCTCATCCCTACTTCTCTTACCTACCTCAATATCACCCTCAAAGTGACTGTGTCATAGTTTGTCCTCCAATTTAGGGGCCCTTTTATATGCAGTCCGAGGTGAGATTAGAGCCAGCTCATCAAGACCTGGATCACTTCTCAGTACACGCCAATGTCCCTTGATTATCCTTTCTATTTCCTAAGAATGTGCTGAGTAGGGTAACACTACATTGAATCACTTCTTTTTTTGCCTCAACAATTTTTTTCTCCAATAAAGCTTCTCTATTTAAATTTATAGCTTTTTTATACCCATCATGGATATTTTCTAAACCATACCCTCTCTGTTCTATCTATTACACAGTTCTATTGCTCCATCTTCAAACATGTGATTATTACCACAGTTTCTTCTAGCTCTCAGGAACTGTCCTTTTGGTAAATTCCTAATTACATGTCTTGGATGGCAGCTTTCTGCTCTTAAAAGTGTATTCCCATCCATTGGTTTCCTATATAAATTTGTAATGATTTTATTAGTTTCTGTTCTAATCACCTTCAAGTCTAAAAATAACACTTCCTCTCTAGATGCATTACTGCTGAATTTTAAATTAACATTTGTCTTTTCCAAATATTCCTTAAAAAGACCAAGTTCACTAACATTTCCATCCCAAATAAAAATAAATCATCAATGTATCTCTTCCAATACTTGCTTTTAACAAAAAATGTATTTATTTTCTGATTGAGTACATAAGGATTTTCCCAGGCTCCCATATACAAATTTGCTACTGATGGTGCACATGCTGCACCCATAGCCATTCCCTTTATTTGCAAATAGATCTTTCCATCAAACAAAAACACATTATCTTTCAGCACAATCTCTAAAGCTTTTACTAAAACCTCGGTACTTGGTTTTGCAGTGTTTTCTCTAGTATTTAAAATAGAAGGCCATGTATCTAGTGCCCCCTCATAGGGGATGTTAGAATAAAGCAATTCCACATCCATCATCACCATACATGCATTCTGATTTAACTTAATGTCATAAAGAATCCTAAACATATCACCAGCATCCTGCATGTAGGATGGCAATTTTTTTACAAAGGGGCACATATGAACATCTAAGAATTGTGACAAATTTTCAGTTAATGACCCTATACCACTAATAATAGGGTGACCCGGAGGGCATTCTAGTGATTTATGCCCTTTTGGTATTAAATAAAATGTAGCCCTCACTGGGTCATCTGTAATCAAAAATGTCATGGTTTTGATATTTATTCCTTTGTTCTTAAACCCTTCTTCGATATAGGGATCAATAACTGTTTTACATTCAAATGTAGGGTCCTGGTACAATCGTACATAAAACTCTTCATCACTTAGTTGTCACTCTGCATCTTTAACATAATCAGCAGTATTAAGTACTACCACACAGACCCCCTTGTCCGCTTTCTTAATTACAATGTCTCTATTTCATTGCAGAATCCTAATAGCCTCATTTTCTGCCACCGTCAGATTACTGAATTTCACTTTTGGCAAATTTTCAAACAAAACATCATTGTCCTGTTCTACCAATTGCTTGAAGACTTTTATACAGTAGCTGCACTTGGTGGAGGGTTAAACGAGGATTTAGGTGCAAAGCATGACTGTCTAGTCTCATTTATAGTTGCTTCATGATTTCCATTTGCAGTTTCTATTGTTTTGTTCCCAGAAATTATCTCAAACTGAGGTTTCTGAACATAATATTTAAATCTACCACAGTGTGAAACTTATTAGCAGCCGTCGTTGGAGCAAAGTTCAGTCCTTCACTGAGTACCAAAAACTCAACCTCAGAAAGTTCGATATTTGAAAGGTTCTGTACCTGAATATCCCCCGTGGCTGTTGCATCTGTCATCACCATAGTCCCCCCCTTCCAGTTCTGTTGTCTGTGGTTGCTCTGATGCCCTCATCCACGTCCTCTTCTTCCAATCCCCCCTCTGTGTTCTTCTCATGCGCCATTGACCTCTTCTCTTCCTGTTTCTCCAAATCTTGAGCTCCTCCGCAATTGGTACAGTGGAGCTGTTTCCAGTCTGTCCTGTTGAAAATGGTTCTGCACAGTATTTTCCTCATTTTTGGATTCACTAGCGCTGCTAAAATTAAAACTTATGTATCTTGTTCTGTTCTTTAAAATTCCCCTCGGATTCTTTTTCCAACTAAAAACTTGGTCACGCTCATAGTCATATTTGTCCCTTATGAACTTGGTCTGTTTAATTATTTTCAATTCATTATCAAGTTTTAAAATCGAGTCTTTAAGTCTCTGATTCATACGTTCAAAGTCCAAATGTTGTTGAAATTTCAAAACTTCTCTCTCCCTTATCATAATTTCTTCCTTCAAACTAATTTATTTTTCTTTACTATATATAATTATCAAATCTATCAGTTTAAAACTGTCTTCTACAAGGATCTCTTCCCATTGCTTTAAAAATTCTTCATTTTCCTGGCCACAACCTGGATTTTTCCACAGTCTTAACCCACAGGGTATTCTTTTAACTGTTATATATGCCTCCATGTTTACTGTGTTCCAACAAGCTCTTCTCCATTGATGGGTGACCTTTTCTCAATCTCTAAATGCTGCACTTAATGATTGTTCTGCAGCACTTCTTGTCACATTTGTATCACCATCCATCAATAAAAGATTACTTCTCACCACAGTTTCCATCAGCTCATTCTTGTAGTGCAAAGGCCCCCAAGTTTGTCTCACTTCTGTCACTTCTTTGTGTAAAAACCAAATTAGGGGTTGCTTGCAAAGACATTTCTGCACTAGTATTGCAATAGAGGCTAATAAGGTGCTTCCAAATGAGGTTTTATGCTTCTAATATTTCCTACTGCAACCTGTGCAACACCCAAAAAGAAGTTACAACAATTCACACTGGGAATGCACAAGGATAGTGGTGCTGTAATGCTGAAAACAAACCTGTGAAACACAGAGGCAGAGCACACACAAACCTCAAGAAAAAATAACCAGAGCACCGGCCGCTTAGAAAAATTATAGAAACATAGACTTTGACTGCAGATAAGGACCACTTGACCCACCCAGTCTGCCCATTTCCCTACTTATTGGATAAGCTGCAGATTCTAGTTAACCAGCAGCCTACTTCCTGCAACCCCCCACTATAATTGCCTTATGTCTGTCCCATGCATGTTTGAATTCCCCCACTGTTTTAGACCCCACAACCTCTCCAGGAAGGTGGTTCCATGTGTCCACCACTCTCTCCGTGAAAAGAATTTCTCACATTAGCTCTGAGCCATCCCCTCTAACTTTAAATTGTGCCCCTCATTCTTACACATCTCTTTTCTGAAAGATGCTACCCTCCTGGACTTTGTTGATTCCCTTCAGGTACTTAAAAGTTTCTATCATGTCCCCTCGTCCCTCCTTTCATCAAGGGTATACATATTAAGCTCTCTCAGTCTCTCTTCATATGGTTTCTGATGTAGACCCTGCACCATTTTAGTTGCCCTACTCTGGACTGCTTCCATCCTGTCTATGCCCTTGCGTAGATGAGGTCTCCAAAACTGCATGCAGTACTCCAGATGGGGTCTCACCAACTGTCTGTATAGAGGATAACCACTTCCTTTTCTACTTGTGATGCCCTCCCTATGCATCCCAGTATCCCTGGCTCTCTTACTGACTTCTCACATTGCTTAACCACCTTTAGGTCATCTGATATGACTACACCCAGATCTCTTTCCATTATTGTTGTCGTTAGTACCTCCCCTGCTATTGTGTACTCTTCTCCTGGATTTTTATTTCCCAGGTGCATTACTTTGCACTTCTTTGCATTGAATCTAAGTTGCCATATGTCTGACCATTCCTCCAACCTTGCCAAGTCCCTTCTTATGAAGTAATTTAATGACTACATAAAATAGAAGACAGCCTGATGCATTTCAGATGTTCTCCCATCCTTTATCAAAGGCATACTGGCATACAATGATGTGGCTTTTTATAGTATACAGCATCATCATGATGTCACAACTTAAACTGCTTCAGACCTTAACCCTTTATGTATCAGAGAACTAAACAAACATATACATATAATGCTTATGCTATAAAAAACACCAAGATGCTTTAAATTTATAATCTAAACATATTTAAAAACTTTTGGGAACAAATGAAAAAGAAAAAGAAATAGAAGGAAAGGGGAAGAGGATGGGAAAGTGGGGGGAAGAAGGGGAAAGGGTAATGAAAAGGAGGGAGAAAAGACAGAAGAGAAGTTTTATTGAACAGAGAAGAGTTTTTGATAATATAGAGAGAATACACTTATACATTTAAAAAAAGAGAATCCAATGTAATATATACACCTAAGATATAATGCTCATTTTACATATCAAATAGCTCATAATATCACATATTTGTATTATAGTTTATACATCTATATCACAAATGCTTCAACCTTAAAACACAGTAGTGTACAATTCTTAAGATTTATATAGCTATCCATAGGGGGTCATGTCATAACCTTTAAACCTTATTTACTTTTGGTTTCTTTAAAAATGGCTTAATATCAAATCCTCCATTCAAACCCTGTTTTTTGTTAGCGTTCAGATTGATGATCCAGAATGCTTCCCTGGATAGTAACAAGTTACTAAAGTTACCACCTCTTGGTTTCTGGCTTACTTTGTCTATGCCCATAAATGTAAATTCATGTTCAGTCTTATTGCTGTAGCTTTTTATGTGTGCTTCTGTGGCATATAATACATCTTTCTTCGCAATAGCTTGAATATGCTCCTTAACTCTAATTTTAAATCCCCTTAATGTTTTTAATCTGAACGCTACCAAAAAACAGGGTTTGAATGGAGGATTTGATATTAAGCAATGTTTAATGAAACCAAAAGTAAATAAGGTTTAAATGTTATGACATGACCCTCTATGGATAGCTGTATTAGCAATTGTACACTACTGTGTTTTAAGGTTGAAGCATTTGTGATATAGATGTATAAACTATAATATAAATATGTGATATTATGAGCTATTTGATATGTAAAATGAGTATTATATCTTAGGTGTATATATTACATTGGATTCTCTTTTTTAAATGTATAAGTGTATTCTCGCTATATTATCAAAAACTCTTCTCTGTTCAATAAAACATCTCTTCTTTCTTTCCTCCCTCCCTCCTTTTCATTACCCATGCCCCTTTCCCTTCTCCCTTCCCCTTATCCTCTTCCCCTTTCCTTCTATTTCTTTCTCTTTCTCTTTTTCATTTGTTCCCAAATGTTTTTAAATATGTTTAGATTATAAATTTAAAGCATCTTGGTGTTTTTTATAGCATAACCATTATATGTATATGTTGGTTTAGTTCTCTGATACATAAAGGGTTAAGGTCTGAAGCAGTTTAAGTTGTGACATCATGATGATGTTGTATACTATAAAAAGCCACATCATTGTATGCCAGTATGCCTTTGATAAAGGGTGGGAGAACATCCGAAACGAGTCAGGCTTTCTTCTATTTTATGTAGTCATTAAATTATTTCATAATTTTTCTAAGCGGCTGGTGCTCTGGTTATTTTTTCTTGAGGTTTGTGTGTGCTCTGCTTCTGTGTTTTACAAGTTTGTTTTCAGCATTGCAGCACCACTATCCTTGTGCATACCCAGTGTGGATTGTTATACATATATATCTATTAATAGAGAAATACATACATTTTGTATAGTAACATTAAATGTGCTCTTAATCAAATCACTGTTGATCTATATTGATGTTTTAATGTAGCATTTGGCATTTTTGACTTTTAAGATCCCACAGTCTGTTTAATCCTGGTAACCTGACATAATCTCATAACACCTATGGTACAAAAAATGGACAAAACAATAGAATTAAATCTGCACATCATATAAGGAATGCATACACAGTATCTTGATCTAAATATAGACATGGTAACCCTCGATGACTAAAATGCATACACAAATATCTCAATATCAACTAAGGCATACACCGCCCAACCAATTTTTAAATATGAATCTGCACTTAAACTTCCATATATACAATACTGTAGTACCAACACTACTAATATCATTTTTAGCATCCTATACTATGCAAAAAATATCTATATAACAAGAGGTTTATTCCTTGATGGCATACCGCTCACTACCTCAGACCAGGTGCGTAACCTGGGCATTATTTTGGATGATGGTCTGGCACTAAAATACCAGGTGTCAGCCGTCATCAAATCCTCCTTTTACCATCTGAGGAATATCACCTGGGTGAAACACCTGGTTCCTCCTGACAATCTTCCAATGTCAGTCCATGCCTTTATCACTACCCATCTTGACTACTGCAATTCTCTCTACCTAGGGCTACCAGGGGTTGATATATGTTGCTTGCAGCTGGTGCAGAATACAGTGGCCAGGCTTCTGACTGGAACCTCCAGGTCCAGTCATATTATGCCTCTGCTCAGATAACTGCACTGGCTGCCTGTTCAGTGGCAGATCACCTTTAAGGTTGGCTTATTAACCTTTGAAGTCCTATATGATCAGGGACCTAGTTACCTGCAAGACCTCCTCATACCCTACTGCACCCTCCATCCCCCTCTGATCCACCAACGAGGGATTGCAAGAGATTCCCAGGGTGTGATTGAAGATATCTGGTGCCCGTGCTTTCTCTTTTTTGGCTCCAACCCTCTGGAATTCTCTACCTCATTGGTTAAGAGAATGCCTGACCGTCGATAGATTTAGAATTGAGTTGAAAACTTATTTATTTAGCAAAGCCTTCCATAATTATGGTTTACCTATTTTATTGGTTCTGTTTCAACTTAATATTTATATTCATTTATTTATTTCTATGTACAGTGCTTTGGTTTTGAAAAGCACTATAAAAATAAAACTTTATTGATTGACTGATTAATTGATTAAAGAGAGTTATTTCATTTCATTTCAAAATTACTCAAACACATGCAAAAATGTATTTTAAATATGTACATTAAATACATCACCACCACCTTTATATTGTATAAATGATATGCATTCATATTTATACAGATAATGCAACTACATTGGTTCAGAATAACCAGCAAAGCACTCTAGGCAATGAGGGAAAAGAATTAGTGATACTGGTACCCTTCAGACATTCTAGGCATATTTTTACTTATGTCAGGGACTTCCATGTGTTTCCCCAAAGGACACCATATTCCTTGCACATATGAACTATGTCTGAAAGACATAATAAAATATTAGATATCTGTATCTTTCTACATCCATATGTAGACACTTTTTTCCCCCTTATCCTATATTTACAAAAAGTGTCTAAACCCTTGTGATACTCCTTATTGGCTACATAATTCCACTATGTCTGCACTTCAAAGCTACAGTACTTGCTTTTTCTATTTCTAAGAAATGCAAACAAGTTGAAGCCTGTATTCAACCCTGGGTGTTTGGTCACTAGCAGGTTATACATCCAAAAGCTTTCACGCTGCAACACTAGCTGATCATAATCCCCAACCCTGGGGTTCTTACTTACTTGATCTATTGCAGTAAATTTAAATGGATGTTCCTGTGTGTTAATAGAACACAGGATATGTTGTGCTGTTGCATATTTTATATCCCTATCTATTCTGAATGGCATGGCAGTGTTCTCCCACTCACTGTTTAAACTTACATTTAGTTTTCCCCACATAGTAAGCACCATACTTGCATAGGGCTACATAAATCACTCCTGTACTCTCACACATAATATATTGTCTGACCTCATATATTCTGTTGTTGTGTGGGTTACTAAACTCATTGCCTTCCAAACTAGTTTTGCAATAAACACATTTCTTGCAGCAAAAAACACACTACAGCTGTGTTTCTTAACCAGGTCTCTGGTTTGTGCTTTGCCTGTATACTGTGATCCAAAGTGTCTTTAATAGTACTCGCTCATCTGAATGTAATATGTGGAGTGTGGGTAGAGATGTCACATAGACTGGGGTCCCCCCTCAGAATATGCCAGTTGTTTTTTAAAAATATTCTGAATTTTCTGTGCATGCACAGAGTAAGTAGTGGCTATTGTGAATCTGGACTCTTCTGTATTCCTTTCTCTAATATTATTTGCTAGCAGATCCATCCTCTCAACTACCAGTGCTTCTTCATATGCTTTTTCTATGTCTTTTCCACTATAACCCTGTTCCATAAATCTATTTCTTAAATCTTCTACCACTGTCACAAAATCTTCATTGTTGCTACAATTACGTCTGATTCTATAGAACTGGCCTTTCAGTATATTCTTTATAGTGTGTCTTGGATGGCAACTAGAGGCCATTAATAATGTATTTCTATCTGTTTATTTCATAAAAATATTTGTAGCTATTTCCCCTTCCTTATCTTTAATGATACACAAATGCAAAAAATGAACCTCTGTTCTATTAGCATCATACGTAAATCTAAGATTGGGGTTTGTGCTGTGTAGATATTGGACAAAGTTTTCAAGTTCTTCTAATGTGCCATTCCATATTAGTAATATATCATAGATAAAGCATCTCCAAAGTTCCACTTTATCAATGAATGGATTTTTCTCACTATCCCTTACATTCTCAGTTTCTCAATGGCCAACATATAAATTCGCCACACTCAGCGCAAATGTAGACCCCATTGCCACCCCTTTAGTTTGAATATAATGTTTGTCCAAAAACGTGAAATTATTAAACTTCAGTACAAACTCTGCTGGTTTTAGATGCATATATGTAGGTGTCATTACATCCATCTCTCTCTCTGATTCAAGAAAAAAGGAAATGGAATCCAATGCCCTCTCTTGTGGGACATTGGATAAAAGTGATTCAATGTCCAACAGAACCAAATACATGTCCCCACTGATTTCAATATCAATAAATGTATTCAAACTGTCTGCTGTGTCTCTCATATAGGATCCGAATTCTGTAACTGCTAGATGTAGATAAAAGTCCACATATTGTGAAATGGGTTCAGTGAGTGACCCCACCCCACTCACAATAGGTCTTCCTGGGGGGTTCTGAAGAGACTTATGTACCTTTGGCAGTATATAGATGGTGGATTGAACCGGAAAGTTCACAGTCAGAAATTGCACCATTTTTTGATCAAAAATCCCTTGCTCATGGCCTTCTTTCAAATACTCATCTATTCTCCATTTAAATTCATCTATGGGGTCACATTGTACCTCTCTATAAAATTCTGTATTTTTCAGCTTACACGTAACTTCATTAATATAGTCAATAGTGTTTTGTATCACTACTCCTTCCCCCTTATTGGCTGGTTTTATTATGATGGAAGTATCCTGGTTCACAATTTCCAATACATGTCTTTCTTCCTTTGTTAAATTATTTTAGTTTAACCTTGAGAGACTATTAAAAAGTTCCTCCAAGTCCTTTTCACATATTTCTTTGAATGTGATTATAGCTGAGGGGGGGCTAAATGTTGATTTAACTTTAAACCGTTTGATGTTTGACGCATTATAAACTGTGGCACCCTGTATTACAGTGTCTGTATCATCCTTTCTATTTTGATTGACTTCTTTATCCTTAAAAAAACAATTTCAAACTCAAATTACGGCATGTAAGCTGCTGATCTATGTAAGTTTGGAACTTTTTAACAGGCATAGTTGTTGCAAATGAAAGCAATTTGCTGAGTAAGTCCAGTTCTGCTTGGTAGCAACTCCATCTGAGAGATTAATTACCTTCTCTGTGTATGTTAATTCTGATATGTTGTTGTGGGTCTGTGCTGGTATGTCTGTGATTGCTGATACCTTTCCTGATCGTAGTTGTACTGGGCATGCCTGTTGCAGTAGCCTTCCTGTCCCTAATTTTCTCCCCTTCCTCTTCCCCCACCTCATCTTCTGCTCCTTCTTCTTCTTATGTTGTTAATTCTGAAGCCTTGGTACCTGTTGTTCCTTGTGCTTCTGTGAAGTTCAGGGGTGGGGGTTGGGGTTTGTGTAGTATCTGATCCCGCTCTAAAAAATACTCATCCAAATCATATGTATCTGATCCACTTCTATCTGTACTGACATTGAAAGAGATTCTTCTATCTCTTTCAAAATCTCCCTTTGTATTTTAGTTTTTTTCTTCCAGTCATATTCTCAATCCAGTTCATAGTCATCTCTATCCCGGTTTAATTTCTTCTGTTTAAAGCAGCAGTGCAACGAAAATGGGTTAAAATTTTACCCCACCTTTTTTTTTTCTAATTGATGCCAGATGTCTTCCAGTTTATTTTGGTGGTGAAATTTTCTGTTTTCATTATCATTTAAGAATTTTTAAATGTTTTAAAGTAATTATTTCTCAAGAAATAAAGATGGCCACCTCATTTTTGCATATAAATAATATAGAGAAACTGGGGAGGATTAGAGTCCAGACAACATTGCAAATGTGCAGTACACAGGGTAGGAAGCATCCAGAAAAACCAAATCAACAATTCTGTCAATATTTTTTATAACCATAGCAGAAAATTTGCTTTTTGGAATACATTTTTTCATTGCACTGCTGCTTTAAGTACTGTCAATTCTGAGTCTAATTTTTGTATTGTCTCCTTTAATCTTTTGTTGTAATACTCAAATTCACTATGATCTACAAAAGTCACCACTATCTTTTCTTGCTTGTTTATTTCCTCTATATCACCTAGCCTACATCAGTGCCAGACTCTTACAACCTTCAAAATGGGATATCAGAGATACCTACTCAAGTTTCATGTATGCCTTTGTGACTAGAGCTCTATGTTTTGAATTAGTTGCTACACCTCAGTCCTAAATGTTAGCTTGCTTGTTTGTTTGCTACCAAGACTTGCCTTGCAGTGTCTCGTTAGTCTAGTTATAGTGTGTGGTTCCACTTACAAGCAGTTAGCCTGCTTCTCCAGTGCCTTGTAATGATGACCATTGTTCTTGCTCATCTATGTACTACCTTTGTTATGTATCATAGGGTATCAGTATGTACTCTGTATCCCCTGTATTCTGTGCTCTGCTATTCCTAAAACTCTTTTACTATCAGTCTGTTGCACAACCGCAATGTTCCCTCTCTGCTTAGCTTTGTTCTGTTTATAGTTTCTCTGTTCCATCCTTATGACAGGTTGGCCACCTGTCTCTTTAAATAAATCTTTCTACTTTGGATACAGAATCCTTAATTTGTATCCTTAGATGTTCTACTTATAAAACAAGCAATTACTGTCAGATTGTTTTCTCCTTTAATAAAATATCCTTGCTATAGCATAATACAAATGCAGCCCAATTCAACGTGACCACTTTTCCGATAAAAGTATACAGTTAAAACCAAATGCGGTCAGATTGAAAAGTGAGGTGGTTTATGTGCCGACTCAGTATATATACTTTTGGTTGCACATATTCCTAACTGAAGATATGCCATGTTTTAGAATCAATATTTCGATGGGAGACAGAAAGTAGGGAAAGTATGTTAGGAATTGAAAGAAAACGTTTTAGCATGTACAGGTACAGCTGTTGGTATTGCAGCCATAGAGAGTTGCACAGCGACTCGCTTCACGGTGAAGAATTATTTTTATTATAAGGTTGTTTAAAGACTGCACATTCCTTGACACTGTAAAAGCCAGGTTGAGAATAAAGAAAAGGGTCAAATTACCTGGCTAGACGTTTAAGCTTAAACAGTCTTTGGGTATATTTGTTTGCAGTCGCTGTAGGATTCAAACATTACGTTGCCTGTGCAATGTATGCCTCATTTCCCTGCTACTCATTAGGGAGCGCATTTCACACTGTCCTCTTAGGAGATTGCTGGCTACTTTCTCTATAGTTTTATACAGTTTGGACAGTGGATAACGTCCCTGATGAGTAAGTAGAAGTAAAAGCCGTATAATCAGAATGTATTTCAGTTATTGATTGGAGTACAATTACAGAATGGTTTTCTGGTATTTTTTAGGTATAAGAAAGCAAATAAAAATATATAGAGAGTGAGTTTTTGTGGAGATGTGGGAGGAGTTAAGTCACCTGACTAAATCAGTGAGATAAAAGCAGGGGAATTTCTTTAGAAGTTCAGTGTGTGCTGAACAGTGGTACCTACCACATGGTTTGGCTGTCTCTCTAGCTGTTTTCTAGAGGGTATAATTTGTTTCTGTTATTACTGCATTTGCTGAATCTAGCTGACTTTTGTTTTTCACCTTCTGTGACATTTTATTTCATTGCCAAATAATTGAATCTTATGTTTCATTTGAAGTTTAAAGTTTATTTTTATAAATAAACATGGTGGTCCACCTTCCTATTGGATCCTGAGCAATTAGTCTGTGTCTTCCATTACACCAACCCTCCACACTATGTAATTTGTTTTTTATGCTGTTATCAATGTCACTCACCGCTGCTGTATTGTAACTTGTTGTTTACTTACCCAGACCCCGTGTAACCGCTCTTGTTGTGCCTGAAATTGATATTTAACTGCCTCGTGCACTTACCTGATCAGAAAAAACAAACAAACAAATGAATAAAATAATATTTCTGTACCATAGATTGAGACATAGTAACAACAGACTACTCTCATAGTTAAAAAAGCACAGCAGGTCTAGTTGGACACTAGATGTGATGCTCCCCTTCCCAAACAGTTCACACAGGTGTGTAGTTGAATCTCTGTGCTATCAGAACTTGTTTTGCCGCACCTGCTGATTGGCATTCTGATGATGACCATTTTTCAAAACATGTGGTTAAAAAAGGAATTTCAGACGGATTCATCATTTTGCAGTGGAACTGAAGGCTGCAGCCCTTCAAATAAGATCAGCTATAGTGAAACGATATGCCATAATCCACTATGGCTATACCCAGATGCATCATAACCTGCTCTGGCAACACAACATGCTGTAACCCACTATAGCTATGCCCAGACATGCTGTAACCCACTGTGGCTACACGTATTTATGCCAGAACCCACCACAGTGACATGTCTGAGCCGTAACCCACTATGGCTATACCCAGAAGCACCATAACCCTTTATGTCTACACATTGACATGCCGTAACCTGCTACAGCAACATGTGTATGTGCCAAATCCCTCTACAGCAACACACAGATGCTCCTTAACCTGCTCCCAGTAATATATGGAGAAATTACTCTGACTGCTTGGAGTTGTGGTTCCTGCTGTGACCACACAATCCACCACCGTGGGAAAAACAGAGAAGCCATGATCAGGCACCATGACACCAAACAGTTAATTAAACATTTAAGATACAATAAATTGAGTTAATGCCAGCAGCTGTTGCTGGGCTAACATGATGTGGCTTGAAATGCATGCTGAGGAGCCCTGAACGTAGGCCTAGGATAACAAGAAATATGCAAATAGTAAAATGTAATTGGCAGGGCAGGAAACCCCCAAAACAAAGCAGGTACAGCAAGCTGGCCACATACATGAGCCAAAGAGAAGGAAATGTCATGCAGAAAGTACACAGCCAGAGAAGCATGAGCATACCAGTCCAGCAGGAAAGGTAAGCATGAACAGGAAGACAGCACAAAAGAACAGGGCAAAAGAGAAAAGCAAAGGATGCCATCTGTGGAGGAGCAACAGGGTACTGGTGACAGAGGAAGTACCCGTGGCCAGGAGAAAACTAGTACAGGTTTTCTACTGAAGAGAGACAGCAAGAACACTGAAGCATGGGATGCCAGCCCAAGCAAGGAAAGCAGCAGGAAGGAAACCCCTGAAAAGAAACACAGACAAGGTGAGAGGAATGACATGAGACAGCAGGAGATGAGGGGACAGCCACAGAGGAGCAGAGAAAAGGAGGAAAAATGGAGCTGAAAGGGGGCTGATGGCCCTGGGGAGGGAGAGGGAGAGAGCGGCCACCCTAGAGGGTGGCAGGCACAGAAGCAGGCAGGCCGGGTTGAGGCAACTGGAATGGCTGCCAGCAGAAATAAATGCCAGAGAGATGGATGGATGAGTGGGAGAGGACATCGTGGGGTGAGCAACAAGAGAGGAGAAACAACAGAGTGGGGGCTGACCTCCCCAGGGAGAGAGAGACACACAGGAGTGGGGGACAACACAAGCCATGGGGCTACAAAACAAAACAATGACAGGGGTGACAGCTGCAATGGCAGGCTGAAGAGCACAGGGGAAAACAAACAAAAGGGGAACCCAGGAAAACATGAGGAGCACCAAAGGTGGCCAGAGGCAAGACAAAAGATGGGACAAGAAATGACAAAAGCAAGGAACAGGGGGACACAGGAGAAGGAGCAGCTGACAGAGTCTCCAGCTGCAATGAGGAAATAATCGTGGGAGCAGATAGGAGGAGTGACCTCTTATGGCCTGAGCCGGGGTGTGGTAAGTTGCTCCACCCCATTGAACCACATGCATAGCTTAACAAGTATATGACATTCTCAGGAACTGAGGGAATGACTTATTCTTTTTCTGTTTTTGTAAGCCCACAAGGACTTGTTTTGATTGCATTTTGCCTCATTATCTGAAATAATCTATTGTTCCATACACAATGGTGTAGTAGAGGTTAGACTATATTAGGACATTCACACTTAAGGGGTGGAAGAAGGCTGGCCCACCAGCATAGCAATAGCACTACCACTTGTGACACCAATGATCCGGGTTCGAATATGAATCTGGGATGTTGGAGAGTTGGCCAGATGGTGAGGATTGAACATCTGTAGAATTGCACTCCTGCTCTTTGGAGAAGGGTGGTAAGAGCCCTATGCTTGGCTGGCTCCTGGCAGAATCTGGGGGCAGGCAAGCTGGGCCAGAAGGTCTGTAGGTGTGGCAGACATTGTTGCATGTCAGGCATGATTACATATGACATGCTGGCACACCATGCCTCCCAGGGGGCAGAACATGGAAAATGCTGACAGCAGGAAGCAGGTGGCTGCTTGCAGGCCCCATGCCAATCTAGCTGGGCTCACCAGCCCAAACTGAATCTGAACCTTGGCAGGATTAGAAAACCCTACCAGCCTTACCAGGAGGGGCAAGTCCTGGGGGAAGACAGCTGGCAGTAAGCCCCAGCAGAGGTCTGGGTGACAGGGCTGGGGCACCAGCTCAAAGGAGAACAATCCTGGAGAGGAGAAAAAAGGAGGGGAAGGAGGCAATGGCATTAATTTTTGCTGTTTTTGTCTTAAATATAGCCAGAATATATCCATTTTTATTTGGGTAATTCCTACTTTTTGGACAGTACCCTGCAATACCACAAAGTCCCGGTATGATGCAGAAATGGACTGAAATCATACAGGGTTTAAGTGACTAATAAGCTGAGCTCAGCTTATAGGCTGTTTAACACAGGCACTTGGAAGGGAACATAAATATGCCATGTAAACCTCCTCCAAGAAATGCAATAACTTCGCAGCTCAGTAACTATATAACTGACCAGGTCATATAATATATTAATATATTATTTATTTATTTAATAAGATTATGCCCAGCTGAGATGCAGCATTTCGTTTCCAGTGGGATCCAGCTTCTATTCTACTTCCACAACTGCTATGAGTGAACTAGAGCTTTGGGAGATTAATGACTTGTTTCATGGAGAATAGCTTCATTTTATAGCAGCCCTGATGGGAAATATGTTATTGATAGGCCAGCCATGCTAATAAAAGACTGTTAGTCAGATGGGCTGCTGCATGGTTAACTGTGAACACTACTGTGAGACTATTGGGCCTATGCAAGATTGTGCAAACTGGCTACATGCCGCGCATCCCCAGTGCATAGCCACCCCACACCCATTGCACCCCCTGCACAGGATGCACAAAACAGGGAGCACAGTCACTACGCACCCGATCCCCGGCTATGAGAACAGAAACACACTGGGAGCAGGTGGGGGGCATGCCAGCACTACACGCCATGCACGAAGGCACATAGTGTTGCCCATGGGGATTTGGAGAAGGGAACAGGGTATACCAGAGAGAAACCTGCCGTCAGTGCCCTGCATGCCCCATGCGCACTGATCACCACCCGGACATGGCGGTAAGCCACCATCCCCCACCATCAGGACTGCAGCACCCATCCCCACAGACCAACAGGTGCCAGCCGCCTAATCACACTGTGTACCCTGGCCACATGATGGCCAAACCTCCACCCTGGTCACACACACATTGGGGCACCGGCCCGACTATGCAGCCCCCCCCCCAGCACCACCAACCCAACCACCCATTCCCCATTCCTGAGCACAGAGGCCGCTGCATAGGATGGCAAGTGTCACAGCCCTCTTCTCACCTCCTCTGCTGCCAGCTGTCCAAGTGATGCTGGGAACAAGCTTCCCATATATAGGCATCATGCTTCCATCATCATTTGGATGGCCAGTGGCCAAGGACATGAGAGGAGGGATGTGCTTCTGGTCATCCTGTGTGGCAGCCTCTGTGCCCAGGTAGGGGGATTGGGGGTTTATTGCTGGTGCCGTGAGGGGCAACATGATGTATGATGGGGACGGGGATGCTGTGTGCCTGTGGACCAGAGGTGCAGGCAGCAGGGCATGGATGGCATGGGGGTGATGGCATCTGTGGGGGGGGTTATGGCATGTGGGGGGGCAGCCATCAGGACCAGGGGCAGGGAACCTGCTGGGGGACAGCACAGGGCTGCGATGCTACTGGGGCATGGGCTGGTGGTCCTCTGGCCAATGGGGCCAGGCTGTGTGGGTCCAAGTGCCTGTGTTGGTCATTCCCACAGCTGGAACCACACCCTCAAGTGCAAGGGATCCACTGTGGTACCCATGCCGGGCATCAGATCAGATGCCTGACTGGGACCGTAACTCCACTCTGGCCACCCTGTGGAGACCAGCACACATCCCCATGGACCACCAGGTGCCAGCCACCCAATCACACCTGTGTGTCCTGGCCCCATGATGTCTGAACTTCCCCCATGCACATGGGGGTGGGCCCATGGACAGGTGGCAGCCATTGATGAATACAGGTGGTGTGCACCTGTCCGCAGGTGCAGAGCTACATGGGCAGAATATGTGCCTCTGGCATGTATATCCCACCCGTTCATGCATAGGTCCCATTATGACTAAGAAAGGCCCCTTCCCACAGAAAATGGGGGCTTAGAGCCTATTCAATCTCTGCATTTTGGCCTCTCCCGTCTTACATTATAGAAACAAAAAATATGCTTTCACTATTGTCCTACAGGCCTTAATCCTCCTTTTCTATATATTAATTTTTAGATATCTTTATGAATGTTGTACCCACTAAACAAACCATTTACCACATTTATTGGAAACTATAGGTGGCTTTTTGTGCAATTGTTTAATTTTCCAACTGAGCAGAAATGTAGATGCTGTACTTAAAAAATAAATTACCTTAGATCATTCACTCCCATGGGGCACCAATGGTGTAATACTGCACAATTGTGCAACCACTAACTGCAAACATTATGGTTACAAGCTTTATATTTCCTTGTAATAGAGAGTGCCACTATAGAATGTATGGTGAGAGTTGGGTTGCTTCTTTTCCATGTAAGCCTGCTTAGGATGTTTGCATACAATGTAAGAGGACTTCCCCCACCTGCAAACTCCAAATGTGCAGTAATCAGCTATCAGTAATCAGCAGGACAACCTGCAAATGACAGGAGTTTTAAATGCAGGGGGTTTTGGGGTTGGGGTGGGAACATGTGCTGCTAGAAAGGGAAGTCAAAGTGTAAAGCTGAGGGGCTCTGCAGGCTGTGGTAAAGTGTCCATTTTTTAGCAGAAAGGAAGAGCTCTGAGTAGTGAAGAACGAATACATGCCTTCTGAAGATGTAATTTACTGTATGTGTTTCAAGCTGGTGATAGGGTCATACAACTTTAAAAAAAAAATTGATATACTTTATTGAAGTTTAAATACACCAACAACAAATAACAAACAATTCAAACCACTAACAAACATAACCCCCCCACAATAGGACCCCCCCCAAAATGGAGATGTAACCAACTCAGGGATGCAAGTCTACCCGATGAAACCAAAATTACTTTCCAAACATAACGAGGGACAGAATCCTTTGCAATAAAGAGAAAACTTAATACTATGTATAAATATTCTACATCACCAAATAAAAGCAGAAACTGGCTAAAGGCAATGCTCCAACATCCCACTCAAGGTGAGATGGAAGAGAAAGTAAGGTATGTAGCATAGTCCATTTCTTATTGTTGCCAGCCATCCTGTTACAGAGGCTGGCTATCATCTTCTCAAGATGAAGATTACTCCATAGCTCATTAAGCCATTCCACATAAGAAATATCCATCTGATCTTTCCAGTGGTGAAGCACCACTCTCTTCACTGACAAAGAGATCATGGACAGGTAATATCTCCGCTCTTTAACCTCGACACCCGAATAATTGCCGACAATACAGATTTCGGGAGTAAAATGATCTTCCAAACCCAAAAGAGGGTCCGCCTTCTCTTTAATTTTGTCCCATAAGGGGCTATCCTAGGGCAGTCCCACAAAATATAGATTAAAGTATGGATGGACTTTTTCCAGCCGGCCCTGCCCTCGAGCACCCAGTGACCGTAGGGGCTCCGAGCCGCCAGCGGGCGGGCGGCAACTGCTAAGCCGAAGAGGGAACCAGGAGGCCGGGAGAGACAGCCAGAAAGCCGGCCCTGCCCTCGAGCACCCAGTGACCGTAGGGGCTCCGAGCCACCAGCGGGCGGAAGGGCGACTGCTAAGCCGAAAAGGGAACCAGGAGGCCGGGAGAGACAGCCAGAAAGGTACGGGAGAGCCGCAACCAATCGGAAGGTGACCGCCAGCTGAGCCTTACCTCTGATTGGTGTGCCTTCCCCATTGACTTTTGCTTTGCTTGCACCTCCAAAACTGGCCGGGATTTCTCCTCTTTTATAGCAAAATTCTCCAAAAAGAGCTGTTTTTGCCTTTATTTTGTGTGAATTGTAAAAATGTTTTACTGATTACTGTTTTTTGTGACTACAGTCCTTTGATGGGACTTGTGCTGAGTTAGACGCATAGGCGCGAACCCCCAGTCTTTGTTGTGCAAATCTTTTTAGCACCAGTTGCAGAATCTTTTGATTGCTGAAATCTAAGTGCTTTTTCTGACTGCCCTCTCCTCTGTCTCCTCCTTTCCAGCCGGCCCTGCCCTCGAAGCACCCAGTGACCCGTACAGGGACTCCAAGCCGTAGTGAGCGGGCGGCGACCGCTAAGCTGAAGGAACCAGGAGGCGGGAGAGACAGCCAGAAAAGAGTGCTGGAAAGCTGCAAATTTTGCCCACCCCCCCCTCCTGGGTGTTTCTTTTATACACACTTCCCACCTAATCACGATCTCCGCCCATAGCTAATTCCTAGCCAATCACCGAGCTCCACTCTCACACCACCATTAGTATTTTAACCCCTAGCTACCTTCCACCATGCTGATGTTACTCTTAATGTTGCTCTGCCCTCACCTTCCTCATATCCTGAGAAGGAGACCCATACAGCCCATGCCCTGGTGTTCAAGGTGGCTATTCAAGCTGCCCCCTCTTTATCCATAGTGGATGTCTTCCATTCCTCAAGTATACACTACCGCTTCTACACTATAATCCTTGGCTATCCCACAAAAGGCTCACATCCAGTTCTGTACTCATAAGCCCCTAACTCCATTCTTGGCAGTACAGAGCCCCCATACCTGTCCATCAAGCTGGTATTATTTGACAATTTACCTAACCACACAGCAGGCTCAAGACCCTCTAAATACTGGACCCCAAGCAAGAAGAGAAAATCCTCTGGCTATTCCTTCCTTCTATCACTTGAAGCCCTCATTAAATTAATTTTCTTTCTGCTGATCTGTGCTGGCACTGTTGAAATCAGTCCTGGACCCACAGAAAGCTCTATCTTCCCAGCTGATTTAGCCACCATAAAAGGCCTAAGTTTTCTTCATATCAACGTCTGCAGCCTCCTAAAAAAGTTCTCATTAATACAGGCCTGGGCTGCACATACCTTACCTGACTTTCTGGTAATCTCCGAAACATGGCTCAAATTTGCAACAAATGACAGAGAAATAAGTCATCCCAACTATCAGCTCTTCAGATCTGATCGTCCATCCAGGGGCGGTGGAGTGGCCATTTATGTTAAAGCAAATATCTCTGCATCCAGCCTCAATATTACATCACAGCCAAAGGAATTTGAATGTTTATGCCTCAAGATATCTCTTCCCAATATGTCAGCTTTTCAATTGATTGGTTGCTATAGGCCCCCCTCAGCAGGCCTAAACCTCCTATCCCACCTGGACACTATAATTAAATTAGGCCCAGAAGACACCATTATTTTAGGCGACCTGAATCTAAATTGGCTAGCCAACACATCCGCATTCTCTAGTATCCTTTTGTGACACCTATGGTTTCACTCAATTAATTAAAGAACCAACAAGGATTAACCCAAAAACAAAAGTAACAGCACACTTCTGGACATTATGTTGGTTAATAAGCCTCATCTGTATTCTCACGCTGGAGTGCTATTTAGTGATATAAGCGATCATTGTCCCATAGCTGGCATAAGATCATCATTCAAGCCATCCAACCCAGCAAAATTTCTCCCAAGAAGGTCTAAAAGAACCTTAATCACAGGATACCTCCATGATCTGTGTCACACCACACACTGGCAAGATTTCTATCTCACAACTTCAGTAGAGATAGCTCTACAGGTCTTAAATGACATTATCACAAGTGCCCTCAACATACATGCACCCCTCTCCAGTGTCAGAACCAAGCTCAAATCTTGTCGCTGGTTCTCTGCTGACCTTAAATCCGCATTGCTTGCTAGAGATAAGCTCTGAAAAGGGCAAGAAAGACCAAGGACCCAAATGATTGGCTTCAATTCAGAAAAACCAGACTCCTGCACAAAAAAAAGTGAGAACTGCCAAGGCTGCCTTCTATACAGCTGAACTGGATGCCTCCTACCATAACCCTGCCAGATTCTGGGGGACCATAAAGGGGATCTTAGGACAAGATTCTACCCCTGTCTTACCACCCAAAGTGCACCTAAACAATGCGGATATCACTGACAAGCAAGAAATCTTGAATGCCTTCAACAATCATTTCACTACAGCTGGCCATGCATTCGACTCCTCTCCAGCAAATCTAATGCGGTCACAATTAAACTTCCAGTCCACTGAGGGACAAAAGGCTGCTTCCACATTTTCCTTCAAGCCAATACTATTAAAACAAGTAGAAGACCTACTACTCCATTTGGACACAACTAAAAGCGCAGGTGCAGACTCTCTGGACCCCTACTTTCTAAAAGTTGCACTGCACGCCTTAGCAGCCTCCCTAACTCACCTTTTCAATTTGTCCCTAGCCACTGGATCTATTCCTACAATATGGAAAACAGCTCAAGTGTTTCTACTCAAGGAAGGTGATCCCATGGACCTCAATAACTATAGGCCCATATCCATCTTACCAGTATTGTCCAAAATGCTTGAAAATTAGTGAACAGCCAATTAAGTGCCTACCTTGACACCAATAATCTCCTTAACCCAGCTCAATCTGGGTTTAGATCCATGCACAGCACCATCTCTGCCTTAGCAAAAGTTTCTAATGATTGGCAGACTGAATTAGACAAAAGAATAATATCTGTGCTGTATTTCTGGATTTAAGCAAAGCCTTTGATACTGTGGACCATGATCTACTAATCTCCTCTCTACATTCCATAGGCCTCGACTCAGTCTCTCTTCAATGGTTCAGATGCTACCTCTCCGGTAGACTACAGCATGTAAAAACAAAGGTGACCTATCTACCTCAAAACCACTCCTAAGAGTGTACCACAAGGTTCCATCTTGGGCCTATCCTCTTGCCATTTATATCAATAACATTGACTCCAATCTCACAAATCTAATATTCACCTTTTGCAGATGATACTGTCCTATATGTTAGTAATCCTACACCATCAAAAGCCTATGAACTTTTACAATCTGAGTTCTCTCTGCTGCAGCACAAATTACTAGAAAAGAACTCCTACTGAATGCCAAGAAAACAAAAGCCATGTTCTTCTCCTCCAAGAGCTTCTCTTCCACTCTCTCACCAATCACCCTTCCCCAATTATCTACCATCCTTGGTGAAAGTCTGGACTATGTGGATAAATTTAAATATCTTGGGGTTTGGATTGACAATAGACTTGACTACACTAGCCACATTGAATAACTCCTGAAGAAGCTCAGACAGAGACTTGGCCTATTTTACAGAATAAAACATTACCTAACCAGAGATTCTAAACAAAGATTAATCCTGGCATCATTCCTATCCCTCATTGATTATGTTGATTTCCTATATAGTCACTGCTCCCTTTCCCACTTAAACAAACTGGATACCTTGTACCATAGAGCTCTTAGATTCATTACAGACCTTCCTTTCAGCACCCACCACTGCTCCTCTATACTGCAGTCGGCTGGACATCCCTACATCATAGAAGAAACAAAAATGCTGCTCTATGGATCTACAAAGCTCTAACAAACAAATTACCATCCTACATTTCAGATTGTTTTACCCAGGTCATATCCAGACCATATGCCCTAAGGAATAATAAACTCATCATGCTGAAGATACCTATTACCTGTACCCGGCATGGGAGGGCTGCAATCAGCTACTCTCTAGCACTTATTTGGAACTCTCTTCAAAGATCCTGAAGTTGAATACCCTCATTCCAATAGCATCTTTCAAAAAGCTATACACTAGTCTCTTTCCAGAGCCATGCAACTGTTTCCACAAGGCCTAGTCCTATCACAACCCCCTTTCTCCCACACCCCTTTTTTTGCACTTCCACCCCTAATTTGTTTTGTAGCTTTCACCCACTTAACTCATACCTGACCTTATTCCCAAAATCCCATCACCCTCGCTTTAATCTTTCATTACTGTCTTATTTTGTTCCTTTTTTTTATTATAACCCAGTTTCTTTGGCTCATTGCTTTGTATATATGTGAATATTCTTGTATCTGTTCATTTACAATGTCTTTGTTTTTTGTATTCAATCTGTATCTTGTATTTGTGTAAAAATTTGTACCTTTATATTGTTATGACCAATCAGGTCCATCTTGTAAATGAGCTATGCTCAATGATGCTCACCTGAATAAATAAAGATTTTGATTGATTGATTGATTTATTGATTGATTAAAGATACCTGTTCTCTTTCCCACACCTGGTGCATGGGAGAAGTCAGTTTATCCATCTTAGCCAGTTTAACTACAGTAAAATAAATGTTGTGTGAAATATAAAACTGGGTAAGATGGAGCTTATCATTCATTATGTAAAGGTAAAGGTCTGTCCAAATACACTCCCAAATAAAGGCAATAGTAGGGAATGAGGCAGACCAATATTGGAAATGTCTCATATTGTCTGGGTAAAGCTTGGAGAACAAGGTAGATGTGACTTGAGCTACTGAGTGGGATTGCCAAGCCAACAACTTTAATGTGTGGAGAAAATCTCCCTGATTATTAGACCAGAAGGCTGTGCCAAACCAGCCAATCAGCAGATGCTGAATTTGGTAAACCTTAAAGATATATTTAGCCAGGAAGCTGAGCATTGTTAGCAAGTCATGACTGGTGCTGAGTTGGCCATCAGAGAGGAGATCGCCTACTCTTTTTCCCACTAATTGAGGGAATCTTTCAGGAGTCAGTATTTACCCCCTAGCAAAAAGTTGGGGTTATTACATAGCGGTTGGGAGACGTCCGTTAGGTTATCATAACGAAGAGCTCTACATAATTGAGCATGTACTTTCAGAGAGATAAATATAACTGAGCTGCGAATTTGAGACAGAAGTAATTTAGATGAAATGAAAAGGAGATTATCTGGAGAAAGGGCAGCCTCTCTAATAAGGGTCCTTTCAATTTGGAGCCACATTGGTATATAACAGGGTTCTCCCTGTGGCAGAGGAACGGTTGCCCATCTGGCATATTTAGCAATGTGACTGGTTAAATAACATAGGAAAGAATTTGGCAGTTTGAGCTCCCCCAACTGTTTTAGTGTTCCAAGGCAAACATAGGTGCACTGTGGGGTTTCCCTCCCCAAATAAAAGCAGAGACAAGTCTATAGGCCTTGCTGAACCTGTTGAGAGGAAGCAAAAGGTTCAGCAAATTCAGGGGGTAAAACAACCAGGGAAGAACATTAATTTTAATAATACTGATCCTACCCTTGGAGAGATAAGTAAAGGGGGAACCAACTGTCCAGATCTTGCTGAATTGTGGTGAGCAACTCATCAAGTTTCAGTTTTTTCATTAAGGTGGCAGACTGGGTGAGGACTATCTCCAAATATTTGAGCTGAGTAGCCCAGGTGAGGTGCAAGTCAACAATATCCGACTTGAATGCCCTGTAATTTAAGGGCATTACCACTGTCTTAACCAAATTAAGGTTATAATTTGAGAATTTACTAAAATCCTGTATACCAGTCAACAATGGAGGTGGTAGGGTCAGAAATGTGGAGCAGAATATCATCTGCATATGCGGAGAGCCTGAAGTCGAAGGGGCCTATTGGGATGCCCTTTATCAGAGGTGATATTTTAAGATGGAGCAACAGGGGTTCCAAGTATAAACTGAACTGCAACGGGGACAATGGCCAGCCCTGTCGGGTTCCAGAGCCTAACGACTGGATAACGCTCCATTGCAGTATATTTTTTGTGCTAGGCTTCAAATACAAAACCTGAATCCACTTAATGAAAGCGGGGGGGAAACTAAATTTACCTAGGACAAGGAACATACAGGCCCAATTCACCCTGTCAAAGGCTTTCTCTGCATCCAGGGAGACCAGATTCATAGGATCGTCAGCATCCCTGAATATGGAGAAAATATGAAACAATTTTTGCAGGTGATCCGCCAAGGACCGAACCCTCACAAAACCCACCTGTTCCGGGCTGATCAGGCCCTCCCAGACTTGAGTAATTCTGGTAAGCAAAATTTTTGCAAAAATCTTTACGTCATAGTTCATTAGGGAAATAAGGCGATAAACAGATACTTTATCTGGAGATTTGCCCGGCTTAGGTAGAACTACTGTCATGGCTTCCAGTAAGGAAGGGTCTGAAATCCCAGATTCACAGAAATAGGAGAAAAGCAGCTGGAGAAGTGGTGCCAGTTCCTTGACACAAGTCTTATAGAAATTTGATGGAAATCCATCAGGCTCTGGGACCTTGTCTAACAGGAGGGAGTTAATGGCTTCTATGATTTCCAACTGTGAGATGGGCCTATTGATGAAGGACTGTTGCTCCAAGGTTAGCTGAGGGAGAAGGATGTCAGATAAATAACCCAGAATTTCCTCAGTGGAAGGTGCACTAACTGGGGGACTCTATAACTGACAATAATAGGCCTCAAATTTCTGAACTATCTCTCTAGGAGATGTTTTGAGGGAGTGGTTTATCAAGCAAGAGATAGCTGGCAGGTCCATCGGTACAGCGGTTGGATTTCTGCTTGCGACGTTGGTGACCCGGGTTTGGGAGCAGACCTGGGTTCCAGAGTGCCAGTCAGGTGGAGGTAGTCTGAGCAACCATCAGACTGCTCAGATCCTCTGGGGGAAGGGATTCCTTGGCCTGGGGTGGCCCAATTAGAGAGGGGCCTACAATTAGCTCACATAGTTTTTGAGCAAAAGGGATTGTCATAGAGCCCTCCTCACCCTCTGAAGATCCAGCACAACTTGGTTGTTCCTCCTTGAATGTCCCTTGAGGTCTTCAAGCCTGTCTTCCATTTTTTTAATTCTTTGCCACAAAGTGATGACTTTGGGGTCCAGCCTGGCATACCAATCATCAAGAGAGGAGCTTCTTGCTTCATTATCGCTGGTCCAGCATGCAAGGCTTTCAGCAGAAGTGCGCATGGTTTGCAGGACAGCCATGAGTGTTTGCTGTGTGTCCTTAATGGGCAACAGCTCTTCCAGGAAGTTCACCTCTGTGACAGCAGCCTGGGAGGCAGATTTGCTTGAGGCCTCAGCAACCCACGCCTTGGCCCACTTGGAGTATTTGTCCCACTCCGGGCTTTGCAGCGGTGTGTGTCGCGGAGGTGCCACCTTCATATCTGCATCCATATTCAGGCAAAATCAACACCAGTAGTGGCAGCAAGATTTACAGAAGCCTAGGCTTTGCCAATACAGCAAAAATAGCTAAGGTAGGTGATTAAATTCAGTAGATTTTGATGGAAGGACAGAGCAATCGTAGAGCACATCTGTCTATGGCAACCATCAAGTGACCTCCGGGGTCATACAATGTTACTTGTATGAGCCCCTAATTTGAAGGCAGCTAAATCTGAATCAGTGCGATGGTTCAAATAAAACTGCTGGCAAGTCAATTTGAGCCTGACCAAACTGTGAGATTCACTGAAGAAAATGGAAAATCACCAAAGGAATGGTAAATAATAGTTGTTTCACTGGGTGTCATTCACATTCTGTCCTAGTATCACAAGGCTGTATTTTCATACAGAGTAAAATCCTATATTATAGTGGTGCGGTAATGCCACTATAGTTAGGGTGGCTGGTGAGTTCTATGTTAAACTCTCTTTTTTTTTTGTTTTGTTTGCTTCTTGTAGAAAGATGGTTTTACAGATTTACATGAAACTTTCAGGATTTGTTGTACATGACAGGATCCACAATCCTTGAAAATGTTCTGTAAATCCGTTTAGTATTTTAGAGATATTAAAGTGTGAAAAAAAATACCTTTTGCCATTGATTTCAGTGGGTTTTAATTTGTTGAATTTTTGCTCTACTCTAGGGCAAAAACTATAAATCTTTAAATAGTGAAATTTTGAACGGTTGTGTAGGTTGATAGGGAAAGAGTTCCCATGGGGTTTGGGGTTTGGGAGTTCAGTATTTTTTTAGATATTTACATTTGAAAAATTGTGTTCTTCTCATTTCCGAGTCAGCTTCACCATCGGACTTGGAGATAATGCACCACATGTGCAGAACAGTTGCAATGTTGTTGAATGGGGATCAAAAGTGAAAGGAGTCAGGCTGTAGTTACAGTACCTCATGCACAGGACTTAAAGAGCATGTGTATAAAAATATTTAAGCCTTGTCTGTGGTACTGGAGAGTCATTATTGGTCAATGTGTATCCCTTTGTTGTACTTTTTTGAATGCCTTATTGTGGCAATGTTGGTTTTTGGTTATGGCTGCAGTCAGTTCATTAATGGATTTTGCTCCTGCCATGGGGAGCATGCAGGGACTGCATTGTGTACTAGACGTTATGTGTGAACAGTCTGTGAATTGGCTGACACTTCAGAAAAAGTAGGGTAACAGTCTACATACTGTATGTTGAAGGAGAATGAAGGGTTTTTTTCCGACTGCACTCAAATCTTTCTGATGGTAGAGATTTTTTTTTATTACAGTTTGCAATTGTGTTCACATTTGTTGTCTGTGTTCGAAGTGTGTTTGTGAAACAATTCACAGACTTGTTCACTGTCAGTCAAAATGCCCATTTTCTTTTTGTGACTGAACTGTTTGAAACATGCATGAGTCACTCCCTCACTCTGCCTTCTCACACAACAGTATGAGCTGAGGAGTTGTGCACTGCTGCTGCTCATGTCCTTTGGACCAGGTTTACAATACAGCATAAAAAAATGCAAATACATATCTGGCTCACATTTGCTACAAAGCAGTGAATGGCTAAGGAGGACTGTTCTGTGCATTATATCTGTACGAGCATGTTCATTCTGAGGGGTGAAAATATGTTGCATTTTAACTGTCTACCTAAAACCACTGGCTCTGTGAAAGAAATGGTCAAAAAATAAATAAAAAAAAAACCCTGTAATCATGTACACAGATTGCATTCAGAAAACAGCTGGGTCAAGAATTCAAGCAACATCACAGTACATGTTAATGTGGGCATGTTCTCATCAGTCTGCCCATGGGTCCCCACAAACAAAAACTGAGCAGTTATCGTTGTGAAACATAAATATACTGAAATAAAAAAGCAGGGATGTACAGCCATTTAACACACATCAGACTTTCTTCTAATAGAAGGCAAACAACTGTGAGCCATTGTATGCCCAGCCTACTACTAACCTGAAACTCCGACATGACAAGCAAAACCAAATTGTTTTTTTATGAATTAACTATTTTCTTTTTTATTCATTCAACCTGCAAATACCAACTGAAAGTGTTTTCAAAAAAGTACACTTCAGTCCGCTTTACTGGTAACACTTCACAGATACTGACAGCTGTCTGCTGAAAACCATTACTCAGGTTCGATACAGTGGGTCAACTGCAGCTGTTAACAGCAATGGTACCACATATCAGTCCTTTTCTATATATAGGGGGATCAAGCAAGGATGCCTGCTCTCCCTTGTCTTATGTATGATGTTGTTGAAAACACTCTTGCAAGCACTCCACCAGCATCCTTGAATCCATGGTGTCCAGCTCAGAGAGGAGCATAAATCACTAGTGTACGCAAATGACATCCTGCTAACACAAACCAAACCATAGTAATCCATCCTGTTTTGTTAGAATTGATGGACTTGTTTCAACATATATCGGGCAATAAGCTGAATGACTCCAAATTGCTACCATTACCCTCAGATGGAAGGATTCAATGCCTACACTATTCTCCATGGGACCTCCCACTAGATAAGGCTCATGTCAAATATCTAGGCATCTATTTTTCCTGAGACATCACTAGATTATGAATCCTCAACAACAATCCCATCATAGTAACTCTAGAGGTTGATATGGCCAGGTGGGGCAGGCTACAACCTATCCTACTGGGACGGGGCAGATGCATACAAAAGTATGCCATCCCCCAATTCCTATACACACTGGATAATCTACATATCAACAGCCAGGTGAGTCTGCATAAACAGATACATTAACAGCAAGTGACCTTCTTCTGCAGCAAGGATACCAGTATACAAAAACTGCAACATGACCAGTCTGGGGAAGTTTCAACCTACCAGACTTTGCTCTAAAACACAAAGCACGTGCACTGTACCAATTGAGGCAAACTGTACAAATGTACCCAACTACCAAGAGGCCCAAGTGGGCAGAGTGCAAGCACCACTTACTTGGAGAACTCACTCATGACAGCAAACTGTTTGGCAAACTCCCACGACCCTTAGCCACCCATCCAATACTACAACACATTGCAGAGAAATGTAGACAGATAGTCAAACACATCAGCAAAGACACCAGAAACTGCTTCATGCAGTATGAAGACCTACATAGCTGGCATAGAACCCAACTACACAAATGGGGCCTAATGATCATGGACCACTGCTGGAGATGCAATGAAGCAGGGGGCACTATCATTCTCTATTTATGGTCTAGTCCCAAACTCTCTTTCTATGGGGAAAACATACAGAACACCTGCACACATCTAAATAAACACCCAGTGCAGCTGTCCCCAACATGTATGCTCCTAGGTATGGACCCAAGCTGCTCTGGGAACTCCTCCAGACCCAGTAAATAGGTAACATTACTACGTATTACAGAAAAGTACATCATTCTACATCACTGGAGACAGCCTAGCCAACCTAAAATGGAAGAGCGGCTAGAAGAACTAGTCAGGTTAGACAGTTAAGAAAGAGTCCACTAAGCAACTCAAGACAAAATAGCCGAATACATGGAGAGTTGGGGAGGGTACCTTAAGTCAGAATACTGTAAAACACTACAGAGGTGCTTCCCCTCAAACCTCATCAGCTCCCCGGGAAGAACAAGGCCAAACCTCAATTGCAGCTAGAACAGCCCTCCGTTTACTTGACTCCTACATGTAACTGCAATGGGTGTTTGTTAATGATAACAGGCCTCATTAGCAGTCATAGAAACATAGAAACATAGAATGTGACAGCAGATAAGGACCACTTGGCCCACCTAGTCTGCCTATTTTCCTACCTAACAGATAAGCTGCAGATCCTAGTTAACCAACAGCTTACTTCCTCTTAACCCCCACTAGGACTGCCTTATGTCTGTCCCATGCATTCTTGAATTCCCCCACTGTTCTTGACTCCACAACCTCTTCAAGGAGGCTGTTCTATGCATCCACAACCCTCTCCATGAAAAAATACTTCCTCACATTACCTCTGAGCCATCCCCCCATCTTCAAATTGTGCCCCCTTGTTCTTGCACATCTCTTTTTCTGAAAGATGCTACCCTCTTGGACTTTGTTGATTCCCTTGAGGTACTTGAAAGTTTCTATCATGTCCCCTCTCTCTCTCTTCTTTCCTCAAGGGTATACATATTAAGCTTCTTTAGTCTTTCTTCGTATGTCTTCTGGTGAAGACCCTGCACCATTTTGGTTGCCCTCCTCTGGACAGCCTCCACTCTGTCTATGTCTTTGCGGAGATGGGGTCTCCAGAACTGCACAGAGTACTCCAAATGGGGTCTCACCAACTGTCTGTACAGAGGGGTAACAACTTCCTGTTTTCTGCTATTGATACCCACCTTTAGGTCATCTGATATAATTACCGCCAGGTCCCTTTCCATTTTTACTGTTGTCAGTATCTCACCCCTCATAGTGTACTCTTCCCCTGGGTTTTTGTTTCCCAAGGGAAATTATAATAATATAGAGGGTATACTGCTAAATACTGATTGGTCTACCTTGTTTAAAGATAAGAATGCAGAAAAATATTGGTCTATTCTTAAGGATACGATATATGACCTTGAAAAAAACTTTATTCCCACAATCAAAATAAATAACCATAAAGGTAAAATTCCTACTTGGTTAACACCAAAAATACAAAAATAGATAAATAAAAAGAAAAAAGCATTCAGGAAACTTAAGGCTTATCCGACTGAGGTAAATAGATGTAATTATAAAAAAGAACTTAAATTGACTAAATCCCTCATTATTAAAGAAAGAAAATGTATTGAACTTAAGTTATCAACATTGGAATTCAATCCAAAATCCTTTTTTGCATATATCAATAAAAATAAAAACTCCAATCCCTCAATAGCTATCATCATCTATGAAGGGAAAATTATAGAAAGCTAATTAGCTGTTACCAATGTATTTAATAATTATTTCGGGACAGTATTTACAGTTAATGATTCCTCAAAAGATCAAGTATATGATTATTCTAGTCTTTATGAAGAAATTACTTTGTTAGAAATAAAGGAGGCTATTAATAGTTTAAAGGAAACATCAGCCTCGGGTCCAGATAATTTAAATCCATATTTTATTAAACAAATTTCTGATGCACTTTTATTTCCTTTATACTTGATCTTTAATAAATCATATATGTATGGAGTGGTTCCTCAGGATTGGAGGTTAGCTACTGTGATACCTATACATAAGAAGGGTAATAAGAGTAGGGAGGACAATTATAGACCCATTAGTCTCACTTCGGTGGTATGTAAAATTATGGAAAGAATATTGAAGGCAAGGTTGGATCAAGAAATACTAATTAAGGGTCTAGTAGATAATTCTCAACATGGATTTTGTAAGGGAAGATCATGCACTACTAATCTTATAACTTTCTATGAAAGTATAAGTAGTAGTCTGGACTGAGGAATCCCAGTTGATGTTGTGTATTTGGATTTTAGTAGGGCATTTGATAAGGTCTCGCACAACCTGTTGGTTTTGAAATTAATTAAATTGCGATTCAATAGATATGTTGTTAAATGGGTCGAGAATGGTTGAAGAATAGAAGCCAGATTGTTAGAATTAGAATGCAGTCTCCTCCAGTATTTCTGTTACTAGTGGTGTACCCCAGGGTTCGGTATTGGGTCCTACCTTGTTTGGAGTTTTTATTGGAGATCTTCAAATGGGGGTAGAAAACCAGATCAGCAAATTCGCCGATGATACTAAAATCTCAGCTGAGGTGGATTCAGAATTAAACATCAATCGACTAAAAATGGATTTAACAATATTAAAAAATGGGCAAATGATAATAATATGTTGTTTAATACTGACAAGTGCATAGTTATGCACTTGGGTAAAAGGAATCCATGTACCAATTATGTATTATGTGGGAAACAAATCCCGAATGGAACCCAAGAAAAAGATTTAGGAGTAATAGTTAACAATAAATTTAATTGGAGCAGTCAATGCATTACAGTAACCCAAACAGGAAATTGTATTATCAATGGTATAAAAAAATCATTTATAACGCGTAATAAAGACTGTATAACAGAATTATATAAAGCTTATATTAGACCTCATACTGATTTTGCATCTTCATTTTGGGCACCATATTTGGAAAAGGATAGGAAATTGATTGAGAGTCTACAAAGAAGAATGACAAAACTCATCCCTGATATAAAACAACTTCCATATAAAGATAGAGTGAAATCTCTGGGTTGTATGACCTACAGTTTGGGACAAGATGGGGTGATCTGTTGTTATTCTTTAACATTTTAAATGACAAACATCTGATGAAGTTAATGGACTAACATATATGGATAAGGTTTATGGTTTAAGATGTAATAACAGACAAATTCAAATACAAAAGGCATTCACTAACAAAAGGAAATATTTCTTTACAGTTAGAACTGCAGTTTTGTGGAACTCTCTGCCAGAGTATACAGTTGATGAAACATCTCGGGATAAATTTAAGGTCCAACTCGATAGATTATTTCTGGGCAGTTAAAAAATAATAAAAAGGGAAAGAGAAGACATTTCCCCCCACGATTGTGGGGAAAGTGGTCTCGATGGGCCTAGTGCCTTCTTCCACTTTAATAAAACTGAGTAATACCGAGTAAGTAAATTGATGGAAGAAGAGGCTTTGAATGCTCCCCATACATGTGATAACATTTGGAGTACCCTGTATTACCTAATACTTCAAAGGACAGGCATACCAAGCTGTGGGTCCTGAGGACTACCTTTCAGATAAAATAAGTTAACCTATAATATTTACTAGTTAGGGTCAGTAAACCACCATTGGCAGACCCCTACAGACTCCATAATTCACATGAAGTTCTGTAAACAATGACTCTCAGAAATAGCCACAAGTGTCCCTGACCACCTCTCTGAGAAGCTGTCCTCACGCTGCAGACAGAAAACTGCCAGCGTGAAAAAACAGCCTTCTCGGGGAATTGACAGCAAAAAGCTGGCAGCACTGTTCAAATAAATAGTTTTACAGAAAATAATTTCAAATTGGCAACTACGTAACATTTCATGTCTCCGAATGAGTCCCAGCTTTTGGGTCTTTGTTCCTATTGTGCCCAATCATGCTCTGGAACGTAGAATATGCTGTCAGACACAGAAAATAGTAAATATAAAAAATGAAACATGGGGAAGTCTGGCAAATTCAGATTTTATGCACACCCTCAGTCTGTGATGCCCATATAAACCCCACGGGCTTTGCCCTTGGGGTTTATGGGGCATCACACACCTCTGGTGTGCATAAAATCCTCATTAACCCACACTTCTCCATGCATTATTCTGTATATTATCTTAATTGTTTACTGTTTTTTTACTATTATATGACTACAGAACCTCACTACTCCTTTTAATTCCAATGCAATTTCCAAGTTTTGTGTAATCCAACTCATGCAAATTTGCTTATAGTGTTGTACATTCAAGGGGCAAAGCAATGGCCAGGTTATATTCATACTATAGTGCTTGTATTCATAAATTGTTACTTGATACTCAATAACATTTTAATTATAAAGAAAAAAAGAATTGAGAGAATCTGTATAGCCCTTGTCTATACCATTTAGTATATTCTGCATCTAGCTGCAGAGGGTGAAATGTGTTATAGTGTATTAGGCTTTAGAATTTGCCTAATCTTCTGTAACATCTAGTTACTTTCTGAGCTGGGTCCAATTATGTCATATTTGTTTAATCTAATGATTATAAGAACCTTTGGGAAGCTCTGATGTGTGGAGAAAGCTGAACATCTGTAGCACTTCGGTACCCCTAGTGGTTCTTCTTTCTATTTCTAACCAAAGATTTTCTGGTGAATTTTAAGATATTTTGTAAAAGGTAGCACTTACACCACACTTAAGTTGTCTTTCAGGTCTGGCATGCTGAGACATCACTGTCTTCTAGGGAGCTGCAAAATATTCCACTTTGTCTGAGATGTTGTGGAGCCACAAACAGATTTGTGCATTGCCCTATGTATTTTCTTTCATTCTGTTCCTGGAATATTAAGGTGTAAGGTAAGGAATAAAAATAAAACACCTCAGGAGTGCATTCATCTTTAATGATTATATTTTTACCATTAGAGATAAAGATAAAACCTCCTAACATATCAGGTTTGTCAAAACCTCTTATATTAATTTGATATAGTTCATTTTATACAGGTGATCTAACTGGGATGAAATGTAGATACCCAGGTACCCAATTTGAGTAGTTACCCACTGAAAGGGGATTAGTCCCCTTAATTTAGGGATCAGAGTCCCACTAACCTCAAAATGATGACCTCTTAGTTCCCCATATTGGCTATGAAACCAGAAACATTACTATTATCTAGTTGTATTTTAAGTAGGGTCGGAAATTAAACCTGCAGAATTCCTAAGTGCAGCATAGTGTCATCCACGTAGTGACACCCAGTTATCCATCCCTCCCAACCTAATGCCTTCCAGTTTCACAGACGTTCATATTAGTTCAGCTAGGAGTACAATATCCAAAACAAAAAAAATTAGGAAGAGAGGACAGCCCTGTCTGGTCCCTCTATGTTTGGTAAATAAATCAGATGCTGTGCCATTAACCTTGACTTGTGCTTACAGACATCTGTACAATTATTTTATCCAATATAAAAATGTCTCCATGAAATTACATTTCTGTAAGGTGGCTATTTGAAAGCCCCAGTACAGCCAATCAAAGTCTTTTTCAGTATCAATTGCTAAGGCTAGTTGCCTTTGTATAGCCTTTCCCCTCTTCTGTAATATATTCAGATGTCTCCTGATTTTATTTGGACAGATGTCAATCCAGGACAAAACTGATTTGATCCAGATGGATCAATTTCCATAAAATGTTGTTTATCTTAATGGTCAAGATTTTCATAAAAATTTTCATGTTGACACTTATCAAGCAAATAGGCCAATATGAAGCACATTGATTAGCCTTCTTTCCTGGTTTTAAAATTAATGATATAAAGGCATTGTGCAATGAATCTGGAAAATCACCAGGCTCCAACCCTCCATTGAACACCTTTGTTAAGAAAGGGGTCACACTAAAACTAAATGATTTTTAAAAGTCAGTGTTAAAACCATTGGGGTCTGGTGACTTCCTGGATTTTAGATTTTTAAAGGAGACAAGAGAAAAAAACCAAAAAAACTCTGTTTAAATGTGATGCTTGGCTATCAGTGGTCATTCTAATGTTGTCTAATAAAGAGCTTTATGTGTAAAATGCATCTTTCTTTAATTTTTTGTATTCAGTTACTTGGGCACTAACGATCATCAGCCTGACAGTTTTGGTCTTAGTTAACACATACATGCTTTTTACCAATGACGTGCAAAACTCTGACTCCTGGCAGTGAATTTGTGCCAGTTATGGAAATGGCAGAAGCCTTGCCTGATGGTCATCCCTTCCATGATGATAACTTCAGTGACTCAGGGTCAGAAAGTGACAAGAGTGGTGCTCTTTTTGAGATTCAAGTCATGAATTGAGTTGTTCAGCCTTATATGTACAAACTGCTAGCACTTAGAAGAGTTAAGTCCAGTTGCTAGTGAGGACAATGCTGATGAATCGTTGACTGAGAGTGATTCATCATAAGAACAACAGCCAACCCAAGAAAATATTTTTTGATCTGTCTTGGTAATCATGAATGAGATTCTACTGATTTTTATACTTAAACTGTTTTGTCATTTTGTTTTACATCTTATTTAGAATATCAGTAATGTGTCATGGCATTCACTGAATGCTAATAAAGTGCCAAAATCTGTTGTCAGTTTGACAGTCACTTGTAGCCTTTTAGGAGACAATGCCATACTGTTTATTAATTGTTAATGGTAGCAGACAATTTTTTTTATAGTGTGGGGGTTATGTAAATATTTGACAAGTTCAAAGTGTATTTTTTTTTTGTTGTTAATAATAAGCATCACTGTGTAGAGTAGAAAGATAACAGATATGTGAACTTATGATGATGTGCCATTTACTATTTGTTATACACAGACAATGTTTGAGAACTTCAGACATACTGTTGTGTTTTATAACAAAATAAAGTGTTGAGCATAGAGTTTTTAATACAAGAACATTATTTAGTTTTACTATTTTCTAGAAGTGTCACTTTTCTCCATTGGGTTCAGTGCTTGTGGGTGTGTGGGGAGGGGTTGTTGATTAGATTTGTGTTTTTATTGGCAGAAATACTGTCTAGAGAAAGTGCAGGACTATGGTGCCAGTGCCCACAACTCTAGCCCTCACAAGCACCTTTTCCCAGCAGCCAGGTCAGCACCTTGTCTGAATTGATCCAGGAACCTCCTGGTACAAACTGACTTACAAGATATAGACTGTCAGGTTACCAAGTAAAAGAGATCTCATGGTATGGTGCAAAAGAAATCTAGCAAGCTCACACAAAGTTACATAGACAGAAGCAAGGTGTCTGGCTCCTCCTTGCATAGCTCAGATACTCTGGAACAGCTGGCACCCAAGCATGCAGAGGTAGAACAATCTATCCTGGTAACTGCCATCCTGAAATTAACAGCAATGGAGGAGAGGGAGCAGAATGGAAACAAACAGCCTGCACCAATCACTAGCCACCAGCCAGAGACTGACTCATCTTCTGAGCTGACATAGTGAGTGCACAAATGGAGGCCAGATACAGGAAGCCACCACACCAGATTGGCAGCTACAGCTCTGAAACCCAGTGCAAGCATCAGAATGAGCAGCTGTTTCTGCTCTAAACTGGACTGCTGACTGCTGTCTTTTGAGCTCCACTGTTGTGGGACTGTATCCTTAACAATATGTCTTTTTTTATTTTATTTTATATTTTTATGTTTCTACATCGTTGGTGTAGTGGATGTTTTACTATATCCCTCTCATGATCTGAATTCAGTCAAGGAGGGGCAGGAAGGGTGGTGGGAGTACACTGTTCTCATGCTTTGTCCAAGTGCCTAGTCACTAATAAAGCCACAGCTGCTTTGGCTGTCTCACTATATGGTATATTTAATGGAGTGACTCTGCATGTTCCCTCCTTCCAAAAGGCCCCTGTCATGTAGAAACCTGCAGTAAATCACAGTGGCTACTGAAGTCCTACACAAACAGGCAAGCCATTCCAGGACCCTGCAGCCCAGCAAATGCAGTCCTGGGACAACTGCAAGAGAGGGAAGGTGGGGGTTGGTATTGGGAACTGTTCTGAATGTATGGGAAGGCAGATCAACTGGGAATGGGCATGGTTTTGGATCTGGGGACCTGCTGAGGCTCACTAAAGTGTCAGTGGGGCAGTGGTGACAATGGATTGATTGCCTGAGGAAAGAGAGACAACACTTTTTCACATCAAGAAAAACTGTGGGTGCTGGCATGTCCCAGTTGGCCACGGACACTGCACCAGCACCACACCCTTCCCCACACACTGTTGAGCTACATGAATGTGCAAATGATGGGCATGGGCACTGCCAACAAGGACGTCCAGTTCTTACATACTAGGGAAAGAATTGTACCCCAATCTCTCACATATCTCTATGGAGCGGGGCTGCCAACATACTCCCTATAGTTAACTCAGCCTGCTTATTCTATCAGGCTGTCTGCACCATCAGTGACAGCTCCAGGCTCAATTCCCATCTGCACCACTGGGGGACCAGGTGACAAAATCCTACCTTCCCGGGTGGGCTGCTGATCACCAATACCAGACAGGTACAAAATTTCTGACCAGCCTCCGGACATGCTACTTCATGGTACCACCCTTCTAAACAGGTGGGCAACAGGATAGAAGTGCATCCTTCTCTACTGCAAATCTATCTATGGGATGTCTGGTCCCCTTTTCTTTTCTACCTTTCTCCTTCATGCCTGTTGCTGTCAGGTAGGACGTAGACTCTGTATTGTCCAAGACATAATACAAGCTTGAGAAGAGTAATGCTGGGGGACTAATTAATAAGACAGGTGGTTCCTGCCATTATCCCATTTCCTTTCTCAGATGCTTGCACCTACACTGACATACTTAGTAGTTACTGAGCTGGAGCCTAAGGGACCACTGAACTCTATCCTTCATTCCTGGGTGATAAATCTGTAATGGACTTGCCATTTACCCAAACCATGAAGACACCTGATGACCCCACTTAGACCACACCCTCTCCCATCTCTGTGATGACATACCTCTCCTCATTTTAACAAGTGGCATGTACAGGATTGGTCTAGGGTTTGGGAAGGGTGGCAGGAGGTGGGACAGGCACACGGAGGAAGAACTACTGTTCACAGGGACAAACAAAGGCATTCAAGCTACCCCTCCTTTTACTTTTTCTCCTTCCCCACCTGAAGGCAACTCATGCACACAGATTCCACATCTTTGATGTGGCTCTACCTCACCCACCCTCAGGCAGTGGCTGCAGGAGGGAGTGGGGAAGACAGGGAGGAATAGGAACAGAAAGGGGAAGAAGGTGTGCACCTCACATACTGCATGTTTTCACAGAATAACTGGGTTACACATCAGGCCTGTGACCGATTAGACTCATTCTGCTTTATGTGTGTGCTTGGACCTGTGCAGGGCTGAATCAGGGTACCTCCACCCAGCCAATACAACCTCTCATGGGCCAAAAACCAGATTGTGTTTTTTCTCATTCACATGTTACTGAATTTGCTACAACATGCACTTCTGTGTGGGAACTTTGGTTAATTGTGCTATTGTTAGTGACAGTTAAGTAGGCAGTAAGACATGACAGGGTGTGTGCTAGACAATTTTGTGCACAGCCAGAGGTGTAGTAAGGCACAAGGCCACAGGCTGAGTGCTTTCAACTCCTGTCCATGTGCTAGAAGTGCCTAGTGCACACCACTGGAGTGTCTTATTGTGCTTATGAAATGGGTATTTATTTTTAAATGCTTAAAAATAGAAAGAGTATTTACGTTTTTGATAAAATAGTCCCTCCACCTGCTGTATTGTCATGTTGCTTTTTAACTTTTGTCCAATGTTGGCTTCCATAGCTCAAAATGCATGTCCCCCCTTACCTTAACCTGTAATCAGTGTTTTGATTTCTGGTGTCATTCAGTGCTAATGTCGGTATGAATTTTTCAGCCAATTGGTGTTGAACTAATTCTGTGGATGAAGGGACTGAAAGTGAGAGTAATGGTGGCTTTTCCATGTTACATCCTCAACAGAGAGTTCTTGAACCTTACATGTATGAACCTCTGGACAGGAACTGTAAAGGGATATGTGGGATACATGTGTGCCTAACATGTGGTAGTGATACAGATTTAAAGATCCATGTCACACTTTGCCTGTACATAATCCAAAAGCAGAGCCTGTCACTTTAGAGGCTTTAAAGGTGGGTTAGAAATAGTGATGGTGGGAATCCTTTAAGATTCAGGAATCAGTTGTTCCAGTTATTGGGGAGAACTAACAGAAGATATTACCTAGAAAGAAATTAAATGAACAAGTTTTAAAGAAGTATATGGAGTTTATTATAAAAAACTGAAATGATTAAAAATAAAGTAGATTCAGATGAAAACTTACCATTGCCTGATTTTAAGGAACAAGTTAACCAAGCGTACATTTGTAAAACTAAATCAGGCTAGGAAAGGAACGTGTTTGTAAAATGTTATTTCCATTGAATGTTTTTTTTATCAAAATATGCCTATGCTTGTGGGGTAACTGATCTGCATGTTACCAGGGTACCCACAAACCCTAGTAAAGGTCCAGTTTATGTATGCCAGTACAGAACACCACAAGCATCTTGAAAACACATACAAGAATGTTGAATAAATCTGATTCTAATTTTGATTTTGAGTTAAAGAAAATGCACAGGAAATAGGGATAAATCTGATTTTGATTTAGTAAAAGTACAATAAGGTAACAAAACAGTAGGAAACTTTTGTAATTTCATTAAGGATCCCAATTTAACTAGGATATGTGAAAGTACCTAAAAATTGAATGTGGACTAAAATCCATGTACTATCAAAAAAATAAATTACAATCAAGGAATGTTATCCTGGTAAAAACTGGTAAAAAGTCACATAGGCCTAAATGTGTAGTACCTCAGCACATAGGGGGGACAGAACTTATGAAATGTTAAAAACAAATAGCCTACTGGCCTTACATGTACAGTAATACTAGAGATAGAAAGTACAAAGTTATGTAAAAGTGAAAATAATGAACAATAGTTACACTAAAAAGTGTAATTGTAATAATGACAGTCGTAAATGATGAACAAAAAGCTAATTTGTTGTAAAATGAAAAATGTTTAAAATAATGTGAAAGAAAAAATGTCAAAGCAGTTAAAGGAAAAGTGTGCATAGTTTTAATCATGTAGTACTATACATATTTCTATGCAAAAATGTACATCTCCAATGATGTCACATCTGATGATGTCATAAATTACCACATGATAATGCAACTTTATGTTATGAGATTAGTTTTCCCTGTGATACTTAAACTATATACCCATATAGTTGGATTACAGTTTTTGAATTAGGAAATGTGTTATTTCAGAATACAGTTTAATTCAAGAAGGGGGGAAATGTGGGAACAAGTCCTTAATTGTAAAAATATTGTATAATAATTTTATTATTACTATTATTTTATAATCATTAATATTTAACTATATTATTTGGACTTAAGGTAGCTGGGTGTAATACTAGACAGCTAGTTTAAAGACGCTAAAGGGTTTTGTTTCCATGAATGGAAAAGAAGTTTCAAACTGGCTGCAAATTGCCAGCATGGATTTCCTCATGAAAAAAAACTTCTTTAGGGACTTTTAAAACCAGATGAGCCTAAGTCAACCCACCCCATCTGTCGCCATTTAAGAGTGTGATATTACCGGTACTCTTATGTCTCCGCTTGGAGGAGCAGGAGACAATCTGACAATGGAGCCATGGTAACTGCATACTAAACTGTCAAAGTCAAAATTTACAACTTAACTGCCTTACCCCAGAAGCAGCTATCTCCAAGAAAAAAAAGAGGCTTTAATGTGTTTTTACTATTGAAAAAAATGTTTGTTTGTTACTAGAGAATGCAACATGCTGCTGGCATGAAACTTACACAGTTGACAAAGAACATGTCAACCTATTGACTATCCAAGTTTGAAATTTTACACTTATGGATAATGTGAGTCATCTATGAGAGTATCTTGTATCAAAAGTATAAGGACTGGCACATTGGTATTTGGCCTTAAAGGATAGCTGGCATCATGACAAGTTCAAAGATATATTATTTGTGTGCATCTTGGTGCTAAACAGAAATAAACCATCTTAAAGAGTTAAGAAGTAAACAAGTCTGACAGGTTGATTGATGGGTTTCTTTGGAAGAACAAAGACCAATTTACCTACAATGGAATTCCATTCTTTTGAGGACTTTCCTAAAATATTTTCTGGAAGACACCTACCTTATTCTGAAGCTTGAGACATGGATAACAAACATATTATTTTGTTTTCAAAAGACTTTGCTGAGACCCGAAGATATAATCATTATTAGAGTATCTCAGAAAATATTTGCCACCACAGAAATTAAACAATAATGATATTAATTTTATTTATAAAGCACTTTTCCAATTCCAAGGTGCCTAACAGTTTAAGAACAATTTATATAAAATCCAATAACAGAACAATACACCTAAACATCATAAACAATCAGATAAATACTTCAGGTAACTAAAAATGCTTTATTCCACAGAGAGTTTTTTTAAGCCATTCTTAAATTCCTCCACAGATGTGCACTCCCATAACCAACTGGGTAGAGAATTCCAAAGGGTGGGAGCTGCAAAAGCAAAAGCTCTGGAACCCAATGATTTCAAATTCACTCTTGGAATCTCTAGCAACCCCTTGTCAGCCGAGTGGAGTGATTGACTGAGGCAGTAAGGCACCAGAAGCTCTTTCAGATAGTCCAGGCCCTGTCCATGTAGGGCTTTGAAATACACTTTAAAAGATTGCTTTTAATGCTTACAACTTGGAAATGTTTGTTTGAAGACTGCTTCTTATTGCATCCAAAATTTACATGGAAAATTAACTTTGAGCTAAAAATTTTATCAAAGCAGAGGAAGGTTGAGTCTCAGAATAAAAAAAAAAATAGCCAGCCCACACCCTTTGCAAGGACCAATTAGGACTGGTGCAATAATGACCTAGCCAGACAGTGATGACTCTCTGGACCAGAGGTAATAAAAGCCAGGTCCTAAAAGGGGCTGGTCAGTCTACTTCTAGCTGAGATGCTGAGAGGTTCTGTGCTTATGGAATGAACATTTTTGTTGTTTTTCTTATTTTCTTTGAAGTTCCCACCAAAACCAGAACAAGGACAGAGACTGCCTATTAATGCCCATCAGCCAACAAACAAGTTTCCAGTGATGTGTTGACAACAGATGGGTCCAAAGTCTAGGGTTTGAGTGTGACCAGAGGAGAAAAAAAGACAAAAACAACAAGATCCAGCCACTGAGGAATTTTGCCATCCAGGGAAGAAGAACTCACCAAGATTCTAAAATCAAGAAGAAAATCCAGATTCTACAGCTAACCAGGTGTCTTAAGTATTATTTTAAATAATTATTATGATATTCTAATTGGATTTAGCTGGGAGGTTGCATAGGAACTTCTTAGATACTAGTGCATTGGGTATACATTAAGAGCTTAAAAATCTAAATAGTGATACATAAACATTTTTACATGAAAAAAGTATTTGACTTTGTTACCAAGAGAAGTTTTGAAATGCTAATAAGACAATGTTGTTTATGAAGTATGAAAGGAAAACGTTACTGTTTGCAATAGTTACTAAAACTGCAAGCTGTGTTCTTTTGTTTCTTCTTGTTTATTTTCTGAAACCTTTGTTGATTTGTATTTATGCTGCTTTCACTGTGCTTACAATGTTTTATTATCTTTGCAAAAGTTATTAGTAATTAGTTATGTTTTACAGGAAAAAATAAAATCTATTTTCTATATTCTACTTGAGGGTGTGATGGAAATGTTATTCATGCTTCTCTCGATCTCTGGGGTGTCAAACAGATAAGACATACTGATGAGTCCTGGTAGGGTGAAACAAGTGTCTATGTCTTCTGTTGGCACCCTTTGTAAACTGTGTGAGAGGCCTTTCAGCACCATGCATTTCTGCTTCAAGTTGAACCAGCATAATATTCTGTGGTGATTTGCATATGCAGCCCATGAAGCTTTGCATTGTGAGGGCATATGTGATTTTGTATTTCTTTGAAACTTGGCTTCCCGGCCAAATGGCCTTTAGAGTAACCATTGCCTCAGTGCTTGAAGACAGAGGTTCTTTGTCTTTTAAATTGTTTTTTGTTTTAATTGGGTTCACCACAACATAACTCAGATAAACCATCTTAGGGTAGCTGGTTCATTCCATTGGGGTGTCAAATGGACAAGGCATACTGATAAGTCCTGGTAGGACAAAACATGTGTATATGTCTTCTGTTGGCACCCTTTGCAAACTGTGTGAGAGGCCTTTCAACACCATGCATTTCTGCTTAAAGTTGAACCAGCATAATATTCTGTAGTGATTTGCATTGTGGGGGCATGTGTGATTTTGTATTTCTTTGAAATTTGGCTTCCTGGTCAAATGCCATTTGGGGTAACTATTGCCTCAGTGCTTGCACACAGAGGTTCTTTGTCTTTTAAATCATTTTTTGTTTTAATTGGGTTCACCACAACATAACTCAGATAGACCATCTTAGGGTAGCTGGCTCATTCCTCTGGGGTGTCAAACAGACAAGGCATACTGATGAGTCCTGGTAGGATGAAACATGTGTCTAAGTCTTCTGTTGGCACCCTTTGCAAACTGTGTGAGAGGTCTTTCGGCACCATGCATTTCTGCTTAAAGTTGAACCAGCATAATATTCTATGGTGATTTGCATATGCAGCCCATGATGCTTTGCATTGTGGGAGCATGTGTGATTTTGTATTTCTTTATACAGTAGGTTGTAAAGTAAGGTTTGAGCCAGTCTTACATTGTTTATATGGTTTTATACATATTTTATAACATGGGGCTAAAGGCAAGCTAAGTGCCCATAATAAGAAATTGGTATTACAGTCTAATGTTCTGACAGATATCTCAGAGGATGAGGAGGAAGACAAGCCATAATCAGAAATTAATTCTAAAAGTTTTCAGAATTTCACTCAAATTCTGTTGTCTGATGAACTAAACTGGTGACTTTTAATTGTGTGACATCATACGTGACTCCCTTGTTTTCTGTAGTGCTGGTTTCACTGCTGTTTGCCTTGTACATGGCAGTACAGCCAGCAAGCCTACCTAGGCATGGATTTTTTGATGAATTAGGAATGGAGCAGAGAGCAGGAATGATACAAATGTAAACTGTGCCAGGCCATCTAGGGGTAAGAGACAGGCAACACCATGACTGTGGTAGACTTGATAGGCAGAATGCCCTGCAGCTACTGACAACCAGAAAAAAAAATTGTCTAGACAGACATCCAGAGTGGGATGAGCAGAATGTGAGACAGGTCCCGATTCTCTGTTTGAAGATGGGACTTGGGGCACTGCAGGGCAGGTTTCTCAAGGGTGAGTCTGACATTGATTGTGCTGGATCTTAAGAGGGATGTGTGCCTAGCAGGGCAGCAGTCAGCTGGGGAGAGAAATCTGTCTCAAATGTGGATGGTGGAGCAGTGCATGCAAGTGAACAATGGACCAAGCTGGATGCTGGATGGATGGATGCATTTGCTGTGCAGGACAGCGAGCACTGGGGAGGCTGTGTATCTTGTGTGGATTGTGCTATGGAGGTGGATGTAATGGGGTGGTTGACCTTGGTGCAGATTTCTTTGATCAGAAGGCAGAGTATCCTAATTTTATATGTGTCTATTCCCACCTCCAGTATAAAGCCTTAAAGTGATTTAATATAGCCCACCATGGAAATGAGGTATTAGCTGGGGGGCATAACTATCTATCTTTTTGAGCATGGATGGTCCAGTTTGATAATGGATAACCAGTAGTATATACTGCAAAAGAGGATGAGTATGAGAATTCAGCATAAGGGGGTGGATAATCAGCATCTTGTTGAAAGGGGCAACATATGCATGTTGACTGTGTAGAATGTGTGAGGGCTAACACATAGTGATAAAAGGACAGAGGAATCAGCATGCTGATGGGGGGAGCTACCCAGCATATCCTGGAAGTGGATAATAAGGTAAGACCACTGAATACTCATGACTGGGAGTGCAGGGGGTACACAACTACTAAAGATGATGTTTACATAATTGAGACCAGCTGACGGAGGAGGATCCACTAGATTATCAAGGAATATGTTCATGAGACAGTGACCTGGCAATCAGGGGGTCCACTTTAGCAGACACTGTAAAAGTAGAACCATCACAACAGTCAGAGTTGTAATAGACAAATCAGTCACAGCAACAAGGTTTACTAAGCCAAATAGTAAAAAAAACCTCATGAACCAGGCACCTTCAAGAGACAACGTTGGTGCAAGCTAACCCCTTCCAACCAGTGTACTATCTGATGATGTTCTGAAGGCCCTGCACCAGGGGAAGAGACTGTCTGTTGTAAAAGCATTAAGCCTTCTAATAAACATAGTAGGTCACACTGATGCTGTGAGGGATTTGTCTATTACAACTCCATCTGTTGTGGTTGTGCTACTTTTACTGTATCTTGTTTAGTGCACCCACCTGATCACCCAGTCCCTGTCACAGTCATATTAATAATATGAGTGATTTGTCTATTATAACTCTGTTGTGACCATTTTACTTTTATACTGACTGTTCTTGCCATACAGTGAAGCAGTTTTTGCTGCTGTTGGGTTCAACCCTTTTCTGTATTAGTACAGAACACATTGTCATTGTCAAGGGATACAGACCAACATTAACATGGATTCAAGAAGGGCAAATCCTGTCAGACAAATCTGTTAGAATGTTATGGCAAGGTTAGCCAAGCCCTTGATTCTAGGAATGCAGTAGACATCATATTCTTAGATTATTCAAAGGCCTTTGATAAGGTTTCACACTGCCAACTAGTTGATGCCCTAATTCAGCATGGTATACATGGAAGCATTACCTATTGGATAGAATGGTGGTTAACAAACAGGAGGCAGAGGGTTTGTGTGAAGAGATCCATGTCAGGATGGGGCCATGTGACTAGTGGGGTTCCCCAGGGCTCAGAACTGGGCCCCTGTCTTTTCAACTTGTACATTGCCTGAATGGAAACTAATGCAGCTGTTTGGTTATCTAAGTTTGCAGATGATACAAGGATAGGGTCTATAATAAATTCCCACGGTGATGCCATAATTATGCAGACAGCCCTGGGAGAACTAGAGCAGTGGGCAATAAGGAAGAAATCCACCTTTAATACAGACAAGTGCATGGTAATGCACATGGGCAAAAGTAACAGCCATTATAAGTATACACTTAATGGGGTAGAGCTACAATCAGTACAAGATGAGAGAGATCTGGGGATACAAATCAGCAATGACCTCAGCTTCAAGTCTCACTGTAATTGAACAATCAAGAAAGCTTGCAGTTTAATGTACTGTACCAATAAGCATATTAAGTGTAGGGATAGGCAGGTCACGACACATCCCTTTATACAGCACTGGTTCGCTCACATGTGGAATACTGCATCCAGTTCTGGTCACCAGGGGGCAAAACTGAAATTAGAGCACTGGAGCAAGTACAGAGGAGAGCAACTAAGCATATTAGTGGGCTAAATGGGCTGAGTTATCAGCAGGGGCTTGAGTCTTTGGGGCTTTATTCCTTGGATTATCGCAAAACTAGGGGTGATATGTGCCTGGTCTATAGAGCATTGTTTGACAATGAACTGTGGGCACAACTAGGACTAGAATTGAGGGCACAGGTATACAGTACTAGAGCACACCCAGTCCACTTGAAAGGCGTCACCTATCAGACAAAAAAAAGAAAATTCTAGTTTAGTGTCAGGGTTACAAAGATATGGAATGAGCTCCCACTCAGAATGGTGACTAGCAAGACTATGGCAGAATTTAGAAGTAGATTAGATAACCATTTGGCAGTAACAGGAACCTTAGGTTATAATTAAATATTTTGGTGAGCTGTTATGGACCTATAAGTCTTATTAGCTCTGAAACTAGCTATGATACCAATGATACTCTCAAATGACTAGAAAGAGAAATGCATGTGTCCAAGTTTATTTGGGGATGCAGGAGAATACATATTCGCTGGGACACTGTTACAGAGGAAAAAAGTAAATTGCATTTGGGTATGCCCAAACTCCAACAGTACAGTGAGGCTGCCCAAATGGGCTTCCCAAATGGTGCTCCTAGCAGAAATCATCAGAGATTGATTACAATGATTGGATCACTTTGGAAAATCAGGCCAGCTCAATAGCCACTGAAATATTTGAGTAGTAGAGAGTTTCCTAACATCTGTAACATTTGAATTTACCATAATTTAGAGGTCTGGCTTATGATTAAAAAGAGATGGCTGGCTGTCATGTACATATGGCAAAGAATACCACAGTTACCCCCCCCATAACACAAACAGACTGTATGATGGAATTTAAACAAGGGCTAGAAAAGGCCTATAATACTTACAAACATAGAAGCGTAGACGTTGATGCAGAAATAGACTAATGGTCTATGTAGTCTGCCTGATTTCCCTATTTTGCCCCAGGACCTACCTTCCCTTCCTGGTCCTACTCTCCTCAGCTTCCCTTTCATTCTCCTCCTTTATGCTGCCACCCCAAACAACCATTACTCTCTTCATTCAGTCATAACCCCACTTGAAATAACAAATGTTTTTTGTATCCATTACCATAGCCAGCAGACTGTTCTTACCACCACCACCACCCTTTTCCATAATTCAGTCATTCTTCCTATCCCTCCTAAATCCACATGTTTCCATCTGAGAAAGAGCCAGAAAGTGGATCAAACCAGGGTTATATATTACAGACATATTCATCAATAATTGCTGGGAGGGGGGGGTTGTACAAACCATATTAAAAGTACAGGCAGATTGAGATGCAGAGGCAAACATACAGTTTACACAGGAATCATGATCTCACATCATGCATAGAATCCACTGTATGACCATCTCAATTTCCTGGTGAACTGCATTGGAAAATGGTAATAAGGTAGTTCATCACTATGGTAATCTCTAAGCATTATGGCATGGGTACCAACTACCTTGGCTGTGGGGATGCCATTTCACATTCTGTGGGATTGTCCCATTATCAAACCAATTTGGGGAGTCAGTCATAAAAAAAACATTAGAAATGCCATGTAATCGCTCTTTTGTAAATCTGATTCTTAGGGGTGGGGGTGGGTGTCCACTCCAATCTCAGTCAGATTCACCCAAAGGGACCTGGGCCTAGTCACCATAATGACAGATGCAAGAATCAGTGACTAGGGAATAGTCAAGTATATTGCATTAGAACAATTATCTAGAACATCTGGATTACAGTTGGTTCATTCTAGAGTCAATGGATATGGTTATGGTACAGTGCATGTAAGCTGCCAGGTCCATCTGACATTTTTTGGTCTTATTACATGTGGAAAATTATATTACTTACAAAGAAATATTCATAATACATACATGTTTTTTAGTGTCTTTTCTTAATTTGTAATTTTCCCCCTCTGTGTGTACTCCAGGTGTACATGTAGTAAGTGTGTCTTGATGCCTAAAACACTGGAAAACAAATGCTGCAGGGCTTATTTGGCAGCTTGGCTGAAAATGGACACACTAAATCTGTCATGCATAACATCTCATCCAAGATTTGATGTGAATTGTTTATGCATTTACACCTTGGAGACTGTTTATTATGAATTTATTCAGGATGAGGGTCCCAGAGGAGATGATGAACCAATCTGTGAGTACGTATACATTTTTAACTACATGGCTTTATTATGACCCTTCATTTACTTAATACTAATATAAATCTGTTCCTGAGTATTAGTTATTTCAGAAAATTCATACGCAATGCATTGTTTAATGACTTTTTTAATTTAAAATGTCTGCAATGACGAAGACAACTATGTCTTTATAATGACTTGCTTATTTTTTAACTAAATAAAGTCATAATCTCTTATAACATTACATATTCAACACTGTCATGATAGCTAGGTAAGACTATAACCATTTAATTAATTGATGTTTGACTACATAGATGAGCTATGATAGGTATACTCAGGTTACTGCAGGTTGATTACTGTGCATACCTATTTACCCTAATTATAGTTCAAGATTAAGATCATGTGCATCCAATAAGAAACTGTTTTTGGGCTGAAGCTGTTCAAGAAGGAGTTTAGTAAGTCATACCTTACAGACATGTCAAATGGGGCAATTGAGCAGTCTGCCAACTGTTGCTATGGGTTTGAAAACTATGAATAATTTCAGTTACAGCTGGGACACTGCATGAAGTTAGAGGTGGCTCATTGTGTTAACAATATTGTGTACAGGAAGGCAGGATGGAACACTGTATGGACGATAAGTCCTTGTTCATTTATGATCTGTTGACAAACTGGATACTCGCTAGCATGTGTCAAAACTGGCACTGGACCAATAGCTAAATGCTGGTAGATTTTGTATCACGCTAATAAAGAAAAAAAATTAGTAGCACTGCATTGTTGTACTAGATAAGGCAATATCTTAATAACTGCCTTATCTGGGCAAGTAGTAATGTTAGTACTAATTTATCACATGTAATGCTATCCGTTAGTTGCCTTTTACTCTAACAATGTTTTATTCATGTTTTCCTAACACACAGTGCATACCGCTACCTGTTATATAGAAAATATGTGAGTTGGGTTTTTAAATGCCTTAGCAAGAAAAACAGAAGAGTTATTCCATCATTTGCTGTAACTGCCATATGTTCAACTTTACCATCTGAGGAGTACTGTGGGCTTAAGAATCATGATTGGGATATTGTGCCAAACATTCAGCGAAATACTAATAATATTATAAATAGTTTATATGTGTATCAGTATAACTGTGTTGCAACACTAAATATAGAATATTTCAATTCAAGTTTTGCATTTTTTAATAAAAAAAATCATTTAAGGCTACATATCACTACAAGCTGGTTCTCCAGCTACTTAAGCAGCCGAACGCAGCAGGTAAAAATTGGTAACGCCCTGTCCAACAGTAGGCTTGTACTCTCAATCTGTCTTGGATCCACTGCTTTTTAGCATCTTCCTCAATTCACTACCAGGAGCTTGCTGTGACCACATACTTCTATACGCTGATGATACTGTACTTTTTATCAGCAACATGGACCCTCACCTTCTCCAGGACCAAATTCAGCAATTCTTTACAGCTGCAGAGAAGTGGTTTTGGGGTAATAAGCTCATCCTTAGTTATAACAAGACTAAGACAATATTGTTTTTGACCTCCCGAAGCAGACACAAAACCTTCCCACTTACCATCATTAATGACGCTGGTTACCTTCTTGAACTGGTTCACCATTTCAAGTACCTGGGTATAACTATTGACTCTACCCTGTCTTTCACCCAGCACATCAATTGGACAGCCAACACTATTAACCAGAGTTTAGGAGTTCTACATAGGAACAGATATAATCTCACTCCAGAAGCACTGAAAACAGCCATCCAAAGGTCTGTGGTCTCTCTCTCGCGGACTATATTATTGTCATTTACAGTGTGGCTACAGACACTGCCCTCTTATGTATCAAAACAGTCTTAAATAATGCATGCCACCTTCTTACTGGTGCCACATGCTTGACACACATCTGCGATCTTTATACCCAGATTAGCTGATTACAATTTGACAGCAGACTCAAATACCAATCGTGCCTATTTGCAAAAAAAAGTCACCTTGGGACTTCTACTCCCTGGCATAATGGCTCTTCTTTCTCCTGCATGTAACTCACACAGTACCAGAAGCTCTGGCAAATAAGCTTTCAGAATCCCATGGTGCCGCACTGCCTTTGGACAATGTGCATTCTCATACAGAGCTCCACAGTGGTACAACTCCCGGCCTCCTCATATAACCAATGCTATTTTGCAGGACTCCTTTAAGAAAAAACTCCGTCAGCATCTAATCTTACTGGCAATTTCATTTTTATTTGTTAACGGGGTTAGGGCAACTGGGATGAAGCACTTTTGCAGGTCCGACCTGGACAAAAAACAAGTATAACGAAAATATACAAACACACAGATTAAGTAACATTATAACTCTGGTCAATATACTGTACATAACAAATATCAAAAGCAAGAACAATTTATCAGAGTCATCAATTACTTTTTAAATCTATATTTAAAAGTGTGGCATGATTTAACACTTCTCAAAGGGGGGGGGTTACACATTCCAGATACAAGGAGCTTGACAACTGAACGAGCGATGACCATAATTATTTTTTACTGAAAAACCCTCCAGCACAGTGCCCTCAGCAAACCTTAAGGAGGCTCTCATATCATGAATCCTTACCAGATCAGAAAGGTGGGAAACACCTTCAGAATAAATTGCCAGGTGTACCCAGTTACCTAAAGCATACATATATGTGTACTGAGGTGAGAGACAACCCAAAGAGGAATACAATAAACAATGATGAGTCAAAACAGGGAGATCAAGCACAAATTTATGACTGCTACCATTAATTTGCCTTTACCCTGCTCCTACCATTTGCAATCTCTGTGATCTCTATCGATTAGTAAAATATTATGCTTCATGTCCATTTCTTGGGCCCCCGGTCAAGTTAACACTTTGATGGGCTTTCTACCCCTGCCTAAATTATTTATTTTCCCTACTACCTCCCTTCCTCCATCTCCTTTTCCCTTTTTTGCCCCTCCGTCATTCCATACCTCTTTCCTCCCTACCATCTTAATACATTTTCATCATCACCCTCTACCCTACACCACATTTTCCTCCCTATTCTCCTCCTCCCCTCCTTCCCCCACCCTCCTCCCCTTTATTCCACTTTGACTACATAGCTATTCTTCCCTTTCCCTCCTATCTTTCCACATCCTACCCCACCTCTGCTTGCCTTCTCCCTCCCCGCACTTTCCTCCTCCCTCCCATCCCTGTCCCTCTCTACTGATACAAGACCTTCCTTCTTTCTTTGACTTAGGCACAATCCAATTATCTGCCTATGTTGTTAGTTGTACAATTCTCCTTTATAAACAACCATTCTCATGTTATGTCACCGTTACCTAGTGAAATGTTAGCCTTTGTTTTGACTCTGCACCCTGTACATGCTTAGATTGTGTAACTATTGTTAGAACTTTTGCCTGGAGACAGTTTTCAATTGTTAGTTGTTGTATATGTATCTGTGGAACATATCTGTATTCTTGTTTGTATCATACTTGACATGGAACCTATGAAAGAGATTTCTGCTCAAAGGTGGTAATCCAAGATCGCAATAAATAAATAAATAATATTAAATATACTTTGTTTATTTCTTTAGAACGATCAATATGCATGCTATGTTACAAGTATCTAATTATAACAAGAACATGTAATAAATTGTTTTAACCTGCATATGCTCTATTCTATATCTCATGGGCCAAATATTCAGAAATGCACAAAGTAGAATGCAAAGGTTTTCACTGTGCCTTGTAATTACCTAGGAGTCTGAGGATGCTACAGGGGTATAAAAGGGTTGCAACCCAAGGGACTGTTGGCAGCACTGGGCACCTTGTCTCTGCTGCAGGCTTGTGCTGAAGAACTAGTGGTGGCTGTGCTGGCCTATGATAGGGCTATCATTGAGGCCTTTGACCTTCTAGCACTGGTTCATGTACACCCACTGGTGTCATGCCTCAGCTCACCTTGGTCTGATGGAGAGCTGAGAGTGTTGAAACCCAAGGGGCGGAGGTTGGTGCACCAAACTTTCAAACTTTATTGGATATCAAATTGAGATAGAAGTATGTCTTTTACAATTGAATCCAACATTTAACATAACATGTCAAAAAAAACAGACATACATACACAATTTCAGTTTCAATATAAATTGATTTAAGTTATAACATAAACTTAAATCTCAATAATTTATCCATAACAATTACAATGTTCACTATATAAAGTCATTAAATAAGACTTAAAACGATTAAATGGTAGCAATACTGTGCATCAATGAAGGAAGTCCAGGGTCCAGGAGTGCAAACAGATTCTGATATCTCATTACAATGAGTTTCAGAATACAATCACCCAGAAAAAGGAAGCTTTTATGTCTGGGGTGATTGCAGCTGGGAGGAACCAAATGGTACAGCTTTTTGGGGGCTGTGGACAGGCTTTTACATCCAGCCTGTCTAAAGCCTGTCAGATCTTGATCTGTGGAAAAATGTGAGGGGTTCACTTGATTCTTCTCAGACAGGGTGTCTTCCATTAGGGCTAGGATTTCTCCAGGTGGGCTTTTATAGTCCAACAGGGTTGAGTCTTAAGGTGGCATTCACAAGTAGTCTTCATGGGGAGAGTTTTGACCAGTGATGACTGAGGAGGTTTACAAGGTGATCTTGAGCTAAGACCAGCATTCTGTGGCCTGGACCCAGGCCCAACGTGATTACTTGGTTGAGTTGAGCTTCTGGGCCTGATTTTCACCAAGATTGTCTGGTGTCCCTTATTGACAGAGTTTTTTTCTGGATTCACTTAAAAGGGCTCTGGTGAAGCCCCTGTTGAAGAAATCATCTTTGGACCCAGAGATCTTGATGAATTACTGACCTGTCTTGAATTTTCCCTTTCTAGGGAAGATTATTGATACAGTGGTTGCACAGCAGCTTGAGGTTTACCTTGATACCTTTAACATCTATGAGCCCCTCCGGTCTTGATTTAGGGCAATACACAGCACAGAAATTGTGTTAATATGGGTGCTCAGGGTGAGGGATCAGGGAGAGTGATTAATTCTTGTTCTCCTTGATCTCTCATCAGTGTTTGACACTGTGGATCATGGGCTTCTTTTGAACCGACTGAGGGAATATGTAGGACTCACCGGCAAAGTCATCAGCTGGTTTGAGTCTTTTCTCTGGGGCAGAACTCAGAGAGTGGTACTGGGAATTATTCCTCACACCCGATGTCCCTGTCCTGTGCAGTGTCCCAAGGTGCGGTCCTCTCATCTATGTTATTTGCAGTGTACATGCTGCCCCTGGGTGAGGTCATAAGCTGGTATAGGATTGGGTTTCATTGCTATGCTGATGAAAACCAGCTCTATCTATCTTTCATGCTTGGACAAACAGATGCATGTGATGTGTTTAATGGGTGCTTGGCTAAAATCCAGATATAGATGGCATCAAACTGGTTGAGTCTTAACCTGGGAAAGACTGAAGTGCTGGTGTTGGAGCTGAGTCAAAGAGGGGTGTGGAGACCTCTGGGGAGGATCTTGGGCTTTTGTTTGGTTCATCTAACCTACTGGTCTCCACCAAGGTGAAAAATCTGGGTATCATTCTGGATAATGAGCTGACACTAGAGGTTCAGGTGTTAGCAGTAGTCCAGAGTGGGTTATGTCACCTTCATAATATCACCTACATTAAGCCCCTTGTCCCTCCCAATGACCTAGCCACACTGGTACATGCGTTTGTTACCTCAAGGCTTGACTACTGTATTGCACTCTATCTCAGGGTCAAGGGTGATGCACTGCGGTGCCTGCAGCTGCTGCAGAATGTTGTGACCTGGTTGCTGATGGGTCTCCCAAGATACTGTCATATTTCACTGATGCTGCATGAACTGCACTGGCTGCTGGTGCAGTGGCACATCTCCTTTAAAATAAGTCTGCTGACCTATAAGGCCTTACATGGGCAGGGTCAGAGCTACCTGTCATGTTAGAAAGTATTTTTTCATGAAGAGGGTTGTAGATGCATGGAACAGCCTTTCTGAGGAGATTGTGGAGTCAAAAACAGTGGAAGAATTCAAGAATGCATGGGACAGACATAAAGCAATTCTAGTGGGGGGTAGGAGGAAGTAAGCTGTTGGTTAACTGGAATCTGCAGCTTATCCATTAGGTAAGGAAATGGGCAGACTAGGTGGGCCGAGTGGCCCTTATCTGCCATCAAATTCTATGTTTTTATGTCAGAGCTCCATCAGCCCTCCACCCCAAGACACTCTCTCAGCTCATCAGGGGAGGGCCTCCTGGAAGTTCCCAGAGTTAAGTCAAAATCTTCGGGGGACTGGGCATTTGAGGTGGCTGCTCTTGCTTTCTGGAATTCATTGCTTGGGTCTTTCAGGTAAGCCCCCTCTGTGGAGATTTTCAAAAGTGGTTTAGAAACCTTTCTATTTCAACAAGCATCTGGAGACTAATAATTGCTAGTTGGAGTTTGAATATGTGTAGGGAATCATATTATGTTATTTGAGTATGTTAAGATATTTTACTGATGTTGGATATTGTTTTTAAATCCTATGTAATGGTGTCCTGGGCCTTTGAGAAAGGGTGCCACAAGTAAATAAAAACTACTACTACAACTACTACTATATTCAGTTGGGTAGAGCACCACTCTATCTGTCTGAATATAGGACTGTGTCAGCACAGTGCTAATGCACGTAGCACTGCCCTGACATGGATCCCTGCTCTGTAGGGAATAAAGCCACCTGAGTGGATAGCACTGGAGCACTATTTGCAATATTTAGAGGGACTCTTTCAAATGAGCTCATTGGGCATGAAAGGTGCTAAGTGCCAATTTGCATGTCCATTATGTGATGATTTGCAGGGGTAGCAGAGGCGCATTAGTGCAGAGCTCCCCTCTTCTCCAGTCCCGTACATGTGTGGAAGTCCATGGTGCCTGGTGGTCTCCCCACCCTCTGATGCACAACCTGATATGTTGTAACCTGATGTCTGATGCCTAGTGGTTGCCTATCCTCCATTGCACAGCCTTACATTTATCAACCTGATCCCTGGTATAGTGTTCCTTCCCCACCGATTGTTGGGAAGCAACACACAGCTAGCCTCTCAAGTGCCCAGTGTCACAAAACCCCATGGTCCCATCCTGCTATGGGTAGTAGATATCCCTGGTGACCAGTGATCCCCTTCCCACTCACCAATCCCAGGCCCTGTTCCAGCAACACCAACCATTTCTGTGCCCATGATCTCTGGAAACCATAAGGTGCATGGACAGACAAACATGAGTCCCTGGTGTGTCATGTTTCCCTATTCTGATTGCCAATGCCATTTGTATAACTGCAGCAATCCCTGGTACTTAGTGCCCCCCCACTATGGCACTGGACACCAGCCCAACTGCCCAGTCTCTTTACCAGCATCTTCAGTGCTGCAGTATTGCATATGGCAACTGGCACAGCCCTCCTTACACCTCCTTGGATGGCCATCGTATGCCCACACAGGGACTGTGCATCTTATTTATAGGACAGGGTGCATCACCCATTCATATGAATAAGATGTGCACCCCATACAGCAGCTGACTGATGGTGTGTGAGGAGGGCTATGCCAGTCACTTTATGCACTTCTGCAGCACTGAAGATGATGTTAAGGTGATGCAGGTGTTGGGTGCTTGTCCAGTGCTGCAGTGTAGTGGTAGAAGGCCACTAGATACCAGAGATTCCTTCAGTGGTACCAATGGTACTGGTGATCGGGGAGGTGGGAGGTACTCGGTGATACACCACCCGAGATTGGATCGAAAGGGGGATCACTATCTGTTTTAGATCAAAATTGGACCTTGTGGAGGTTCCAGTGGTGTCTCCCATGTCCTTTGAATGTATCATGGGAGCAGGTATGGGCTGCAGAATTCTACTTATCTACCATCCACCCAGTGATGAGAAAGTTTTTCTCCAGGAAGTAGTGGACTTCATTGTCGACCTGGTGTTGGAGCCCTCCAGGTGGTTGGTCTTGGGAGACTGCAGTGCCTGGATCAATGATGAATTCTCACATTTTGGTCAAAACTTTCTCCAACTAATGAACTCATTGGGCTTCACACAGGTTGTTACCACTGTTATCCATATTCAGGGTCATTCACTGGATCTGGTTTTCACCCTGAGGATGGAGATCTCCGAGGTCCAACCATCACTCCATAAGGTTCAATTTTATGGCCCCCCCTTTGAGACCTGCCCCTTTGGAGATGATCCAGTACCGGCCTTTAAGAGGTGTTACCTCTGAAGGTCTGATAGTGGTGCTGGACCTATCAAGTTGGCCTATGGAGTGCTTGGATCCAAATGCCTTAGTAAATCATTATAATAGTGTGGTACTGAGGGTGTTGGATTCCATAGCTCCTGTCCGCGTTCATCCCCTCTCCCTTCGCCCTTGGTCCCCTTGGTTTGATGGGACTTTGAGGGAGTTGAAGAGAGTGGGGCAAAGATTGGAACGTGGCTGGTGGAAATCTGGTCTTGAGAGTGACAGGCTTAGATTGATTGCCCATTATTTGGGCTATCAATCAGAAATCTCCCATAAGAAGGCAGAGTTCCTGTCCAGGGAGATTGCTGCATCAAGGAATCGACCAGCTCTGCTCCTCTGGACTGTCAATAGGCTGTTCAATCCAGCCTGTCTGCAGGGCTGGAGAGCTTTGTCACAATTAAAGTGTGAGGAGTTTGCTTGGTTCTTTGATGATAAGGTGTCAACGATCAGATCTGACATCCACAGGACGCATTCAAATGAGCATGGCAGAGATTGATGAATGGTTACAGGCCCTCGGTCTGTCTGGATGTTCTTCAACCGGCCGGCAAACACAGATATCATGAAGATTGTCCAGAGTTTGCGGCCGACTAGCTGTATTTTGGATCCTTGTCCCACGCGCCTCCTTATGGGTTGCGCAAATGTGATCGGACCATTCCTTGTTGAGATTGTTTGGTGCTCATTGGACCAAGGGGTATTTCTGGAGTTCTTGAAAGAGGCTGTCGTGACACCCCTTTTGAAGAAATCTTCCCTTGACCCGGACTGTCTCACAAACTACAGACCGATCTCTAACCTACCCTTTTTGGGTAAGGTTATTGAGAAAGTAGTCACTCTGCAACTTGATGACTTTCTCACCACCCATGGCATCTATGATTCTCTCCAGTCTGGTTTCAGGAAAAAGCATAGTGCTGAGACGGTGTTAGTTTGGGTATTTAATTCCTCTCTCAGTGGACGAGGGGTTGCTAGAGCTCCCGAGGGTTTCTTTAAAGTCTTCAGGTGCTCGTGCTTTTATGTTTGCTGCTCTGACCCTCTGGAATTCTGTACCCCATCCGCTTCATCAGTGTGTGACTGTGGAGGAGTTTAAAAAGGCCCTCAAGACCTATATATGGTCAAAGATAAATTTTAATTAATTTATTGTGATGGAGCTCAGAGTTAGTATGAATTATTTATTGACCTGTGTTTATTATTTATTGGTTGTTGTTTTAAATTATTGTAAGGAACCTTGGTTTAAGAAAGGTGCCATATAAATAAAGTTTCATTCATTCATTGATTCATTCAATGATCTTCTAACCACAAGAGATTGGAGGAGCCATTTGATCTTGGTCCTCCTTGATATCTCTGCTGCGTTTGACACCGTGGACCATGAGATATTGCTGGAATGCCTGCAGCTGATCTGCGGTCTGTCAGGGACAGTCCTTAGATGGTTTCACTCCTTCCTCACAGGCAGATCTCAGAGGTAGCATCAGGAATTTTTTCCTCTGCTCCCTTTGTGCTGTCCTGTGGGGTGCCACAGGGTTCTGTGCTCTCTCCTATGTTGTTCACAGTGTATATGCTACCATTGGGAGACATTATAAGGCATTATGGGCTGAGTTTTCACTGCTATGCGGATGACCCTCAGCTCTAGATCTCCTTTGTACCCAAACAAAATGACACCCTTACAGTCTTTAACAACTGCCTCGCTGAGATTCAGGACTGGATGAGTGCCAACTGGCTGAGGCTAAATCCGGATAAGACTGAGGTGCTGGTGGTGGTGGACCCTGGTCATCGTGTAGAGAAGTTGACTCCTGGATTTCCCTCTGGCCTTGTGCTAGGGAGCAACCAGTTGAGATCTTCTGAACAGGTATGGAATCTGGGTGTAACACTTTACTGTGAGCTGACACTTAAGTTTCAGGTGTCAGCCATTGTCAAGTCCTCTTTTTACCATCTGAGGAATATGGCCTGGATAAAGTACCTTGTTCCACATGATGACCTTCCAGTACTGGTTCATGCCTTTGTTTTCCCGCATCTAGATTACTGCAATGCTCTATATCTAGGGTTGCTGTGGGTGGACCTCTGCTGCCTGCAGCTGGTGCAGAACGTTGCAGCCAGGTTGCTGACTGGGCAATGTAGATCTTGCCACATCACACCTGTTCTGTGTGAACTGCACTGGCTGCCGGTATGTTGGAGGATCACCTTCAAGGTCGCATTGCAGACCTATAAGACCCTACATGGACAGGGACCCAGCTACTTGCAAGATCTCTTGTGGCCTTACCACCCTCTTCACCCACTCCACTCCACTGACGAGGGATTGCTAGAGATTCCCAGGGTTTGTCTTCAATATTCTGGGGCCAGAGCTTTTTCTTTTGTGGCTCCAACCCTGTGGAATTCTCTACCTCATCGGATTAGAGAGTGCCCATCCACAGAATCCTACAAGGCTTTATTGAAAAGTTTTTTGTTTACTTTAGCCTTTGAACAGCCCCCTTTTTTGCTGCCTTTTAATTGTGTTATATTTTAATTATTTTTTTAATATTGATGTATCTTTTATGTGCTGCTCTTTGGTATTTGAAAAGCGCAATAGAAATAAACCATGACTGATTGATTGATTGACAGGACACACCAGCATATCGTGGTTTTCTCTCCCTGCACCTGATGGTTTCCAGACAGCATGGGCACAGACATGGATGTTGTTGCTGGTATGGGGCCAGGGATCTGTGACCATAGGAAGGGACCTGTTGACACCAGGGAAAACTATTACCTGTAGTGGGATGGGACAGACCATGGGAGTTGGGACACTTAGCACTCAGGGCTATCTTTATATGGTTACCCAGCAATCAGAGGGTGGGAGACCACTAGGCACCTGGGATCTGGTTACTACGTCTTGGTCTGTGCATCAGAGGATGTGGGTAACCACTAGGCATAAGGTATCAGATTAATAAATGTGGGGCTGTGTACTGGATTGTGGGGGGACCTCTATGCACCAATGAGACCTTCAGTGGGTACAAGGACAGCAATTGGTGAGAAGGGATAGATAGTCCTCAGGGATATTCTCACACATGCCCAGCTCACTGCTCAGGGGAGTTCCAAGGACAATAGGAGGGTGGGTGTGCTACCCCACCAGACAACCTCGTCAGTAGATACAGTACCTTCAGCAACCACTAGGGTTGAGTGGAGTAAGAGGGGGTTTGTTCAGTGGTATTTGTGCAGTGCAAAAAGACAGTGCTACCCTCTCTTGTGCAGCACAAGACTGCTGAATACGGGGTGGCATGGATAGTCATGGCCACGCCCTTCTCCTTGTCTACCCACAGACATTATGTTTTGCACAGGCACTAATCCTGTTTGCCGCACAAATTCCAAATATGAATATGGTAATCCAACACAAACCCCAGTTTTCACAGGCAAACACCCATTAGCATCCTCAGAAAGTTTTGAATATCTGGTCCCATATCTCTTATTCTGTTTATTTATGTTCAAGATCAATATTCATGTTATGTTACAAAAATCTAATGTACATGTTATGTGAAGAAAACTTGAGTAATAGAATTATCACCATCTCATATAACAAAATCTTAGTATTTACTTACAGTGTTAATTTATGAGTATTTCAAAACATACACATGTGATTCTTATACAGAAAAGTTAATATTCTCTATAATGAAATTAAGCAAATATCATTTAATTTACATGCAAACCCATTACAGTTAACCTCCACACTTTCATATACAGTATAATTTAGAGTTAACTCATACATATGTATGCTTTACGGATGATCTATGATCAACATTTTATGGTTTTTTTTGGTTTGTTTTTTAACAACAGGTGAGGGGGTGCAGGCAAAGTGGGCAAGCATTAAAGATACAATACTTGAAGTAGGGGTCTCAGATCCAGCCACTGGATGGTTCCATGACTACCTAGTGGACAGGAAACAAACAGTCAAACTGGCCTCTCACACCTCAAATCCCCTGGCAATCACTGCCAGAGTCCCCCAAGGATCTGTCCTAGGCCCACTACTTTTTTCCATTTTTTTAAATGACCTCCCATCTGTATGTTCCCATTCATCCATCCAAATGTATGCAGACGACACTGTCCTGTATGCCTTCAGCCCCTCCACACACAGCATAGCAACCCTCCTCCAGGAAGACTTCTATGCCATCCAGTGCTGGCTGAGGACAAACCAGCTATTCCTAAATCCTAAAAAAATAGTATCACAAACATTCGACACCCAACAAAGACTCTCCCGCCAAGCACCCAGCCCCCCTTTCAAAACCACGGACGGGACTCCCCTGGACAATTGTACTAGCCTCAGATATCTAGGCATATGGCTAGATCAGCACCTAGATTTCACCTCTCATATCGACTCACTACACAAGAGACTACTTCCCAAACTAGGTGCTCTATTCCGCAACAAAAACTGCCTCCCCACACAAACTAGGCACCCATTGTCCAAAAATGATTCTTCCTGTAATTATATGTGACATAGTACTCCATTGCCCCTGCTGCCTGTTCTGGCCAGCCTAGACACCTGTTCCACTCCTTCTGTCATTTCATTCTAGACTGCCCGCAATCCACTCACCATTGCAATCTATACAGTTCTTTAACCCGGCTGTCTCTCCATGATTGTAGACAAATAAACTGCGTTAGGTTCACTGCCAAATTCTGGTCCCTCTCCCTTCCCCCTTATCTGGCCTCTACCCTCTCCCAACAATCCCCACCTACATACTCCCTCAGGAACACGGACCACAGACTGCTACATGTCCCGTATATGTGCACAACCAAAGGCCAGGCTGCCTTTAATTACCGAATCCCACAGATTTGGAATGCCCTGCTGGCCTCCATTAGACATGCACAGCACCCCTGCCAACACAACCTTCTACTTAGAGCCCATTTCTCCTCCAGTTGCTCCTGTTACAACTAACAACTAAATACTATGCTTGTTGTACTATAAATAAATATGTAATGTAAATGACCCACTCATTCTTTATACTGTATGTATCCACCCCTGTCTGTATTCTATCAACCAAATGTTATAGGAAAGCCTTGGCTTCCCAAAATGTACTGCATGTGTATATATCCCATGTATCGTAATTGGGTCTTGGCCCCCAGGTCACATCTGGAATCAAGCTTTTAGCTCAGTATGCCTTCCTGGTAAATCTAAGTAAATAAATAAATAAATAAATAAATAACATCCCGCTGTGTTAGTGAGAAAAGGAAGTACAAAAGAAGAAGAAAACCACTTTGTTTCTCAAACACAGCAGCAGAAAAGGTCAGATCCAAAAGGCTGGCCTTCAGAAAATATAAGGAAATGCAGCAAGATGAAGATAGGGAGGCATACCAAGCTTCCTTAAGGGAAGCAGGGAAGGCAGTAAGGCAGGCAAAGGCCCAAACCGAGGAAACACTAGCACGAACAGTAAAAGAAGGTGACAAGACTTTCTATAGATACATTAGTGAAAGGAGAAAGTCCAGAGGGGGTATTGCTAAGATCAGAGGGAATAAGGGGGCGTGTGAGGAGGAGGACCATGTCAAAGCATCTATCCTAAATAGATAATTCTGCTCAGTATTTACTGAGGAGAAGGTAGGGCAGGGCCCACAGCTTAGCACCATGGACATGGAGGAGAGAGGTATGCACTAGTCCCTTCACAAAAAAAGGGTTCTGTAAGAGCTTGATAAGCTCAGGGTGGACAAGGTAATGGGACCTGATGGCATACATCCCAGGGTACTAAAAGAGATAGGATGGTACTAGTAGAACCATTATCAGAACTGTTTAGTGAGTCTCTGAGCACAGGAGAGGTCCCAGAAGACTGGAGAAGGGCTCATGTGATCCTGATCCACAAGAGTGATAGCAGAGAGGAGGCAGGGAACTACAGACCAGTCAGTCTTATCTCAGTAGTGGGCAAGATTATGGAGACACTCCTTAAGGAAAGGATAGTGCAACACCTGGAATCTATAGGAGCACAGAATCCAAGACAGCATGGGTTTACAAAAGGAAGGTCCTCTCAAACTAATCTCATAAATTTCTTTGAGTAGGTAACCAGAGTGGTGGACCAAGGGGGAGCAGTTGATGTTGCCTACCTTGACTTCAGCAAAGCTTTAGATACTGTTCCACATAGAAGATTGATTAATAAGCTGGGTAGGCTCGAGGTGGGTCAGACGGTCAACTGGGTGGCAAACTGGTTGATGAGCAGAAAACAGAGAGTGGTGGTAAATGGTATACAGTCAGAAGAGATACAAGTCACAAGTGGGGTACCTCAAGGATCAGTCCTGGGGCCAGTCCCCTTCAATATCTTCATCAGTGACATTGCAGATGGACTGTAGGTTAAGGTTTTTCTGTTTGCAGATGACACTAAGATCTGCAACAGAGTAGATGATCCAGATGGGGTGGGCAGAATGAGAAGAGATCTGGATAAACTAGCAAAATGGTCAGAAGAGTGGCAACTAGGGTTTAATGCAAAGAAGTGCAAGATCATGCACATAGGGAAGAGAAACACTGAAGCCACCTATAGGCTGGGAGCAGAGTTGCTGGCAGTCACAAGGGAAGAAAGAAACGTGGGCGTCATCATCACCAATGACCTGAAATCATCCAAGCAGACCATTAAATTAGTAGGTAAGGCTAGAGGGATATTAGGGTGTATTAGTAGGGGTATCACAAGTTGGAAGAGGGAGGTAATAATCCCTCTTTACAAGACGCTGGTTAGGCCCCATCTGGAGTATTGTGTGCAGTACTGGAGGCCACACCTTCACAAGGACATTAACCAAATTGAGGCAGTGCAGAGAAGGGCAACCAAAATGGTGCAGGGACTGCATCAGAAAACATATGAGGACAGATTAACTGAGCTCAATATGTATACCCTAGAGCAAAGGAGGGAGAGAGGTGATGTGATTGAAACATTCAAACACCTTAAGGGCATTAACAAGGTGAAAGAGTCTAACATATTTCAATATAAGAAAAATAGCAGGACAAGAGGACACAGCATGAGAATAGAGGGAGTCCGATTAAGGGGTAATGTGAGGAAGTTCTTTTTCACAGAGAGGGTGGTGGATGCATGGAATGGCCTACCTCAGGAAGTGGTGGATATGAATACAGTGCAGAGCTTCAAACAGGCATGGGATAGGTATAAGGGAGCAATACAGATGAGTGTGAATAGATAGGCCATTGACAGAGCAAAGGCCAATGTCACATTCATAAGGTAGAAAAAGAAATGGGTAGACTGGATGGGCCTTGCAATCCTTATCTGCCGTCAATGTCTATGTTTCTATATTTCTAACTTTCTAATCTGGTGTGTGCAAAATTTGTGTAGTGGGCATAATGAGATCCATGGGGCCCCATTTTCATATGTTAGCACTGACACAGTTTACATACTCTCATGCTAACTGCAGCCCAACCACCTACAGTACATCTGTCACTTGTTGGCTGTCTGCAATCAAAACCAGTTGGATCCAGCTGAAGGAGAAATAGAGTGATACTATTTTTGAACCTCTTTGTAAATGACAGATAAAGAAAATAACAAACGAAGTGAGAAATGATAATATAACTAATATTCCGGTAACACATACATTTGTGCAATAATAACAAACTAAACATGCTTATTGAATCTGCTTTTGGGTTGGTCTAATAGTTCATTTTTCTCAATCCTATTGACTAATGCAGCTAGGTGTTGTGCTTGTTTATCTTGTGTTTCTTCCAAAAGAAGTTTGGCTTCCTTATATGAAGGGAATGACAGACGATGCTGGTAAATCTCACTCATCAGTTCATCAACATATTTTACATGGGAGGAAAATGGCAAATCAGTAAATACAACATGAACATTGACAGCAATTTGGCAGCCTTACATTATTCTATGAGGAATGCACTCAAAAGTTATAATTCAAAGACAACTTCAGCTAGTACCCTAATTCCGACATATACCCATCCCCATCACTTTTCTCGTGATATTACCTTTCATCTTTCTCACAACCACCCCACCACCACCACTACTGATTCCTCCATGATGGGTATAAGTGTAGGAAATATGCCCACCCTATTGACTTCTGTAAATTTTCTAGTCCATCAACATGTTGAAGTTGCACTGTGTGAGAAAGGTGGTTGCTTTATGCTGCCTGTGTGGCACTCAACAAGTGGATCCCAATCCCTCCCAGGTGCAAACTTGGATAAACGTATTTTTTTTCTGTTGTATGCTTGTCATGTGGGCCATAACTGAACTTACATACATCCAATGAATGTATCACTAAGAGGCACTGGTCCAAATATTTTTATTTTTATTTTTATTGCTTTTTTTTTTTTTAGGAGGGGGCATGATGATACATGATGGTTAGATGGTGTGGGCATTATGGTTTACTAGCCCAAGGAACACATTAATGTTAATTGGGCACTCTGTGTTCTTCCACTCTAATGTATGCATTAACTCGTTTATTTACCTTCCTTTCATCCAAGAAGTGTTATCAACACAGCACAAAGCACACTCTAAACTGTCTTACTGCAATTATAAAATTGGTACTGATACTTTTCTCTGACGGTGGTTAAAAAATACAACGCACACAAAAATAAAGTAACATTACATTTTTTATGATTTATGTACTGAATGTTAATCCATACTGACAAAATAGTCCAAACATATCATAATTTGCCATGCCTTCTTAATTGTGGATACAAAGTACATCCTTACATATATATATTTTTTCAAATTGTTGTTAGAAAGGATTATGAAGGCAACAAACATTAAATTATTATGTTTGACTTTTACTTACATGGCTTAGCTGAATGTTTTAAGTATTTATATGTTGCAGCTGTGTATGTGGTGTCATTCAGGGATGTGTGGTTAGTATTGATTTTTCTGTGAATGGGCTGTTCAGTATCTATACAGTGCAGTGGTATAAGATAACAGCATGGTCAAAGATGGACCTCTGCATATCATACTTTACAAATTTTGAAAAAGTCAATACCAGTATGAGTAATAGACTTCATCAGAATGCATATGAGCTCATCGGACATTCAAATAACATGCATGTCAAGTATGTGAACATTTATGTGCAGTTTTCCACTTAGTGACACCTACATCAGGGCACACAGAAGTGTTCCACTACAGTGTAACATTCCATGGGTGCATGCATCAGGAATGACCAATTGTAGACTAGTCTGCCTGACATCAGTGGCAGAAAAGTTAATGATTTCACTTCTGAAGGAAAGGATTGTGGAATACTTTGAATCAAGTGGGTTAAAAGACCGGGGTAGCATGGTTTCACAGTATGGACAGCATGTCAAATGAATCTGTTAGATTTCTTTGACTGGTTGTAAAAGGGTTTAGATCAGTGTGGGGCAGTGGACATGCTTTTCCCAGATCTCAGTAAAACTGTTGACTCTATTCCTGGCAGTAAACTAGTAAGCAACCAGGGTAGCTTAGGAGTTGATCCAAATGTGATAAACTGGACTACAGTACTTGTGCAGGTAGGCAGGGAGAAATGTACAGACTGGATAGGCTAAGTGGGCCATATCTGCTGTCAAATTCTATGTTTATGTTTCTATGTGAAAGAATGTAATGTATTCATATTCATCAATACCAGAAGCTGGTTAATTAACTCAATACAGACAGGCTAGTGCCAAATATCGTACATAACAGAAAAACAAAAAAACAAACAAACAAAAGGCCCGCATTGCAGGTGTCACATTTGATAAGTCACAATGAAGCAAGGGAATACCATTAGACTTGTAAAAGAATACAAATGTGACAAATAAGATGGCAGTATAGGAGGAGTGAACAGAATTTTAAGGGGGACAGGAATTGGAGACAGTCTTAAATACTGATTTCATTCTTTAAATAACATTGCGTCAGCACAGAGTATGCTGTAAATCACAGACATTGTCAGTTACGCATCAGTGGTTAACAATGTACAAATTATCAACTAAAATAATATACATTACTTCATGATTTAAAGAATACTAGATAATATAAATACATACCATTGCTTCAGATACAGTATTTATATCTACAGGATTTACGTGTCTGGTTTGTAAATTCATCTTATACTGTATGAACATCTCTGAGTTGGAAATGCATCCTTTTTTTAGATATAGCTTCTTATAAACACATAAACATGTAATATGAGGATTTACTGTGAAATCATTGTCATCAAAGTAATCTTCACATATTGTTGTCCTTTCAAAAGGTTTCTAGCTACTATCCCTATCGCAAAACAGCTTTCACTTCTAACTTCCTGTTCTGGAAATTTGTAAAATGCCCTTCCACCATCCTCAGTATTCTGACATTGTGATGCCACACATTTTAGCATTTTGCTTTTTGAAGTGTTGCTTTTACAATGTATGTAATTTCACAATAAATATTTTCATAAAGTAAGGTGCAGGATATGATGCTGGATTCTGCTTATCCTATGAACAACTATATTTAAAAACTAGTTTAATTTCATTGTCAATACATGTTAACTTTACAAATATGAAATGACTCTAAAATTTCAAACATCCATGAACTATATCGGTGTATATACTTCATGTTATAAACATGCATAAAATGCAACTATAAGCCCACCAGGGGTACTGAAGTGGTTGAAATGATAACCGGCTGTAGTTGTTGTAATATGGTTATGTACTACTGTCTATCACATAATACCCATATTCATATATAAACATAATGAAAAAGATATTCTGTACAACTACATACAAGAGGGGGCACCTATCATCAAGAATATTATTATTTGGGCGAGGGTTAGCAATCAGGGGGAAGGGGAAAATCTTAGGGCCTGGAACTTGTGGGGAGGGACTGGAATTCACACACTGAATGTTGAGGAGCCCTGGGACGGGGGAGCTGTGGCTTTGGCTTGTGACTGAAGGTGAGGTAGATAGGGGGTTTCTTGGGCTGTGTCCTGTTACACTGTCACCATCCAGTATGATGAGCTAATGCCCAATTCTGCGAATCATGCCTAGTGGTGGCCTGAGGCCGTGGATGCCAACCTCCTAGTGGAGGGACAGCCATAGCCATCAGTGTCAGAGACTGAGGGTAGCATTGCCCTGAACTATGAGCACTGGAGTTATTTCTGCCATTTGTTTATGCACTCACTATCAGAGTGTGGCTGCCTCTGGTGAGTGGCAATCAGTAGGGACCCCATGCACATGATTTCTCAGGACTGTAGGGCAGCAGAGGGAGAATCTGATGACTCGCTGTGCTATTTGTTTCCAGGTGGGAATGAAAGACCTCCAGCACTGGATCAGGTCTGTGGAGTAGTCTTGAAAAGAAATGCTATGGCCTTGCCAGCTAAGTGGGCCCTTTATCCTCTCCAGGCAGATGTTTTCTTTCACTGGGAAGCACAACAGCTTAGCTAGGATTGGTCTCAGTCTTGAACCAGATAGTGACTTTGGGGCCAAAAAATTGTAGACCCTCACAATGTCAATCAGAACACAGTTCAGGGCATTCTGTATGTCCAGGATGGCAGACTGTGGCAACCTAGCCACTTTGTTTCTCACAACCCCCTCTGGGAACCTGACAAACCTTATATTATTCTGTTGTGCCTTGTTTGACAGACTGTCAACATAATAGGGTGGATACCTAATGGTGGAGGCCTTCTCGCTCAGTCTCCCGTTCATGTAAGCTCTTTGCAGATAATACTAAAATCTACAATAGGGTGGATGCTTAACAGGAGGTGAAAAGAATGTGGAGAGACTGAAGAATATTTGAGGAGTGGTCAAGGACATGGCAGCTGGGTTTCAATGTGGAAAAGGAAAAATCAAGTAGTTAGGGCACAAAAACCCAGAGGCAGAGTACAGAATGTGAGAAAAGGTAGTAACGGTCACCAAACAGGATAGGGACCAGGGAGTAGTTATATCTGGTGACCTCTAGGTGGTAACACAGTGTGACAAGGCAGTGTGTAAGCCCAGTGGGATGTTGAGTTGTATAGGGAGCGGTATCATCTCCATGACCTTTGGCACTAGACAGAGACTTTCTAAATTCCCCCCATCATAGTGCTGCATTAGTAAAGCCCATTGACTGCCCTGCCCACCCTGGTCTGACCCTAAATTTATAGGTCTCCCAGGGTCACTTGACCTACCACTACTCAGTTACAAAGTTCCCACTTTGCCATTTGTTGCTTATGCCTTGTGACCACAAGGAGTCACTACTGAGCAGTTCACTGCTACTGCCTCACTGTTCCCTTCACCTCCACCTTCCCCTTCACCTGACTTCTATTTCCTACTGATCCTTCTTTAATCCCACTATCCCCATAGTATTTTCCCTCCTGCTCCTCCTGGGTTTCAAACCCTCGACCCTCTGTGACAGAAGCGACCACCCTACCACTGTGCTAAATGCGGGGTACAAAATTAGGTTAGTTATTTATTAGATTCAATCACTTTACTCTTTCTGCCTCCTAACTACCTAATCACCTGCCCTCCCCCCCCATTCCTCACACACTCATTGCAGAGGTTGACTTATCTGCTCCCCCTCACCCTCATTTTCATCCAAGCTTACAGCCAATACACTAGTGGAACTGTCTCCAGGCCAGCACTGTGGACTATATCTTTTCTGCTCCCACTTATTTTACTCCTGTTATTTATGTACCCTGCTGTCCCTAAATGTCCTACACCTATATCCACCACCCACCTACCCACCCCTTCACCTGATGGACATAACGCCACCATCAAGCACCCTAAGTGCTCCATCTACCCAACAACCCAAACCACCCCTATCGGGTTGGGTAAAAGTGCATTCAAGGCCAGCTCTAACCCTTCTTCTACTATCGCACCTTACCTCACTTCCCATGCCGTCACCTAAATATATGCCTCCATGCATCCAGTTGTCTGCAAACCCAAACTTCTCAAACTTATGTTCTTTTGCAATGCCCTAATACTCCTACTGCTCTCAGGTAATGTACAATCCAACTCTGGCCCCCCTCAGCGACCTCATATCAAATCCATTAACTCCAGTGGTCTTAAGATTGCCTTCCTTAACATCCGGAGTCTACTACCTAAACTTGACCAGCTGCAAGTTTGGGAACAATAGCACAAGCCAGATGTCCATGCCATTGCCTAAACCAGGCTCTCCCCCAAAACTTCCAACCCCGCTGCTGCTCGGGATGGGCATACCCTCTTCAGAGCTTCAGAGCAGACAGGCTTGAGAATAAAGGGGAGGTGCTAATTACTTATCTGACACACTTCAGGGTCATGCCCTTCCATCACTGTCCGATGGGAATAGTGCTCAGGCTGTCATAGTCAAAATATCCCTGGGTAGCAAACGGCAGTCACTCTTTGTGCTATCAATATATATATATATATGGCAAACAACTCTGTTTAATGCATCAGTTAGGGTTGTTCCACAGTGACAAAAGCGAGGAAATTCGATGTTAGGGTTGAAACCCCCTTTGCACCCCTCCAGCCCACCCCCCAACTGGAATCGGGGTGCATGTTGGTGTCATCGGCCCTAACTCTAACCCCATCACATGTGGAAAGAAGCTGAGGAATAGGAGAATGGGGTGAGAGTTAGGACCAATGACCCCAACACACACCCCAATTCCAGTTGGGGGGGGTGGGCTGGAGGGGTGCAAAGGGAGTTTCAACCCTAACATCGAATTTCCTCACTTTTGTCGCTGTGGAACAACCCTAACTGATGCATTAAACTGAGTTTTTTGCCTCTAATTTCCCTTCTTTTTGAGAATGATAATGAGAATTAGTGAATGTAATGCGGGGGTGGGAGCGCGGGCCCCGCACTCCCAGCACATGATGTCTTGTCACATAGTAACATTGTGCCCACAAACGCAAATCGTAATGTGCATGGTGACGCAAAGCGAAACAGAAAGAGAAACAGTACTGTGGACAGAAATGTTAAAACAAGCAAACGCAACTACAAATGAAAACGCACATGGTGGCATAGACGTGAACAGTAAGTGAAACGGGTACGGAACCGCAAGCGGAAACAGTAATGGTAACAGTAATGTAAGCGCACAGGCTGGTTTTCCGCAAAAGCTGCACAGAGAAAGACAGTGAGTACAAAGAATGTATGCAAAATAAGGACTCTCAGAACAGAAAATGAGGACTTGGAATAGTTAATTGCTTATATCTCAGGAACCATAGGACATAGAAAAAAAATGTAAAAGTCATATGAATTATCACTTTCCTGGCTAGTTTTGTACTTAGCCCTCACTAGGGAGCTAAGCATTTTTCCAACGAAAAGTCCGTATCTCACACCGATTCCGAGATACGGGCCCTGAAAGGTGTGGCGAACGCCGTAATGTGATCCTATGGGAAAAAAACAGAAGTTCTGAGTGCCATAACTTTGCCTCCCTGTAATATTTTTTCACCAAACCACTGGAAGGCACATCTGTGTGATGTTGGCTGTGTTCCCTGCAAATTTCAGCTCAAAAGACCAAACCGTTATTTTGCAGCAGGGCGCCAAATGATTGCTGCAATGCGTCGTACGCTGTAATGTTATCCTATGGGGAAGAGCATCAACTTTGGAGTACCGTACCTTTTCCGCCATGTAATATTTTTTCAACAAAATACTGAAAGGCACATCTGGAGATGTTGGCTGTGTTCCCTTCAAATTTCAGCCCAAAAATCCAAGTCGTTCTTTTGCAGCGGGGTGCCAAAGAATTGCTGTCATTTACAGCCACAAAGTATTGCTGCAATTTGCGGCTTTCTCAAATTCATTCGACAGTGTCACAAGTGCGAAAGTACTTTGTGAAAGTACTTTTTCCAGAAATGTGAAAAACATATTTCTGTGGTGTTTTACCCCAAAATAAAGACATGGCTAGCATCCTCAGGGTCCGACTAGGTGAATACAAAAAGAATTAGGTTACTAGAGGGTCCCAAATTTAAATGCCAAGCATTTTTCTGATCACCAACTGAAAACAAAATGGTGGATTTGCGACAGTAAAAGGGCCATTTGTGAAATTAAAAACTGCAATTGCAACACTGTCAAACTTTTTGTTAACTTTTCCCATTGACTTATAATGGGAACTTGTTTTTTGAATAACTTTTGAACTGTGAAATGTGCTACTATCACAAGATATTGCTTGCGTGTGCACACAAGCCAACATAAAAAGGGGGAAGGGGGAGCTTTAGCTGGCTCTACTCCTCTGCTCTGCCTAATTCACTCCCCATGGGAAGTGTAGAGGGACTTGTAGTAGGCACTTGTTATGATGCAGTTAGTTTCTGCAACTCCATGAGTGGATTTCCCTGGGTGTTACATAAAACTATCATATGGTGTTCAGCCTGCTGCCTCTGGAGACAGTAAGATAGCAGCCTCAAGGGTTTCTCTCCTTCTTCCCTGAACCTGTGTTGATTCCAGAGTAGAGCTAGCTCATCCTTTCTGGACAACAGGGTATTTAACTGTAATTTGATGCCCATTATCTCAGCAAATAGAGGTGTCTTCCACACCATTCGGTGGAATGACAGTTTTTAACCACAGTTTCAAACTTCTTAAATTTCACCGTCAGTAAAGTGAGTTCTGCCTCCCTTGCTTTGCACCTAGGAGATGCAAACTGTATTATGTGTCCCCTCATAGTGCCCTCGTAGGCCTCTCACAACATGGAGGAGGAGGAAGCTCATTATTATTGTTGGTTTGGAAATACTCTGAGGTGGTGAGAGACACCTAGGACAGAAATGATCTGTCCTGTAATTGTAAGGGATCATGTCTACCGAACAAAGAGTGAGGAGACTCTGGGCAATAGATCAGTAACAGGGAGATGGGTACATGGTCAGAGATAAAAATAAGTTCTGTAGCCGACTTGATGTAGGCATGTAGCAGATGGGGGATGTGCAAGTCCATCAGTGCATCGGAGGAGCTACTACTTGCACTGCTGACAACCCGTGTTCAGGAGACAGCGCAAAGCATCAGATGGTCAGCCAGGGGGAGGTAGGATGAGCATCTAACAGACAGTTCTCCTCCTACAGGGGGAGGTCATGGTACCCTGGCAAGTCGATGCACCCAGTGGAGGCTGGGTGTACAACAATCAGGGTCACTCTTCAGAGGGGAGGCAATAGCAGACATCTGTAGATTGGGTTTGGGAGCACACCCAACATATGCTGACATCTTTGCACTTCTACACCTCCAGGGGAGACGACAGACACAAGGGAAAACTCTGTATGGCAGCACATTATGACAGCCTTCGCCCCTACGCTGAGTGCTGCCATGGCCATCCTTGGGACCGTACATGGTGAATTTTGGTCTCCCCTCTGGGTCCCCACCATAAGGGGTAAACTGCGGGCCATGGTCCTGATGGAGAGGCGGGATGTTGGGTGATGCTGGTGTTGGTGTGCAAAGGCACTTAGTCATGGAATATTCCCACCTGCAGCACAGAGACAATCAGGGTTAGAAAAAAAACCAATGTAGCAGATAGGGAAGCCCAGACAAAAATTGGTCTGATCATGGAGCATATCAGGCATATATGAGTGGTCCCTAATGCCTGGGTATAAGATCCTCTAAATATTCCATAAGGAGGGATTGGACGTCTTGGGCCAGATTCCAAAATGCTCCCTTGGAGTGACACAAGTTGTTATGCTCCAGGGATGTGGCAATACCCAGGAGCACCAGGGACCCTGTGCCAGATTCTGCCAAAAAGCAGGGACCCAGCGCCAAAATCTCTTGGTTTGCTTCAACTGTGGATCAGCACCAAGCCATCAGCATATGCTGCAAGGATCTGTCTCCTCTCTCGTCAGTGCAACAAGGGATGGGCAGCATTAGTGGTGGTGGTGAGGGGGATATCCACATGCCTGGAGGGGGTGTGGAGGCAGGAGAGGCATGCAAGGGAGCCTAGGGTGAGTTGGTGTGACAGCAAGGAGGTCAGGGATTGGTTTAGCACCAGGCAGGGTTCATATGCTTATGTCTTATATATACGGAGGCATATGCACCCCACCGGGTACCAAAGCAATCCCCTGGCTCCCTGCTGCCCCACCAACCCACCCTATGCCTCTTGCCCTCAGTCCCTCACCCACATGCAACTATCCACCCACTGTGTGCCACACTGGCGCAGGAGGCTTAGACCACCTCCTGGCAGGTCTAGTAGGAGCCCTTGCTTTCTGACCAAGGTGGGGCTTTGAAATTAAGGGGAGTGGGGAATGTAGCAGCCCCGCAATGGTGCAAGCCCCTTGTGACCCAGAATACCCAGATGCAGCTCACAAGGATGGCGCAGTGCCCATTTGGTGCAGCAGCTTCATATTCTGGCGCAGACTGCATACCAGAAAAGGGAATGCCGCAGACTATAATGCAAGGTACAACTTGCATCATTGCTCTTTGACACAAGCACCTTGCATTGGATGTAACCATTTTGGAATCAGTCCCCTTATCTGTAACCATTTGGGCTGCTTGATGGTGTGCTTCCCCAAAAGATGATGAGCAGTTCACCAAAGGATCAAGGGTAATATTAAAATGCCTCCTCCGCCAGACAAGGGATCCCCTGTTCTATGCAATCCACAATGGCATGCATCAGGGAGTTAATGAAGGAGAGAGAATCAGTGTCAGGGTTGCAAATGAATTTCAGAACGAGTAGGCCCTCATGGTTGGACATTGAAAGGAGTAACCTATCTTCCTGTCCATCTGAGAGCTTCTTCTGTAAGCTCCATTTCAAGTTCTTGTGTATCAGAATAGACACATCTTATTTGGGGGAAGGAACACAACTATGTGCCTCAAATCCTACACACTCACTGCATAGTTTCTGTGTCTCCACTTCTGTGAATTTTGTTTCCTGTAATGGTGATCTGGCATTTAGTTTATTTTTTCAACCAGAAACAAGTGCCTGAGGGAAGTGCTCCAGTAATCGCCCTGCAGAAGTCATGGACTGCAGTCATGGTTTCCTCCTCCCTGCTAGAGGTGTATGAAAGAGATTATTTCTGCCTAGAATTTCCTTGAAATCTGACGACTTTTGCAGAAGTTTCCAAGCTTCCACATGAAGCAGATTGAAAAACTTTGGAATGTTTTGGATGAAATTTGCCCTGTTCTGCTCAGATATAGGTGGAAGGAAAACAAAAAAAAACACTATTCCTTGAATCCAGTGCCACCCCAAGCCCTGCCTGGAAAAAAATAATTATTCCCTGGTGGCTAGTGGTCCCTCCCCCCCACCTGATAACCACCTAACCTATAACTGAAAAAGCCCTGGTGGCTAACAGTCCATCTCCCCCCACCTGATCACCCTCCCGACGTGTCTAGTAGTCAGTGTAACCCCAACCATCCCTATCTCCCGTATAGTATTATAAACAATTTTTCCCTGGTGGCCTTGTGAACCACCCTCCCTTTCACTGATCCCCAGTCCATGAATTAAAATGTTATTCCCTGGTGGTCTAGTGCACCCCCACCCCCCAGCCCAGCAGGTAGTGTCCCAACTCTTCATTCCCCCCATCCAGAACCCTAGTGGGTGACTGGCACAACCCTGTTCTTTACGCCATGGCTGGGCCACCCAAGGAGCTGTCAATGAATACTCACATGCTTGTGCAAGCACACGCTCATTCATTGACAGCTCAGTGGACAACCTGGCTGGCAGAGAGTGAAGGGCTGTGCTGGTCATCTTCTCTGTTTCTGGATCGGGGAGTGGGGTGGTGGGACACCTACTGCTGGGAGTGGGGGGCAGGGGCTAGACCTGGGAATAACATTACAATTCAGGACTAGGGAGTTGGGATGGAGGAGGGTTCAATAGGCCACCAGGGAAACAAATGTTTATAATACTATAGATAGGTGACAGAGATGGGGTTACACTGACTACTAGACACATTGGGTGGGCAGCTGGGGCAGGGACCCCTAGTCACCAGGGCTTTTGTCTCATGGATGATGGGGTGGGGAGGAGGGACCACTAGCCTCTAGGGATCTTTTTACTAAATGTCAGGCAGGAGATTGGGTTGGGTGGAGGTACCTCTAGCCACCAGGGATTTTTAAATTACATCTCGGGTGGGTGATTGGATTGCATGTCAGTTTGCATCTGTATCTTCCCCCTCGCTCACGGCTGAAAATAGGCAGAATAGCCTAGTCCTCTTTACATGGTCAACAAAAACTAAATAAATAAATAAAAGTTACCAGTTTTATCAGGCTGGAATAGTATGAGCTGGAGTACTGTATGAGCTGGTGTACTAGGGGTTTGTAAAACTATCTGTGATTATTTTCTCACTGTGTCACTGTGAAAATGAGGGATAGCAGGTATGTTGCTGACTAATATTCCCTAGAGTCACTCCCCAGGCTAAGGGCCTTTTGTGCATTGCGAGCACTTATTGCACCCCATCCTCATCCTGCAATTAGTCAGATCCTCACATGTGGGGCCATCCCCTTTCATTGGGTTTCTGTGTACTTTCATGTAGTACTAGATGGAGGACTGCATGCTAGAGACTCCCCCTGTTTGCAGGGATACTATTTAAATGGAGCTGACAGATGGTTACAATGTTACATAGAGAATAATGGATGGATAGCTGGTTATAATGAGGATTTTACACACCCCCGAAGGGTGGGATGCCATATAAACCCTGAGAGTGAAGTTCGAGGGGTTTATGAAGACATCCCACCTGAGGGTGTGTGTAAAATCCATGTTTTTTAACAAGCTACCCATCCATTATTTTGTATAATTTCTGGTTTGTATTTTTTTGCCTGCTCGAGTTGCATTTGTAGTAGTACAAGTGGATGGAGTGTTTAAGTAAATGAACTTTTTATTGTTTGTAATAACATTCAGAACGTTAGGAAATTTTTCAAGGTGGACAAAACCATACTTTAAAATGTGATGTTTCAACTTTAAAATACAAAGTTTCAACTTACAGTACAGTTGTAGTGTCATCTGGCACATACGAACCAGGAAGTCAGATCGGAATCGGCAACTTGCTCCGCAACAGATAAAAATAATGTTATTTAAATAAGGTAACTAAAAGCAATTAGTATGCCTAAGTTTAGAATAAGCAGGGTTTTTAAATACAGTTGAAAGTTTCTACATCTTCTTGGATCTTTTTATTTTTCTTTGTGATGTTACTATGGTGATTAGTGTCTTGTTTGAAGGTCTTGTGTTACCTCGAAGAGCGCGAGAGTTTAGTATGTGTTAGGGATCTTGTGAAATTTTAGTAAGTAGGTGAAAGTAAATGGACTTTAGTCGTCCTCTTCATTGTCATCCAGCACCAGGGGTCTTTACCTATTTTTGGAGGTGGGCAGTTGTGACTGTGAGCAGCAAATGCTATAGTTTAAGGTATGTGTGGCTCGTGCTGCTGAAGGGAGAAAGCCGGCACATGAATGTCGTTAATAACCAGCTGGTTATAATGACAGAATTATAACCATCTTTCTCTATGGAAAAAAATACAAACCAGTTATTATATAGACATAAATGTATCCCTGGATTCTGTGCCCGTCACTCAAGAGTTTCATCTATTCATGTTTACCATTGATTTGTTGTTAGAATTTACATTATTCCTTACAGGAAGTTTATCCCACTGCCGGCAGAGTATCTGTTTCTGTTTCCCATGGATTATTTACCAGCACAGGTGAGACACCATCAGTGTCTACTGGGTCACTCCTTACTATCACACTCTCCTATGGCCTCTCCCATTAATACCACCTCTTTATTGCTGATATGTTTTTGTTATACATGGAGTGCACATGAGAATTTATTTGTTTGGAGTATTACTACCAAATAAATATTTACAAAGGAGCATGTGGTTATGTCACTGCATGAAAACCCAAATACTGAAATACAGAGGCTGGAATAAAGCAAAGAATAATGTAAAATGATAACACCATTGAAGCAAATGTGTGTAATTAATTTGACAATGCACATAGGCTAATGAGCACTGAAAAAATATAAGTGGCATATAAAAGTCCATCAGAAGCTCACTGTCAGATTAAAACATGTAATGAGTTGCATGCTTATATATATATCTAAGAGAAAAACATGATGTGAGTCATCCCTGAATGAAGCAGATGAAGGGGGTTACAGAGATCATACAAACTACAACAGTGAATCACACGCAATTCCTAAAATGTGTGCCACAGATATAAAATGCCAAATTTAACTAAATATATAATGGGGTGCATCCTTATTACACATAATATTATGTTTAGATGTTATTTGTTTGGTGACATATAACTGTGAGAACAAGGGATTAGGAAAACATGCAAATGTGCTTCCTTAGATAACAGGTTTGTGCACTAAATTCTAAATGGCACAGACAGTGACATACATTATCAATAGATTATGGTTTCATGTCATAATAGCGATCGCAAAATAGTGATCATTATTATGGCGTGTGTATATCGCCGAAAAGCATATCAAATAACAATTCTCGGCCCCACTTCTGAGGAACACTTAGTGTTTGCAGGGCGCTGCCACTACCTCCCTCCTCATGAGGGCTTTGCCCCCCCCGCTTTAGATTACCAACCCAGGGGTGCATGTTGAGGAGGGGTAAAACTCGGTCCAGAAAAAGCAGCCGCAAACAGCAGTAAAATATTCTCCCCCAGTCCGGCACGATCCCAGTGCCTACTGCACCAAGGCCAGTCACCCTCACCACCACATCACAGGGCTGGTTTCGCTGCAGCAGGCTGTCCTCCCTACCCAAACCCTCTTTCCTATCCCTCCCCTCCACCTTCCTATCCCTCTGCTTCCGGTCGCTCTCCTCACTGTTCCATCGCTACCCTTGCAGGGAAGCTCATGATGGTAGCATTAAAAATTCTGTAGCTGTTTTTGCAGTCACTCATTTTTAATCATTATCATCACTGGCTACCACAGATCATCGTTATCAATAGATCAAAGACAGTAAAATATTTTGCTAATCCACTAAAGAAAACCACATATGGAGACTTCTACAGTTTGCCAGTGATGGTAGCCACAATAACCTAAGCACCTGATTATTTGTGTTACATTACTTTCTGACAGTAAACTGATTATGGGGACATACAGTACCATTAGGTTTTTTCATTTATCAAGGTTACTTATGTATAAAACATTTTGTAATTAAATTATAAATTGATATGAAAAGTAGTGGATGGGATTCATAGACTGACAGCATATTTGTGATATCTATTTAAATTTGTTTTTATGTTTCTGTTAGAGTGTGACAGTACATATATCCCAACTTATTAGAAACAGTACTCCTTGTCAAACATACAGTAGACAAATACAGACATAAACTGTAACAAACTAGTTTGTTTTACAATTTCTGAACCAAGTGTAACTGTCATTCTATATCAAATAGCCTAAGAATCTTTTTACACAGAGTACAGAATGACCATAACTGCCATTTTGGTAAATCGTAATCATAATAACTATTTAGCATACAGGTGATAGACACATTAGCATACTCCATCTAAAAATGCACCTACCAAATTTAAAATATTTATGGCTAATCTGTCACATAAATCAAACACACTGGTCAGTGAAAGCCATAAGGCAGACTGACCACAATGTGATACAGGAGTCTGTTTCATCATGTTAGAACAGCATGCACACAGAGCTGAAAATCAGAAAAAAAAGATTGATGCATTTCACAGAAAAGATCAGACTGCCAAATTCATACCGTGCTAAAGAACTTTCTTAAACTTAACAAAAACAGATTGAAAATGACACAGACAAGGCAATCGAGGATTCCCATCTTTATTAGAAACAAAATATGAGGTAGAAAACTTTTCCCCCATCTCCTTTAATAACCTGTTGTACCTCCCCCGTACTAATGCACCTATCTCAGCTCTCTCTGTCTGTCATCCTTGGCAGCATCAGTCTGTGAAAATTCCCTGACTCATCCTGGTACACCATCATCCATGCCTTGATACAAAGCCTTATAGTACTCCATGAAATGTTCTAAGATCTTGAGAGAATGCAGTCCAATAACTCTGTCATCTTTAGGTTTAATTTTTTAACATATCTTTCTGCCATATCTTTTTTCAACCTAAATGCAAGAAGCCTACTCACCCAATTCTCATGTTCATAATATTGTTGATCTTTATACCATAATTTGCCTCCTATTTTTCTGTCTCATAGATCCAGTAATTCTTGCCTTACATTTGTTATGTTCCTCCCTAGGGGTCAGAATCATGAAGGGTGATGCTGGGCTTGCATCAGGCCCTGTGTCAAACCTGGTAGCTGGAGCAGCCACGCTGCAAACTGTCACAGACTGCACCTGATTCAAGAAGACTGGGTGCATTTATGACAATTTTTCTGATTTACAGCAGCTTGCACTTAATATTTGGTATAAGACCCATAAAAAAAGGTGCCTGAGATTTCTGCAAGCTAGACCAGAAAAAGCTGGTCTAGCTTGCAGCAGTGAGATCAAGAATCCCAATTGCTGATCAGGGAATACGTCAAGCCCAGTGCACCATATGTCCAGTGCACCCGGGACTTGCGGCATTCTCAGGACTTCTTAGAATGAGGCCGCAGGTCTCTTGTGGGCTTTGCTTTATGTGCCTGTTCTAACTCTCTAAATTAGTTTTCTAAGTTAGTTTGAATCTCTTTGGATTATTTTTTCTTTGAGTAGGCATATGCAATTACTATCCCTTAGAGTTTTACCTTCAATGCATCCCAGATCCATTTTTGTTCACTGCCCAACCCCCTATGACATATTAAATAACCTTCTATTTATCTTCAGTTAGCATTTTAACATTTTGATCATTCAGCAGGGAAGAGTTCATAGGCCAAAATGTGAACTTGACTCAGTCCCCAGTATATAATTATAAGGTAACTGCCGCATGATCTGTTTTAACTATAGGGTGTATAGCACAACCTCTGAATCTATACAGGTCTGTCTTGTTTCCCAAAACATAATCTATTCAAGTAAGTAAGAGGCTTATTAGAGAAAGGAAGTAACGTTCTGCAAACCACATCGAAGCTCACACCAAGTATCTACAATCTTAGACTTCCTTATTCCTTCTTGAACCTTTTTATTCACCTGTTTGTTAGTAGCTGCATTTCCAGAAGATCTCTGCATACCTAGGTTCACTACACAATTAAAATCTCCTCCCAGTATAGTCACCCCTTCAGGGAGTGCTGCCACCTTTGCAATGACATTGGACCTGTCTTTGAAGGCCTGTCAGAGTGACACAAGTTGTACCAAACCCCCACTTGTGGCAAAGCCAGTTGCACCAGGAACTCTGCACTGGATTTTGGTAGATTATGGGTCCTGGTATCAAACTCCTTCTAGCTGCTGCAAGCATGCTGCTGTGTTGAACTGATAGTATACAGGAAAGGTTTCATGGAAGCTACTGTCAGCCCAGAGCACTGGATGATCCAGCCCCAACACACACAGTCCTGGTACAGGAGCTGCCCACAGTGCCATGACCACACACGAACATGTGAGATATGAACATATGAAACTGCCAGCAGAAACAGGCCACATGGTCTATCAAGTCTGCTTGAATGTGCAACTAGCACCCTTACTTTGCAGCTGTCCCACACATGTCCCACCACCATGCCCTGCAAACCAGTACCAGTAAGGTGGCCCATGGGACCCTCATCCCCTGCCTGACCAAGGAGTAAGACAGTGAGCATGAGGCAAATGCAGGACACAGCCACACAGACAGGCAGGTGCAGTACCCAATGGAGACCAGGGTGTGACAGCAGCAGGGACACCTTGGGGACATGGGCAGTGGAGAGGGGACACATTCTATGGAGGCACACCAATGGGAGTGTGTCACACTAGACCTGACTGGGTCACTGCATACTGCAATCCACATGAAACACCCCACTACATGGTGAACTGTACAAGGCACTAATGAGCATGGGTGTCTGGCATAGTGTGTGTACAGGGAGATGTGCCAGAAACTCCACCAGCAACACACTGCAGAAGACATCGGCAGGGAACCCTACAACGGTCAACAACTGGTGACAACACAGGAGGACTCACACACTGGCCATGACCCCTGATATAACAAGGGTGTATGGAATGTCACATTAGAGCCCTGATCATGGGCTGTTCACCATGCCCAGCACAGAAGATGCATGCTGGTGATTCCTCCCAGTGTGTGTGTGCCTGTACCTGCATCTGAAGCAATGATGTATCCACTGCAGGCACCCCCATGCCTAGCTTTCCCCCTGCCCACTGCCAGGAATCCCAGCAGGGGCACTGGATGGCTATCAGGGCCCTTCTCCATGAGATGGTATCTACTGCACAAGTCAAGGGTCAGCTCCGCGGCCACAGAGAAGATAAGGTTCCCAGCTGGTGCTGGGGTGGCACACATCAATGGAACTGGAGGCATACCTGTTAGGGTACCCCGTGTCACTGCTGCACATGTCAGATGTACACCCCCCTTGGTACCTCGAGGGGGAGCCACTTGTACGGACTACATTATGGGCTCCACAGTGCTCCATGGTGCACTACCAACTCCCAGTGACCCTGTTGTGTGTGGTGTCAACTGTTGCCCATAGGGGAGCAGGTCTGTGTGGTATGGTCGGGTGGCACTTGTCCCAGGGAACAATCAGCACCTGTTCCCAGTCAGTGCTGCTCTTGTCACAGTCTGGTGTGACACTCCACACATGCAGCACCACCATTGCCACTCGTACAAGTCCCACACTATGGGTTGCTATTTGGGGCACAATGTCATGGCAGTTGCCTGCCACCTCATAGGCTGGCCACTGCCACAGTTACCAATAGACCAGCTCTGGGTGGTCTAAGCACCAAAGCAATCTGCAGCTTTGGTAGGGCCTTCAAAATCCTGCAGTAGGGGATGCTGTAGCCAAGATCTGCCTCAAGCCCCCTTCCGCCATGCCATGGTATTCCCCTGTTTCTGGTGCAGGTCTGGTGCAGGGCCAGCCTGGTACAAGGAGACCTAGTTTCACCACAGTCAGGGTATGAAAATCAGAACTGCCACAAGTTGTGATGCATGGTGCCCCTTTCTGTTTGGCACAGGTGTTGTGCATCCTTTTTAAAGCTTGGAAAATTAAGTCCATTATGATGAAAGGAAGGTATGTCCTGACTCCTGATTAAGTGTGTTAATATTTACCAGATTAAGTCCAAATGCTTTTTCATATGACTATCACTAACCATCCCTCTTCATCTCTTTCTGTTGAAATAATCACCAGAAGTTTATTCTTTTTTAACAGTATGGCTGCTCCAGCCCTTTTCTCCAAAGGATGTGAGAAGGATATCACCCTATCAACCCAGGAGCACTTCAGTTTCAGATATTCAGTATCAGAGTGTCTAGGTTCTTGCAAGAAACCAATATCACAGTGTAGACTGTGTAACTGTCCCAGAATGTTTGATTGTTTGGCCACTCAATTAATACTCTGAGCATTCAGTGTGCCAATCTTTAACATACACATGATGTAATACCAGCCTGCATTGTTCCCCTTCCAAACTTTACCTGTAGGGGTACCCTTCATACCAAAGTTGAAACAACTGTCCTGTAGGTGTAACATATTTGACAAGTCAGTACAACATTGTAACAATCAGAAATGTTTCACAGGAATAACATGACGACAAACAGTAGTGACTAGGTACAATCTCAGAGTAACAAAACTGTGGCTCCCTTGTGACTGGAACCTCAAAAGAACTGATTGTCCTTCCCTATCATACCAACTGGTGTCAGGGTTGCAAAGAAGTGCTCAGAATTGGTTGTGGTAGAAGGCAAGTCTGATCAAAGCATAGCAGTATCAGTAATGTATGTCCATCCAGAAGAAAGGAAGCTCTCCCTGCCAGACAAAATCTTTCTCAACTTAACAATCAATTAGGACAGCAACAATGTCATATTTAAAACTCAACAGTTCCATCCTGCTACCAAGGACAGGAACAAACCATGCACCAGGGAGCAAGTTTTTCGAATAAGGACTGCGAGCCTCCCAATTTGTAAGGAAAATGAGGAACTGATAGGAAATTAATCAATCAAGAGAGAGTGTCATGCATTTAGTAAGAAAGACCAAGGAGAACCACACTGACAATCAGACCTCTAAAAGTGTAGTAGGATTGTGTGACTAGGTTAAATAGATGTGATACAGAGGGTCCCCAGCAATAGTAACTGGCCCAAACCCCCCATCACTAGGATATACCCTGTAGATTGCAGCCACAGACAACAGGGCCTCCAGTCTGGCTACTCTGCTAAGATGTTGAACCCTTTGGAAATCCAAGGCTCTAAATAGCTATGCCAAACAAAGTGAAGCTGTGCCACATCATGAGCCAGTAGTCATGGCTGGACTGACCCATAAGGCCAGGGCATATTCCTGCTTCTCCCCACCAGTGTCTCCATCAAACCACCCACACATTAGTTTCATCAGCCTCATTCTGTACTGTTTCTCTGGTGGTACTCTCCTTGCAGCCATATAGTTAGGTTGCTCCTGACAGAGCTTTCTGTGGACCATGTGTTCTGGCTAGAACCCAGGATAAATTACTTGGAGACCGCAACCAAAACTAAACTGAGAGGTGTGGGGTCAAACAAGTTCTTTTTTTTTTAATATAACGTTTATTGAATTTCTACAAAACAGTGGACAGTATCATGATAACAGAACCATATACACATGTTCATTAACTACATACTTTATCCCATCCCCCTTCCCCAGATATATCTCAACCCCCCCACACACACACACAGACAGGAGGTTCATCAATCTGGAAATTCCAAGTATGTGAAAAAGGTCTAAATAGAATACAAAGTGTGTAATGGGGCCCAAATCCTCTCGTATTTAGAATTATTGTCATTAAGACTCGAAATGATCCTCTCCACGTGGAGATTGGCAAGCAACTCATTAAGCCATTCAGAATAAGAGACAGCATCTGAACTTTTCCAATATTTGAGTACCAATTTTTTAATGGACATAGAGATCAAGGCAATGTGATACTTCTGTTTCTTAACCTTTATCTGTGAATAATCCCCCAGCAAGCAGATCTCCGGGGTAAATAGGTCAGCAAACCCAAGCAGGGGGTCGGTCTTGCATTTAATATTCTCCCATAGGGAGGATATCTTGGGACATTCCCAGAAAATGTGAAACAATGAGCCTTCCACCTGCAAGCATCTCACGCATTTATTAGAGTTTAATACCCCCCATTTGGATAGTTTCTGTGGGGAATGGTAAAGATTATGCAGGATGTTAAACTGCATTAAGTGCAACCTATCTTGTGTAACAAAACGATGAGAGTTTCTCCATATAACCGACCAATCCCTATCCCAGTACGGGAAATAAGCAGCCCAAAAGTCTGTAGATTCAAACGGGTCAGGGAAGCACCAGTCATATAGGGCATTATATAGTTTGGAAATTGCTTTAGGAGAATGAGCTAAGGGACCCAGATTCAATTGAAAGGAGAGTTTGGAAACTAAAGGGAGACCATCTTCAAATTTCTTGATAAGGAGATGTCTAAGCTGCAAGACTTTGAAATATTCTGTCTTTTGCAATCTAAATTTCGACATGAAACCCTCCATAGATAACCAAGTTGCATCCTCTTTTAGGAACGAAGATAGCTTACCTTCCCCCAGCTTGAGTAGCCATGAAGGGGGTAACATCTTACCATCTATTTTGAAAGTAGGGGAGTTCCAAATCGATTGTGACGCATCTGAGCAATGCTTGTATTTTAAAAATCCACACAACTGTGAGTGAACTCTGAGAGATATTGCAATTGTGGTCTCTTTTAATCTATTCGGAAGAGAAGATGAGTTAAGGAACAATAGAGTAGGAGGGGCTAACTTAGCAGCTCAGATCAGTTCTCGCTCTATGTGGAGCCAGACTGGGACATATGTGGAAGTCTCAGAGTCCAACCACTTATGGTATTTGGCAGCACTACAAGCCCAGTAATACAGACTAAGGAGGGGTAATCGTAAGCCTCCCTTATCTTTAGATGCCGCTAGCTTATGATAAGCTAATCTCAGCTTCTTTTTAGCCCAGATAAAATCCATTATTAAACTTTGAGCCCTTTTAAACCAATCCCCCTGTACGAAAAAGTTAAGTAATTGATGGGGGTATAGTAACCTCGGAAGAATATTCATCTTAATCAAACTTATTCTCCCCCAAAAGGAAATGGGAAGGGTCGACCAACGAGTTAAGTCCTGAGACACCGTCATTAATATCGTCCCCAAGTTTTTCTTAAAGGTAATTTGTGTATTTCTGGTTAATTCTACACCCAGGTACATCAATGAATCCCTGGACCACAACAAACCAAGGACCGTAATACTGTTCTTAAAAACTCTGTGATTTAGGGGGGATACGGTAGACTTTCCAATGTTCAATTTATAATTCGATAATTTACTGAATTGCTCAATTATACCCAGCAAAACAGGAACTGAGGTCTCTGGATGGGATAATTGTAGGAGCAGGTCATCTGCATAAGCTGCCACTTTAATCTCAAAACCCGAAATGGTAATCCCCTGAACCTCTGGACATAAGATTGGTCTATGAATTAACGGTTCCAGGTAAAGATTAAATAACAAGGGTGGAAGGGGACATCCCTGCCTTGTACCTGAATGTAAAGTAAAAGACTCAGAGAATGCCCCATTTCCCGAAATCCTAGCAGTGGTATTCTGGTAAAGAACCTTCACCCAATTCCGAAATTGTTGGGGAAAGCCAAAGGCCTTTAAGGTTTGAAGCAAAAAGTTCCAGTTCACTCTATCAAAAGCCTTCTTGGCATCCAGGGAAACCAACGCCACCGGAAAGGGAGCATCCTTGGAGGCCGAGAAGACATGTGTGAGATAACGAAGGTGGTCAGCAGATGACCTGCCCCTCATGAAACCCACCTGATGTGGACCTATGAGGTCAGGGAGAACTAAGCCAACCCTGTCCATCAAAATTTTAGTTAGAATTTTAATATCCTGATTCAACAATGATATAGGTCTATAGCTTTCTACACATGCTAAATTTTTGCCTGCTTTTGGCAATAATACAATAAGTGCCTCAAAGAGAGTGGGGTCAACATGAACACCAGATAAGATGCTCTGAAAAAGAGAAAGAAGATGTGGAGCTACCAACTCTTTGAAACATTTATAAAAATTGGATGTAAAACCATCCATTCCTGGCATTTTACCAGAAGGAAGTCCTTGAATCACTCCCATGATTTCTGCGGTAGTGATAGTGGCTGTCAACTTCCTACTCAGAAACTCTGAAAGATGGGGTAAGTGAGTCTCAGTCAAGTAGGAGGAAAGCATGGAATCAGAAGGGGGGTTGGGCATATCTCCATATAACTTTTTATAGTAGTTAGCAAACTCCGCAACTATTTCCTGAGGAGAACATTTCAGGGCTCCACCCAAAACTGAATGGATAGTGGGAATAAATCGGGCCTATTCAAGTTGTTTAACCCTTTGGGCCAACAATCTCCCAGCTTTCTCCCCCTGATCTATATAGGAGGCTTTTGTGCGAAGGATGGCAAATTCAGCCTTTTCATTTAGTATATTTAAATAGGAGACCCTCAGCTTAGCTAATTTTTGTTTAGCCTCATCTGATTGGGACAAATGTGGATTAGATTCCAGCGATCCGATTTGAGCAAGTAAAGCCTTCAGTTTTTCCTCCTGCTTCCTGTTCCATGCAGAGGCCATCCCTATTAATATACCCTGAAGATATGTCTTAAAGGCACACCATAGTACATCAGACCTAATCCCTTGGGTGCAATTTACCTCAAAGAATTGTATAATATGTTCCTTAATACATTCCCTATATTTGGAATCTTTAAGCAGCTGATCATTCAGTTTCCATCTAGGTTGACGTTTAGGAAGGGAGGTTAAAGCCACCTTGCATATCACCAGAGAATGATCCGAGGGGGGGCGGGGATGAATGTCCGAGGCTATTACACCCAGCAATAATACTTGTGGCAACAGCAAGTAATCAATACGGGATGCCGATTTGTGAACCGGGGATATAAAAGTATACTCCCTACTCTCAGGGTGAAGAACCCTCCATATATCGCACAAGCCCAATCTGTCTGATAGATCATGCAATGCCCTCTGCACCGGGGAAAGTGTACCTGAGCCTGAACTAGAACGGTCTTTTCCCCAGTCCATCACTAGATTCCAGTCACCCCCTAAAACTGTAATGGCAGGCAATAATGGGAGAATAGTATTGAGTAAACGCATAAAAAAGAGAGGATCGTCCCTATTAGGGCCATAAATACTGCCAAACACAAATTCCACGGAGTACATAGTTCACTTTACTAGTATGTACCTGCCTTGAGGGTCTCTAACTTCCTGCAGAACCTTAAATGGGATATTTCTGTTAATAAGAATTAAGACCCCACAGCTCTGGGAAGTACCCTGAGCAGAAAAAACCTGTCCAATTTGCAAGCATCTCATCTGAATGGCTTCCGAGTCCAACAAGTGGGATTCTTGAATAAAAACAATATTAGTGTGCAAGATGTCCAAATGTTTCAAAATCTTATATTGTTTCATTTTCTTGCGGACCCCTTTGGCATTCCAGGTCGAGAAACAAAGATCATTGGCCATCCGTCTTATCCAGTAAATCGAAATAGTACCAGAGTTCAAGGAAAGCCAGAAAAGAATCACACACTCTGTTAATTCCTGACTGTGCCCCACCCCAGCCCTTCCTCCCTCTCCCCACCCCATCCCTCCTATTTCCCCAAATCCCCCCAAAGACACCTAGAAAAGAATTACCCCCCAGCCCACACCTCCCACTCTTCTTGTGCTATGCTTAGCAGCTCTCTACAAAAATCGCCTTCCCCCTCCTGCCCTCCCACCTCTTGGATCTCTCCACTAAACCCCTTTATAAGATTTATCAGAAAACAATGTTCCTGCCTACAAAAAAGTATCTATTCTAACAGTTTACTCCATCCCAAGAAAACTACCTCTTTTAGCCCTTTATGAACTTAACTACCCCATCTGTCCCAACTAGCATCCAACAGACTCCTGATTGGCTCGTGAGAGCCTGAGCACTGGGTAAACCATTACGCTTTCCCCATGTCATAACTTAAGATGGTGCTCCCCTAAATATTCAGCAGGATGAGGTGGGAGATATTGCCCCTCTTGCCCCAGCAGCTCCTTCAGTCATGGAAGACTCCCGCCTGCCAAAACCATCAGCAAGTTAGAGTCTAACCTTACAACCACGCTCCTTTAGGGAGAGAGGCAACACAGGATAAAGAACAAGAATAATCCCCTTCCCAATAAGGGAGCTGCCGGAACAAACATTAGCCCCCTTCCCCTTACCTTTCCATCAAAGGATGCTAGGCAACTCAAGCCCTTCGGTTTGATAGTGATCACCCCCAAACTAGTATTATAATCTCTGCCTATAACATCCAACTGCCCTTTCCACCTTTTAATCCTTTTAAATCCAGCCACTGTGATGAAAGAGAAGACACTAAGCAAACGAAGAGAGAGAAAAAAAAAAAAAAACCTTTGTACACACCCCTTCAATAGGACTGATACACCGCCCCCCCCCCGTTTTTCATCCCACTACACCCACACTCAGAATTGACTCCCCAGTGCATTCTTATACACACCCATATCCAGGGGTGAACACTTTGACTTAAGCCAACATCTGATTCCGGAAGGGTGGAAAAACAATAGAGGCTCTAACCACCCAAACATAACCCTGCAGCATTAGTCCCTCGACAAACAGAAGAGGAGAGGCTAGCCCTTCCAATAAGAAAGTTGACAGGGCCTCCATTAATACCTCTTCTCCAACTGTTCCATGGAAATGGAGCACTGATCAGGCCAACTTCTAGTTTAATAATGGTTGCCTTCGAAAGTGGCGCTATACTCCCCTCGTGTGGCCATCCACCAGAATTACCCTTTCTCTTGTATGCCCACCTTCCAATCTAAACAAAATGAGACAAATGGAATAAAATAAAAATAAATAAAAAATAGAAAAAAAAATTAAGAGAGACCCGAAAGAAAGAAGGGAACCCCCCCCCTCCCCCCAACAAACACCAATTGAATCTCTGGAGAGTTTCGCTGAATAAATAAAGTACAAGCTCCTCCTTTAACACAACTGAAACCCTCGGCTGTCTTCCCTCCAGCCGCTCCCTCGCTACCAGATTTACTTCTCTGTACCTTCTTATATACGCCTTCTTCTAGGAGGGAGCCTTTGCCCCACCCAAATCATCCAAACCACGATGGAAAAAAGCAGGAAGTTAAATCAAACAGGCTAATATTCCTAATGTTGCCAGTAAGCAAAACCTAGCCCTAGCTAAACAGTGGACAAGAAATATCCGTGGGGACAGCCATTTAGCATGTTCCATTTCTGAGGCCTGTCCCTAATTAGTTGTCATTACTGGAAACAAATCAACTACCCCTGCTAATAAGACCCCAGATTATTGTCCCCCTCATTAAATCTATGCAAATCTTGTATTAATATTAACACCAACTACAAGAATTAGGTCAACAGAAAGCATTACAAATACGGCCATAATATAATATTGTCCCATTTAGACCTCACTGGTCTGATCTTCACTGCAAATGTTCTATATCACCGGTCTTGCCTCTTGCCTTTAGAATAGCACTTCTCAGAGACAACCAGGGTGTCTTCAAGTGTCTCTAAACAAATCAGGCATAGCCGTCCTGAGGCCTGTCATCGCTGACTCCACATCGTCATACGACCGCCACTGACCCGAGATCTGCACTTGCAATTTAGCCGGGTATTGCATCTTAAATTTAAGGCCGGCGACAATCAGCTTAGTGACCAAAGGGTGGAAGGTGGATCTCCGTTGCTGTACTGTAGGCGGTAAGTCCTGGGCAACTCTGATTTTTACCCCTTCCTATTGTAATTCCTGTATGGCCCGAATTCTAGCAAAAAAGTGCTGCTTTTCCAAATAATTCAGAAAACAGAAAATTAGTGGACGAGGAGGAGCCATGATCAGAGGCTTTGGCCTCAGAGCCCTATGAGCGCATTCTATAATATAGCAGGGACCATAAGGAGAGGGTCCAACAACTTTCTCTACAAACTTTTGTACGAATAAAACAGGGTATTGCCCCTCTTCCAACTCAGGCAGGCCAATGATTACAGCATTGTTCCTGCAGCTTCCGCCCTCCAGGTCTTCCAGCTTCTGCTCGATTTTGGTGATCTTTTGCTTAACTTGAACCAGCTTGGGCTCCTGCTTCTCTACCTTTCTCTCCAGTGAGGTGAGACGGGCCTCAGAATCCGATGTCCTCAAAGCTATGTCTTCTATAGCTTGAGAGATAGTTTTAATTTCAGAAGCGAGATTTTTCACCTCCTCTTGAAATGGTCGAAACTCAGCCAAGAACCCGGCCAGTGTTAGAGGCTCTTGATCGGGGTTTTGTTGTGCCAGAGTTTGCGCGGTGGCCGAAACATTAGTGCATGGCTTCTTAGGGGCCTTCTAAGGGGTAGCAGGCAGCATGTGTTTGTGCTGTACCTTCTTTATGTCTACCTCCATTTTCTGAGAAACTTCGCCCGAGCTGATCCACAGAGCTTCTGACACCAGTAAACAGCCTCTGTTATGTTCCAAACTTTCAAATCGAAAAATAGTAAAATAGTGGCTGTGAGTGGGAGAGGTTAGCAAAGGCGTCTTCCTAGGCTCGCTGCATCACGTGACCCCCCGGGGTCAAACAAGTTCTGCCCTTATGCCCTCTCACGTCATTCGGTAATGATCATTACATATTCCCTCTAACAAGACACCTGTTAGATTAAGATTCCCTGTCAGTGTTCTAACATTGAGCTTTTGCAAACTGTGCTCCTCTAGTACCCTTTCTGTTCCGCCCCCCACCCCCACCACCTGACAGTAAATACCAATGGTAGGGTAATAAATAGGAAGTGTTATTCATACACTAACACATTATCAAACTGGAATAATATCAGGTAAGTTGGAATCCCACCACAGTCCATTTGCTAGTGTCTTTTTATTAGAAAGTTCAGAAACAGCTGAGAGCAAGTTATTTTCTCCCTCGTGGTACCTACAGTGTACATCTAATAGAGCACAACTGTCATCAGTACAGCAACTTTAGCAAATGTCATAAAAGCATAATTGTTACTAAATGTGCAGTTCCCGGGAAACACTTCAAGGACCTGATTATCCCGTAAGAGGTTCTTCTTTTTGCATCCTTCCTCTGGCCAGGATCTTTTGAATATCCAGTTTATGGTGGTGCAGGATAATGGCTGCCATGCTTTGTACTCAGCTTGGTTTTCCCTCCAGCCTCCATGCTTGCTGTGTAGTTTCATACTCCAGTCCCTCTGTGTCAGTTTTTAGACACAATGGACCGAGTGTGAGCAAAGTGGGAGTTGCTTCACAAATGGATTCAAAAGATTGCATACCATTGTCAGTGAACATACATAGCCTGATCAGATAGTTCACCTGTATTTTGATCTGTTTTTCTTTCCCTTGGTGTATGAGGTCCCTGACTGCCTTGAGCTTGTCATTAAGTACATCAGAAAAGTCTTGATCAAAAAAGATCTTTGATTGTCCAGTTGCCCCTTTTTTAAGAGACATGCTGTTTGTAAGGTTAACCGTTGTTTGGGATATTTCAGCATTCTCAAGACTATAAAGTGGGATTTAGCCTTCTGATCTTTCCTTTTTTGAACTATGGAGTGGTGAACATGCTCTGTTGGTAAGAGAAAATCTTCTGAGAAGTTTAATACCAATGGAAGGATGCACATAATAAAGTCTGCTATGCTAGGAAATGAGTTCTTCATATCCTTGGGCAACCCATGTATTTTAACATTTTTCTGAAGCGCACTGTTCTCCTGACCATTTACCATCACTTGCAGCTCCAGTTCACATTTCAGGAGGTGGAGGTGAGTGCAGTGATGAGCACCCACAGAGTCCAATTGACCTGAGACAGTTTCCTCAATAGCTGATGTGTGCTTTTCAATTTTTCACAGGTTTGCCCTAATGTCTGCAACAGAGCATTCAGCCCAGTGAAATGTTTTCATTATCCATCCAATTTACAGAAAACTAGACACTGCTCTGATTGTAAGTTACAACCCTCCCCATTCTTCCAGACTGTGTGGGGGGATGCAGGCTGACTTTCCAAGGCTGGTGCAATCTTAGTCTATCAGTGCATTTATTTTGGCTACATGTGACTGATTCTTCCTGATGTGGCTCGAGGACATCATCGGTATGTTATTAACCTAAATTTGCACTAAAAATATTGTCTGTTACCATAAACTGTAACCAAAGTCTGTTAATGGGTTGAGAAGCTCCATGCCTATGCTGCCATAGCACTCAAAACATCACCAGAAGTCCCCTAAGATGTCTGAATGATCTGCCATGATGTAGGTCCAGCTGGCTGAGGAGGATTAATGGATAGCTAGTGTGATGACAGCAGTAGACAGGACATTCACAGAATTTAAGTTTTGTGCTGATGAGGAATGTAGTAGTAAGCAGTTTGCCTTCGCTGCAATCTTATTTCTGGGAAGAATGTTGCTCCAAGAATGCTGCAGTGTGCTGCATGCAAACAAGGAGTAGAACAGCATCACACAGCAACTGTGCATTTTTTTGAAGGAGTAAAGAGCTGTGGGCACAGCTAGCTTGCTGAGCTGTTTATTTTAATTAATATTTTACCCAGTCAACTTCCTTTTACTATTACAACATACCCAGTGCTAGTGGATACCACCAGTTGTTCAGGGTGACATCCAGACACTGCCTCTCACAAGACACAGTCCACCATATGACGTAGCCAAATAACTGACGGTGTGGAGTAGGTCTTCTTTCATTCAGGAAGCACTCGGGGGACTACTGTTAGGGTGGAATCAAACAAAGATGGAGTAGCAGCATGACTTCAGAATCATGTTAGCCATGGATTTGTACAAGGTTGGCAGGTGGAGCTGTGCTCCTGGATCCATGTGTGCATGGTACCCAATCATCTCTGCTGGAGCCCACAAGAGCTAGACAGCCAGGGCAGGGCTGCTGGAGAGCATTTGTCTCTGTATTATTCTCCCCATAGCCTAATGCTGCTGCTGCTACTTCTTCTGCTTTGGTCAGGCCCAGCCCCCATCCCTCTACCAAAGCAGGCTGTCAGGTAGTGCGCAGATGGCAAAGGGGATTATAGATTTATGTTTATCCCATGTGTTGGCTGGGCAGAACCAGACTTGGAGAAAACCTTGGTGCTAGGTGATGAGGATGTGTTTAATTCAGTTTCTTATGGATGTGAGAAACCAGTGACAGTCTGGCAGCTCAGGGGAAGAGGGCAAAATGCTTTAAACATCCACCTGTGTTGGTGTTGTCTGTTTCTGATTTCTACCTTCCCACCTGTTATGTAAATGTTGTAATAATGTCAGCAAAATGCACGTGAGGTGATGTTGCTGGTGCCCAACATTGAATAGATTGAAATTAATCACTTGCCTGGGTAGCTACAGTATTTACCTGAGAAGAAGGGGAGGCACATTCCATTTAAACTTGTATTTTGTGAAACTGACCACTGCATCACCCAAGGCTGCTGTCTGGTGATGGTATTAATGTGTTTGGTCATAATACGTTGAGAGATTCTATGATTTGTAGAAACTTCTGCTGTAATTTGCAACTATTTTTCAAGTACAGTTCAAAGGCCAAAAATCTGTTTAATCAACCCTCATGTTCATGCATTTCCTTTCATGACAGCCAGTTTTGTTTCATAGAACATATACACATAATGAAAGCATTACTTGAAAGTTAAACTTAGGACAGGTTTCAGTTTTGAATTGCAGTAAAGCTAAGAGACACCCTCCATAGCAGTTACCTGAGTTGCTGCTGCCTTCTTGGGTCCTGTCCTTGAAGAGTACCCCCACCCGTCCTTCACCATCCCAGGTCATGTGGCTCCCTTATCAAAAGATCCCTAACACAACAGCTGTGTTGCAGTGAACTTGTGGGTGGTGCAATTGAATGGGGTGGCTAACCACATGGCTCACACTATCTGAGAAAGCAGTTCAGATTGCACTAATGAGAATGGAACAAATGCCAATCTAGAAACAATACATTTCAGTGCAATGCAAATGATTCTAATACCCCAGTGTTTCATCTCACCAGGCTTCATCAGTGACCCCCTGAAGAAGCCTGGTGATGCAAAGTGCTGGGGTATTTGACCTCCATAGCAATAGACAACAGTCTCGTACTTTAATTTGTAGCTGGTGTGTGTGCCAGTATGGCAATGCAATCATTTACACTGCACTGATGTTTATCATGCTTTGACTGGTATTTATTCTATTCTTGTGAGTGCAGTCTGAACTGTTTTCCATTTTACTGAACTGCTGCCTGCCATAGAAACTGACAGGTGGCTATACATTCACTGTCCTGCCCCACAAATGAGCAATACAAAATTTTGAACTGTTGTTGGCATGAATAAGGAATTAATTATAACATTCCAAAAGAGGTTTCGAGTTGATCCCAATGTTTGGCCTGGCTTGAGCCTGCTATAAAGTTTTATGGTGACAGTAGAATAACATTGACTTTGTCATTGACATGGGTTGTGTGCTGGAGGGTAAGGGTGTTCGTACAAGTTTGCAGCTTTAGGTATACAACAAGTTAAAGAGCTAGTGAAGCCAAAACAGGCAGACCTTAAAATAATATAAATTTTAAGCAGTAGTCAGTTGTAACTTTTTATTTTGTAAGTATTTCTCCTTTTCCTTTTGCTCATCAGAAAGTCTTCTATGTGATAATATTGGGCTGGATGTGTGGAACAGCTCTTAGCCTGGAAGCTGATATATCTAACTGTACTGCCACACACTATATAATCAGCATTATGATCTTACTGTCTGTGACATCACAGGTGAATGACCTGCCAGTCACTCACTTGCTGTTCCGCAGTAGCAGTGATGTCACAGTCAGAGAGGTCACAATGTTGATGATGTAGTGTGGGGCAGCAGAGCAAGATATGATTTCTGCCAGGCAGAGTGCTATCCCACACATCATACCTATTAACATCAGGTAAACAATATTCTAATTAAACAATGGGAAAAGAAAAAGTACCTCAGATATAAGAGGTAATGGTTGACTGTTTTCAAAATCTATTATTAGTTTTAGGCAGCACACTAGCTCTTTAAACTGGTAGGTAATTATAATACAGTAATTATAAAACAATGGCTGGAAATGCAGCATTCTGTTTGTCTGACAGTATTCAAAGAGAGTTATGTCAAGGATGGAAAACCCTCACGTAAAATAAAAGAATTATAATACTATTAAAAACATTCATATAAAAGATTGCATTAATGCATATCAGGAGTTGAAAAAAAATGTTGTAGGTGCCGTATTGGTCCTTTTAAGAACAGATCCAGAAACAAATGATTTGATACCTTTTATTGGACCAACATGGATGTTCCAGAAAAGAACAAAGTGCTCTAGCTTTCGAACAACCAGGTTCTTCTTCAGAAGCTTTGTGGCAGTTTTTTCAAATATCCCATGCTATTAACACCAGATTATAATGAAAAAACAGAAATAAATCTCATTGGTTTAACATATACATTTAAAACATAACAGAAGATTACGTCAGAGAAGCTAATTAAAACCAGTATGCCTTTAACTGAGGAGCCTCAGAAGGGCAAAGGTTATCAAGAATTCTCTACAGCCAGAGAGTTCTTGTCACATAAATTTTAAAATGTCTCAGTATGCCAAGAAAACATTCTAGTGATAAAAAAACCTTAGAGTGGCATTCTCTCTAATACATGTAAGATGAGCTTACAACTTACATTCCAATTGTCCTGGTATATTAAAGAACAGATAATGAGAGACAAAATCCTGAAATTAGGTATAACTGCAAGTTGAAAACAAGCCTCAGATTAACCTATACATACATACATGATGCATGAAAGTATCACTTGTAAGTGTAAGTGCCAAATAAAAAAATACTTGTCAAGGACCCCCAAGAAAACGAGACCATGAGCCTGATAAGTGCAGATTTCAACACAGAGGCCATGTATAACAAAAATGCACAGAATCAGTCTAAAGAATCTAAATGAAAACCCAAAGGAATTACACCTTTTATGAACCCCCAATGCTTTCTTGGCATACTGAGACATTTTAAAATTTATGTGACAAGAACTCTCTGGCTGTAGAGAATTCTTGATAACCTTTGCCCTTCTGAGGCTCCTCAGTTAAAGGCATACTGGTGTCAATTAGCTTCTCTGACGTAATCTTCTGTTATGCTTTAAATGTATATGTGAAACCAATGAGAATTATTTCTGTTTTTTCAATATAATCTGATGTTAATAGTATGGTATATTTGAAGAAACTGCCACAAAGCTTCTGAAGAAGGACCTGGTTGGTTCGAAAGCTAGAGCACTTTGTTCTTTTCTGTAACATTCATGTTGGTCCAATAAAAGGTATCAAATCATTTGTTTCTGGATCTATCAGGAGTTGAGTTACTTCTGTTAATCTTACCAAGGAGCATAAGACACTTGACTATGCCTCATGCCTCATTACCCCCCAAGATTTAGGTTAACAGATGGTAACCTAACTTGTGAGTTGTGCCTTAATGCTTAATTTTGATGCAGTACTGTATACACTGGTTAAATTGAGTATAGTAACTGCATGCTCTCTTTTTAGGTGCCAACAGCATAGCTGTAAGCACCTATTGTGGTCATGTATATTCTTTTTTTGCATTTAGTCAAGTTCAAAGGTACATTCAGTGTGAGTGATTTGGATGGATGTTGTCAGTGATAGGACTTTTAGGTCTTGATGTAGGGATTCAGACCTACACAAGCCTTGATTTGACCCCCAGTGCAGAACATTTTTTTCCCTTCCTCACAGCAATTTTTGAAGTATGACAGAATTTTTTAGATGCCATAGCCGATGTTACAGATAGTTTCCTCAAAGTTTGGAGTTCTATATTGCCGTAAAATTGAAAAGTTCCAGCTGAGATTTTTAGGTTTGAATGCAACTTGGGAAACACTACTTTAAATAGACAGACTGCTAATTATGAACATCCACTACAGCTGTGTAGGGGGTATGCACTCACTGTTGGATGTCCTTTACCACAGCATACTTTTCCTGTATAGGAAGCTTAGTACAATGGTAGAGCTACAGGCTACCAAGCAGTAGAGAGTTGAGGGTCTGGTTCTGATCCACAGAGTGGAACTTATTTTTCTTTCTCAGTACAGTTAATGTGGTATGAGAGAAACTGTAAGTTGCTTTGCTGATAATAGTGATAGTCTTTTAGTAAAGGCTGACTTTCTATATTGCTGGTAACTTGAAAAGTTACAGCTCAGACATTGACTTATAAATGCAACTTAGGAAACATTACTTCAGATAGGCAGACTGTTTGTTACAAAAATTCATTGCAACTGTGGGGGTGTCTGCACTCAGTGCTGGATGTCCTTTGCCACAGTATGCATCTTCTGTCTAGGAAGCTTAGTACAGTGGTAGCGCTACAGGCTACCAAGCATTAGCGGGTATAAGGGCTAGGTTCGACCCCCAGAGTGTTTTTCTTTCTTTTTCACTACTATATATGCAGTATGAGAGAAACTGTTAGATGTAATTCCTAATTTTAATGATAGACTTTCAGCAAGGTTTGACATTCTAGAAAAGTTCCAGCTCAGACTTTAAGGTTTAAAGGCAACTTATGAAACTTGCTTCAAATAGACAGTTCATTATGAAAATTCACTGTAACTGTGTGTGTGTGTGGGGGGGGGTGTCTGCACAAAGTGCTGGAATCCACTTTTGGAACCTTGGTACAGTGGTAGAGCTATAGGCTACCAAGCAGTAGAGGTTAGAGAGCCTGGGCTCAATACCCTAAGCTGAACATTTTTATTCTTTCTCACTACAATTGCTTGATGCTGTGTCTCAGATCACATCGCTTAATCCATTTCCCTTTTCATTTCCAAGAGAAGGCTGTCAAGCTTGTCAGCATTATTTCTGGCCATATAATTATTTCATACGGGACCTTCTTTGTTGCCTTAAGTACCATTGGTACTTTGATTTGTTATTTTATGGCATTTGTATGAGGACTAATTCACTTTAGAATTTTCCATTGTGCTAGATATATGGGCACGTACTCTTGCTGAAGAAACTTGGTTCAACCTTGTGCTTTGCAATGCACAAGATGTATTTGCATATCTCAGCACAACAGGACACACTGGTGCATGTCATTCCTATATATATATATATATATATATATATATATATATATATCTTCTTTGCAAACAAAAATTGTGTTAATACACCAGTCAGGGTTCAACTTAATGTAACAAAAGTAGGGAAATTTGGCATTAGCATTTCATACTAACATACTAACATACTAAAATGCCAGCAGAATAGGCCTAACGGTCTTTCGTGTCTGCTCGTTTGGTCAGCCCCCACCCTGGGTGCTGACCTTGCTGTCCCCCTCGCCTTCTCTGGCTTCTCCCTTCCCAGTTCTGGATATTCTTGCTGCATTGGATTTTGCTTCCAGAACCCTTCCCCTGTACCTGTCTCACCCCTCTTGAACCCCTCCACTGTCTCTGCCTCCACCAGCCCCTAGGCAGTGCATTCCATGGCTCCACCACCCTCTCAGTGAAGTAGCACTCCTCCTTTCTCCTAATCTTCCCTCTCCAGCTTCCACCCATGCCCTCTAGTGGCCCTTCCTCCTTCCTTTGAAGCACCCTGACTTTTCCTCCCTATTTACCCTCTTCATGTACCTGAAGACCTCTATCATGTCCCCGGTCCCTTCTCTCTTCCAATGTGTACATATTTAGCTCTTGAGCCTCTCCTCATAGGTCCTGTCCACCAAGCCCCAAATCATTTTGGTTGCCCTCCTCTGGACCCCTCTAGGAGGTTAATGTCCTCTTTAAGTGTGGCCTCCAAAACTGCATGCAGTGCTCAAGGTGCGACCTCACCAAGCAGTTATACAGAGGAGTATCACTTCCTCCTTCTGAGTGATCCCCTAGTGATGCATCCCAGCATCCTGTTGGCCTTGGCTGCTGCCCTCCTACAAGTCTCAGAGTTGTTCATCTTGACATCCACCACCACCCCAGGTCCTCTCAGCCATCGAGACTTGTAGCATTTCCCCCCAGGGTGTACACTTGGCCTGGATTTCTGGCCCCAGGTGGAGTACCTTGCATTTCCTGCATTGAACCTCAGCTTCCACTTTCTAGACCATCTTTCCAGAGCCTCCAGGTCCCCCTGGGGCCACCTCCCCTCCTCCCCATCCACCACCGCCCCAGTTTGGAGTCATCTGCAAAGACTCATCTCACTCCTGATTCCTGTCCTTATGTCAGATCGTAGGCGTTAACAGAGGGCCCAAGGACTGATCCCTGTGGGACCCCACTAATGACCCTTCTTGGGATGAGACTATCCCACCAACTACGACCCTCTGGGTCCGGTCCTGGAGCCAATTGCCTATCCATCTGATCATCTGGTTCCCCACCCCCATTTCTCCCAGCTTATCCAACAGGCCCACGTGAGGAACAGAGTCAAATACCTTGCTGAAGTCTAGAAAGAGGACATCCACTGGTCTACCCAGGTCCAAGGCAGTTGTCACCCAGTCATAGAACTCCACCAGGTTTGTCTGACACGATTTCCCCGGGATGAATCCATGCTGTCTATCGTCCAGGCACCCTGACTTATCCAGGTCCCCCCTAGCCTCTCCTTGACAATGCCCTCCATCACCTTGCCCACCACCGATGTCAGGCTGACAGGCCTGTAGTTCCCTGCCACCTCCCTTGATCCCCCCTTGTGGATAGGCACTATATGCACCACCTTCCAGTCTTGGGGCACCCACCCTGTCCTCAGAGAGATGATGAAAAGCTCTGCCATGGGTTTCGCCAGGACATCTGCAAGTTCCTTCAGCACTCTGGGATGTAATTTATCTGCCCCGGTGCTTTCTCCGTCTTAAGGGAGCTGAGGGCTTCCCTCACTATCTCTGCTGTGATTTCCACTTCCGGTACCTCTTCTCCCTGCTTAGCCCTCCCCCCACCTGCCAGTGATGCCTCCCCTCTCCCCAGACCTGCCGATCGGTAAGGGTCCCCCCCTCCTCAGTATCTCTGTCTCCTCCCATGTATGATGCAGCACCCCCATTTTCCTGGTGAAAACTGAGGTGAAGTACTCATTTAGTACCTCAGCCTGCTCCCCTGGGTCTTGTGCCCATCTCTCCCTTGATTTAATCCTGCTAATCTGCCCCTTCACCCTTCGTCTTTCCCCAATGTATCTAAAGAACCCCTTGTTCCCTCTCCTAATTTCCCTGGCCAGGTTCTGCTCCTTCCTTGCCTTAGCCACTCTCACCACTCTAGTGGCCCTTCTAGCCATCAGCTCATACTCCCCTCGATCCCTTTCACTCCTTGAGCACTTGAATTGCTTATAGACTGCTTTCTTTCCCCGCACCACCTCCTGGACCTCCCTGGTCCACCAACAGGGTTTTTGGGCCCTACCGCATTTTCCTCTTACTCTTGCACAGTGCTGGTAGCATTCTGCACCCCTCTCCTGATGATTTCCCACCTACTATCAGCGTCCATGTCTGACCCAATCCCATCCAAATGCTCCTTAAGGATCCTTCCCATTTCCTTAAAATCTGCCCCCCTGAAGTCAGTTACTTCCGTCTTTGTGCAGCCTTCTACCCTCCTGGGTCCAGGCAGAACCAGACTGTGGCATGGTCACTCCCGCCAATGGGTCCCTTACCTCCAGGCCCCAATCTGGTCACTGTCTGCCAGGACCACATCCAGTACCCGTGCCTCCTGGTCGGTTCCCTCACCTGCTGAGTTAGGAGCAGCGTCTTGAAAGACATCCAACAACCTCTGTTCCCTGGTCACAGAGGATGTCATAGTCTCCCAGTCTGTTCCTGGCATGCTTAAGTCCCCAACACCACCACTGTTCCTCTGCCCAGTCTGCAGTGTCTCCCAACATCTGCCACCAGACTGTCCTCCAGCTCCTCCGCCAGGGCAGGGGGTCTATACACCACTCCTATTTTTACTCTCTTGCCCTCCCTTGTTATCAAGGTGACCCAAATCACCTCCACAGTTCCCTCCGCCTCCTCTACTCCCCCTATGCCAATGCAGTTTTTGACTATCATTGCTACCCCTCCTCCCTTCCTCCCCCTGTCCTTCCTGAACATAGTGTAACCCTCCAGGTTCAGGTCCCAGTCATGTCTTGCAGTGGCCCAAGTCTCAGTGACCACTGCCATATCCACTGCTCCCTCAGTTAGCATCACCTGGAACTCAGGCATTTTATTGCCCAAGCTCCTGGCATTTAGCAGGACTACCTTCCACCCTTTCCCCATAGTTCCATTTCCCCTGCTCGTGTTCCCATGGGGATTCTGTTTTCCCCTGGTCTGCACTTTGCCAGTTGGCCTTTTCCTGCAATCCTCCTGGTCCCCTGGGGGGTTGAGACAGAGTCCCTCCTTTATCGGCACCCCCTTGACAGCCTTTTCTCCCATCCCACCCCTTCACAAGTTGAAACCGCACTTTTTACCAATGAACCCCTCTATTTTCTACTTAAGGATTCCCCTCCCCTCCAAATTGAGATGTAGTCTATCTCTAGCATACAGCTCCTTATCCTCCCAGGTCTCCCCCCAATCCCCCATCAACCCATACCCTCTGGCCTCACACCACTCCCTGAGCCACTGGTTTATCTCCCTAATTTTCCTTTTGTGTTCCCCACTAGCCCTTGGCACTGGCAGGATTTCTGAGAAGGAAACTGTGCATCCTATGTCATGACAGACCCTGGTGAGCTCCCTGAACCTTGCCTGTATCTCTAGCTCGCTATTTCCCTCAATGTCATTTGTACCCAGGTGGACCAGTATGTCTGGGGAACCCCCACAATCTTTTGCCAGCTGATATACCTTGTGCTTAGCCCATTGCACCATTAGTCCAGGGAAGCATCTTGTTCTAACTGGCCAGGCTTCTCCCTCCCTATCCCATTTGATACCCCTGATCATAGAATCCCCAGCAGGAGCACTCTGACCACTCCTTTTCCTCCATCCCCCTTCCATGTCCCTCATCCTTTCTACAGGCCCTCCACCCAGCTGGCTCCTTGTTCCTCCCCTATCTGGGTGCCACATGCCACCCCTCCATATTTACCATAGCCACCCCCTCCCCTCCAGTCCTATGCCTCTCCTCCTCCTGAGTATCCTTCTGTACCTTGCTAATTCCCCCCTCACTGCTCGCAACTGGTCCTTCTCCCCCATCTGCTAAACTAGCCTGGCTCATCCTCCCTTCCTTCCTGTCTCCATTTAGTTCCTCCTTGCTCGTCGTGCTCCCCTGGCCTAAACCCTCAGCTCCCTTTACTGAATCCTCCTTGTACTTCTGGTCCTTCTCCTTTACCTTTCCTCCCAACTGGTCCTTCTCCTTGCGCTTTCCTCCCTCTTCCCCCTGCCCCTCCTGCTCTGATTCACTGCTCCCCCCATTCTCCTGCATTCCAGGTCCCCCCCTGTTCTTCCTGCTATCTGGCCCCTGCCTCCTGCCTCCCACTCCCTTTCCGTCTCTAACCACCTCTGTCGTGGCTACATCACCCCCCTCATCCTTGAGCAGAAGAAGAGAATTGAAGCGGTTACTGAGTGTAAGGTCTGATCCACCTCCCCGTCTTGCTTCCTTCTGTCCAGCCCTGGCCATCTGCCTACTTTCCTGAGAATGTTGTCCCTCCGTCCCCCTTTGTGAGGGTCCCCAGTTACCTGCCTGCTTCCTTGGTAGTGTCCTTTTGGACCCCCTCTGCCAGGGTCCCTATGTGACCCCTGAGTATTCTCCTGCACTCCTTTCCCTATGCCCCCACCCCCAGTGCTTGGTGCAACCCTGTGGGAGATTCCAAGCCCCCTTCCCCAACCATACCACCCCTCCCCCAGCTTTCTCCTAATCCCCGCAACCTCCTCCCTAAGCTGTGCTATCTGGTAGCACACTGGGCAACCACCGAACGTCCAAGCCCAGTCCAGTATCATGGCTGCTCCACACCCTGTGCACCCCACCACCCCCAAAGATGCCGGCCTTAATGATGTGTGGTTCCATCCTCTTCCAAATAGGTTTCCTTGGTGAGCCACCAGGTTCCCCTAGTCCAAGATACCCTACTGCCTAATCAGGTCACCCACTAATCTTAGAGACAGTCCACTGTACACAGTAACCCTGTTACTAGGTGCAGTACAACACATTAAACTTATAAGGAAATGAACAACTCCTAAGCTCCTCTCTCCCAGCCTTTAAATCACCCCCAGTGGCTAGAACTACATGAGCTGCACCTGCAGCCTTTTCCTCAATTGCAGGGCAGGTGTTCCCCTATAAATTCACAGACTTCTGGGGAGGGAGGGTGGGGAGGGTGGGTCCTGGGCAGACACCTGACTCGAGAGAGAGAGTGTATCAGCCCTGTGTCTCCCCTCCAAGACCAGCAGCCAAAGAACCAGGCCCAAGCAAATCCCACCAAATAGGTTTTAAATCAGAAGAAATAGGCCTCTACCAGCGCATCCTGTTACACAGTGAAACGTCCACAAAATGAGCCCCACTTACAGCCACCAAATCAGTTTACAAATATCCAGCATCCCCCAAAACAATACCCTGCTAGCCCCTTAGAAGTAAGAAAAGAACTAACCTACCAAGTAAATCCACAAGAACCCTAGAAAACAACAGCAGCAGCTACTGTCCTGGAACACAACTGATCCTGTCCCTTCCAGTTCTTTCTGAGAAGACAAAGCAGCTAACACCTCAACCTGATTCAGCTCTGCCTCCAGTCAATTGGCTGAGTGAGACCTGGCCAGACCATTAACACCCCTCCCCACTATGAACTAACCTTTACAGCTAATGGAGTCAGCACAAGGAATCAAAATTCAAGTCAAAGCCTCCAAAATATGTTTGCCAAAGGAAACAGGTCTCCAATTTAATCAGCTTCACTAACACCACATCAAAATAGGCTTGAAATTAACAGATATAGGTCTCCAATTCAAATAACCATCTCAAGCAAATCCACCAAATAGGTTTTAAATCAGAAGAAATAGGCCTCTCAGCGCATCCTGTTACACAGTGAAACATCCACAAAATGAGCCCCACTTACAGCCACCAAATCAGTTTACAAACATCCAGCAGCCCCCAAAACAATACCCCGCTAGCCCCTTAGAAGTAAGAAAGAAAAGAACTAACCTACCAAGTAAAATCCACAAGAACCCTGTGAAAACAACAGCAGCAGCTACTGTCCTGGAACACAACTGATCCTTTCCCCTTCCAGTTCTTTCTGACCAACCCAAACTCCCCACCCCCAAAGCATAAAAAGGACAACACCATGCAAGCAACCACAGACAGTCATCATCAGATAAGACAAACAACATACATGTGTTTCCAGATGACACTAATGCAATTTGTATATGTGGCATGCACACCACAAGGCATACACACTTACTTATCACTGCAGAAACAAATCCTCTATACTCAAATCACAAAACTGCTTCTTTGTGCAGAAGCACAGGCCCCTGCAGATACAGATACAAATCCACAATACCCAAATTGCAAGAGTTATTTTGTCTGCAGAAGCACACACCACTATGGGGACAGAGCTTCTGTAGCCTCAGGTAATCATGCACACTTTAAGATATACACACACACTTGATAGGCCTGCAGTTCTATAGCTACAGGAGTAAGACGTGCACACTGACTTCTGGCTGCAGAAGCATAGTGATCACAAAATCCACAATTGCAACACTACTTCTGCCTGCAGAAGTGCAGGCCCCTAAGGGGCCTGCAGCTATTCAGCCATAGGTGTAAGACATACACACTGATGTCTAGCTTCAGAAGGTTAGGGCCTGCAGTTCTGCAGATGGAAGTGCATTTGCAATGTGAGTGTAATGGTTTCAGCAGTAGAACTAGAAACTGTTCAAGGGGGTAGTAGTTTTTCAGTTAAGCAGATGTGCATTGACAAGCATGCACTAATAGATCATGTTATCTAGTAAGGTACCTTGTACAGCATGCATGAGTACAGCAGAACCAGCAACAATGCAATGCAGTGACTTGTAGGAAATGACCAGTCACAAAATACTACAGCAAAAAGGGGTTTAATGGCCATTAAATTGTATTGTTCCCTGCAGTATACTGCAGCACTTTTTGTGACATACTGCAGCATTACTGCATTTTATCCTACCTGGCACCACTGTAACTCTGGATGCAGAGGCACAGCCCCTATGGGGCCTTCTGTCTATAGAACGGCACATGGGGGCTGTGGCCTTCACTTCTGTAAACATACATAATTGTGCATGCAGCATGACATACACACAAAGGTGTGGCCAAATAAGCACAGGTCCCTGCAGGGCCTGTGCTTATGCAGCCACAGATACAAATCCATGAAAGGAGCACATCAGTGTTTTATGTTAAACCCTAACTTTGCACCTTAATAGCTTCATCCCCATTCAAGTGAATAGCACAGCATTTTGTATGTGTGGTCTGGGGAGCAATGCCTCTTGATGCAGCAAGTTTTGTGATGGTCTGATGTCCAAATCCCAAGATATGGATAGTGAAAAAAGTGGAAACAAATCTGAGTTTGGGGCTTTTTTTCTCTCACCCACAGCCCAGAGAGTTTGGAATTTTGTTCTGAAAGTTTCGGGGTAAAAGGTGATTGCCCTAGAAAGGTGCCTTTTGTTGGTTTGGTGAAATAAATATTAATCCATTCCTGAGTTATACGAATTTGAAATTTAATTTATGGGCATGTGCAGTAGTGTCTTTCATTGATATGTTTGATACAAAGGAAAAAATGTTCAGCTCATGAAAGATGAATCTTCTTCCATGAGCTGAAATTCTTCTTTCATGAGGAAAAACTCTTCTTTTGTATTGCAGCTATCTTGTTTTTGTTTTTTCAAAAAAAAATTAGAAAACCCATAAGAATGATACACTGGAGAAAAAAAAAAACATGTGAATCTAGCTACAGTAAATGTGACACATTTAGCTCGATTTTGGTGTTTGTTTTTTAAAAAATGACTAGAAATATGGTTTTAGGACATCCCTAAAATCCTTGGTAGATGGCTTAGTGAGGCTTGTTTTGTGAACCTAATTTTTCGTTTCATGAGTCTCTTGATAGAAGACTGTTAGCTCATGAAAAAGGAATCTCGACTCATGAAAGAAGAAGGTGGAACTTAGTTTTCTTTTGCATTATTGTTTCATGAGCCAAAATTCTTGTTTCATGACTTTCTTGAAGAAGACTGCTGACTAATGAAAGAAGTATGAACAAACTAAATCCCACCTTCTTCTTTTGTGAGTTGACATTCCTCCTGCATGAAATGCCAATCATCTTCTGTGAGACTCATAAAACAAGAAATTCAGCTTATGAAACAACTATGAGATAAACTAAGTCCCACCCAGTCCTTTCATCAGTTGAGATTCCTTTTTCATGAGCTCACAATTGTCTTTCTTGAGACTAACAAAAGAAGAACTTTAGCTCATGAAAGAACTATGAGAAAAACTAAACTCCACCATCTTCTTTCATGACCTAAGAATCCTCTTTCATGAGCCTCACAAAGGAAGATTTTCGGCTCACAAAAGAGGAATCTTGGCTCACAAAAGAAGATTTTTGTATTTTTAAAAAAATGCCAGCTTTAGTTCATAACTTAGCCATTTCTAAAGATTTCAAAGCCACATTTTCAACATGTGCTTTTCATGACCCTGCCTCCTGAACTACAGTATGTTGGTGACATTGTTCAAACCTAACTGATAAGGTGATTTTATGGTTGTTCTGCAAAATCATGTTTTGAGTGTGATTTTAAACTGTGTTTTAACTAGTTCATGAGGTGTGGTTATAAAAAGAGCATGTTGATAGTTGTGGGTGAAAATAATGATAACAAAGTTATGAAGGAAGGACACTGAGTGTGTGTGTTTGTAGGCACATGGCAGTGTAGATCCCAGAGGTCCCTGTGTTTTCACATGCAGATGGACATCTTTCATGGCATAGGGCTTGGAGGATCTTCCACATCTGCATCTGTAGCTGTATGGATGTGCTGGACCCAAAGGGCCATGTGCATTTGCAGCCAGATGGACCCCTCACATGGGGCAATAGGCCAGATATGCCCTGTGTGTCTGCATCTCCAGCTGCACTTCTGCTTCCAGAAGCACCCTTGACATTGCACAGGGACCGGAGGGCCCTTTCTGTCTGCATTTCTAGCTAGATGAACCCACTCATACATTTGCAAAGGTAGCTGCCCACTCACTTGTCACAGAAAGTGGAGAATGATGCGCATCTTCATGTGCACTTACAGATGTGCAGGGCCCAGATACATGATGCATGACCTGGAGGGCCTTTTTTGTCTCCATCTGTAGCTGCACAGACTCATAGGACTTGTAGGGTACTGCAATTCTGAAGCTAGATGGTTCCACTCACTTGATGCAGGACCCAAATAGCCCTGTATGTCTTCATCTGTAGCTAGATATACTCACTCACTTGATGCAGGGCATTGCACCTCTGCAGCCAGGTAGAAATAAAAACACAGAAACAGTAAAGTTACCATAAAAATTATATTTTTATATAAAGTAATAAACAATTTATAAATAAGAGTATTCAAAATAAATTATTTCAGCTTTAAAGAAAAAAGTCTCCTTCTGAAAAAATTAAAACTAACAAGAAATTGTCCTTTATTTTTTTTTAATCAGTAAATATCTATTTCCTTTAGTGAAGAGGAGGCTCTCACCCTGGTCTGTGGTGATGATGGGGACAGTCTGTGAGTAGTTTCCTACATGGGCCATTGAATGTCGAAACTGCTGCACTGGCAATACCTGGGGATGAGGAATTAGTGGGTCAGAGTTCCTCATCTTCATTGAAGACAGCCCAGAGCTCTTCTGGAGGATGCTGGGGTGATTGAATGTGGAAACTGCTGCACTGACAATGTCTGGGGTGAGGAACTAGTGGTTCAGAGCTTCTCATCTTCACTGAAGATTGCTGGGAGCTCTTCTGGAGGATCTGTGTCTTGCAGAGGGTGCTGCAGATTGATGCAGATATTGAAAGCCTAGTCTTCCCTCTGTTACAGGAGCCAATTGGTCTCATGCATCTCCTCCAGCATCTGATTCAGCAAGTCCTGTGCATTGTCAACAACAGCAAGGTAGTCCTCAATGTTTTGATTCAGTTCTCTGACATTCCTATTTAGGACCACTTTGCTGTGGTTGAGAGCACACAATACCTCATACGTCCTGTGGTTTCTCCCTCACAGTGGCACATGCTGTCAGATAACTCCTACTGTCATCATGCACCACCAAGAGAAACCCAACCAGACAGCTGACTTGTTGCATCAGGTGCCAGAATTTCTGCTCACCATTAATGGCTGGTGTTGGAAGTTCTGTAAGGGAAAACAATTTCAACAAATACAGTCTTAGCCTGTACATATCTGTAACTCCCATGTTTTTGCTGTGGATACATGGGTTGAGCTGTGAATAGCAGGTACTATTAGCAAATTAATATTACATAAACTTACAGTATATATTGGAATTATGTACATAGAACAAAGGAAATTCAATGCTAAAGATTTAAGAATGGTTAATCTTATTCAAGTAACATACTATTATACACACTGAAAGTAATAAGTATATTTGAACTAGAGCTACAGTCACTTGTATGATAAAGCAGGACATTCTGTGGATAACATTTCTCTTCTGTCCCAGCAACTGCTGCTTGTAACTCAGGTACTTCAGCTATCTTACCTGCAGCCTTACTGAGCTGCACTTTGTGCAGCAGTGCCACCTACTGGCTACCCACCCTCTCCAGCCACCCCACCGTACGCTAGTATTATTTTTGTTGGCTACCACCAGGAAACAATCATCTCACTTCCGCATCCCTGTTCTATTGCCACTTGGTCTCTCCTCTTCCACCCCTCCTGTCCCACATGGTAGTGTTCTTCATCCCTAATCAATATCAGCACATACCCAGCTTTCTCCAGTCACTGCTGTTACCACCTGATAGCTGGCAATTTTACTGTGGTTCTTCTCTGCTCTAACTTTCCCTGTTTTCTGCTACCAGATACTTAGTAGGATATCTGTGGGTTCCCTGATCTCTATCCTTAAATTTCTGCATGGCAATTTATTAGTGATTCCTCCCCTAATTCCCTGTTCCTCTCTCAGCTGATCCCCTTCTTCTCACAGCATCTGTTATTCTCAGGTTCTGAGATGTATTTCTTTGCCTGTATTGCTTTTTCCCTTTGGACCTTGCATTTTACATCTGCCCACCTCCCCCTATCTGACAGCTTCTGGGAGTCACAGACCTGCTGTGATTATGTCTATTCTAAGTACATTGCCACAAGGCAGTTAAATGTATGTCCCCTTTGGTGCTTCCCATGCAAACCCCTGAGGCTTGCTTGTCACTTATTCATATGCTTATCCCACTCCCTCAAAGCACATAGCAAGAAAGTCTAGTTGCGGTGCCTTCTTTGGTTCTCTATCCTACTTATCCTCCTTGCTGGTGACATTGAGCTGAATCCTGGACCAGCTATCCCTCCATCTCTTAGCCCTCCCTCCTGGTCCTCCTTGAAGGGTCTCAAATTTGTACATCTTAATATTCGAAGTTTCCTACCCAATCATGCCAAACTTACCACCTGGATTACCCATTACAACCCTGATATCTTGTGCCTCACAGAAACATGGTTAAAGCCTACTAGCCCTGACTCAGCCTGTGTCCTCCCTAATTTTAGTCTACTACATCATGATCATACTGGTCAGAAATGTAGGAGCGGTCTGTTAATATATTACAAAAGTCACCTCAATATATCATTAGTCCCCTATGATTTTCCCCCTTCTGTAACCTGTGAATGCCTTCATGTTCTGCTTCTCCTGGGTAATGCTAAAAAGGTCCATATAGTTTGTGTTTATAACCCTCCTAAGCAAGGTGTTAAAGAGCTTTCCTATCTGCTTGATAGTATAGGCCCCAAGGTCTCCACTAATGAAGCACTTATATTTGGGGACTTTAACCTAAATTGGTCTGGGATAACTGTCAAATAGTACAAGTCACTGCTGGCTACTCTTGGCCTTACCCAACTCATAAATGATCCTACATGACTCTCTCCCCCAGGGGGTAAACGTTTGCTCCTGGACTGGGTTCTGACAAACTGGCCTGATAGGATTTCTGAGTCCACGACCTTCCCTGACTCAATATCTGACCACTCCCCCACTTACTGTGTTTGGAGAGTCTCCTCCCCCAAAGTGCCTCACAAAGTTATACAAGTGAGAGACTTTTCCCACTTTAACCCTGAACTCTTTCTTCAAGACCTTGCACTCACAGATTGGTCCTTGGTGCTTTTAGCTACCAAGCTCACAGTTGCCGTTGATTATAGCCTTAAAATCCTTTCCACTCTGCAAGATAAGCATGCCCCATGTGTCAGAAAGAGAGTTAGAGGGACTGTTACCAAATGGTTGCATTGTGATCTACAGCCTCTCATGAAAACCAGAGATAAATACTGGGGTAAATTTAAGGCCACCGATGAGTTATCTGATTGCCATAAATACCGACAGCTCCGTAATGACTGTAAATAAGCCATATGAGCTGCATAGAGTGAATACTGCAAAGCTGCCCTGCTGTCCTCTGCTAGGGATCCGAAGAATATTTGGCACATTATTAAGAATGTGGTTGGTGGCTATAGCAGGTGTGATGCTACTGACATGCTTGTTGGAGGCAAAAACTGTAATAATGTAGCAACTATTGCAAATGCCTTTAATGACCAATTCTCAAAACTGTTGACCTATACCTCTTAGTTTGCCACTGTAAATACTCAGTCCAGCACCCTCATAAGTACCCCCTTGTGGTGTCACTACCTCATCCCTCATTTTATTTTAAAGCTGTCTTGGTGAGAAAGACTTACAAACTGCATGCTGGCCTTTATCCTGTCTCTAGTGCTGATCATGACAACCTGGAACCCAAACTCCTAAAGCTAGAGGCCTCCTTACTAGTGCTTCCAATCTCCCATATTCTCAATCTGTCGCTCACTACTGGAGTGATCCCTCCAATATGGAAAGTAGCTAGAGCGGTACCTGTTTTCAAGCAGGGTGATCAAAAATGTACTGAAGACCACCGGCCAATGGCCACCTCATTGGCTGTCAGCAAGATATTTGGAGAAGGTAGTAGAAGTACAGCTGTCGGATTACTTGCATAAATATGATTTACTATTTCCTGAGCAACATGGATTTCACAAGGGTCACAGCACCGATACAGCCCTTGCTAAGTTCATGTGTTAGGTTAGAACTGCAATGGATCATGGCATGTTGTCCAGGGCGATCTTCACAGACCTTTCTGAGGCATTTCACTTTATTAGCTCACGCCCTTCTGTGTGCAAAGCTTCACTCACTTGGTATGTCCAGTCAGGCCCTAACCTGGTTCTCTAACTACCTCACTGGTAAACAACAGCTTGTTAAGTATAATAGTCTTCTCTGAAACTATTCCTGTTTAGGTTGGTGTTTGTTCCTCATGGGTCTATTTTAGGTCCTATCTTATTCTATCTATTAATGACTTCTTGCTGGTCTCTACCCAAAGCAACTTGACCCTATATGCCAATGACTTGGTTCTTCTGTCCAGCTCACATGATATTAATGCCATAAATTTCCACTTACAAACTGATTTCCATAAGCTACAAATCTGGCTCCTGACAAATAAGTTTGTTCTAATCCTAAAGAAAACTCAGACCGTGCTCTTCGGTTCCTCGGCCAAGCTTAAGCTGTGTCCTGCCCCACCGAAGGTTATGAGTTTTGATGAGTCCCTGGTGAGCACAACATGCTCTTTCAAATATCTGGGAGTCACCCTTGACCCTCAGTTAGACCACTCCCTGCATATTAAAAATGCATGTAGGGCAACAAATATCAAACTGGGCCTAGCATATAAGGCTCGGGGGACCCTTACAGTAGCTGCGTGTCTCGCTCTTGCTAAAGGAATACTTTTTCCCCACACTTAACTATGGGCTCACAACCTTTCCACTTGCCACAAAAGCTGGTCTTGCCAAGTGGGACGTGGCTTATAATAATGTTTGCCGCTTTGCCCTTGCTGTCACTCGGCTCACCCACCACTGTGAGTTATATGATAAATGTCACTGGCTGTCTCCATGCAACTATCACTCCTTTATCCTAGGCTGCTTTGTTGATAAAATAGTCCACAATGCCACTCCTCCTGCCCTTTCCAAACTCCTTAAACCTGCCCAACCCTCATACCTACTTAGGTCTGTTGACTCACAGTCCTCCCTTGTCCCTAAATCCCGTACTTTGTCAGGTACGGAGCCTTTGCTGTTTGTGACCCCAGATTCTGGAACTCCCTTCCAGTGCTCACTAGGTGTAGTGCCACCCATCACACTTTTAAGAGATCCTTATGGACACACCTGAAATCTGCCTCAACTTGCAACTGTCCTTAGTGTGCTTGGTGTATCATACTCCTGCATGGTTTCTTGACCTCTTCTTTGAGCTAAGAGTGGAGTCCTAAATCCTTTGCAACACTCATGTACTTAAGCAATTATTGGCTATAAAGTTCAGTGTACCCTGTCTTGCCTTTATGCTCGTGTAATTCTTTCAGGTAATGTCAATAGCATTTTTACTGTATCATAGCCTCTACCATTGTTTTCATATTCTCTGATTACTACCTGTACATCCTTTCGTTATTATATTGTTTGTATATTTTTCTTTGTAATCTCCTGGGTTGTACCTGAAAATAGGCATTTTTTGTCTAGTGCACTTACCTGGTCAACAAAAGCTACACAAATAGATAAATTACAGGATATGCTACAAATGAATCCACTAGTAAACAGTGCTTATTTCTACCTATAGAAAGAATGCAATGAGTAAAATTTGAAGGTTGTGGGGAGGATACCATCACCAGTGGGGTTTGTGACATTTCATGCGACATACATAAGCATATAATTATTGTCTTGTGGTACCAAACTTCAAGACACTGAAAATCTTGAATGCTAAAGATATGATAAAGTTTAATGATGTTTAAGTAACACACCATTCTGCACACTCAAAGTAATAAGCATATCTCTACTATATGTATAGGCAGATGCATGAAGGAGCAGGACATGCAATAGTTTTTATTTTTATTTATTTATTTATTGAGATCTTGGATGACACCTGTGAGTGGTTGCTCATTAAAAGGTTCCACATCAGTTAAAGTACATTAGATAGTAAGGACAAAGACTGGGGGATGGTATACATAGAAGGTACACAAATTCCAGACATAAGGCAAAGGGTATAATATACTGAGGCACTGCACAATGTATGCCGGTGTCAAGATGAGAGACAGAGCAGGGAATGGTTACAAAGAGAGAGGGAGGGATGCAGGGCAGTGCATATAGGGCAGGGTTGGAAGAGGGAAAGGAATAGGGCATGAGACAAGCAGGATGGAGCTCAGGAGGAGGAGGAGGAGGAAGTGAGGTAGCAGAAATGCAGAGGTCAGCAATCCAGGACAAGCCGTGGAGGGAAAGGTGCTGGAAATGGTTTACTGCTGCATGCAGTGGCTTTAGTATGAGCACATACAGTTTCTTGAGTCAAAGAGGTGCTGGCACAGTCTGTGTTTAAAGGCTCCAATAGTTGGTGTACCAGAGATGTCAAGAGGCAGCATGTTTATCCAGAAGGCTGCACAGTGTGAGAACGCACATTGTGCCATAGTAGTGTGACATCTGGGTATATGGAAAACTTAAGTGGTGGAGCTTCTGGAAGGTCTGGTCCGCAAAGGCTGGGATAGCAGGTTCTGAACCCAGATGGAAGCAGTTTTAATGAGACTTTTTGGGCCAATAGGCAAGTTTGATACCGGATTCTGTCATTTAGTTGATGCCAGCCAGCCCAAGTATAAAGGTCACATGTGTGGGTGAACCTCGGTGCACCTGTGAGTAGACAGCAGGCTTTGTTTAGAGCAGCTGCTAGTAGTTATTAATGGAAATGTCCAAAATAAATTAATGACCACAGCTTGTATACAGCTAACAGAGCAAGGATGCAGTGGGGGACAGGTTGGATGGCTGAGAAAGGATACTGTTACCAGTGGTGCTTCTGACACATGATGTGGCAAACATAAGCACATAAATACTGTTATAAAGTCAATTATACAAATGGGTTAGGAAATCTAGTAATCTGATTGGTTGGATGGGGTCTTTACCATGGGTAAATCCCAACATAACCCATGGGTAAAGTTCCAGCTCTCCTAGCAGGCTGCTGCACAAAATAAAGAAATCAGTATGCTGTTTTCTCTTTTTTAACCTCCGTTTAGCTGCTATGTTGCTATTTGAAACCACGACTTCAAACTTCCCAACCATCATGTGAAACCACCCCAAAACAACTTTTGCTACCTCTTAAATGTTTCAAGGCTTGTAACACAGCACAATAATGCAATGACTGCTTTGAAACACTGTACCAAGAAAGTTTTCAGTGGTGCAAACTGCAGCTGCTGAAACTGCTTGATTCTTTTGCCTCAGTTCAACTGTAAGTGAATATTTCCACTTGAAAAAACAAAATCATGTTGTCAGAGGTGGCTGCCAGTCACACATGCTTCTTTCCAGCATCAGGTACCACACAATCACTGAAGAGAAGTATATCACCTGACTCAAACCCTTACTCCCCCCAAACCACAAAAATGACTGTCACTCCAGAACCACATGCTGACATATGCCAGCAGATCCTCAGTGCTCACACCGCACAGTCTCATAGCATCAGTTAAACAGCTGCTTCTAACTCACAGGCTTTCTCTTTATTTCAACTCTTTTTTGCCCCCACCACCAGCCTCTGGGAACTCCTGCAGACACAGCCCCCACAGACAGCTTCTCCCACCCAGCCTGAGCCCCTTCCAACCCCAGGAGCCCTCTGGAGCTCCACCCTGCACTCCAGCCTGCTAGAGACACCCCAGCTTGTACCCCCAAGGTGGGGACACCATTCACATACTTTGGCACTCCTTGAATCCAGCTGACAGGTGGAGTCAGGCTGGAAGATATCAGGGGCCTGGTTGGGCAAGATCCTGCAGTGTGCATTGGGCTGTTGCCAGACTCATTGTCCTCCTCGCAGGTGGTGGGATGTTTCCTTGTGCGTGAACTTGACCCCAAGGAGTCACGGACATGCAATGATATCCAACATGAGGTGGGCACACTCCTGCACCTAGCCTGTGGATGTCTGCTGTTGCCTTCATCCCTACCTGAAGTGTCACCCAGCTGTAGCTCCCCCAGCCTCCACTGGGAGTGACTGATGTCAGGGATTCACAGTCCTCCCCTCTTCAGAAGAGGACAGAAGTCCTCTGGATGCTCAATCCTCTCCACCCTGCTGACCCCTGGCAACCTGAGCTCACTCTCAAGCCCAGGTCATCGGCATGGTGCAAAGTGTGGTGTCCAGTGCCTCAACTCTCAGTACCACTGGGCCAGCCCTGGCGCTCTGTATAAAAAAAAAAAATATCATGAGTCACGGGCTCTCTCTTTAAAAATCAAATATCACAGCATATTACTGTGTGTGTTTGGGGTTGGATTAGGAGCCGGGCAGCACATAACTGCACACATATTCTTCCTAGCAACAGAGGACTATTCAATGCAGAGAAAGGATATCACACTTTAAAATCAATAAAAAAGTATTTTCTTAACTTTTAATTTTTTTTTGTAATCCTTCACTTCCCACCCATTCTATAATCACAATAAACCACTCCAGGATGTGGGTTATGCTGGGATTTATGCACTTCTGGTGTGGTTTAGTCATTTGGCCTGTGGCCTTGTGACTGTGACCTTGTGATCGAACCACATCAGACGTGTAAATCCTAGCATAACCCACACCCTGTCATGGTTTGTTGCTTTAATAACCTTAGTTCAAAAGCACTGAGGCAAAGGTTACACAAAAATGGCATTGGCAACAAAGCAAGGTTTAAAAACAATACAAAATCACACATACCCCATAATGAAAAGCATCATGGGATAAATATGCAAATCACTATGAACATTTAGATTGGTTCTACTTTAAGCAGGAATGCATGATCCCAAAGGGCACCATGCATTCCTACTTAAAGCGTATACAGTGGCATCCCCAGGATGAAACACAATTCTGCAGCATTTTGCAGCACTCTGCTGGGTAGTGCACTAGCTGCAGGATAGAACTCAGAATGTCACAGTAAACAGTGCCATGTATATTGTTAGCTATCTCCCCCTCCCTTCTCCCCCAGGACTCATCTGGAAATGAGCTATTGTCAGCTCAGTATGTACTTCCTGGTTAAACTTATTAGATAAATAAGTAAATACAATAATTAACCCTGCATTGCAGGTGTATGTGTGATTTTGTATTTTTTTAAATACTGTTATGTTGTACCAAACTTCAACAGCCACTGAATCTTGTTTTTTGCAATGGAACACCTGTCCACAATAAGAAATACTGAAATAAAAACAACAAAGAAAGGTAAATGTGTAAATCTGCACATAATAAACAATTAAGTGTGAATAGTATTGTGACTGCATAGAATATGATTTTATTAGCAATGGTTGGCTAAGTAACTAGTGATCAGTTTTGCTTTTCAGCATTGTATGTGAAATGGCCTCATTCTAAAGTATATACTGTACAGTTCAACACTGACAACTTTGTACATATGGGGTGTAGGGGGAAGTGCAGTAATTGCCCAATAACTGAAAAACATGAATTGTGTTATAGTGTCTATAAAATGACACAAAAATAATAGTAAAAAAAAGTAAAAAAAAATCTAAGAATAAATAAATCTTCATCATTGGTAAATCACTTCTCACACAAAACAGCAGGGTTTTCCCCATGAAAGGGGTCAAATTGGCTAGTAGGTAAGTCACTCATGTTACTAGAATTTGTTTTGTTTTTTGGTTTTTCTAACCGTGACATTTTGTCAGAATTCTGTAGCAATGTATTGAGATTTCTAGCCAGTTAGATCACCCTAGAAAAGAAGTTCAAAGACTTTCAAAACAATTTATAGACCTGCACATTTATTGTTCACATGCATTAACCAATTAAATAACTGGATGTTGTTTATCCTTTTTATAACACAGTGTAAGTAATGTAACATTGAAGGAATCTATAATTTAACTTGCTTAGCTCCAGCCAGAATGTAGCACCAAGCAGGTAGGGCAGTTGAAGGAAAAATAACAAAAGAGGAATAATCAAAGATGTACAGATTAAGGGCATGATTTTTACACCAAATGATGAGTTCTTCTCATGTGTATGACATGATTTCACTTTACTCAGACACTATGATATTCATAACTAACACTAACATTACATATTCAGTATCAAGATGTACTTATTACATTAATAAAATATTATGGGCCCAATTTTCAAAACATTTAGATTGACGCAAGAGGCTTGCATCAAAAGAGTTTGTGTCACAACTTGCATCAAATGCGATTTTCTATCACAGCCTGCATCAAATCCAGACACAACTGCGCCAAAGCCCCCTTGCACCAGGGTTGCATCAAACAACCTGGTGTGCCAGGTTGCAAGGGGGCTTCCACCACAATGGAGTTGCAACATCCTCTCTGGGGGGATTTTACAAGTCCCACCATGGACGCAGCAAGGGGCATCACTTAGACCAGCCAGGAGGTGATCTACATAGCTTGCACCAGTGGAATAGGGTCTGACAATGGGCTGCTGGGAGCATAAGGGCATGGCTGTTGGCATGGGTGAGTTGGAGGGACAACTGGAACTGACAGTCAGTGATGTGGCACCAGGCAGGGTGTTTACATCTGTACGAATACTGGAAATGTCCAGCAAATCATCATAGTGTACTAGGGTGTACAGTAACAATAACCCATATTGTACATACAGAAACAGCCATAAGCAAACACACTGAAGGGGGGACAACTGATACTCCACATAACAAGGAATCCTATGGACCCATAGCACAGCAGACCTCACAACTGTACAGTTATGCAGACCATAGCAATAACCGGCCCAGTTGCATGGAGGGTTAAGGTGCTGGATGCCTTACCTTCTCTCATGTGGGTGACCCAGGTTCGGGAAAGAACTTGAGTCATCAGGGGTCAGCTGGGGGGAGAGGATGAGGAGCTGGATTGAGCTGCCACAAGGCAACTCTCCTCTATCGGGGAGTGATGTGGATTTCCCCAGCTTTTGGCTGCCATCAGGTGGAGGCTAGGTGGCAGTGTCAAGACACAAGATAGATGAGGCATTAGGTCAGGTGGGAGGAAAGGGCCTTCACCAGAGCCACGGAGTGCATGCATACATCCATGTGCATGTGCGACTGTGTTCTGAGGTCCCAGGAGTAATGGGGGAGAAAACAGAAAAGAGGGCACTGATTCAAACTTGATGAAGCCCTGAAGCTACAGGGTGGATTGAGATCATCTGAAAGAGGACCACTGCTGAACATGTCTGGAGCCCCGATGGAAAGAAAGAAAAAAAGCTATATGGAGAAAAGAAGAGCTTTTTAATGGAAATGATGGAACATTTTTGGGGGGAAAACAATAAAAACCCTATTTTCTCAGACATTTCCATAATATTATGGATTCAAAATGTTTCATTGTGTGTATTTACTTTACTTAACATTGTCAATGTTTATATTGAAGTTGCCTATAATGAAAGCATTTAGGTTATCTTGTTAATGCCACTTTGTCAATTAACAAAAGGAAGTATCAACAGTGTACTGATAGATTTTCTGTCTTTTCACAGATACTGAATTCCATTAGAATATCATTACTGCAACTTTAACCAAAAAAATGCCTACAAGACAACACAACTGCAGTTTCAAAAGTCGTAAATGGTACTTTGATACACATGGCATGCCTTACAAATTTGTTGGCACAGTAACACATAGTACGTCACAGGCAACTGATGCCTTTCACTTAACATAATTAAATAAGAGAAATACATGGCAGCTATGGCCATGAAGTCCATAGTGTGTCACACAAAAACAATATAGTAAGAAAAGCAATAGAATAAAACACCAGCAAAAAGTCCAGCGTAGCAGGCAGCAAAAATTAAAAAGAGAAGTAAAATCAAAAATCTGTATTCGGCTAGCATCCATCAGAGTTGAGCTAACTGTTTAAAGATGTTGCCTGCCAAAGCAAAAACAGAGCAGATGAGCTGGCCCAGTGGCCTAAATGTTGAGGGGCTGGACGTCACACTTTGAGCCATGCCAGCGACCCAGGTTGGGAACAGACTCGGGCCATTGGGGGTCAGTGGGGGAAGAAGAGGATCGAGCATCTGAAGAACTGATCTCCACTCCCGTGGTGGGTACTGAGTCTTCCACTATTCCTCAGTGACTCCCAGTGGAGCTCGGGGGCCCTGCAGAGAGTGTTGCCATGACAGGGGGTGGAGTGGTGGCAGACGTCAGCACAATAGTGTGCAGATCTCATTGCATATTCGCAATCTGGGGGAAAATGAGGGGAAAAAAATGGAGGACTCAGGAGGGTGACGGAGGCCCCAGGAGCCAACACCAACATCCCAATGCCAGACCAACCTCCCACCAACTCTCCTGAGCCCCTCGATCTGGCCCAGGACCATCCTGATCCGGGGTGCTGGACAGCTCCTTGGGTCAAGGGACATGGTGCTCAGCCCTTGTACTCCTGGTGGGAGAGGTTTCAGGCAGGAAGTAGAGGCTGCAGCTGAGATGGCACTTCTGAGAGATGCTCTGGTCCCCAATGCCAAGAAACAGAGTTTACAGAAAAAAACAGAGCAGATAATATCTGCAATAATGAGATGTAAAAGTAAGAAAATTAAAAGAAGAATGCAAATGATGAAATTATGTCTCAGAATTAAACAATTTTTACATATGGCTCTAAGTTTCCAATCACATTTGTGTTCACAAATGATGGCTAAAATAGATGAACTGAAGAAAAATATTTTCAAGATTAAGATCAAGTTGAAGGAGCTTCCAAATCTCAACAGAGAGAACTTCTGCCTCATCTTTGATGGGTCTTGGGTGTACAGTGAGCAGAGAAAGGCATATTTTGGGGGGAAGAAAAATACAGTTCACACAGTAAGCAAGTAGCATCTGTGCTGATGATGCTGGAAAAACAAATGGTGTTTTGCCCATGGTAGAACATCATGAGTTATTTTTTATTTATTTAAATCTCAGATTACAAATACCTTTGAGCTTGAGGCAGCTCATTTACAAAGGTTCCACATCAAAGGAAATGGTTACAATAAGGTAGGGAGGTATAGATAACATTCATGGTATCAACAGAGGTACAGACAACATTCATTATATCATTGGAGCACATCAAGTCAATTGGTAAATAAGTGGGAACAGTGTACTCACTCAAGATTACAAGTAAACATAGAAAATCATAAGGTACATTTGAAGCAACATTGCTAATCGGAGGTGGGGGGGAAGTGGAAGAGTTAGGAAGGGGTAGGGGAGATGAGAGGGTAGAGTCCAGATAGAGAAGGAAAAGAAAATATGGCCACCAGAGGCCTTGTCGCAGGATGAGATGGATGGGAGGCTAAGGTGGGAGAAGGGGTAAAACAGGGGAAAAGGAGGGTGGATGAAGGGAAAGAAGAAAAGGGAGATTGGGGACCAGAGGGCCTGGACAGGTCCAGGAAGAGGGGGGGCAGTGGGATAAGACCAAGGAGGGGGTGAGGTAAGGGAGGAGGTGGCAGGGGGAAGGGGAAATTGTTCTGTCAGGAGAGGTGAAATGAAACAGGAAGCCAAGTAAGAGCCTCAGAGAGTGAAAAAAGTGGTATAAGGGTGTCTGCAGAAGTGGGAAACTAAGTGTAACAATCACAAGTGCTTTCAGTTAGGAGATGCTGATGAAGCATAAGCTTAAATTGGGACAGACTAGAAAGACTGCTTAGTTGGTTGCTTAGATTATTAAGCCACAGGGGGGCTCTGTATTGAAAGGATCGCTAGTATTGAGCAGTCCGACAATGGGGTACTAGAAGGAGGTCAGAAACTGAGGTACCTGTGTGTTGGGTCTTAGGGGATTTGTTTAGCAGGCAACCAATGCGCAGGGGTAGTAATCCAAGTAGAGCTTTTTTGGACAGGAGGCAGGTTTGATATTTGATCCTGTTACTTAGTTGGAGCCAGCCAGATTAACCATATAACTCACAGGTATGAGTGAGGCACGCAGCACCCGTAACTAACCTACAGGCTTTATTCAGGGCCACCGTGAGTCATTTAAGAGATGTGGAGGTTGTAGCACAGTATATGATTAGATCATAATCAATGATCGAGAGGACCGAGCTGTGAATTGCAACCTTCAGGGCTTCTTGGGTAAGACTTCATCTGTGTCTGAAAAGGAGCCCAATTCTGGTATTAACATCTCTGGCAACATTTTTAATGTAAGGCACAAAGGTAAGGTGACTATCCAGGGTTATACCTAGGTATTTGAAAAGCTGAGTTTGTTCAAGAGCGTCTCCGTGGTTGTTGGTGATAGTGAGTTGATGGGCTTAAACTTATTCCAAGAAGACGAAAACAGCTGGACTTTAGTTTTTTTTTGTAGTTAGTGATTAGTAAACCATCTTTCTGCTTCTGTGAAGCCTTGTTGAAGACTGTTTTCAAGAGCATTGGGATCCAGGTGGCTAGTAAAGATGACCGCGTCATCTGCATAGAGGAGAGTACGCTGGTTGCAGACAGCTGGAAGGTTGTGCAGGAAAATACTGAACAATAATGGACTCAGGATTGGGCCTTGAGGTACCCCTGATCAGACAGCCCTCTGTTCCAAAACTACATTTGATATCCTCACCCTCTGCAGTCTATCACTGAGGTAGCTTCCGAACCATTTTAGGGTGTTTGGGGCAACACCAGTTTTAGAGAGTTGGCCAAGCAACAGTGTGTGATTCACTGTGCCAAAGGCTTTTGTTAGGTCAACAAAGGCTGCACCTACAATCTTGCCTTTATTGAGGCCTGTTGTATGAAGCTTGTGAATTCTAATAATGCTGTGGTAGTGCTGTGCCCCTTTCTAAAGCCATGTTGTTGTGGGCACTGGATGGAGTATGTGTCCTGATAAGCACCAAGCTGGTTGGTAACAATTCACTCGAGCACCTTGGAGAGTGGAGGGAGAATGGATATAGGCGTTACCCTGTAAGGAACGATCACCGGTTTTATGCACAAAGTTACGATAGCCATTTTCCAGGCATCAGGAAATTGTCCCAGTGAAAGAGAAAGGTTTAGAATCTTAGTTACAAGTAGGAGAACTTCATCTATGATTAGGGTGATAAGCTTAAGGTCTATTCCATCACAACTGTGTCTTGCGTTTCTTCGGACCTTAGCTAGTAGTTTTCCCAACAAGTTGCATGATACCCTTTCCCATCTCATGCAATGATTTGCATGAGATGGGAGAAGATGATGACTCTTCAGCAGAATGAAATGAGACACAGTGTTTTACATGCACATGTGATGACACGAGTAACCTTAGACAGAAGTCTTTTGATGAGGTTAAGTACATCATCAATCTTTTCATCATCGCAAAGACTAACCAGAAATATAAACTGACACAAAACAGATAATTGCTCAGTTAGATCTCACACTGGTTTGATGGGCCACTCACTAACATGTTTGCACACAAGAGCTTGTGACAGTGTATTCCACTCCATGCACATAATTGCTGTGCATAATGCAAGTATGTGCAAATTTGTTTCTAAAGGGTACTGGGTCAAGATTGGCTTTAATAAATTAGTAAATCTGCACACTTAGATCTTTCATTGACAGAAGATGACATGGACAGTGCCACAGCTTTTATTTGTCAATACCAAAAAAGATACACCTTTCAATGAATTCTCAATTCAGGATGCACAGCACATGCCTAGCTGTGTTGCACTGACAGAAACAGTTAACTGAAAAACTCCGGAAACAAAGATAGCCACATTTGAGCTGGCAAAGAAAGAAAAAATTGAATTTGAATGTGTCTCATGCATGCAGTTTTTTTATAGTTCACAAACAGTGTAAGTAGATCTCACACAAATTGTCAAGTGGAATAACATGCAGGGACATTTGGTGGCATATTTGTCACTTACAGAGTCTGTGTTAGATGACATAGTGCACATGTATTTGTACTGTTTCAGAAAGATAAAAGCAGATGTGCTGCCTCCATGATCTGTTTTAAAAATAAGGAGGCAGATATGGCATCCACAGAGATTGCTTGCTTGAACTTGTTTGAACAGATTCTGATACAACTATGAATCCATTCCAAACAGTTCTTAGACTGAATACAAAGCTTAAAAACATGCCAAAGAAAACTCCAGACATTAAGGGATAAATACATTCCCAAAAATATAACAGGAGAGGGAAGGTCCCTACTTGGTTTATTGCCAACATACAGAAATTAATTTCCAGACAAAATGGTCACAATAAAAGAATGAAGTCCTACCCTACGAAGTCAGATAAAACTAGATATAGGAAAACTATAAGAGCATGCAAATGAGAAATAAGAAAAGCCAATAAATCATATGAGGAGAGGCAGGCTAAAAATAAGGCAGATCCAAAGCTCCTGCACAGATACATAAACTTCCTAATTTATAAGTCCTCGGCAATAGAACCAGTTATGTACAACAGTAATGAAATAACTGATAAAAAAATGGCTGAGATATTTAGCAATTACTTTGGAAGTTTTTTTACAAAGGTTCTCGGAATTGACATTCACTATAAATCGGGAAGTAGGGGATGATACTATATTAGGAAAGACAGAGAGAACCGAGGTGTTGGATAGACTTCAGGGGCTTGAAACATCCAAGTCACCTGGACCAGTTGAACTGGAACCACAGTTATTAAATAGACTGGCATATGAAATGGCAGCATCATTGACTTACATATTTAATAGGTCACTGGATATGAGGGAGGTGTCAGATGATTGGAGAACAGTGATAGTGGTCCCTATATATAAAAATGGTCTGAATAGCAACCTGCAAAATTATAGATCCATCAGCTTGACTAACATAATGGGAAAAGCTATGGAAAGCTTCATTAAGGACAGGCTAAATAACAAGGAAGAACAACTAAATTTAATAGATAAGCATCAACATGACTTTACAGAAGGAAGGTGCTGCATAACGAATTTATTGTATTGCAATGAAAAGATCAGTCTAAATCTCGACAGCAGACTTCCTACTGATCTCATATATCTAGACTTTAAAAAAAAATTTGATGTAGTACCATACAGTAAGTTAATTAACAAATTAATGGAGTTCAAAATTCACCAAAAAAGTAATAAACTGGAAAGAAAATTGGCTATATAAATGGTAACAAAGGGACAAAGTACAGGGGTATGTATCACAGTCTATAAAGGTGATGAGCAGTGCGCCACAGGTTTCTATTTTGGGACCTGTGTTATTTAAGCTATATATTTCAGACATTGGGAAGGATTTATCATCTGAGCACTGCATTTTTGCAGATGACACCAAGTTGAGTAAAAGAGTAGATACTGTTGAATACCATGGAACATTACAGAGGGACTTGGATGGACTGATAATGTGGGCCGAGAAGTGGGTTATTATCTTCAACACTTCCAAATGCAAGGTGATACATTTAGGTAAAACAAATCCTGGATATAGTTACTTACTATAGAAACATAGAAACATAGACTTTGATGGCAGATAAGGACCGCTTGGCCCATCTAGTCTGCCCATTTCCCTACCTACAGGATAGGCCGTAGATCCTAGTTAACCAACAGCCTATTTCTTCCTACCCCCCACAAGAATTGCCTTATGTCTGTCCCATGCATTCTTGAATTCTCCCACAGTTTTAGACCCCACAACCTCCTCAGGAAGGCTGTTCCATGCATCCACTACCCTCTCTGTGAAATAATACTTCCTCACATTGCCCCTGAACCGCCCTCCTTCTATCTTTAAATTGTGTCCCCTTGTTCTTGAAAGTCTCTTTTTCTGAAAGATGCTACGCTCTTGGACTTTGTTCATTCCACTGAGGTACTTAAAGTTTCTATCATGTCCCCCCCCCTTCTTTCCTCAAGGGTATACATATTAAGCTCCTTTAGTCTCTCCTCATACGGCTTCTCTTGCAGACCCTTCACCATTTTAGTTGCCCTCCTCTGACTGCCTCTATCCTGTCTATGTCCTTGCACGGAGATGGGGTCTCCAGAACTGGACACAGTACTCCAGATGGGGTCTCACCAACTGTCTGTACAGAGGGATAACAACTTCCTGTTTTCTGCTGCTGATGCCTCTCCCTATACATCCCAGTATACCCCAGCCCTCCCTACTGCCTTCTCACATTGCTTGCTAACCTTAAGGTCATCTGATATGATTACCCCCAGGTCCCTTTCCTTTTTTGTTGTTGTTACTACCTCCCCACCCATTGTGTATTCTTCCCCTGGGTTCTTGTTTCCCAGGTGCATTATTTGCACTTCTTTGCATTGAATCCTAGCTGCCATACTTCTGACCATTCCTCCAACCTTGCCAAGTCCTTTTCATCCTTTCCATGCCTCCTTGTGTATCAACCCTGTTGCAGATCTTTGTGTCATCTGCAAAAGGCATACTTTTCCTTCCAGTCCTCTGCAATGTCACTGATGAAGACATTAAAAAGGACTGGATCAATACTGAACCCTCGGTACCCCACTAGTAACCTCTCTTTCTTCAGAGTGGACTCCATTTACAATTACCTTCTGTGTCCTGTTGTGCAGCCAATGTTTTACCTAGGCTACCACCCTGGGACCCACTCCCAGGCTGGTTAATTTGACTATTAATCTTTGTGTGGGACTGTGTCAAATGCCTTGCTAAAGTCTAGGTAGGCATGTCACAGCCCTCACTGGTCTACTACTTTGGTCACCCGTCAAAGAAATCTATTAGATTTGTCTGACATGACCTTCCGCTGTGAATCCATGCTGCCTTGGGTCCTGTGCTCCACTGGCCTCTAGGTACTCAACTATTCTTTCCTTCAGAAGTGACTCCATCACTTTCCCTACAGAGGTCAGACTGACAGGTCTGTAGTTTCCTGCCTCTGTCTTTGTCCCACTTTGTGAGGGGAATCACATCTGCCTTCCTCCAGTCCTCGGTACCACATATCCTCCATGATTTATTAAAGAGTAGCCAGTGGTTTCACTAGTTCCTCCTTAATTCTTTTAAATTCTGAGGTGAATTCCATCAGGACCCATTGCTTTGTCCACCTTCAGTTTTAGGAGTTCTTGCAGAACCCTTTCTTCTGTGAAAGGACTGGGATCGACCCCCCTATCAAGAGTGCTTCTGTTAATTGGATTAGGCACTTCCCCCTCCTCTTTTGTGAATACTGAGCAGAAATATTCATTCAGTATCCCTGCTTTTTCACTGTCCCCCTCTGCCCACCCACTGTTCATTCTATTCAACCTCACTATCCCTCCCTTTGTCTTTCTATGCTCGCTGATGTACCTATAAAAGGTTTTATCCCCCTTCTTAACTGAGTTGGCTATCTTTTCCTCAGTTTGGGCCTTTGCTATTCTGACTTCCCTCCCTGCTTCCTTCTGCCTTAACTGGTACAGCTCTCTGTCTTGCTCCTTCTGTGTTTCCTTATACTTCCGGAATGCTATCTTTTTCTTCCTGACTTTCAGCCCCCTCTTTTGAGAACCATAGTAGCTTTTCTTTCATTTTGATTTGTTTATTTGCTTCACAAAGGCTTGTTGCCTCTATGATGGCAGTTTTGATGATTCCCCATTGTTGCTCCACACCTCCTTCTAGCCTGTTTGCTAGTGCTTTTCTGAGGCACTCTCCCATCTTGCCAAAGTCAGCTCTCCAAAGTCCAGTACCCTCACTTTTGTATGGCTTGACTCTGTAGCTGAGTTTAACGTGAACCACACTGTTTGATGGTCACTTGTCCCAGATGGCAACCCACTTCTAGATCTGAGATCCTCTCACTGCCCCGTTTGAGATGCACGAGGTCTAGATTGCTCCCTCATGAGTGGGTTCTGAAACTAGCTGTCTAATGCCTGCCACCTGTAGGGCATCAAAATGGCCCTGCTCTTGGATGTGGCTGCAGCAAATGTGCTCCAGTTAACATCTGGCATATTCAGGTCTCCCATCAATAGTATCTCCCCTTTCTCTGCCATTCTAAGAATGCCTTCTATCATATCCTTGTCCATTCCCTCCCCTGACATGGGGTCTGTACTAACCCCTGTGCAGATTGTGGTGCCCTTTCAGTCTCCAAGGTGACCCCAGTGCCTCCTCTCCTCCCTGTTTACTCTTTTGTTCAGTTGCTTTTATCCCTTCCTTTACATAGAGAGTTACTCCTCCCCTCTTCTCCCCTGTCTGTCTCTCCTGTAGGTTATGTACCTGGTATGTTAACATCCCAGTCATAGTTCTCTGTGTACCATGTTTCTGTGACTGCTCAATATCCAGGCATCCCTCTTCCATCAAGGCCACCAGCTCAGGAGCTTGTTGCCCAGACTACGGGCATTGGTACTCATTACCCTCCATTTTCTGATGGCCTTACTCCCTTTTGCCCCATCCCTGTCCTTCTTGTCTTTGTCACTTTCTCCATTTACCCCTGCCCTTGTCCCTATTGACACCTCTATGTTGGTGTTTGCCACACTTGCTACCATGATTATTTGGGGGGGGCTAGGATTTCCCTGCTCCTTTCCAGTGCCTCCCCCCTTGGCTAGTTTAAAAGCTTGCCAATGAAGCATTTAAACCTATCACCTAGGATCCTGGTTCCTCCCGGAGGCAAGCCGCCCATCATGCCAGTATAGGCTTGCATCACTCCAGGTGAACCCCAGTCCCCAATGAAGCCAAATCCCTGAGGCTCCACACCAGTTTTCAACCACTGATTGAATCCCATAGTGCGGAACACCTAGCCTCTCCTATGCCATAGATGGGCAGCACTTCCGAGAAGGTTACCATGCATGCTACTTGACTAAGGCCCCTCCCCAATTCCACAAACTCTTCCTGAACTTCTCTAATCCCTTTCTTAGCCAGGTCATTTGTCCCTAGGTGGACAATGACATCCAGCTCCCTCCCCTGTGCAGCTGCTCCGGCAATCCTGAGGATTCTCTCCCTGTCCCTCCAAGCCATGGCGCCAGGCAGGCACCTTACCTCCCTCTCCCCTTCCTCCCCCAGTTCTACCTTCCTAACAATGGAGTCCCCCACCAGAAGTTGTTTCCTTCCCCTGCAGGGTCCCCTGCCACCCTCCTGTGGGTCTCCTTTGTGGAGGTTCCCAGCATCCTCCTTGGTCTCCACTGCGGGTGCCTCCATAGAGGAACCACACTTTGCCAGAATGGCATAGGAATTGTGCAGAGGTACAACTGGAGGGATGTGCCTCTGTTCCACCACCCTCACCCTCCCTGAGCCCACTGTGGTCCAACCACTCCTCTTTCTTGGCAACCTCTGAGGCAACGGCAGTGGCACTGGTGGTAAAATAATTACTATAAGTAACAACTAAAGAGAAGGACTTGGGCATCATAAAACAAATTATCTAAAAACTAGTACCCAATGTAATGAAGTGTTTAAGAAAACAAATTATTTGAGTAATTATATAAATGAACATTTCATTTTTAAAACAAAGGAATTGTGACTACAACTGTATAGTGCATACGTTAGACACCAACTAGATTACTGCACACAGCTTTTTGGTGGATTAAACAGTATGAATATGTACAAATTAGAGCACATAAAGAGAAAGGCTGCAAGAATATCAAGGGGATGGAAGACAAGTCATATGGGGATAGACTGAAAGAACTCAGGTTAAATACTCTCCACAACAGATGCATCAGGGGAGATTTGCTCTTGATGTATAAGATATTTAGTGTGGAGTATCTAATATAGAAACTTAGAAACATAGAAGCTGAAGGCAAATAAGGACCACAAGGCCCATCCAGTCTGCCCATTTTTTCTACCGAATGAAAGGAATGGACTTAAAATACGGAATAAATCAAAACATAAGAGGACATGACAAACAGTTACAACCAAACACCTTTAAAACAGAAAAGAAGAAGAAATACTTCATACAGAGAACAGTGGGAATATGGAACAGCTTACCTTCTGAGGTTGTCAATAGCAATAACTTCATTGGGTATAAGAATAATCTGAATAAATACCTGACTGGTAAGGGACTTAAAAATAATTGTAACTAAAGGGGACAGCTCATGTGGACTTTACACCTTCTACTGTCTCTATAAATCAAAGTGCAATCGAACTGAAAGTGAAATAACTCATAAAGTCATTGAAGGGATCTATCATGTACCTGCCACTACTACTCCAGAAAAATATTGAGGCCACAGCTCAGGACAATAGCATTGTCATTTTGGTGAATGGTGCTCCAACAAAGGCAAAAACAATATGGCACCATGGTGTGTATGTAGAGAGAGTTAATAAGGCTCTACAGCACCTAAAAGGTCAAAATCCAGTCTGCAAGGATTTAATGTCAACCACATGTGTGATACAGATACTCAGTTTGGAATACTAAACACCAAGAAAGCAATAATTGAGAAAGTGTTGATGTCTAAAGATGAAAATATGTATGAGCAGTGCACAGTGTACCATCTCCATGGCAAGTATCCAGTCAGTGAAAACATTGACTTGTATCAAGTGAAACCAGTTGAAGGCATTCCTAGCAGTATCTGGAAGAGTACATTGGAAGCATGATGCTTTCCTGATCTTTTTCTGCGTAGTACTGGCGGTTGCTTGGTTGAGCATGAGATACATGTTTCTGGAGCTGAGTGCCATGTGTCTAGAGTGCTGATCTCTGATGGGAAGTTCAGAAGGAATATTAAGTACTAGTTTCATCTCCTATAGGAGAGTGAGATAAGTATAGTGTATGCTTCCATTGCACATACTCTGCAGATGAGCACACCATTGTATAATCTCACAGAAGCAGAATTGTTGCAAACATTGAAAAACAAGGATATGCTACTTGAAGTAAACCTGAACTCCATCCTATCAAGTATGCACAGTACTAAACAAAACTGATACTGAAGGTACTCAGAAGAAATGCATATGCTATAAGAGTATATGCAGCCGCTTGGTTTGTTACTCTAAGCTGTGCCGAATTACTGCTGGGAGGAACTGCAACACATGCTAAAATGGGCAAATACAGATGTTAATGGCATACCATCAATGACTCTTGCTGAAATGTGCTCTCTAGACCCAGTGTCTGTCTCACAACACTTTCATCAATGATTTAATGCACTGCTGAGGCTCGTTCTGTCAAAGACTAATGCACCTCTTGGTATTGTGGAACATTATTTTTTGGAGAGTGTAATATCAAGCATGTGGTGCTCCTCATATCCACATGCTCTGTGGATAAAAGACACGCCTAATTTTGGCAATAGTCAAAACTGTGAAATTCTCATATTTATCGTGCAGTACATTTCATGTCAACTTACTGACAAGTATGACAGTCCAGTCTTGTAGAAACTGGTTGAAAGGTTTCAGTGACACATCTGTTGCAAATAGTGTTACCAAAAGGTAAAAAATAATTGCAATTGGTACACAAGGTGTTGGGCTGGTTTTCCAAGATGTGTGTCTGAAAATGGCCATATGAGTGAATTACTCTCTGCCATGAGATACCATCTAAAAGCAAAATCTACATAGAGAGTGTATGAATTGCTAGAATAGAAAATGAGGCATTCATAAATGACCACAGTCCTGTTCTGTCATTGATGTGGCAGGCAAACATAGATGTTCAATTTGTTGCTGACAGTTCCATGACCATGGTATGGTATGTCACATCATAAATTACCAAAAACCAAGCAAACATGCTTGCAGGAGCTATAGTTTAAAACAGCAGCAGATCTGTCAGTTCACATTTGTGGTCTCTAGAATTAAAAACTAATTCACACCATGAATGTGGATCCTACAAAGCAAGTGACCATTTGATCAGAACATGTCTGTATGGCAAATCAGAATCAATACAATACATGAATATCAATTACAAACAAAACAGTATCTGTATCTTGAAGTCTCACAATCAAATTGAAGATTTTGCTGCAAACAAGCCATCTTCCACAAACATTCTGAAAAACAATTTGGCTGACATGTACTACTCACAGCAATTCAATGCCACGGAGAACATGTGTCTCTTCAAAGTTGTCCAATGGATTGACAATGAACCTGGAGTTGAGTCTAATCCAGCAAGGGTTATCTTCCAAGTAATTGGCATGCAAGGAAGTCTGATCAAAAGACACAAGCCATGGTTGAGTGATCATTGCAAACTGACTCTCTATTCTCCAGAGAAAAGAGAGCATTACTATTTTCAAGAAAATACAAAATCACACATGCCCACACAATGCAAAACATCATGGGCTACATATGCAAATCACCACAGAATGTTATGCTGGTTCAACTTTAAGCAGAACTGCATGGTGCCGAAAGGCCTCTCATACAGTTTGCAAAGGGTGCTAACAGATGACATAGACACGTGTTTCGTTCTACCAGGACTCATCAGTATGCCTCGTCTGTTTGACACCCAGTGGAATGAACCAGCTACCCTAAGACGGTCTGTCTGGTTATGTTGTGGTGAACCCATTAAAATAAAAAAACTATTTAAAAGACAAAGAACCTCTGTGTGCAAACACTGAGGCAAGGGTTACCCCAAAGGGCATTTGGCTGGGAAGCCAAGTTTCAAGACAATACAAAATCACACATGCCCACACTATTTTGCTCTACTTTTACTGTTCAAGCCACGGAGAAATGAAAGCTCATTAAAAGGTCAATCTGACTCATATAAGGAGCAATTCAGTTTGAGCTATGAGATCTGCAAAATTGACAGTTCAGTTGTGTACATAAAAAGACTAGAATTAGAGAAAGAATGGGTAGAAAAAGGTGGAGAACAACTGGAAGAAGACACTCCAGTGAATTCTCCAGACAACTATGATCCAGATGGAGATGGTGCACTGGAAGCTACTCCTTAAGAATGATCCCACTGTACTGATGTCAGAGGTTGAAAAAGTCATGGAACAGACATGTCTACCTAATGTTGACATATCTCTCATGGAACAGCAGTTACATCAACAACAGCAAGTTGCATATACTGCCATGACTTATGCTGTTTACACTGGTATTCAACATCCTAAAAAAATGCTGTCGTGACAAACACTGGCCACTATGTATGTTTGTCAGTGGTTCAGCTGGCACAGGAAAATGTTTTCTTATTCAAGCAATTAGTGCTAATATAAGGAAACATACTGGAGTAGCAATGTCCACAGTTGTGACAGTTCCACCTGGACTTGTAGCATATAACATAGGTGGAGTGATTCTGCACTGCATTTTTACATTGCCTGCTGAAAATGGAAAAAACTAGTGAATACCACAAGTTGTCTTTTGAAGTTGCAAGCAACCTACGCAGTATGTTTGACAAAATGGAACTCTTGATTATTGATGAGATCATTATGTTCTCCAATGTTATGCTTGCCTTTTTTTACCTATATCTCCAGGAAATTGTTGGAACAGATGAAGTTGCATTTAGAGGCAAAAACGTTGTTTTTGGTGACCTACTTCAACCTGCACCTGTGAATGGGAAGCATATATTTTCTAGACTTTCTGCTGAGGAAGCTAGAAAAAATATCTGTTGCATTGGTGGAATAAACCTCTGGGAGATATTCACCTATGTGGAACTCTTTCAAAGTATACATCAGAGTGCTGATTGACAATACAAGGCTCTACTTGAGGCAAGATTTGAAACTTGACAGCTTCCAATGCTTCAATACAGAGCACATGCATGACAGGCAAAGTTGAGAGTTCTATTTCTGCAGCATGTGATGTGTTTAACCCTTGCTGTACCGCTGGCATCTATACACATCCGAAAACCTATATGTTCTAAATCATCTGGCAGCCTTGCTGTGCCACCGGCGTGTATACACGTCCTAAAAACCTATACATTCTAAATGTTTTGGCAGTCTAAGGGTTAATAAACTATGCTGTGATAGCACATAAATAATGTATTTGATACTGAGGCTTAAACAAAATAAACAGTTCAATCAGATGGTATACCACCCTGATGTTGAAACTTCGACATCGACCGACATTACAGCAATTACAGCGCAAGGTCACTGTAGTGTCGGTGCTGGACCCTGGCACTGTTTTTGGGTGGTCTTGCACCCCCTCCCTTAGTCAGCTATGACTCAGAGTTGATTATATTTAGTGGGGGGTGCAGGGGCACAGCTCCCCGTGTGGGGGTTCGGGGGTGAAGCCCCCGAAGGAAAACATGTTAGACAGTGAGGTTCTTTATGCTGACTGAAAAAGCAGTTTGGTCATTCAACAAAAGTTTTGTCGATGGCCAGTTGTGGATCCCAATCAGATAATGCTGGAGAGACAGCAACATCCAGTTGTCACACTGTCATCGCTTGATTCAATCAATGAAGTTTGTCTAAGCCTAACAATGATCTCAAAGATGGTTGTCCTTCTAAAAGAGCTGAATGTAGACATGTCAAAAAGGGCTGGTCTAGTGTTAGCCCTTACAATCCATAAAAAGGCATGTGTGATGCTACATCATAATCTTGCTGTGGATTGTGGACTGGTCAGCAGTGAAATGGGGCACACAGTTGGCTTTCAATACAATGTTTAGGGAACATTTGTTGAAATTATTGTAAAATTTGACAACCTTGATTACCTGCAAGGCATTGACAGATGCTCAGTAAAATTCCAGTTTGTAAAAGACATTTATATAACACAAAAACTATTTTCACTGTATGTCACATACACAGTATGAATTCACAAGTTGCAAGGTTTGAGTTTTGGTGCTGTGATGATCAACATAGGGAATGCTATCTTCAAAGATAGTATGCTCTATGTTGCTCTGTCAATTGTCAGAATTCCAGCAAGATTGTACATTGTTGCTCATAATAAAATTCATGCAGAGAAAAGGTGCATCATAGAGTATAATCACCTGCCTGTTTTGTATCAGCCCAACATGTCTTTGATTCCACTGATGAATGACGTAGTCACATGAGATGTGTCTTCTGACATGTCACAGAAATTGAAGATGAAGAAGTCTACTGTACCTTATTCTTCCACTTTAAGATGTGATACATGATCAGCTGTGGTTGATGATTCTAGATCACATCCAGTGAAAAAAATTATTGTCATTTAGCAACAGTGCCAGAGTTAATTGCCATACTAATTTTGTAATACAGATGTTCCTACATTTGCCTGAATTAGTTTGTCACAATAACTGCTTCAAAAGCAATTGTTTTCACAGATTCACTGAAGCAAGTTATAAGTGTCAGCCAATGGCAAAACAATACTGTTCAGTCAGTGATGCCCCTACATCAAGCTGTGGCATCTTATGACCAGCATAGCACATTTGTTGACAATATTCAGCAAGATGTAACATAATTTATTCATTTATTTAGTTTTGGTTGACCAGGAAAGGAGGACTAGAAAATTCTGCCTATTTTCAGCCTCATCCCGGGGGAGGGGGATACAGATGATGATGATGGTGATCATCAACTCATTGGAAGAAGATGGAATTCCAATAAGGCAGTACTTCACACTAAAATATGTCAGCAGATATGTTTGTCGTTCCTGTGGAAATACTAATAGAAAAGTGTCTGGTGGCATGTTGTAGATTTCCATATATTTCTCACATGAATCACCAATCAAATTCAGACAATTGTTTACCAATGCTAAATCTGGCTAGAAGTGCACAAGGTGTGGCAGGAACAGTATCCAATCACTGAGAGTGACCCATTCTGTGAACTACCTTATGCAGATACTACAGTGAAGTGCCTCACAGGGAGACAACGTTGTGACACCAACTATTGACTTTATTGTAGGTAGTCATGTTTGGTCATAAGCATTTTGACACTCAAGCAATAATTTCCACCATTGGGATTCCATGCATTCTGGCCATTATGTAACTTAATTCAGATACAGTGGGGGTTGGATAGAATGCAATGATGCTATATGCGTTTTAAGGAAAGCTTTCCAAGGAAGCTAAATTATGCATATCTGATTGTCCTAAAAATAGGCAGTTTATGGGGACTGCAGAACAATAGTTACCAATAATAAGCCTATCAATTAAGCAGACTAAAAAGAGGTAGACATCACACTTGCATCACTGACATTGTTTTGATTTGGACTAGCTCATTCACTGAGTCACACATAATTAATTTTCTTAAATTTAATTTCTAAATGTAGTGGTTGGATGGTTGTAACCATGATACTGATATAGTTTCAGTTGGAGTAGACACTTACTATGGTGCCAGACTGTGGGCATAATCAGTTTTTACAATTAATCCTTTCATATGTAGATCTTTTCTCCCTCCCCACCAAATACAGACACTAGTCTATACACATCCCATACATCATCTCATTATATAACACTGTGTGACACATACAAATGTTGCAGCTGTGCCATACATGTATGGCTTGCCATCTACTATCAAAGTATGACTCAGATGTAAATATGTATTAATACTGAAAACCTATTTATGTGTAAATGTGTTATAATGTATAGGAGAGGCTTATTATTGCCTGATAACACTAGGTTTACAACTATGTTATGGTGTCATTGTGACATCAAGAGGTTGTTAACCCCACTTGACTATGTCACAATGATAACATAACAGTATTGGCTCCTTTGTGCATGCATGTCCCCCCTTCCTGATTTTGTTTTAGGCAAAAAATCTTTTTTTTCCCCTCCTTGTTACCTCCAGCTGCTATCAGTTCTTTCAGGCAGCAATCTCCTGTGCACAACACAACACCGTCACAGCCGTTCAGGAGAAGAGAGGTTTGTGAGATGTCTCACACATGAATGTCTCTCTGACGTGAACAGCTGTGGCAGTGACAGCTGGATCAAAATGAAAGGGCACAAAGCAAAAAAACCAAAAAAGGAAGGACATGTTTCCTCTAACTGTAACTCATTCCCATACACTATAAAATATAATGGATGGTTTCGGTTAACAACCTCGCTGAAATCTCTGCTTGAGGTTGCCAGGACAACAATAAACCTCTCAAGCTGTGCTTTTGGGTTTACAATGTTGTCATGGCAACCTCTCAAAGAGATTACAGTGTGGTTATTAACCAAAGATCATCCATTATCCTCTATGCATTACCCTATGTGAAAGTAGTTATGATTTTGTGAAATGTAGTTTGTATCTGTGTGCATGATTGTATGTAATTATTCTTTTATTTGAGTGCACACATGTATGTTGACTTTTATACTGTCTTTTTAATTGGAGTTGATTTATTATTCAAAACTGTTAAAGTTTTTAACAACACATCATAGAAAAAAGGTGAATCTTATGTAAATGATTTACTTAGTATTATGGTTATGCACTGTTCCTGCTTTTTCACAGGATTGCCATGCTTAAGGGGTCAAGTTAGGTATGTTCCAAGTATGTCTTGTCAGTACTTGTAAATTGTTTAAGTTTAACATTTAACCATTGCAGGGCCGCGGACTAATATATTAGTCCTGAACTCCAGTATAATCTAATTCTGTCGGCAGTCCAAGGGTTAATAGATGATTTACTGTTCTGATTTACATTATTGGTTTGCATTTTGTAGTACTTGGTTTTACTCCCTTTCCAGGAACACTGCAACAATTTTTCACTAATTCAACTACCATTTTTTCTCTAATAATTTTTTAAAACATCTTCACTGTGTTGTGTCTGTTTCTTTATAAATTATAAGAACATGTTTATTAGTTCTGTTGTAAATAGTAAGTCAAGAAATGGCATAGATGGTTAATGGTATTAAATTAACATTACATAAACATCACATGTACAATAAAAAAAGGTGACTTAGGTTGAAAGTCTTATTGCATTTTGCAAACTTGAATCTCTAAAAGAGCACTGATCATGCAGAGAACTAGTGCTGAAGGTGAAGCTGGATGAAATGTGATGATCCTAACAGCTCATACTGTATAGACAACATTGTTGAAGGCATCTACTACTTATGTAGTGTAAAACTAACAAAATGAAACATATATATTCCATATATCATCCTAAAAAAGGAAATTCTTTGCAAAAAAACTGTATTAATGTGCCAGTTAGGGTTCAACTTAGAGCAACAAAAGTAAAGAAATGTGGCATTAGGGATTCCAACCCTAACTCCCCATTCCCCACCCTCCCCCTGCTCAACAAGCCAAAGGGACAAGACAACACAAGCAACCACAGACAGCCATCATCAGGTAAGACAAACAACATCCAGCTCTTTCCAGATGATACATAAACATCCATCTTCATAGTCTAGTGCTTCTGTAGCCATGGATACTCATGCACACTGCAACACATACATAACCACTTCAGGCTGCAGGACTGGTGCACTTGAGAAAAATGTAAATTTGCATGAACTTTTGAGCTCAATACAGTTGTGACAATAACTAATGTTTATTAATGCAGTACTGTTGTTTTCTGTAATTTCTAAGCATTGACATTAGGATGTTCTCATAAATCCATGCACATATTAAAAAAAAACTTTGTGAATGTTTGCATTACATTCTGATCCCACTGCAGTAATGTAGATAAGTAGTATTTCTAAGTGCACTACTACAATTTCCTGCCATTATCTACTTTTAGCATTAGCATGCAGTCATCATTCCATACAAAAATCACCCCCTTAAAATGTGAACATTTGTATGCAATTATGATCCCAGAGCAGTAGTATTAATAGTTTGTAATTCTGAACACACAAATATATGTTGGTGCCATTATCTTAGTATAGCCATTATTACGTGCCCATGACTGTATCTGAAAACTCTATCAAAAAATGGAACAGTTGCATGAAATGATGATCCAAATGCTGTAATGCTGCTATTTTTCATCACAATAGTTTCATTTAATTGCATCCGTTTATCTACATATTAGCAAACAGTTATGATGTCATGCAAATGCGCAGACATTTGCATGAAATTTGGATCCTAATGTAGTAATGTTACTCTTTGGTATATGCAAACACATTATTATCATTCCCTATTAATCTGGGAGCCCAGACCTGAATTTTTTGGTTGTGTAGCACCCCATACAGAAAGCAACAACTATGTGATTTTGATAGAAGTGTCCTTTAGGTACTTATCAAGGGTGGATGTGGTCTTATAAAGTGGTAGCAAGGTATGCCAATGCAAGATTTCTGTACCCTTGTCAAAACAATATTTTGCGCAAGTAAAAAGGCCAAAAAAAATTTATTAAAGTTGTCAAGACAAGTTTAAAGTAAAAATGACCAATAAAATGGGATTAAAATAATTTATTTTAAAAGACAAAAACAAATTTTAGTCATGCAAAATGTTTCTTTGACACAAATTATTAATACGGCTCATTACTTACAGAATGTTGGCCTTGTGGTTTGTATTGATAAATGCACAGATTATTTATTGACACTAAAGTTTTAAATACCGTACTCATTATAATAGAAGCTAGGTATACAATTGCACACCATGGTGCTAGCAAAACATTACTATCCAATGGACACTCTCTCAGCGATGGGCAATATGACAGTATATATGTGTGTCTAGCCTATTTCAATATATTTGTCATATGCTACCTGTCTAAGTCTGAATCATCAGTAGTATCAGACCCATCTGGATCCACACTGGCAACTTTATGAGGATTATAACAGTCCTCACCACCAGTATACAGACAAGCCTACGTGCACGTCATGCTCTGCCTGGAACTACTGTACTTGCACTCACACTTGACATTTTTACACCCACATGTAATGAGTTCCAGGAGTGCTTCAGGGGCAGATGTTTATGTCATTAGTGTTGGAGAAATGTGTCCATCCTTGTCGTGATGCCATCTATTTCCAATTGGGGATGGATGTCAGGCTGTGCCTCCAGGATATGGTTCCAGATAAGTGTCTGGTAATTTGGTGAAGATGGGGGAGGGCTTCATTCTGGGTCTACTTGTGACAGAAAAGCTTATATTGCATACTATTTACATCCACTGAGTTAGCTGTTGGGTCATAGAGAAGGGTTATCAGAAGTTCTGATTGCAACTGTACAGGAGGTATAGCCACTGTAGTGTCAAACTTGGTAAGGCTTGTAACTTTGTATGGATTCTTCCTGACAAGCTTACATGGCTTTAGTTTGCCAACCTTTGCAAGACGGTTTGTTGAATCACACCTAGTCAGTGTGTGTACTGCTGGCAATATGCTACATAGCTATTGCCAAGATCAGCTGCTATGGTGTGGGTTGATATAAACCTTTCTTTATCCTTCGCACCAGTACAAAACCAAAGCTCTTCAGCTACTTCCTATTTGTGAATAAAATGTACACAGAGAACTGCAACATCAGTGTCTAGAGACCATACTACTTCATGAGGGTATTCTTGTGAATCATGTGCAACATGAAGTAAAAGCTGAGTATCCGCTTCTTGTTACAATAAGAATAGATCTTCTTGGTCGACAACTCCATCTGAAGTGACCATGTGAGCAATGAGGCTGTCCTTGAATCCACCTGCAATAACCATTTTCTAATCTAGGCCAAGTAAAGTTTCTGCCATATCACACCATGATTCGGACACAAATTTTACCAGATGTTTTTTATTCTTGGGATTTCCAATGAACTTACTCCACTGCATTGGGATGGGTGTTTTGGGACCAGGGGTTTTGACTTCATTGTTTTGTGAGGACTGTCTTCATGCATGCTCAAAAGCTTTAATTGAATCTTTGACATCACATCGATCAAAGATGATATCTGCTCTTTTGCAGCTCTCATAACTGTAGAGGCTGGTGTACTGTTCTGAAAACCAGTTCAGCAAGTTCTCCAAAGCTAGTTGCAACTCCTCGCTTGACCATTTGTATAACAGCCATGCCATCCACTATCCAAGTTGTGGGCATGTTGGATGCTGGCAGCTGATACATGTCTTTGCTTCTTTTTCTAATACAGAGAATAGCTAACTCTTTGCAGCTTTGTTCACGGTAGCATCAGAGTGTGCTAGAGCATATGGAACTGTGGAAAGCCTATGTGTGAAAACTTCTTTCAGATCAGTCTCTCTTGTTTATGCAGCTAATACAAGATGGCTAAACAACTCCCTGTCTGCACTGATAGTCACTGTCTTATCACTACTAACTTTGATTTGATCTCCTTGCTTAGAGATGCAAATGTCTTGATGTTGAGCTTGTGCAGTGGTTCAAAGTATCCAGTGGTATTTGAATTTAGTCTGTCTTCCACAAACTATTTAATTGCTTTGATTCCTGCATCATTTGCAATAACAAACTTGGTGGCAACCTCTGTGCTTCAACAATGCCAGTTGCAATGTTGGTGAAAGCTATCAAGTCAGCATTCAAATCAAATGGATTTGTCATAGAGTCAATGATTGCATTAACAATCTTATTTCATCTCCTTCATCTCGTTGCATGTAACGTGGTGAAGCCTCCTTGTGTTTTTCTTGTGAAACGTCTGAGTCTACCATATCACACATTACCTTCATGGAAACTGTGATAGCTGAGTGCCCATGAGCAGTGATGAACCATCTAGACAAGGCTTCTGGTTTCAAAGTGAAACCCATTATACCCCATTTTACTTTACTATCATAGTTTACTGTTTGTTCAAGTGTCATGTCTGTCCAGACTTTGCTGAATTTATTTCTAGACAGAGCTACATCATGATTTCCTTGCACAAACTGCTAATGAAATTTGGGAGCACAATCTGGCAGAAGCTTCACATCACTGATTTACACTGATGTACACAGATACCTAGCAGGCATAGTTGGTGCAGTCAAAGGCAAAAAATAGTTGTAGCATTTCTACAACTGCTGCAAGATGCAGGTCCCAGTTGCTTTCACGTTCTGCTCAGATGATCCTTATTAGGATCTTAACCATTTCAATTTAATCATCCCAGAATGCAAATGTTTGGGAAGTTGCTTTTCCAAAATTGTGGAATCTGTGCAATGCATCCTGTACATTCTTGAGGGCATCACTGAGCTGGGAAAGTGTTGCTGTTACATTCTTGGAGCTTGCTGTTGATGAGGTCTATATCACAATTAATCTCATTGTCTTGTAACCAGTTACAAAATGCCTGCCACCTCAGTCTGGACAGAGCATCCATTACAAGCTTGTGGGCCCCCACTCCATGGTTGTAGGATTTGCCTTTAAGTTGATTGCTTGCTGTGTTGCTACCATACACCTGTGATTCTATGAGGATGTCTTCCAGACCACTATCTTCATACTTCTTTCCAATTATGGCCAGAAATGTCTGTGCTATGTTGAAACCACCCATTCTCAAGCCTGTTTTCTGAAATTCCTCTGGGCACCTCCACTGAATCTCTTTGGCCTTACAATATGTATAGCCTCATCAAATGTTAAGACACTGTAATCTTGGCCAAATGTCCTAGACATCTTGCAGACATTCTTCATTGCAGTGAAAACTGTACTTCATTCAGTAGGTGATGCTGGCAGCACTGGACAATACTAAATAGATGTTACTGTTGGCATGGTAGATGAAATTATCACATTAAAAGCTGTCCCTCCTGGTACTTGCTGAGCATTCACCTTTTCAAACTCAGCCTCAAATACTGTATCTTGGTTGGGTAGCATCTTAGAATTAGCCATTGCAGAGGCAGGGTTGGCAGCTTGTCGGCAAGCCTCAGCATCTGTATACCAGTTACTTTCTACTTTTCCCACAAGATGTAGGGCATCTACCATAAGGATTGTACTCTCGAATGACTTGAAACATTGCAGGAGTTTCAAGTGATTACGTTTACAGTGCTAGTTTCTTTGTTTGAGCCTGAGCTGCCACTGTTGCCAAAGCTGCCTTCCGGAATTGTGGAAGTCTGATGCTGATATATTACCATAGTTGTGGCATGGGTTGTGTGCTTTCCATCTAACATTTCCTCATTTATATTGTTATTGTCAGCAGCAAACTGAACAAACTCCCTATGCCATGTGTTTGATGGAATTATGATATTGTTCATGTCAGCTTTTTCATGCTGATGCATAGCAGTAGCTGTGTCAGTTCTTTCTAGGACTTCATAACTGACACAGTGTGCTAGCTTGTGCACCATTGTTCCTACCTGTTTAGAGCCTGTCGTATGATGTATGGACATTGCAAGTCCAACACAGAAACATAGAAACATAGAAACATAGACTTTGATGGCAGATAAGGACCACTTGGCCCACCCAGTCTGCCCATTTCCCTACCTACTGGATAAGCTGCAGATTCTAGTTAACCAACAGCCTACTTCCTGCAACCCCCCACTATAATTGCCTTGTGTCTGTCTCATGCATGTTTGAATTCCCCAACTGTTTTAGACCCAACGACCTCCTCAGGAAGGCTGTTCCATGTATCCACCACTCTCTCCGTGAAAAAATTTCCTCACATTACCCCTAGACGTCCCCTCTATCTTTAAATTGTGTCCCTTGTTCTTACACATCTCTTTTCTGAAAGATGCTACCCTCCTGGACTTTGTTGATTCCTTGAGGTACTTGAATGTTTCTATCATGTCCCCTGTCCCTCCTTTCATCAAGAGTATACATATTAAGCTCTCAGTCTCTCTTCATATGGTTTCTGCTGCAGACCCTGCATCATTTTAGTTGCCCTCCTCTGGACTGCTTCCATCCTGTCTATATCCTTGTGTAAATGAGGTCTCCAAAACTGCACACAGTACTCCAGATGGGGTCTCACCAACTGTCTGTACAGAGGGATAACCACTTCCCTTTTTCTACTTGTGATGCCCCTTCCTATGCATCCCAGTATCCCCCTGGCCTCCTTACCGACTTTTCACATTGCTTACCCACCTTTAGGTCATCTGATATGACTACCCCCAAGTTCCTTTCCATTTTTGTTGTTGTTAGTACCTCCCCTGCTATTGTGTACTCTTCTCCTGGGTTTTTGTTTCCTATGTGCATTACTTTGCACTTCTTTGTATTGAATATAAGTTGCCATATGTCTGATCATTCCTCCAACCTTGCCAAGTCCCTTCTCATCTTTTCTACACCCTTGTGTATCAACTCTGTTACAGATCTTTGTGTCATCTGCAAAGAGGCATACCTTTCCCTCCAGACCCTCTGCAATGTCACCTATAAAGATGTTAAAGAGGACTGGACCCAGTACTGAGCCCTGAGGTACTCCACTAGTAACCCTCCTTTCTTTGGAATGTGTTCCATTCACTATTACCTTCTGTCTCCTGTTGTGCAGCCAGTTTGCTACCCAGGCTACCACACTGGGACCCACTCCCAGGCTGGCTAACTTGATTATTAATCTTTTGTGCGGGACTGTGTCAAATGCCTTGCTAAAGTCTAGGTAGGCCACATCCACAGCCCCACCCTGGTCTATTACTTTGGTCACCCAGTCAAAGAAATCAATTAGATTCATCTGACATGACCCTCCTGCTGTAAATCCATGCTGCTTTGGGTCCTGTGCCCTGCTGGCCTCTAGGTATTCAACAATTCTTTCTTTCAGAAGTGATTCCATAATTTTCCCTACCACTGAGGTCAAACTTACAGGTCTGTAGTTTCCTGCTTCTGCCTTGCTCCCACTTTTGTGAAGGGGAATCACATCTGCCCTCCTCCAGTCCTCAGGTACTGCCCCATCCTGCCATGATCTGTTAAAAAGTGTGGTCAGTGGTGTCATTAGGTCCTCCCCTTAGTTCTTTTAGGATTCTGGGGTGAATCCCATCAGACTTTGTTTAGGTCATGTTTAGGTGTACACTTTGCACCTCTGGATACTATATGAATGAAGTCATGACCAACTGATAATATCTGTCTGTGAAGGGTCTTATTAGTGGTTGTTACTAAAGAACTGCCATCTTCAATAGGTTATTCGCCAACATCCCCTAGGAATACTCATTTCAGGAACCTATACACATTGTCAGGAATCATGTCTAATGCTTGTTCTAAATTGACAGTGGAATTAGCTATTGGATTGATATCTAGTCTATCACACATTTTGAGTTCACTGCAGAGGACCTGTGCTGCATGAAACAGCATAGATGCAGTTGAATATTTATCTTTATTTTCGGAGGTAGGGAGAGGTTTTCTTCTTCATACTATTGCTTTGAAGGCAACCAGGAAGCTATGTTGATGACATTTTCCAAAGACACAGCACTGCTATACACAAGCTCTGGCTTACTTTGGTCACACTGCATTTGAAAAATGATTTGATCACCAAAATAGTTTGTTAGTCTCTTCTTTAGCTTCTCACTTCAGTAACTCTCACTGCTAGGAACATTGCCTTTCAGAATATCCCGGTATTTCTGTAACAGAAAAGATATGGACAAGACTTTTCTGCTGATAACAAGAGCATTCTCAATTTCAGAAATCAGTTCACTGAAACTTGCTTTATACACAGACTCATCTTCCTTTTTTACTGGATAGTGAAAATTGTGTCTGTATGTTTGTTTTGCTGGTGAAAGTACTGTGCCAGTCTTTGTAGTACTTTGCTTCAAATGCAATTAAGTTCAGTCCAGCTATTTGCTTCAAGACTGTATCATCTTCTTTGGCTTTAGCTGCATCAAACAGAGTTTCTTGCCCTTTGAAAGTTACAATCTGTGATAGATTTTTTTCTTTTCTGTGATACACCTTCTGGTATATTTATACACAAATTCCAGTTAACAGGTTGGTGAGTCGATCACCCACTCTGTGAGCTTAAACACAGACCAGTATCAGTAGAAGAGCCAGAACTTGAGCCTCTTTCTCAACCTTCAAAATGCTTCAGGTTTGTTTTGCTGGTGTAGGACTAATGACATCATGCATGATAATGTACTGCAAGCAAAGCTAATAATGCATCAAGTAAGCAAGAAGACACAATGAGGTGTGCATGGAACAGATTGTAATGCATGCCCAGGGGCGTAGTGAGGCATGAGGCCATAGGCCAAATTCCTTCAGCCCCTGGGTGTGTGGTGAAATTTGTTCCATGCACACCCCTGGAGTGCCTTATTGTGCTTACAAAATGGTTCCCTGATGTCAGCATAGACAAGAAACACAGAAAACAAGTATTAGCTGCATAAAATCAACTTATTTTGGCCAAAAGCTCCTACACAACATAAAATAGTTGTAATAAATATGAGGGGGAACGGAGGAAGACAGCAAATACCAGGACCGGATTTGGATAGAAATAAACAACAAATGCAGTTTAAGCCGAGTGGCACTATTTTCTAACTCAAGGGAATGAAAAACAATAATAAAATCACTTGCTTGCACCATAGAAGTTCACAGGTTCATTGAAATGCATGGCTCCATTGAATTTAACTGGTCCCTGCTTGAATGTCATTCCTCCTGCAGGTGGCACTGTACTCATAGCCGGTTTTAGGCACCAGCGAACCCTGCCGTTGCTGGGAGCCCCTCCTCCTGGGGGCCCCCAACCAGAGACATTTACCTTATTAATTTTCAAACATTTTTTTATTTAATATATTTTTAAAACATCAGTAAAGGACTGTGCAGATCCTTCTGGTTCTGTCATGAAATACCTCAACAAGCTATGACCCAGTCAGTATGAGGTGGATAGGCAGCAGTGGATGGGATGGGAAGAACAGCCCCAAGCACTGACAGTGCTGTGGCCTCCTAAAAAATGTTTAAAATACTACTGGTTATACTAAAGCTGTACATAGAAACAAAGAAATATAACATTTGCTGGCAGATACTGTAACTACTGCTTGGCCCACCTAGTCTACTCATTTTCCCTGCCTATAGTATCACCACAAATAAAACTTTGCACTTATGGGCTACAGTAAAACACATGGGCTAAAGGTGGGCCAAGTAGAGGGGCCCCATGACTTCACTAATTCTGCTGGGGACCCCCAAAACCCTAAAGCCGGCCCTGACTGTACTGCTTCTCTGTGTTTCTTCTCTGTGTGAAGTTCCTCCTCTTTGTGACTGCTCTTCAGGAACCTCTCTCCTGATTTCATTGTTTTGCTCTATGACTAAGCTCCATCTGTGTCAGTCAGTAGAAGAGGCAGCCCAGTATGACCACAAACTAGCCTCACAGTGGTGTCCCATCACAGCCATGACCTTGTAGCTTTGAAGACCAGCTTGTGAAAGCAACTGAACTGCTGTGGCTCTGATCGAGGGATTCACGTACATTTCACTCAGTCCTGCCTCTTTGCTAATTCAGGACATTAGCGTTGAAAGATAGTTCAGTCCCAAAGGCTGCTGCACATACCAAGTGGGAGCAGATGCAAGGAAGTGCTGAGGAAGATGCCATGGGTGGCAGTACAGCACCTGTGCCTCAGGCAGGAGTTTACTGAATTATTTTTTCAGGTTTTTAACTGGGCAAAGCAGTGAACCAGGTTCAGCGTACATGAAGCCCCTGTGTGCTTGTTTGTTTGTTTCAAGGGGGTCACTATGGTTTTTAGTTGCCTCATTGAAGGCAAGGCTGGCATATTCTTCTCCGTTTTCATCCAGTAAAAATTCAAAACTGTCAAGCTTTAAGTTTCTTAGAGCCTCCCTCCTGTGCCTGATTATGTACAATTGTACATCAAGCCAAACTTTATGGAGAAGATCAGATGCAGTTCCCATAGACAAAGCAGTGAATTTTTATTACATCTGAAGGTTGGGCTTGCTGATGGCAGGGTGATGTTTAGAGACATCTTTTTGTGCTCTTCTATAACATTTTGTAATGGAAACAAAAATGTTGCTGCTGATGGTGAAAGCAGCATCGCTGATTATGTTTATTTACCTGCAAATGCCAATTGAGTTTAAGTGGTGGTTTAGTGAAGAGCACAGGCTTCAATAACTCCTTATAGAGTGTTCCTTGCCATCACTATTTCTTACTTCAGCATAAAACTAACTGAATGACTCATTTAACTGAACAGTGCTTGCAATTTTGAAATCGATGTTTAACTGCTTTGCTGCCTGCCAGTCATTGAAAACTTTTATTGCCCATGAGGTTGTTTTCTTTGTATTCTGCTCATTTGTCACTTCTTCAACCTCATTTAGGGCCTCAGATGTCAATGACTGGTACTCAGTGTAGTGGGAGCAGGATTTGCTATTTCAGTAAATATTTGTATTACTCACAGTGACAGTTGCCTGTTCATCACTGACTTCATATAATCATAGAAAGGGGTTTCAAGTTCTGTAGACCAAAGTCCTTTAATAAACGTGCCACCATAATTTATTTAGTTAGTTTTTCTTGACTAGGTAAGTGCACTAGACAAATCCTGCCTATTTTCAGGCACGACCCGGGGAAGGGGGATACTGCTGAATGCCAACTGACTTAGAACCAGATTAAGCTGTTGGTGGTATTTTTAGTGAATGATGGAAATTTGGCCAGGACACCGGGGAAATTCCCCTACTCTTTTCGATAAGTGCTATGGGATCTTTAACATCCACCTGAACTACCACCAATCCAGGCAGATGGGACCTCGGTTTAACATCTCATCCAAAAGACAGCACCTCAGAAGTGCAGCACCTCTCTCATGTTGCACTACAGTGTCAGTACTGGGATATTAACCCAAGTGCCAGATGTGGGAACTGAACCCACAGCCCTCTGATCTCCCGGCCTCAGAGGCAAGTGTGCTGTCTACTGAGCTACTGACATTTCTTTCTTTCATATGTTTATCTAATCTGGTTTTAAATGTTTCCATATCTTCACTATCAATTACATATCTAGGAAGTGTATTCCATAACGTGATAATTCGTTGGTTATACCATTGATTCCTTTTTGTAGTTTTATTCACTTTTCCCTTGAATTTACACATGCACAACCTAGTATTTAAACTATTCCAATTATGCTTTTGTAACCCTAGTGTATGTAAGAGAACCTTGTTGTGATTCGTTTTAAATGCAAGACATAAATCACCTCTCATTTTCCTGTATTCCATCAAGTAGAGTTTTAATTCCTGTAATCTTATACCATATGATTTATTATTCATATTATTAACTTTTTTAGTTAACCTCCTCTGTACTTTCTCAATTTTATTTTTACCTTCGATAGTATGTGGAGCACAGAACTGGGAGCAGTACTCCAGTTGAGATCTAATCAGAAAGGTGTATAATGGTACCATAACCTCCGAATCCCGACTCTTTATATTTCTCATGATACAGTGGTAAATTCCATAAAAATTTTTTATTATCATATTTATATGTTTATCGAACTTAAGATCCGGTGTTATATAAACTCCAAGGTTCCTTTCATCATCAGTCACACTTAACTGAACACCATTTAATTTGTATTCATAGCAAGGGTTATTTCTGCCTAGATGCATGATTTTGCATTTGGTCACATTAAATATGAGCTTATGCTCTTTAGCCCAGATTGCTAATTGATCTAAATTATATTGAAATAGAGTGGCAGTAGCCTGATCTGTGACAATGCAACCGATTTTACAGTCGTTGGCGTATTTCCTTATCCAAGCTCCTGTTTTAGCATGCATTGATGTAAATAGTATGTTGAACAAAATCAGCCCAAGCACAGAGCCCTGTGGCACACCACTTGTCACTGAACCCCATTTGGACATATACCCCTTATTGCAACCTTTTGTTTTCTGTCTAACAACCATGACTTTATCCAACTGATTATATTGGGATGCAATTCAAGTTTAATTAGTTCTTCAATTATTATATTGTGGGAGACTTTGTCAAAAGCCTTAGAGAAATCTAAATATGCCACGTCGACAGATATTCTTCTATTCAATGTCACACGCACTGGCTCAAAGAAATGTATTAAATTGGTGACACAAGACTTTCCCTGACAGAAGCCATGTTGTGTGGGATCTGTATGTCCAATTTGATTTAGGTGATCAATGATACGTTTTTGTGTTAACCTTTCAAGCATCTTTCCCAAGACAGAAGTCAAATTGATTGGCCTGTAATTCTTAATATCTTGTTTATCTCCACCCTTAAAAATAAGAATAACCAGAGACTTATTCCATTCTTGTATTATTTTACCCTCAGACAATGAGGTGTTAAAGAGCCATGTAATCGGTCCAGCCAGTTCTACTTCTAGTTCCTTTAAGAATAATGGGCTAAGACTATCAGGTCCAGGGGAACTCGAGGTTTTAATATTTTTAATCACCTCGGACACTTCAGGAGTTGAAAAAGTCACACAATCCACCACCGTTTGTTGTATCTTCCATGCTTTAGGCTGCTCAGTATCATAAATACTTAAAAAGTATTGATTAAATATAGTTGCCATGTCACTTTCATTTTGTATTTCTCCATCCTCTGTCAATATCGGGCCTACATTATTATTTTTATTTCTTAGTGAACCTATATAATTAAATAATTTTTTTTGTTATCTTTTACTTTTGTTGCCAAATTTTGTTCCATTCCCTGTTTAGCTTGCCGTATTAATTTCTTGCCGTTTTTAATGACGGTTTTGTATTTATAAACATTCAACTCAGTAGTTTTCCTTTTGTATTTTTTATAAAGCTTGTCCTTTTTTCTAATACTCTTTCGTATTTTTAGGTTCCACCATATGGGTATCCTTTTATTATTGTTATATTTTTTTTCTATCTGGAAACCACCTCTGTATACAAGTCTGAATTTTGTCATTTAGTATTCTCCATATGTTTTCAAGATTTTGCCCGTTTGTTCTACTTTCCAGTCCCAGTTGTTTACACATTTTCTTGTATTAGCATAGTCTGCTTTATAATAATTTTTAAATGTAGTAACCCCGTTAGACATATTGTTTTTCTTTACTTGAATTGCTAGCTGTATAATCATATGTCACTACCAACTAAGGGGGGAGCACTTTAGGACTGTTTTTTTCCAATATCAAAGTTAGCAAAAATTAAATCAAGCATGTTTTTTTCCTCTCATTGCTGTATGTACTTTTTTCCAAGATTATTCTGAAGTATCATTTTGATAAATTGCTTTTCTATCATACTAGTTCCTATCCCAGATTTCCAGTCAATATGGGGAAAGTTAAAGACTCCCATCAGAATAGTATCACCTAATAGATTCATATCTTCTATCTCTTTTAAGAATTCAATTGTTTCCTGTATTTTAAGATTAGGGGATCTATATCCTAACCCAATAGTCAAATGGGTTGTCATAAGTGACACCTTGGTCCACATCAGCTCATTTTCCCTTTTCTGAGTTCCTTCTGGATGAATTTCATATGGCTTCACACTTTCCTTAATGAGTAATGCTACTCCACCACTCCTCTTGGAAGTTCTATGTTTATTAAAGTATATGTAGTCGGGAATTAAAGTACCCCATTCTTCTTTAGTAAACCACGTTTCTGTGATGCCGTAGATATCTATATCATTCATAATCATAATGGTGGTTAATTCTGCTATTTTATTCCTTAAGCCTTGAGCATTAGTTAAAAGCAGCTTTAGGTTGTTGCCCTTGTTACTTTTAGTTCTATTTAGTTTAATTTGCTCTATGTTTGTTAAATTTTTTAACCTCTTACTTTTTTCTGTTTGCAAGTTCGGTCTTGGTTTTAAAGAATTTGTAACATCCAAACTCTCCCCCCAATAAATTAGTTTAAATATTGAGTAATGAAGTCATTCAGTTGTTTGCCAAGTTTTGCTGTACCTTTCCTGCTAAGATATAATCCATCCCAGCAGTAGAGCTCAGTTCTTTGGTCAAACTCCTCCCAATAAGTAATGCACTTAATATTTTGTTTCAAACACCAGTATCTTAGTCAATTATTGATTCCCCTTATTTTTGCTAAGTAGTATGGTGAATATTTTGGTATTGGCAGTATCTCAGAGAAGGCTACTTGAAAACTTAGTTCAAGTTGTTGATTAGACAGAGCTCCATAGTCTTGTTTTATTCTAAGTACTGAATCCTGAAGGATATTATTTGCACCAGCATGAACAATTATCAGAGCTCCTTTTTCTTTATTTTTAAGGAGATTTTTGGCCATTAATGTTATCTCTGATATTTTGCTTCCCCTGAAGCTGATCAGTGATCTTTTTATTTTGTCCTTATTGCAAACTGATTTATCTAGATATTTGATGATTGAATCACCTACTACTACTACTTGTTTCATATTATTAGCCTCATTGATCTTTTCTATCCCAGTATTCATTGTAGTTTGATCAGGGCATTCCATATTTACTTCAGTTTCTAGACCATCATTTGTTATACTTGCTCATTTAGAGGATAGTAGGCATGTTTGTTCTTGTATTGGTTTGAACCTGTTTTTATCAGTAAATTAAAGTAGTCCACTCTCCTCCCTTTCTTTTTTGCAGCTTTATTACTCTGTACTGTATACCAATCTTTATCAGCATCAATAACTAGTTCTTCTCTAACCTTTTTCTTATGTGTGTGTTCCGATCTATTCAACATATCTCTATCAAACTCTGAAGGTATTAAAAGGTCTTTATCAAACATACTGTTCCCATTTAGTATTGGGGCCTCATTTGGGGGTTTGAAAAGCTGTGGTTGGGATGTTTCTTGTATTTGTTCTTTTAAAATAGTTTGACTCTCTCTTTCCTTAAACCTTTTAAAGATTTCTTTTTGACTGTCTTCAATGTTCAGTAATCTACTTTTAAATTCATTCATCTCTTTTTCTAGGAACCCAATGTGCTTACATTTCTTTTACATGCAAACTTGGGAAAATATCTTCTCCTTGGTTATAGAGTACACTCCACAGCTAGGACATTTTGTCCCCACATCACCATCGATTGTCATAATACTGTCAGCCATATTTATGCTAAATTCAGTAGCACACTACATATAGTGGTCACCTTAGCTTTATCTTCCTAGTGATTAGGTGAGTTATATTCCTTCCTTGCCTTCACTCACAAAACCCATCAAACCCGCGAAAGATGCACAGGTCTTGGTATGCATCTTCAGGCATGGCAACCGCGTGATCTGCTCATGATTGCTCCACTCGCACGGAGTGGCTCCTTTGTACCTCCAAACCCGGAAGATGCAACGGGTCATGTGACCACATGGAGTGAGTGTCAAAAATATAATTAAACTTGTTGTTGCTAAAAATATAAGTCTCTGCCCTAGGTTCAGCTGTGTGTGGGTAGAACTCGCTGTATGCACAATGTGATTAAAATTGCACTAAAAATGCAAGTTATACTCTTGGCTAAAGTGCCCCTGTAGTTCTCAGCTTTCCTTCAGAACTTCACTAGCCAGCAGTCTCTCTTGTGGTTCACACAAGCAGCCTATGAGGTATTCAGACAGTCACAAAGCAAGTTCCAAATCACAATATATCCCTGCTAACACTGTCACACACCCTATGGTGTCACACAGCCTGTAGTCAGAGAAGGATTTGCAATTACTCAACAGAGCACCTCCTTTGTAGCTCCAAACCCAGAAGACTCAGTGGGTCATGTGACCACATGGAGCAAGTGTCCAAAGTATAATTAAACTTGCTGTTGCTAAAAATATAAGTCTCTGCCCTAGCTTCAGCTGTGTGTTGGCAGAACTCACTGTATGCAGCAATGTGATTAACATTGTACTAAAAATACAAGTTATACTCTTGGCTAAAGTGTCCCTGTAGTTCTCAGAGTTCCTTCAGAACTTCGCTACCCAGCAATCTCTCTTGTGGTTCACACAAGCAGCCTATGAGGTATTCAGACAATCACAAAGCAAGCTCTGAATCACAAATTATCCCTGCTAACACTGTCACACACCCTAAGGTGTCTCACAGCCTGTAGTCAGAAAAGGATTTGTATGTAGTCTTCTAGCATGCTGAAAATCATCTCAAGCTCCTCATCTGAGATGCTTATGTTGAAATTAACATTTTGGGGGTGATCCATAGCAAGTGATGATGACTTTCACAGTTATGGGCAGATAAAAAGATGGCTGCCTGTCACAGAATGTGGGTAAAGATGGACTGATAGGCAGTGAGACAACTGTCAGGTTCAGCAATAACATGTTTTATTTTTCCATAGTGGGACATAAGTAATCATGAAGCGAACTTAGGTGACAGAATAAAGAAGGAGAATGAAAATAAACAATCTACAATTAAGACATACTGTAACAACCAGAAATAGCTAGCTGTCTTAGATGTATTCCATCCAACAACTTGCCCCTATCTGCTTGAACTTCAGCACTGGTACACCTTTATACAGGTAGATGCATCATGTGACACAAAACTCCACCCACATTGAGGACTAAAGAAATAAACAATGTATTTACACATATTTCATCCTTTGCTTTACAGCAGAACTTATTACTATGCTGTAGTAATCTATACATGTTATTAGTAAATACAAATATGAATTCCAAGCATTTATGGGCACCTGCTGACCTCGGGAACACTGTACACAACAGTACTGCACTCATAAAAGAGATAGTGAAATGGCCAGCCAGCTCTAAAGGAGCATACTGTCTGAGGGAAGAGAAGCAGAGGTGTCGCATTTGCAGGCCCATAATGCAAGGAATGGTCCCAACACCCTACCTCATGTGCAAAGGTAAAAACAGAAAAAAATTAACCCTTTATTTTACCTCCAGGTTCTTCTTCTGTTTCCAGACCTTTATTTACACCTTTGCTTGCCAAAAGAACATTGCAACGCTACATGCTTCATTGCCTTGCAGTATGTTGGTAGCGTTATCCCCAGCAACATGAATGCATGCTTACCCATGGCAAAATGCCATGCCTAGCACTTGAGGGAACAGTATCAGGTCAGGAAGTGACTACGCCATCCACCAAGCCTCACCATTACAGCTAAAGTATGAATTGCATTCGACTTTCCTGGTAGCAGCTTGCTGTTCCTGACTCTGCAATTTGCACCTTTTTAGTAGTAACGATTGGTTTTATGGCAAACCCTGCTTCCCTACCCTAAAACATGATACTGGAAAGCAAATCCGTTTAGCATGCATGCTACTCTGGTGAAAACAAATGACTCAGAAAGCCTGTATTGTTTACCTGCATATATCCAAAAGAGTGATAGAAAAGAGGTGTTACTAGCCTGCAGAGGCTCAGACATTGGCTTGTTTTACAACAATACTGTCTTTATGCTACCCATTATCATGAGGGTATTGTTACTGTGTTCATGTTTAAGGGAACTAGTGAGACATCGGGGTTCCTCAGGTAGCGATACGATTAACACACGTACCAACAGATATATTTATGACATTCTACAAAATGGGTGGCCAGCCCAACAAACCCACACAGAAAGGACACATAACTGGGACAAAACAGCAAGCAGGACTCATCTCTACTTCAGAGGTGGTTCCCCTTGTCTATAGCACTCTGCTAATATCCATAACATCAAACAAACTAATAAGGGAGAGTCCCTTTCACATCTCCTCCCCACCCAAGATAATACCTGGAAGGTATTATTTCTTTATTGCTGTGTTACACCTGTTAACAGATCCCTCCAAGGAGAAAATGAACCATAGCCTGCTCTTTCCTAAGGCTCCACCTCGGGGACCCTAACATCAACTTTCAGTATTGGAGGGATATTTTTCTCCTCCTGCTTTCTACATCGTCTTCCCTGAGGTCTGATAACAGGTGACTCTCTTCTCCCATCACATATCTGGACATAAAGTCTGCATTGCTATGAGCAGTGTCTTTTCCATGTTGTATAGTGAATTTATATGGCTGCAATGAAAGGTACCATATCATAATATGGGGATTGTGATCTTTCATAACATGTATCCAACATAACAGATTATGATCCATCCATGTTTCAAATTCAACCCTCCACAGATAGACTTAGACTATATTACCTCCTGGGCAAATAAGTGGGGCATGATATTAAACCCAAAAAATTGTAAAGTCATGCATATGGGAACAAACAACCCCCAGTATATGTATCCTCTAGGGGGTTCTACCCTCCAGAAAACTATTGATGAAAAGGATTTGGGCATTATTATTTCAGATAATATGTTATATAACAAACACATAAACTGTATTATCCAAAAAGCAAATGCAGTTGTATGGTCTATCATACATAATATTAAATCACGCCAATCAGAGGTATTAATGCCTTTGTATAGATCTGATGTCAGGCCACATCTTGAATATGCAGCTCAGTTGTGGTGCCCGTACAAAAAAATTATTAGTGACTCACTGGAGAAGGTTCGAAGACGGTATACTAAGAGAATATCAAGTTTTAAAGTTGTAACCTATAACAATAGACTGTCCTCATTAAATCTCATGCCCTTATCCATTCACCGTTTAAGAGGAGATTTATTATTCCTATATGACACCATTCAGGACCCCTATCTTATGTCTGAGTTAGGTATACAATTTAGAAAATATCCCTATAATATTAGAGGTCATCCATTGCATTTAATTAGGAAGCCTTTCAAACATACTAGTCGTCAGTGTTTTTTTACACTTAGAACTGTGGGTCCATGGAATAAACTCCCTGTTGATGTGGTTATTAGTAAAACCAAGGACATATTTAAATACAAATTAGACAGATTAATAGAGTCAGGATTTGATCTTTCATATTATTATTTGGTTTAGTATAAGAGTGTCATGGGCTTTGCCTTCTTGCTGTTTCTACAACCTTAGTATGAACCTTAGTCTAGAAATGGAGGGCTTCAATGACCCATCTTATGGCAAGGCACACCTTTTCGATTGTGGAGTAATGCATTTCTCTCTCATGGAGCTTCCTACTTATATTGATGATCGGGTGTTCCTCTTCATCAATCATTTGGGTAAGGACAACTCCTATGCCACATTTTGAGGCATCTGTCTGTACAATGAATGGCTTTGAAAAGTCAGGGGCCCTCAGTACAGGAAATGAACATAAAGCTGCTTTTAAGCTACTAAATGCCTCCTCACACTCTGGTGACCATACAACCTTATCTGGTTTGTTTTTCTGGGTTAGATCTGTCAGAGGCCCAGCTATTGTTGAACAATTCTGGATAAAACACTGGTAATAACCAGCCAGATCCAAAAAGGAATGAACTTCTTTTTTTGTTTTGGGTCTGGGGCTATTAGCCACAGCGCCTAACTTCCCAACATCACGTTTTAAACATCCCCTTCTTATTTGAAATCCCAGGTAGGTTGTTTCCTCCATCCCTAGGGAACATTTTGAAGGGTTAATAGTGAGGCCTGCATCAGCAATACTGATATTACTGCCAAAAGGTGTCTTTTGTGGTCCTCTCATGTGGGGCTAAAAACCACCACATCATCTAGATCGGCAGCACTGTATTTATTGTGTGGGATCAGTATGTGATCCATAACCCTTTGAAACATGGTAGGGGCTCTGTGGAGTCTGAAGGGCATTACAGTAAACTGGAAGAGTCCAAGGGGTGTACTAAAGGCTGTCTTTTCTTTAGCATTGGAATCTAAAGGAATTTGCCATTATCCCTTGGTTAAATCCAGGGTACTGAGATAGTGTCTGTTTCCTAGGCGGTCAAGAATATTACCTATATGGGGCATTGGGTAACTGTCAAATTTAGGTATATTGTTCAAGCACCTAAAGTAAAGGCATATACATACACCCCCTTCTTTCTTTCCTACCACCACCATGGGAAAACTCCACTCACTACATGAGGCTCTATAATGCCCAATGTCTGCATCTTCTGTATCTCTTTGCTCACATCCTCACAGACCCTTTTAGGAAGCCTATAGGGCTTTTGCCTAATGGGCTAGGTTTGTATAACTGTAATATGATGTTCTACCCATTGTGCCCTACCAGAAGTACCTGTGAACATCTCTCCAAATGTCTGCAGGATCTCCTGTAGCTCAGCCTTCTGGATGGGTGAGAGATCAGTGTTAATCCTGATATCTGCTATCTCCCCTACAGTTTCCAGGCATTGATAAGCCAGCTGGAGTTCACTGCCAGGATGTTCTGGGTGTACGTAGGTACATAAGGGTATGTCCCTTTCTACCCAAGGTTTTAACAGGATGGCATGGTAGATCCGCCTCTTCTGCATTTTATCAGGGAGGGATATTTCATATGTAACTGAACCCACCCGCTTAGTAGCCATGTATGGCCCTTGCCATTTCATGTAGAGTTTATTATCGGAGGAGGGTAACAGCAACAGCACTTTCTCCCCTACTTCGAATTCCTTAAACTGGGTATCTTTATCATAATACATCTTGTGCATGTTTTGTTTGGTCTGATTAGTTTGATTGGCCTTTTGGACATATGTGGCTAAACGTCTCCTTAGCTGAAGCCAATAGTCTACTGAGTGATATTTCTCTGTCTTCCCTTCCTCCCATTCCTCTTTCACTATGTCTAGGGGTTCTCTAGGGTTTCGCCCATAGAGCAGCTCGAAGGGTGAAAAACCTGTGGAGGCTTGGGGCACCTCTCTATAGGCAAACATCAGATAGGGCAAATAAGTATCCCACTTAGTTTCTTTGTCATGCACAAACTTCTGCAACATCCTTTTCAGTGTCTGATTGAAGCATTTGACTAATCCGTTGGTCTGAGGATGATACAGAGTGGTATATATGGCTTCAATCCCCAGGATTTGGTACCGATGCTTCAAAAGAATGGAGCAAAAGTTTCTTCCTCTGTCTGTTAATATTTCCCATGGAATACCCATCCTGCTGAAAATCTTTCCCAGTTCTTCAACTATTTTGACAGCTGTTACACTTCTGAGAGGGATTGTTTCAGGGTATTTCATTGCGTAGTCACAGACTACTAAAACAAAATGGTTACCCTTAGAGTTTTTGGTAACGGTCCAATGATATCCATAGCAACTCTCTCAAAAGGTGTAGTGAATAGGGCCATAGGTTTCAGGGGCACCACATCTTTGTGTCCAATTTTGGCTACTTTCTGGCATTCATGGCAACTACTACAATACTGAGAGACATCCTCATGAATCCCATTCCAATAAAACCATCAGCATAGATGACTGGTGGTGTGATCCCTCCCTAGATGTCCTGATAGGGGACTATTGTGTGCTAATTATAACAGTTTATGTCTGCAAGTTTGGGGCACCATCAATTGTTCTACCCTTTCCCCTGTTCAGGGGTTAACACAAACTCTATATAGTAATCCATTCAACATTTTAAATTCACCTGCCCCTGTGGTTGTTCCAACCCGGGAAAAAAAATTATTAGTGTTACATCACTTTGTTGCAATGTCTTAAATTCCCCAGGTCCCTCAATCACCCCTGTTTCTAATGTCTCTGATTTAATGTCCTGAACAGAAGTCCCATGTCTTTTTAACCACGTTCTCTTTTCTTGTTTCTTCTGGGCACGGGACTTCCTTGTCTTCCCAACAGGGCCAATAATATCCTGATCAAAAGATTATAAGAGTTCCGATTCTTTCTCTGTAGCAGCTTTAACAGCTTGTGCCCTTGTGGTAACTGCGCAGACATCCAATGTTAAAAGGTGTTCAAATTGGGGGTGATCATGGACAATAATAACGGGGACTGGGAGCTGTGGCACTACTCCACCTTTCATAGATTGTACCTGGCCATTTATCGTAAGTTCCATGTCCTGAATGGGGTAATGGTGGGTGTCGCCATGTGTGCACCTGACCCCTGTGGTAGAACATTTGGTCACTGGTGTACAGTCTGTTACACTTCTATGTACCAATGTTTGTCTACTTCCTGAATCCAAAAGTCCAGAAACTATTTTTTCCCCGATCTGTACTAGTATCAAATAATGCCCCAAATTGACCAAGGCTAGATGGGCCTGTTCAGGTTTCTTTTTGGGACAGTATCAAGCAATATGGCCCTTTCCATTGCACTCTTTACAGACAATATCAGGATTATATCTTCTGTGATATTTATTATTTCTAGTCCCATTCCCAGAGTTAGCTTTAGACTGCCCGGAAAGAGCAGCAACATATCTTACCAGAACAACAGGTGCCAGGTCTGTCCTTTTCTGTCAATGTGGTCTGGCGGGCAAATAATCTTCAGCTAAATGTATTGCCACATCAGAGGTTTATGGGCGGTGTTCTTTCAACCACATTTGTACATCTTGAGGCTGCACTCTGATGAATTGTTCCAGAATAATGGATTCTAACATTTGCTCTACAGTTCTTGTTGCAGGTTGCAGTCATTTAAGGCAGAGATCTTTAAGCTGCATGTAGGCATCCTGGGGAGAGTCCGCTTTCTGATATCAATATGACCTAAACCTCTGGCAATACGTTTCCATGCTTATGTCATATCTCTTAAGAATAGCAGCCTTGACCACATCATAATTGTTGGATTGGGCTACTTCAACATGGCTATACGCAAGTTGCACCTTCCCCGTTAGGTAGGGGGCTAGTTTAACCACCCACTATTCCCAGGGCTAGGTACAAGCAGCTGTAACTTGTTCAAAAGTCATTAGGTAGGCTTCTATGTCATCTGTGTCAGAAAGCTTTACCAATTTTATGTCCTTCTGTCCACCTCCAGGCTGGGCTGGAGGTCTGGATACACCAAGCACTTGGATGGCTGTCCATCTGGCATCACTGTCCCTCTTGTCCAGCTCTCTTTGTTTCTCCATTTCTAGCTGTTTTAAACATAGCCACCTCAGTAGCTCATTAGAACCCATGGGTGGCTGCTCCTCAGGCTCACCTCCAGTAGCTTGAGCCTGTACCTCCTTCCTGTTGTCTTCCGGATCCACTTTAGGAACCTTTGGCTTCCCTTCTTTTTTCTGCATGGCAGGGTCATGACCAGGAACCAAGGGTATCCGAAATTTTCAGACCCGTAACATGTGACAGCACCATGCACTGGAACACCCTGTCTTGCCCTGCTGCATTCAGTCCACCAGGGTCTAGGACAGACCCCTTAATTTCCAATTCCACCACTGCCACCATATGTCACAGGACATGGGTAAAGATGGACCGATAGGCAGTGAGGCAACTGTCAGGTTCAGCAATAACACATTTTATTTTTCCATAGCAGGACATAAGTAACCATAAAGTGAACTTAGGCAACAAAATAAAGAAGGAGAATGAAAATAAACAATCTACAATTAAGACATACTGTATCAACTAGAAATAGCTAGCTGTCTTAGGTGTGTTCCATACAACACCTTGCTCCTATCTGCTGAAACGTCATCATTGGTACACCTTTATACAGGTAGGCTAGAAGGGCCACTAGGGTGGTAAGGGCAGCTAAAGCAAGGAAGGAGCAGAACCTGGCCAGGGAAATTAGGAGAGGGAACAATGGGTTCATTAGATACATTGGGGAAAAACGAAGCATGAAGGTGCAGATTAGCAGGATTAAAACAGGGGAGAGATGGGTACAAGACCTGGGGGAGTAGGCTGAGGTACTAAATGAGAACTTCACCTCAGTTTTCACCAAGGAAAATGGGGGGGTTGCCTCATACATGGGAGGAGACAGTGATGGGGGACCCTTACCGATCGGCAGGTCTGGGGAGAGGGGGAGGCATCACTGGCAGGAGGGGGGAAGGCTAAGCAGGGGGATGAGGTAGTGGAGGTGGAAACCACAGCAGAGAGAGTGAGGAAAGCTCTCAGGTCCCTTAAGATGGAGAAAGCACCAGGGCCAGATAAATTACAACCCAGAGTGCTGAAGGAACTGGTGGATGTCCTGGAGAAAAACCCCTGGCAGAGCTTTTCACCATCTCTCTGAGGACAGAGTGGGTGCTCCAGGACTGGAATGTGGCACATATAGTGCCTATCCACAAGGGGGATCAAGGGAGGTGGCAGGGAACTACAGGCCTGCCAGCCTGACATCAGTGGTGGGCAAGGTGATGGAGGGCATTGTCAAGGATAGGCTGGGGGGGACCTGGAAAAGTCAGGGTGCCTGAACGATAGACAGCATGGATTCATCCCAGGGAAATCATGTCAGACAAACCTTGAGGAGTTCTATGACTGGATGATGAGTGCCTTGGACCTGGGTAGACCAGTGGATGACGTCTTTCTAGACTTCAGCAAGGCATTTGACTCTATTCCTCACAGGGGCCTGTTGAATAAGCTGGGAGAAATGGGGGTGGGGAACCAGATGATCAGGTGGATAGGCAATTGGATCGAGGACCGGACCCAGAGGGTCATAGTTGGTGGGATAGTCTCATCCCCAAGGAGGGTCATTAGTGGAGTCCCGCAGAGGTCAGTCCTTGGGCTTCTCCTGTTCAACGCCTATGTCTCTGACATAAGGACAGGTATCAGAAGTGAGATGAGTCTCTTTGCGGATGACTCAAAACTGGGGGGCGGTGGTGGATGGGGAGGAGGGGAGGGTGGCTGTACAGGAGGACCTGGAGGCTCTGGAAAGATGGTCTAGAAAGTGGAAGCTGAGGTTCAATGCAGGAAAATGCAAGGTACTGCACCTGGGGGCCAGAAACCTGGGCCAAGTGTACATCCTGGGGAGGAAATGCTACAAGTCTTGATGGCTGAGAGGGACCTGGGGTGGTGGTGGTGGATGTCAAGATGAACAACTCAGAGACTTGTAGGAGGGCAGCAGCCAAGGCCAACAGGATGCTGGGATGCATCGCTAGGGGGATCACCTTCAGAAGGAGGGAAGTGATACTCCGCCTGTATAACTGCTTGGTGAGGCTGCACCTTGAGTACTGCGTGCAGTTTTGGAGGCCACACTTAAAGAGGGACATTAAACTCCTGGAGAGGGTCCAGAGGAGGGCAACCAAAATGAATTGGGGCTTGGGGGATAGGACCTATTGGGAGAGGCTTGAAGAGCTAAATAGGTCTTCAAGTACATGAAGGGGGTAAATAAGGGAGGAGCAGTCAGGATGCATCGAAGGAAGGAGGAGGGGGCAAATAGAGGACATGGGTGGAAGCTGGAGGGGGAAGACTCAAGGGAGAAAGGAGGAGGTGCTACTTCACTGAGAGGGTGGTGGAGCCATGGAATGTGCTGCCCAGGGGGCTGGTGGAGGCAGAGACGGTGGAGGGGTTCAAGAGGGGGTGGGACAGGTACAGGGGAAGGGTTCTGGAAGCAAAATCCAGTGCAGCGAGAATATCCAGAACTGGGAAGGGAGAATCCAGAGAGGGCAAGGGGGGGAGCAGGGTCAGCTCCCAGGGTGGGAGCTGACCAAACGAGCAGACACAAAAGACTGTTGGGCCTATTCTGCTGGCATTTTAGTATGTTAGTATGTTAGATGCATCATGTGACACAAAACTCCACCCACACTTGAGGACTAAAGAAATAAACAATGCATTTACACATATTTCATCCTTTGCTTTACAGCAGCACTTATTACTATGCTGTAGCAATCTATAAATGTTATTTGTAAATACAAATCTGAATTCCAAGCATTTTTGGGCACCTGCTGACCTCGGGAACACCGCACACAAGAGTACCTCACTATAAAAGAGATAGTGAAATGGCCAGCCAGCTCTAAAGGAGCATACTGTCTGAGGGGAGAGAAGCAGAGGTGTCGCATTTGTAGGCCCACAATGCAAAGAACGGTCCCAACACCCAACCTCATGTGCAAAGGTAAAAAGAGAAAAACAAACCCTTTCTTTTCCCTCCAGGTTCTTCTTCTGTTTCCAGACCTTTATTTATATCTTTGCTTGCCAAAAGAACATTGTAACGTTACATGCTTCACTGCCTTGCAATATGTGTGTAGCGTTATCCCCAGCAGCATGAATGCATGCTTACCCATGGTGAAATGCCATGCCAAGTGCTTGCAGGAACAGGTCAGGAAGTGACTACACCACCCATCAAGCCGCACCAGTACAGCTAAAGTACGAATTGCATTCGGCTTTCCTGGTATCGGCTTGCTGTTCCTGACTCTGCAATTTGCACCTTTTTAGTAGTAATGATTGGTTTTACTGCAAACCCTGCTTTCCTACACTAAAACATGATACTGGAAAGCAAATTGTTTAGCAGGCATGATTCTCTGGTGAAAACAAGCGACCCAGAAAGCCTGTATTCTTTACCTGCATACAGTATATGCAAAAGAGTGATAGAAAAGAGGTATCGCTAGCCTGCAGAGGCTCAGACATTGGTTTGTTTTACAACAATACTGTCTTTATGCTACCCATTATCTCAAGGGTATTGCTACTGTGTTCGTGTTTAAGGGAACTAGCAAGACATAGGGGTTCCTCAGGTAGCGATACGATTAAAATACATATCAACAGATATATTTATGACATACTACAAAATAGGTGGCCAGCCCAAAAAACCCACACAAAAAGGACACATAACTGGGACAAAACAGCAAACAGGACACATCGCTACTTCAGAGGTGGTACCCCTTGTCTATAGGACTCTGCTAATATCCATAACATCAAACAAACTAATAACGGGGGGGGGGTGCCCTTTCACACTGCCACCAGAAATGGCAATATTCTAATGCTGAAGGATTCTGGACTGGTCACTTAAGGTCCTCCCGAAGATGCATGTGATGTGCAAAACCGGTCAAGGTGATCCCTAAGCTGCAAGGCAGCTGCTTATTTGCATGGAGCACTGTCTACCAATAAAGTATTACACTTTTGTTTGGTGTGTTGTGGTGCCTTAGTCTTTTTGATATGCACTGAAATTGTTACTTGTGGCACATGAGGTGAGTGAAGCTGGGATTTTTCTGATTCACTTAAGGTCAGCACTTTTTTTGCCCATGCATGGAACATATTTCATGAATGGGTGCTGACCAATCAGAGGACAGAACTAGCCCTGACCATTTTATAATGTTTAATGGCTGCAATGGCTGATAAACATGGTCTTTTCTAACAAGGCACGCACTGTAAAATGTCTTTAGTCCTCCAGGGAGTGCAGTCCTCGGGTGTTCCTGTGTTGTTATTTGGCAGATGATACACTTGGACAAGTCACTAGTCAGGTGTTTTGTTTTTGGTGAGGAAGGTCAAAGTGTCAGTAGGGTCTTCAACCATTTTGTTGCCTCAGTTGTTTTTATTACCTAGAAAAAGAGTAATACTATTTAAAATATTTTCATTAGTACAATATTCATCTTGTAAAATTACAAAAAGAAAACACTCTTTATCCATGTGTTATAGTTGTAAAACATGATGTTGAAATAAACAATTATTTTTATAAATCATATACTGTAAGTGGTTCATAAATTATACATATAGACAAAACAACAAGCAGAGAGCATATTTAAAGTAAGTTTGCCATAATGAAATCAATGTAGGATGAAAACACTATAAAATTATACACATGTTAAAGGAGAGTCATTATTTTGACTTTTTCAAGAAATTTGTGAATCCAATTTGACATAATTTAGAAAAAACAACCATATTTCTCAAAGTTACCACTGCATAATACCACATCTCCCCTAAAATCACTCTTGAGGGTTCATCCTTTCATAAAAAGTGTTAAACCTTTTCTGTGGGGGGGGGGGGGCTACCAATTTCAAATTTAGGCAGGGTTTTCCAGTTGGGCCCCCAGACTATATGACTAATTGCAATTGAAATTACTATACAGACATGATTATGCGTAAATTTTGCACTCTCCCAAAAAATATGGGACATTTGCATGAAATTCTCATCCTTGTTCAGTCATATAAATAAGTAGTATTTAAAAGTGCAGTACTACAATTTCTTGTTACTTCCTATTATTCACATTAGCATGCGGGCGGGCGGCCACCGCATAGCCGAAAAGGGAACCAGGAGGCCGGGGGAGAAAGCCAGAAATGTACGGGAAAGCCGCACAGCCAATCGGAGGGCGACCGCCGACTTTGCCAGCCTCTGATTGGTGCGCCTTCTCCCATTGACTTTGCTGTATCTTTGCACCACCAAAACTGGTCGAGATTGCTTGTGTTTGTACTGTAAAGTTAACTTTCTAAAAAGGGCTGTTTTGCTGTTTTACTGTGTACTTCGTGAAATGCATACTTACCTGTTTAGATAGTAATTACAGTCTTTTGGGTCAATTTTGTGTTGGGCTAGACGCCAGGCGCCTAACCCCCTACCCTCCCAGTCTTTGTTGTGCAAAGTTTACAATCTAGCACCTCTAGCAAGCCACTGCCTGCAAGTGCTTCTTCTGATTGCCCTCTCCTCTGTCCCCTCCCTTCTAGCCGGCCTGCCCTCGAGGACACACACAGCAGAGGGGCTCCGAGCCACCAGCGAAGCGGGCGGCCACCGTGATAGCCGAAAAGGGGACCAGAAGGCCGGGGAGAAAGCCAGAAAGGTACGTGGAAAGCCGATACAGCCAATCGGAGGCGACCACCGACTTGCCAGCCTCTGATTGGTGCGCTTTCTCCCATTGACTTTGCTGTATCTTTGCACCACCAAAACTGGTCGAGATTGCTTGTGTTTGTACTGTAAAGTTAACTTCTCTAAAAAAGGGCTGTTTTTGCTGTTTTACTGTGTACTTCTGTGAAATGCATACTTACCTGTTTAGATAGTAATTACAGTCTTTTGGGTCAATTTTGTGTTGGGCTAGACGCTCAGGCGCCTAACCCCCACCTCCCAGTCTTTGTTGTGCAAAGTTTTACAATCTAGCACCTCTAGCAAGCCACTGCCTGCAAGTGCTTCTTCTGATTGCCCTCTCCTCTGTCCCCTTCCTTCTAGCCGGCCTGCCCTCGAGGACACACACACCAGAGGGGCTCTGAGCCGCCAGCGGGTGGCGGCCACGATAGCCGGAAGGGAACCAGGAGGTCGGGGAGAAAGCCAGAAAGGTAATGGAAAGCCAAAAATGCCCCGCCCCCACCCCACTTCAGGGTGTTTTTTTATACACACCTTCCCGCCAAATCTCATCCCCGCCCATAGCTATTCTCCCAGCCAATTCCCCAAGCTCATTTTCTTCACATCATCTTACTTTCTTTAACCCTCTCCTACCCGCCACCATGCTACTGCACCTACTACTGCTGCTTTGTTTCTCACCTTCCTTAGATCCAGATGAGATAACTGTTGGAACCCATACCGAGGTGCTTAGGGCGACCATTCAACACTACCCCCTCTATTGTCCCCAGTGGATACCCCTAAACTATACATACTTATACTACCGCTTCTGCACAATAACCTTGGGAATCCCAAAAAGGCTCACAAACAGTTTGGAACTGCCTATCCCTGCTACCATACTGGCACTACAATTACTCCCTACGCCTGTCCATTGGGTTGGCAATCTATGATAAACTCGATAACCATGCAGTGATCATCACCCACTATATATTGGATCCCAAGAAAGAAGAAAAACTGCCTGACTGCTCACTACTCCTATCACTTGGTGCCCTCATCAAGTTAATCTTCTTTCTGCTGGTCTGTGTTGGCACTGTGGAAATCAACCCTGGACCCACTGAAAGCCTCGATCTCTCCAACTGACCTAACCTCCATAAATGGATTGAGTTTTCTCACTTCAATGCCTGCAGCCTCCTAAAAGTTCTCATCAATACAGGCCTGGTGTACACACCCTACCGACTGTCTGGTTATATCTGAAACATGGCTCAAATCTGCAACAAAAGATAGTGAAATAAACCTTCCCAACTATCAGCTCTTCAGATCTGACCGCTCATCCAGGGTGGGGTAGCCATCTATGTCAAAGCAAATATCTCTGCTTCCTGCCTCAATTCTACATCTCAACCAAAGGAATTTGAATGCTTGTCTATTAAAATAACCCTTCCCAACACATCTTCCTTTCAACTGTTGGTTGCTATAGGCCCCTCTGCAGGCCTCAAACTCCTATCCCATTTAGGATCCATACTTAATCTGGGCCCTGAAGACACCATCATCTTAGGAGACATGAACTTAAATTGCTTGACTAATGCATCTGCACCCTGGTAACCTTCTGTGACACCTATGGATTCTCTCAATTAATCAAAGAACCAACAAGGATCAACCCAAAGAATACTCTCAACAGCACACTCCTGGATATTATATTGGTAAATAAACCTCATCATTATCCCTATGCAGGAGTACTTCTCAGTGACATAAGTGACCACTGTCCCATAGCTGCCATTAGATCAACAATCAAGCCACCCAATCCTGCAAAATTCCTCCACGAAGGTCAAAAGAACTTTAATATTACAGGATATCTCCATGATCTGTGCCACACCACACGTTGGCAAGAATTCTATCTCACAGCCTCAATAGAGTCAGCTCTTCAAATCCTAAATGATATAATCATAAGTGCCCTCAATTCACATGCACCCCTCACCAGTGTCAGGAACCAAACTCAAATCCTGTCGCTGGTTCTCTGTCGACCTTAAATCAAGATTGCTTGCCAGAGACAAACTCTGGAAAAGGCAAGAAAGACAAAGGACCCAAATGACTGGCTCCAATTCAGAAAAAGCCAGAAACTCCTGCACAAAACAAGTAAGAAAAGCCAAGGCAACCTCTCACACAGCTGAACTAGATGCTCCATAACAACCCTTCCAGGTTCTGGGGTACCATAAAGGGCATCCTAGGTCAAACTCTACCCTGTCTTACCATCCAAAATTCAATTAAATAATATTGAAATCACCGACAAGCAAAATATCTTGAATGCTTCAATGACCATTTCACTACAGCTGGCCTGGCTTCGCCTCCTCTCCTGCAACCCTATTAAGATCATCTCTAAACCTACAATCTACTGAGAGTCAAAAGGTTGCTTCCACATTCTCATTCAAACCAATATTGTTCAAAGAAGTAGAAGACCTCCTACTCCAACTAGATTCCACCAAAAGTGCAGGTGCAGACTCCTGGATCCCTACTTTCTAAAAGTAGCACTGTATGCCTTAACCGCCTCTTCACCCACCTCTTCAATCTATCACTTGTCACTGGTACTATCCTCAATATGGAAAACAGCTCAAGTGTTTCCATTACTTAAGGCAGGTGATCCCATGGACCTCAATAATTATAGGCCCATCTCCATCTTACCAATACTATCCAAGATGCTTGAGAAGCTGGTAAACTCTCAGTTAACTGCCTACCTTGCTACCAACAATCTCCTAAATCCATCTCAATCTGGGTTTAGATCTATGCATAGCACCATCTCTGCACTAGCAAAAGTCACAAATGACTGGCAGACTGCCCTAGACAAAAAGAATAATACCTGTGCTGTGTTTCTGGATCTAAGCAAAGCCTTTGACACTGTGGATCATGATCTTCTAATCACCTCACTAAACTCCATAGGCCTTGACTCACTCTCTATTAAATGGTTCAGATGCTATTTCTCTGGAAGGCTACAACTGGTAAAGAATGATGGTGATCTATCTGCCCTAAGCCACTCCTAAGAGGTGTACCGAAGGCTCCATCCTGGGTCCCATCCTTTTGCCATTTACATCAACAATATTGACTCCAATCTCTCTCTTCTAATATCCACCTTTTGCAGATGACACTGTACTTTATGTGAGCGATCCTCACCATCAAAAGCCTGTGAGCTCCTACAGTCTCAATTCTCCCTCCTCCAGCATAACCTATTAAAAAGAAATTATTACTAAATGCTAAGAAAACCAAAGCTATGTTCTTTGCCCCAAGAACTGTTCTTCCACTATCCATCATTCACCCTCCCACAACTCTCTACCATCCTTGGTGAAAATCTGGAATATGTTGACAAATTCAAATACCTAGGAGTATGGATAGACAATAAACTAGACTATACTACCCACATTGAAGAGCTCCTGAAAAGCTAAGACAAAGACTTGGTCTATTCTATAGAATCAAACACTACCTGACCAAAGATTCCAAACAAAGATTAATCCTTGCATCATTCATGTCCCTCATTGATTATGCTGACTTCCTCTATGGTCATTGCTCCTCTCCCATCTAAACAAACTAGACACCCTGTATCATAGAGCTATTAGATTCATTACTGACCTTCCCTCTAGCACCCATCATTGCTCTCTACAATGCAGTCAGCTGGACATCCCTGCAACATAGAAGAAGAAAAATGCTGCTACCTGGATCTACAAAGCTCTGACAAACAAACTCCTTCCTACATCTCAGACTGCTTCAACCAGATCACATCCAGGCCTACACCTTGAGGATCAACAAACTGATCCTGCTGAAGATTCCTATCACCTGCACCGTATGGAAGAGCTGCAATCAGTTATTCCCTGGCACTTATCTGGAATTCTATCCAAAAGACATTGAAAATGGAAACACTGATCCCCTTACATCCTTCAAAAGCTGTACACCAGCCTAATCCCAGATTCATGCAATTGCTTCCACAAGGCCTAGTCCTCCACACCCCCACACCCCACACCCCTCTCTCCCCACCCCTTCTAAAGCTCCTCCCTATTCTTCTATCATTCCTCTGGTCCTTTCCACATCAAACCTCAAACATATATGCCCACCCATGTACCATTATCCAAGCCTTATCCCTACCAGACTGTTTGTTTCTCACCTTTAATAGGTTTTGGTTTACTGTCCTTTGCCTTGTATATATGTAAATAATTGTACATCTATCTCACTCATAAATGTTTGTATTTGTGCTATTTCAATATCATGTTTTTGTATACACTCTGTAACCTTTTTTGTTATGACCACTCAGGTCCATCTTGTAAATGAGCTATGCTCAATGATGTTCGCCTGAATAAATAAAGATTTTGATTGATTGATTGATTGATTGATTGAAGTCAAAAGAAAAAAAATACCATTTGCATATAATTATAATCCTGTTTATTGTTGTTGAAAATAGTATACAGTCATGATTACATTCAAATTAAAATAAATATTTGAAACATTTAGTAAATTACTGTATTTATGCAGTACAGTGACCCTGTCACATAGTAGATAAAATAACTGCAGCCTGAAGTGGGTGTGTATGTGCTGACACGTGTGTGTGCATGCGTGTGTGTATCCATGGCTAAAGAAGCACTGGACCATGATGATGGCTGTCTCTTGTGTCATCTGGAAAGAGTTGTATGTTGTCGTATGCTGTTTGTCTTACCTGATGCTGGCTGTCTGTGGTTGCTTATGTTGATTTTGTCTTGTACCTTTTGCTGCTTGTGGGTGGGGGGGGGTTAGGGCTGGAAACCCTGTCCCTAATATCACATTTCTCTACTTTTGTTGCTTTAAGTTGATCCCTAACTGATGCATTAACACAGTTTTGTTTTTTTTTGCAAAGAATATATATATAGTTAATATGTAGAAGGTTACATGCTAGCCTTTGCAGAAAATTATGCTTCTGAAATCTACAGTTACTGTTTGCACACTGCTGGTTTTCTTAAAACTAGTGACCTTTTGCTTAAGAAAATGTACTTCCCATCACTATAGCCTTTATGAAATAAAATACAATTGCATTTATCAAAACACTGATATTCCTATTTTACAGCACACTAACTTCAGTTCTTTGTACTAAATGACCAGGGACACATTCATGTTATCAATGTATGGTGGCACGAAATGGGCAGATTTCAATTATCACATTGTACCACACCTGTTATCACTATACACCAAAGGAGTCACTTGTTGCAGGGAAAGGCGTCCCCTGTAACAGTAGTATAATGCAAATCACTGATCTAGATGTTAAAGGATGCAAATGGGGATTTATACCTGTTAAAATACTGATTAGCAACGCCTACTAATCACAATGCTATGCTGTCAGCCAATAATGGACGGGTGTGCTGCCCAAACTCACCATCCTCAGCCCTCTATTTCTTCATGGTCAAAGTTGGCCAGTCATTCCTTCTCCTACTGGCCAGCTAGTCTAACACCCTGGTAGCCTAATACCCCCTCACCACTCTCCTGACCCTGTAAAATCCCTGGTGCCTAGTGATATCCCTTTCTAGCCTCAGTCCTCAGTTGTGTCTGTTAATCCATGCCCCTCAAATATGCATTTATTTTTTTTCTTTAGGTGTATCTCCTGCTGTCTAACAACCACCATCAGAATGACCCTCACTGGCCAGTCACCTACCATCTCTGGGACTTTAGCAAGCATTCACCACAACTTATCCCTCATGGGTGGGATTGGAGTGGACTTGACCATCCCCTGCATTGTGCCCAGTTGGTGGTGCCAGGCCTGTGGGATGCCTCTTCATCTTCCTGCCTCAGCAGGGTTTTTTTCCTCCATTTTTGTTTTATGACCTCAGTGACATTGATGTGAAATTATACATAGAATCCATCAACATCCCTACCCTTCTGGATCTCTCAACTGACATGCTGCCTAGCCTCCTCAGGGTAACAGGTGCACTGCTAGAGGTGAAACCCACCCTGGGAGAGAAGAGCAGTCCTCAGGATGCTCAATCCTTTCCTCTTGGCCAATCCCCTGAAACTCATGTCCACTCCTGAATCCAGGTCACTGATGTGGCAGGTGGTAGCATTACTACCATGCCAGTTGGCTGGCTTGCAAATGTGCATTTCTTTCATTGTCACTGTTGCTATGCACAGCATTGCAACCCACCTACCACCTTCTTGTAGAAAGTATATAGGTTTTAGGGTTCCCCAGATCACCACAGCCCCTGTGTGCTCCTCTCCACATGCAGATTGGGGCGACTGGAGGCTATATATTTGATATGTGTGGCCACATCTGGATCATGGAGGTAACACAACCAGACAGATGCTTTTTGTGTATTTTGGGGCAATCTCTGTGGATCAAGCCCTAAGTTTGCAAAACTTTTTCTGAAGGGGGAACTGATAAACTGCAAAACTAAAGTGTTTGCAGTGGCGCTTATAATACAAAATAATATCCATGACTTGCTTATTTGGTTTGTAAATGATTTTATCTTTAAGAAAAAACTTGCAATTTTTACATTAATGGTGGGATGATAATTTGCTTTTATGACTGATACACTGAATTATGAACCAGGAGACCTATGTCTGAATCCCAACACAGCACCTGGCTCACTGTTTTGCCTTGAGCACCTCGCTTGAACTTCCTGTACTTCTGTTCTACTAGCTATAAACTTAGGTGACTGCAGGATACTAATGCAAACAATATGTTGCATCTAATTTAGGATATCATAGTTAAATACATTGAAAAGAAAAGCTTAGTATGTTATATAGATAAAAAGAGGTAATGACAGGAAATGAATTGTAGACCATGCAGTCTGCCTTTAGATTTGCTATTACAGGCATAGTACTTCACACCCACTGTTAACTCCTTTCAGCTCTACCAATCCCAAACATATCCCACCCCTGAACTTGTTGATCATCCTTTTCTCCATGACCTTATTATGCAACTTATTACACAGCTCCACTACTCTCTTCATAAAGAAAAGCTTCCTGATGTCCCTCCTAATCCTGCCCCCCCCCCCCCATTTCTAATCATGCCTCTTTTGACTGTGCCTTCATTCCTGGTAAACAGATCCCCACTATCCACACTATTTATATCCCTTAGAAACTTGTATTTTTCTGTCATATCCACCTCTCCCTACTAGCCTTCAGCAAATACATATTGAGGCCCATAAGACATTCTTCATACATCTGTCCCAGCTGCCCCTTGGTCATCAAGGTGGACCTCCTTTGCACTGCCTCCAGACTGTCTCTATCCTTCTTCAGGTAGGGTTCCAAAGGAGGGCACAGTACCTTGTCAAAACCTCTGCTTATACACCCCAATATCCAGTTCACCTTGTTGTAAGTTCTCTTGCATCATGGAGAGACATTGAGGCCATCACTATTATTAAGCCCCAGGTCCTTCTCTTTCCCTGTCACTGCTAACTTCACTCACCCCACCCCACCCATTACAGTATTTCTTGCATGAGTTTTTCCTTCCAATCTGTATCACCTTGCATTTCAATAGTATTGATATTCAATTTCCTGATCTTTGACCATTTTTCCAGGTTTCCCTGATCCTGGTACAACTCTCTGATCCCCTTTTTGCTGTCCTCATTGTCACATAGTTTTGTGTCATTCACAAAGACACTCACTTTCACCTTGATAATTTTTTTTAAATTTTATTTATTAAACACTTTGATTACAAGTACCTTTGAGCAGGATCTGCTCATTTACAAAGGTTCCACATCAAAGGATGAGGGGAAACACACATACAGAGGTTGGAAATGTTGTACAATCAAAACACAGGCATGGTTGACATTGTTTTACAGTTGTAATACACTTTAGAAATAAAAGACATTATTAGAGAGCAACTTAAATTGGCAGCTAGATGAGGTAACAGAGAAAAGGAATTAATAAGCAGATGGACTGTAAGTGTGAGATAGTGTAGAAGGGGGACAAAAAAAGTAGGCTGGCTGAGGGGTCGTTGTGATAGGGAGGGAGGAGACTGATCAAGGACAGGGAATATGGGCGTAGTCATAGGGAGGGAGGAGAGAGGGAGTCTACATTGGGGAATATGGTAATGAGGTTTATGGAGTGGCGTAAGGGTGTGGGGGAGAGTGGGAGTGGGAGGGAGGGAGGGAGAAGGATAAGAGTCACGTAGAAAAGCAGGAGTCAGAGAAAGTAATGCTCAGGTCAGAGATGGGCTACATGTCTTGAGCAACTGGTCAGTGGCTGGAGCAGACCTTTAGGAGACGCAATCACACTGAGTGGTAGAGGTGAGGTAAAGTTGGAGATTCCATTTAAAGGGTCCAAGTGTTGCAGAGGAAAGTGCTTCTTTGTTGAGGGTCTTGTACCACTGTGGAGAGCTGTGGGTGAAGGATCACTGACCCATGGAGGTACGACATCTAGGAACCTGGAAGGTTTGGTATTGGGCACTATGTGTATGCTGATTACCACTGAAGGCAGTGAGGAACTTATTAACACTTGGAGGCATGAGACCAAGGAGAACCTTTTTGGTTAGCAGGCAGGTCTGGTATTGTATTCTGTTGAGGAGTGGTAGTCAGCCAGCCTGTGTGTAGAGGTCACAGGTATGTGTAAGTTGGGCTGCGCCTCTTAAAAACCTGCAGGCTTTGTTGAGTGAGACTGAGATCCTGGGGAGGGCAGTTGTAGAAGCAGAGCCATAGATGGCCAGACCATAGTCAATGATAGAGATGACAGAGCTGCAGATGGCCCTCCTGTATGTTTCCTATAAACACATTGAACAGGACTGATCATTGTGGTACCTCACTTATGACCCCCCCTCACCTCTGATTCCTTCAAATTCATCACCACTCATTGTTGTCTCCTCCCCAACCAGTTTCGTACCTACCAATTCAGCTCTTTCCACAGTCCCAAATGCTCAATCTTTCTTAGAAGCCTCCTGTGTGGAACAGAGTCAAAGGCCTTGCTGAAGTTGAGGTATAGTACATTTACTGCCTGGCCCCTATCCACAGCTTTGGTGACCCAGTATAAGTAGGCAATTAGGTTGGTCTGACACAATCTTTCTGCTGCAAGCCTGCGCTGTTTCATGTTCTAGAGCATGTTCTCTTCCAGGTAGTCTACCATCTGTTCCTTGAATATGATCTCCATCAGCTTTCCCACAATTGAGATCATGCTGACTGGCCTGTATTTCCCCTGGTTCCTCCTGTCTTCCCTTGAGCGGTGGCACTACTGTCACCCTCATCCTGTCACTTGGCATTCCCCCATCTCAATACAGCAGCTGAACAGTTCCTTTAGTGGGTCAGCCAGTTCTGGGCCTAACTCCTTCAGGACTCTTAGGTGTAGTCCATTGGGTCCAAGTGCCTTGTCCACCCTGAGTGCTGCTAGGCCCTTCCTTACTTTATCCTGTCAGAACTGCATAGGCTGCATTCCCCACACATCCCTCCTGGAAGCCTTTATACAGCTCTCCAGGAGGGGTCCCTGTCCTCTACAATAAATATTGAACAGAAATAACTTCAGTACATCTGCCTTCTGCTTATTCTTATCTATCCAACAACCCTCTTGTGTTAGTCTTAATAAAAACTTTGACTTCCTTTTCTCTATCAAATACCTAAAGAATTCATTTTCACCCTTTTTTATCCTTTCTGCTATTCTTAGCTCCAAATCTACCTTGATATTTCTGACCACATTTCTTGCCATCTTCACTGTCCCCTGGTAGACTTCCCAGATCTCCTTAGTTTTCCAACTCTTATATATTCTGAATGCTATCCTGTTGGTCCTTATTGCTTCCCTACTCTTCTGTCACCAGCTCATGCAAGTGGCATATAGCCATGAAAGGAGGCTGCATGCATAGCCAGATTCATACTGTTCTATCCCCAAACCATAGACCCACCAAGGAAAAACAAGGGTAACAGAAAATCCAGGACAAGTTTAAAAAAGCAGGGCAAAATGTGTGGGGGTGAAAAGGGGCAGATGGATGGTGGAAACCTGGGGTCTAAGGATACTAGCCCCATTCATACCTATGAGGGATTTACAAAATCCATTTTTTGGGGCCCTGCAGGCCATGACTGGGCCAGTACTAGACCATTGTTATGCCCTCATTCATATATTTAGGCAACTAGTGATGATAGAGGAAGCCATTTATTTAATTTAGCACCCTCTAGTGCTCCAAGGTTTCAATGTCGATATGATTCCATAAATGAATGAATACCATCAAGACTAATATACATATAACAATAATGTGCTGTGTGCTAACAAATAAAAGGCTCATAAATATTAATAAATAAACAACCACACTACAAACAATTTATTGATTTACATATGGCCTGGAATACCTGGCTCAAAAGATGTTTCTTTAATTTAAAGTTAAAAAATGTTCAGCATGGCAGGCAAGCAGATTACGACTGACAGAGAGCTACATGAGACGGTGGCAGCCACCACAAAATCCTGGTCTGCAATAGACTTTAATGAGATGGCATTGTACTAAGAAGACCCTATTCCATGGATTTTGTCACCCTAGTAGGGGTGTAGAGGGTTAGGAGTATGCATATATATTGTGTGCCCAGGTTGTTCAGGGCTTTAAATGAAAAGGAATTAGTTCGTTTTTATGTTGCTCAGGTAATACAAACATATGAAAACACCAGCAGATACAGGCCTAATGGTCTATCGACTCTGCTCGATTGTACAGCTAGCCCCTCACCTTGCAGCAGCCCCACTCCCTCCCCTCTTCATAATTACCCCCCTCGCTCTGTCCCATCCCCTCTCAAAGCTGTCTACCATACTACAGGCTACTACCTCCTCAGGCAGAGTATTCCACCTTCCCACAACTCTCTCTGTGAAATACTGTCTCCTGACTTCCCTACTGAATCTTTCCCCTCCAATCTCAGCTGGTGCACCCTTGTGACCCTCCCCCTTCTGATTTTGAAAATCCCTTCTGCGTTAGTCTTGTTTATCCCCTTCATGTATTTAAAGGTTTCAATCATATCCCCCATCCCTCCTCTCCACCAGGGAATACATGTTCAGCTCGTCCAGCCTCTCCTTATAGGAGTATCCCTCTAGTCCCTGGATCATCTTCATCACCCTACACTGTAGCAATCTGATGTCCTTCTTCAGGAATGGGCACCAGAACTGCATGCAGTATTCCAGGTGCGGCCTGACCAGTGACCTGTAGAGGGGCAGGATCACCTCCCTATTTCTAGAGGAGATTCCCTTTGCTATGAACCCCAGCATTATGTTGGTTTTTGCTGCCACCTTCCTGCACTGAGCTGAGTTGTTCATACTCACCGTTATGAGCACCCCTAGATCCTTCTCCTCCTTGGTGCATTTCAGCTGTATCTCCCCCCCAGCTGATAGCTCCTCCCCTGGGTCTTAGCCCCGAAGTGCAATACCTTGCACTTTTTGGTGTTAAACCCCAACTGCCTCTGACCACTCCTGTGTTTGGCCAGGTCCTTCTGTTGGCTAGTGTTGTGTGAAACTGAAATGTGCATTTAGCCATTGAAATATTTCTCAAAGTAATCCATAATTCGCAAATTTTTCGCCTATCTGAATGAACATTTCACCTGTTTTCTTGATTTCATGTAACAGCAAAATTTCACTTAACATAGCTTGGTGAAATTTTTTTGTCTATGCAAAGCAAAATTTCACTTGGTTTCACAATTTCACGTAAATGGTGAAATTTTGCCTAAATGCGTTGGTCTGCCAATTTCGTCCATTGATGCTCCAAATTTCACCTTGTAGCATAATTTCACTGGCATAACTTTTGATTTTGCTTGCAAAATGTTGGTCCAAAGGTAAAATTTGCAATGCATTGTGGGTAAATAGGTCAAATGTCACATGTAGCTTGTTTACAGCTCATTCTGCTGTGTGTTGAGTTGGAGATCAGATTGTTGTGGTGCATCCAAGTCAACAAAGCCTTTGAAAACATAGCTAAAACTTGTTTTTGAGAGCTAATTGTTGCAAAATATAAAGCTTTTTTCTAGTGATACTGTGCTGCTAGGGAACATTTTCTAATTTGGTGAATTTTTGCATAATACATAGTTTAAATTAGGTTTTACTTTTCTCTCTGTCTTTTGAACAGTTGTGTGGGGTAGGGTAGGAGTGTAAAGCAGTGCAGGCTATTTCTAGCCAAGCAGATTGGTATTTACTCACAGTTGTGAGTTATTTATTTACTGTTATTTCCTATTAATTTTGTTATATCTTGCCATTTATTTTTCTATGAAAAGTTTCTCCATGCTGTTTGGGAGAGTTCCTGCTGCTGTTAGATGTGTTATATACCATTCTGCCGCTTTTAGTTATGAATTGATTGTGAATTCTGAAGTTTTAAACACACAGAGCTGATCCTTTGTTTTGTTTTGTGATTAGTTCTGTTTGTTGGAGTGTTAACTTGTGTTACTAAAACTGTGAAAATTAACAGTTGTATTAAGTTCTTCTACTTGATCACTTGAACTTGTCCATTTACAGTCGCACCGCATTGTTGAATTGTTCCTTTGTATATTATTGCTGGGGCTTGACTCTGCGCGCTGTGCAGTGTTCCTGTTTTAGTTAACTTACGTTACTCTTTTATGCTATAGCATTGTTTGTGTAACACCTGACGCACGCATTATAAAATAGTATATATTAAAATAGTCATTTTCAAGAGATTTCTTGGTGATCCCTCCCATCCAGATCACTACCATATTGTGTGGTACTACTTGTCTTTGTTGCAGTTTTATGGTTGTCTCTGCCCGTATACAAAAAACAGTTGTGGTACTGAGTAATAAAACATTACAGTACTTTATTTGTCCAGAGACACAGGTGATCTGTATTTAAAGTAGGCCACTTGTGCCATTTTTCCTTGTGTGTGTTTCTTTAATTCCTTCCTGTTTGGTGAAAAAAAAGTTATCTTTTTGGTTTTTACTACACTAGGCTGCCTACCACATATGGTATTAGTTGTACTGTAAGTGCTGGTACCTGTCCTGATTGTGTTTGGGCTTGTAAGGAAGCCAGTACTGTAGGTGTGTGATGTCATCATTCATGTGTGAGGTGTTATTCACACAGTAGTAATACATCCTTTCTTCAAATACTCCCAGAGAAAGGCAAAGCTTTGAAGCAGCAGTCAGCAAAAATGCCTTATAAGAAGTGGCCAAGTACAGGGGGGAAGCGTGACGTGGGGATGAGGGAGCTAAGAAGTCTGCTGAAAAAAGTACAATTTCAGTTCCAGTTCTCCATAGAAGTGAAAACACATGTATGTCTGCATCAGTATCTTCTGATGTGGTCCCTGGTGGTGCAGCAGGAACCATCAAAGGAGTTGGCGAATGAACTGGGTCAGGTATACTTGTATCTTACATTTTTAAAGCTCAAACTGTTGCAGCCATGCTAGTGGGGGATGCTGACAGTGAGAAGAAGGTAGGCACTGACACCAGCACAGGAACAGTGGTCCTGGACTCAGAGGAGGGTTATAATAAGTCTGTCAGTGTGACTGTCCGTGTTCCTGCAGGAGTTAGTGATGATAGTGTTCAACAAGAGTCTGATAGTCCTGGACATAAGGATAGTCAGCCCCTGAGATGGTTGTAGAGAAAGAAAAAGGTGCCATCCTCCAAGAAGACAGTGATGGGGGGAGGAAGACAAGGACATCATCGCTATTGGTGATGATGATGATGATGACGACAGGGATGATCCCACATGGGAACCTGAGTAAAAAAAAGGTCAAGAGTGATGTAGGCCATTTATATGTACAGCTCGTGGGTCAGTTTAAGACTGTCACCAAGCCTATAAGCACACCTCCAAACTGTCAAGTAACCCCCCCTCCTAAATGTAGTTTTACTAAAGTGATGACAGCAGCCCAAAAACACACACACTTCCGCACCTGTCTCTGAACTATCCCAGTCCCAGAAGCATCAGAAGTCCAGAGGTCAAAAGTCCCTAGTTTGGGACTTCTTTGTGCTAGATCCTGCTAATGAGACCACAGAAATATGCCAACTTTGTCAAGCCCATGTTAGTCAGGGGAAAAAGAGAAGCTACATAGGCACCAGTGGCCAACACGCCCTCCTGAAAAACAAGCAACCGCTGAGATGGCAGCAACACCAGATGGATGCCAGAGCTGTTGGTAGCAAGTTACATGTAGTAGAGCAAGAGCAGGAGGAGGGAAGGGAGAGTGGGTTGGTGGTGGAGGAGGAGGGTGAGCAATCCTTGGATCTCTTGAGTAGTGGGCATAGCAGTGGCGGTGCAAGTCCCAGTCCCATGAGTCTGAAAAGTACACCACCACACCCACAAGCAATCAAACTAACTGGTTTCATGCAGTCTACACAACCCCAAGAGTCAAGTGTTATCCCTAAAAGAAAATCATTGCTGCCACAAGTACAGTGTTCTGGTCGGACAGCCCTAATGATGCAGCCCACTCTGAAGACCATCCTTGAGTGGCAGTCAAAGTACCCCCACCCCAATCATGCTGCTGCACAAGAGTTAAATTCTGCCACTGCTGAAATGCTGGCCATCAATCTGTTGCCATTCTCATTTGTAGAGAATGCTGGTTTCCACAGGTTGATGGCCCGTGTCTGTCCCAAATGGCAAGTTCCATTGCAAACCTATTTTAGTAAGCATGCCATGCCAGAGCTGAACAGTAAAGTTGCTGATTACATCAGACATGCATTGAAGCATAGTGTGTCACACTATATCCATCTTAGCATGGATATGTGGACCAGTGGGCAAACAGCAGCAAACTCGTATCTGTGCATAACAGCACACTGGGCACAGTTGCCTGGTGTGGTACTTGATTTTGGGCCTGGCAAACATGCACAAAGCAAAATTGCGGTGGTAGCAACACACCTGGTATTCGGCAGCATGCAACCCTGAGTAGGACGAGTGTCACAGGTTCTCACATAGCTGCGAAAATGCTTAATGTTCTGCTGGACAAGATTGATGGGTGGCTACACACACAGTCACTCATAGCAGGATTAATTGCAAGTGATAATGGCTACAATGTAATGAAGTGCATTAGCGATGGTGGTTTTTTCAGAGTGCCCTGCCTGGCACACTGCCTTAATCTTGTTGTTCAGTAGTTTCTCAACCGTGCGGACAGTAAGGAAACAGTTACTGTTGCCTGCCACATCTGTGTCCACTTCACCCATTCTGCAAAGGCCCATGATCATCTATGTGAGCTACAGCACAATAACCATCTGCCTCAGCACCAGCTGAAGCTTGATGTTGTCACCAGGTGGAACTGCACACTGTACATGCTTGACTGGCTGTATGAACAGTATAAGGCTGTGTCAGAATACCTGCTGCTGCACACCACCCGTGACAGTGCTGGAGTGTCCATCGCTCTAACAACAGAGCAGTGGCACCAAATTGATGGGCTAATATGCATTCTCCATCCATTCGAGCATGCTACACAGGCAGTGAGTGGAGACACTGTTTGTATAAGTCAGTCCATACCCCTCATACATGTGCTGAGGCAGACACTAGTGAATGTGTGACACCAGTCAGAGGCAAGTGGGAATCATGGCACTTGTGATCTAATGGATCACATGCTCCATGTGCTGGACACAAATCCCCATGTATCTTGCATTTTACAGTCAGCTAACTTTGCAATCACCACCATTCTGGATTGATGCTACAAATGTGGCCTGCCCTCTATAATTAAAGGAGGTCATCAGTGAGTACAACAGTTGACAGAGAACATTATTAGATTAGTACATGCTGCATAAATGAAAAATGTATGCACTGCATCAAAAACAGGTGTTGCTGCCACCATCAGCAGCTCACAGGCAACCCAATCAGAGAAAATGGGCAAGACAGAGCAGAAAACAGCAAGCAATCCCATTTGGGATGTTCTCTTTCAGGTGAGAGTGGAAGATATGGAGAAAAAGGAGGAGGAGGAGACAGATGAGGCAGCTGGACTCTGGGCAGTAGAATGAATGGTGGAGGCCTACATGGGGGATCCAAAGCACCTCGCCATTAATGATGAGCCACTGCTGTACTGGAGCAGTAAAATGACTGACTGGCCAGCACTAAAATCAGTTGCTGTGAAGTACCTGAGCTGCCCACCATCCAGTGTTACTGTGGAACGAGTGTTTAGTGTTGCTGGGGTAATTGTGAGTGACCATAGGACCAGTTTGTCACCCAAGAATGTGTCCATGCTAACATTCATCAAATTGAATGAAAGGCACATTACACACAACACAGTCATGTCAGTGGTGTTGCCACAGGAACTGTGTCTCGGTGATGAGGATGAAGACAATCCCTCGACTAAGGCATCCACCAGTAGTGAGGTGGATGAGGCAGCAATGTTAAGAGAATTCCCACCTGATGAGAACTCCAGTCTTGAAGACTGTGAGGGGTGCTTCTTGGATGATGTGGAATTGGAAGCTGAAAAAGGCTGCATTTACTCCAAGGCCCCCCCCCAACAACAACTTTCAACTCAGTATGGTGGCTGGGGTGTGTATGGTATACCTTATTTTTAGCTATGTATCACTGGATTGGTTATGGTAATGTGCTGTTATGTGCTGCAGTGTGTATAAGTTTCATTTGATCACCCTTTGCCATAGCCCATTGATTGGTCACCTCACCACCACAGTCCCCCAAGCCTATATATAGCAGCAGCAATGTAATTACCATAACCATAAAGATTTTGCAGTTGCATGATTACGGTTGTAATGTTTTTGTTTGAAAAATATCTTACTTTTCATGTTGACTATGTCAGCCCCATCTTACAGCAAGATATGTTGTCTGGATGTCCTTAAAAGTACCCATGATGGCAAATTCCACACTGCCCCACCGCCCCCTCTTGTCACCTGATCTCACCTGACATACAGTAGCCATGCACTCCATGTGACTGAAAAAAATGTTTCTGCCACTTAGTATTAGTGACGTGTACAAGAACCCTGGCTCCTAGACTAGCACAAGTAGCATATGAATGTAATATGCTAATTCAACAGTTAACACCACAAGTTGAACACATTTTGAGAAATGGTGAATGGTGGCCATCTTTAATGATGTGAGTCATTAATTACACAAGTAATCATGAAGAGGCTTAACAACTTACAACATCAAATCCCCCCCAAAAAGTTACTTATGCTGAAGTAGTACCAGGTTAAGGTATACTGAAACCACAATGGTTCCGGGGGGGGCATCAGGGGTGCGGGGGGCCCTGCTGTCCTCACTTTGGAATGGATTCAAAATGTTTATGATTACTGCAGCTATGCAGTCTCTGTTGATTAGACAAAACATTAACCCCCTCCACCAAATTATTTACTAAACACCATCTCAACCATCTGTTTTCGCATATAGTTCCTCCCTGTATGTGGGTGGCAGTGATGATTACTCATTATTGGTAATGGTATGGACACCAGTCCAGTAGCCAGCATCACAGTTCAAGCAACACCCCTGTCTTCCACAGACACAACACAGCTCCTGCAGGGCCTGGATTGATCATGTAGTCATTAAGATATGACATACGATGAAACTTCAACAAAGGAAAACTACCTAAGCAAGACAAAAGGTAAGAAAAAATGTTGGATACTCATCAATCGGCATACCTGGTTTTACCTAACAAGTTGGAAGAAGAAGAGAAAAAATGTATACTTACCATACCCCGTGATGTCATTAAACTATGGACATTCCCCACAGGAACATGCTGTGTGGTGCACATGATTCCAAACCAAGGTCCATGATGAAGCACAGTAGCATTAGCAGGCATTCCCCTTACCCTATCAGCACTGCATACCTTGAAATAAGAAAAAACTAAGAACACATTTTCAGGACTGTTAAAAAGTTCCCCACCACCATCACCCATGACCATCCACCAACCACCCCCACCACAGAAGACCATAACAAATGAAGAAATACTTACCTCAAGGACTGTGAAAGTGGAACCATCACACAATTAAATAAATCCCCCAGATCTGGTTGAGCAGCCAACAGCAGCAGTGGCAGCAGGATAGAACAAGACTTAACCTCGCTGGAATTCCTGATGTTGACAAAAGCAAAAAGTAGCGGAATTACTGTCAAGCTCAGACAACCAGATGGCAATAACAGACATACCACACTAGTATGAAAATTCCAATACTTGCAGCCTGCATTGGGAAATTGGGAAATGCGGTGCATTCAAAGATCCATAGAGATTTCCCTCCCTCGCAGCCAGGCATGATGATGTGATCCACAGCACACTGAAAAATAATATAAGAGCAGTGCAAGCATATTAGAACTCAAGATGCCATAATACCAACCCACCAACACCCTTACCTTGCATGGGGGCAAAAATGAAGACAGATACTTGCATGTTCAGCAGTAGCAGTATGGACTGTGTGAAGATAATCCACCCACCACCAGGCATCAACTGTCCAGAATAGTAGTTCTTGTGGCAGCTTGGAAAGTAGTAGTCAGAGACAGCAGCAGGCAGCAAGCTACAGACAGTGCCCCAAAATGTCATTCACTCCCCACCGCCAGGCAAGCTACTACCACAGAGTCAGTCAGTCAACACAGCTCGACAATCAGTACAGTAGCATAGGGATAGGGAAATGATAATACCATGCATGTAATGCTGCTATTGTTTACTGTATTTATGTCTTGCTATTTTGTCTTAACTATGTACTGCATCTGCATACTTTGTAACTGACGAGGAGCCTTTGAAAATGAGTCTATGACTCAAAGGGTTGTAATTCCGATGTGAATATAAATAAATAAATAATTGTACATTTCTATCTCAATCAATTGAAACAGCAGCAGCAGCAGGAGGAAAGAATTGCAAGTAGCAGCAGCATTTTGCAGGAGGAATTCATTTTCTCTGCATGGGTTGGCACCCCTTTTCAGGTCCCTGAGTTGGTGGCACACCATAAAACATCAGTAGTGATGCCACATTTCAGTCTCAATTTGATGTAACATTTTTTGGTAAACATTTCTGGACTTGTAGGCCCTGTTTGGCACCAGCAGTAGTGAGTTTCAGGCAGAAATATTTGGCAAACAGGCCCTAAAACTGCTATTTAATGTTTGGGTGGTGGGGGGGAAGGGTGGGCACCCTAAAACATTATGGCTGAAACCAGATTTCTGTCTTAATTTAATGTACCATTTTTTCTGCAACTTTTCTGGACATTTATTGCCTGCACTGCACTGGCAGAAACAAGATGTGGCTGAAAAACAATTGTAAACAATGGCCGAAACAGCATTTTATTGTTTGCTTGCTGGTGGTGCACCATAAAACATCATAGCTGAGACCAGATTTCTGTCTCAATTTAATCTACCATTTTTTAGGAAACATTTCTGGACATTTACTGCCTGCGTTGCACTGGCAGAGACAAGATGTGGCAGAAAAACAATTGTAAACAGTGGACCAAAGACCTTCATTTGGTCTGGGTGGTGGTTTGGGCACCATAAAATATCATGTCTGAGACCAGATTTCTATCTCAATTTAATCTTCCATTTTTTAGGAAATATTTCTGGACATTTACTGCCTGTGCTGAGCTCCACTGTCAGAAACAAAATGTGGCTGAAAAACAATTGTAAACAGTGGCCAAAGCAGCATTTTAATGTCTGGTTGCTGGTGGGGCACCATAAAACATCATGACTGACAGCAGATTTCAGTCTCAATTTGATGTAACATTTTTTGGCAAACATTTCTGGACTTGTAGACCCTGTTTGGCACCAGTAGCAGTGAGTTTCAGGCAGAAATATTTGGAAAACAGGCCCTAAAACGGCTATTTAATGTCTGGGTAGTGAGGGGGGCACCCTAAAACATCATAGCTGAGACCACATTTCTGTGTCAATTTAATGTACAATTTTTCCTGCAACTTTTCTGGACATTTACTGCTTGCATTGCGCTGTACTGTTAGAAACAAGATGTGGATGAAAAACTATTGTAAACAGTAGACCAAAGATCATCGTTTGGTCCGGGTGGTGGTTTAGGCACCATAAAACATCATGGCTAAGACCAGATTTCTGTCTCAATTTAATCTACCATTTTTTGGGAAACATTTCTGGACATTTACTGCCTGCGCTGCACTGGCAGAAACAAGATGTGGCAGAAAAACAATTGTAAACAGTGGCCAAAACAACATTCTAATGTCTGGGTGTTTGGGGGCACCCTAAAACATCATGACTGATTCCACATTTCAGTCTCAATTTGATGTAACATTTTTTGGTAAACATTTCTGGACTTGTAGTCCCTGTTTGGCACCTGCAGCAGTGAGTTTCAGGCAGAAATATTTTGCAAACAGGCACTAAAACAGCTATTTAATGTCTGGGTGTTGGTGTTGGTGGGGGGCACCCTAAAACATCATGGCTGAGACCTGATTTTGAGCTTGATTTACTGTAACATTTTTTGGGAAACATTTCTGTAATTATGGGCCATGTTAGACAGTGGCAACACTCTGTCTCACTCTACATTCTCAATGTCATCCTAATTTTTTTCGGTCATACAGTATTTCTCGTCTTATCATGCCTACTCTGCACAGCATGGTTTCAAGAAGCTGTGTTAAACTGTAGCCCTACTAGAGCACATTTTGGACCGAGTGATGAGGGTGTGGTTGGGCACTATAACACCAAGTTAACATTGTGGCAAGCCATGGGGACACTTGTGTTAAGCACAAAAAAAAATTTACAATATGTTTAACTTCGCAATAAAAGTGCTTATGTTTCTATGCTTGTTGTGTACATATTCATTCAGACTGATTCTGCACACAGCCAAAACAACTGCCAGCCCACATCACACATAGCGTTGGGAAAAAATTTTGTTCATAGGAATAATTTACAAATTACAATACTTGACATTTGTGGATAGGAGGAGGAAATATATACAGAGGGACTAACATAAACGAAGTAGAAAGGTACAGTGATTGTGGGTAAAAAAAACTAAAAGTGACTAACAGACAGTAACACATGACAGGAGTCGCATTATAAGGGTCAGGTCTTGGACAGGGTATGCATATGAAAGAGGAAAGGGAGGGAGCATAAACCTTGCATAACACATAAAAAACTGGACCAAAAGAAACAAAAGGATATGGAAGAAGAAGAGGACAGAAAATATACATATATACTTTTTTTTTTTTTTTTGCTTTTTGTTATTTTTAGAGGGTGCAAATGAGGGAAGAGTGACAGTAAGAAAGCAAGGACAGGAGAAAGGAAAGAAAAAAATAAATTTTGCTGCCAGTGCTGCACTGACATTAACTTTTCTGGTCTGGACTGTTACAATGCCCTGCCACCACCACCACATAGCTCCGTCAGGAGTTCAAACATTTTCTGTTGCTCCTCAAGGAGTTTCCTGAAGTCCCCCCTGACCTCCTGCTGGAAATTATTAAACTTACTGTGCAGAGCTCCCACCTCTTTGCACACCACTGTCAGGTCTTCTTGGGTCACTGCTGCTGGTGCTAGAACATGAGCGGCTGGGTGGCTGCAGACTGTGCTGGGTCACCACCATGAACCCGACAACACTTGTGTCTGTGGGGTGAGGATGATGGGGTTCTGCAGCTGCCTCCTGCTGCTGCTGCCACTGCCTACTCATGTGGCTCCTCTGCTGACCACTGGCCCCTTCCTCCTGCTAGCCCCCTTCCCCTTCTAGCTGCTCAGCACCCTAGGCCCCTCTACCTGCTGCCAACTCTTTGTTTTTTAAGCCAGTCTGCAGGGTGGTGCTCCTTTGGCCATCGGTGCCAAAATGATCCCCAGTCTTGCTCCTTTGAACAGATTTGTTACAAGTCGCAGATTACCACTGTGTTGTCATTGGTGTTTTTGGTGAAAAAAACACCACACAGCCAATGACACTTTCTGTGGGGGGGGGCAAATAGCTGATGTCCCGGGATTGATGGCCACATCATGCTCCTGCTCAGAGGAGGTGGGGGCTCATGCTCCAGCTGGGGGATGGTATCTGGAGGTGCCTGCTGCTGCTGCCTGGGGTGGGGACCACATGCTGCTGCTGGACAACAGGAGGATCCTCATCCTGCTGGGTATCACACTGCTGCTGCTGCTGCTGCTGCTGGGAGGGGGTGAGGGGCTCATGCTGCTCCTGGGGAGTGGGGGCTACATTCTCCTGCTGGGGGGTGGGAGAGCACATGCTCCTGCTGTTGGAAGGGCCACAGACCTAAAGGCCTGCCTGTCAATGCCAACACTGGGTGGGGGTGGTCCAGCTGCCTTCTTCCCAGTCTCCACCTTGTCCCTACCTTTCCCATCCATTCTCCTACACCTCACCTAACTCCTTACTACAGAAAAAAGATAAAGAAAAGGGAGACAGTGAGGGAGTTTTACACACACACACACACACACACACAAAATCTTAGTCACAGAAAGGAAATAATAAACACACAGGGCAGATAGACTAAAAGATAAAGAAAAGAGAACAACTGTTATTATTTGTTTTAAAGACTATGTACCAATAGTACCACACAGACCAATCTCTCAGCTGCTGCCTGCTTCTCCAAACTCTCCAACAACATAGCAAAGGAACTAAAACTCTTATTTCCTGCTGGTTTACAGTCACCCACGTGACCTGCAAAAAGTAAATCATGTGACAAGCCCAATTTCGCCTAATTTCACCTAATATTAATGCAAGGTGAAATTTACGGTGAAATTACGCCATAGCAATCGGCAACATTTTACCATAAGTACGTAATTAACGCAAAATATTTTGCTCAGCAAAATTGGTGATTTCGCTGGCTAAATTAAATTTCTACATCTGTAGCCCTCTCCACCCTTCGATGTTATCCACCTCCGCTCCCATTTTTGTGTCGTCCGCAAAGAGACTGATCTTGCTCCAGACCCCACGGGAGATATAAGCAATGAAAATCCTGAACAACACTGGTCCCAACACTGATCCCTGTGACACCCCACTTGTCACATCCCTCGGTGTTGAGAGTTCCCCACCACCACCACCACCCTTTACTGCCTACCCTTCAGCCAATTAGTGATCCAGTTTACCATCTTTTTTCCCACCCCTATATAATCCAGTCCCCCCTCCCAGCCTTCCATGTGGCACGGAATCAAAGGCCTTGCTGAAATCCAAATACCGTACATCCACTGCATTGCCTTTGTCCAGTTCCCTTGTCATCCAGTCATAGTACTCAATCAGATTTGTGTGGCAGGATCTTCAAGACAAATCTATGCTGCTGACCTTCCTGGAGACCATTGTTCTCCAGAAAGGACACCAGCCTCTCTTTTAGGATCTTCTCCAATTGTTTACCCACAATTGATGTGAGGCTCACTGTTCAGTAGTTGTCTGGTCATCCTTGGGTCCACCCCTTGTGAATGAATACCACATGGGCAATCCTCCAATCCAGTGGCACACATCCTGTGTCCAAGGTAGTACTGAACAGGTCAGCCAATGGTCCTACCAGGATCTCAGCTAGTTCCTTAAGTACTCTATGGTGAATGCCGTCTGGACCTGGTGCCTTATCCCCCCTCAGTGCCCTAAATCCTTTCAGCACCTTATCCTCTGTGATCCCTGTGATCTCTGTGATCGGTCACCTCCTCCCCCCACCCCTCCTCTCCCAGATGATGCCTACCACACTTTTTTCCTTTGTGAACACAGAGCAGAAGTAATCATTTAGTGCCTCAGCCTGGTCCTCCTCCTTCTCCATCCAGCCCCCCATCTTTATTTATCCTCACTATCTGATCTTTGTTTTTCCGCCTTTCACTAATGTATCTGAAGAAGTCCTTCTCTCCATTCTTAATGCCCTGCACCAGTCTTAGCTCCCTAGAAGCCTTGGCTACTCTGACCAGCCTGGTAACCTGCCTGGACTTCTTCATATATATCTCCCTGTTGTCCTCCCCTCCTGATTTCATGACTCTCTGAAATGCCTTTTTCTTGGCCCTCACCCCCTCCATGACCTCCTGCATCATCCAGCTGGGTTTTTTGCCCTCCCTTTCTTACTCCTTGTTCTTGTTCACGTCCCACTAGCCTCCACCAGCCCTTTCTTAATGATGTCCCATTTTTGGCTAGCATCCTTGCATGGTCGGATACATGCCAGATGCCTGCCCACAATATCCCCCATCCTTTTAAAGTCCACCCCTTGAAATCAATCACCCTGGTACTTGTACCTCCTGATTCCCTGCCCATATTGAGAGTGAACCATACCATGTGGTGATCACTTCCAGCCAGAGGGTCCTCTATGTCCAAATCCCATACAGCCTCCCCATTTGACAGAACTAGGTCTACAATCATATTCAATCTAGCTGGCTCCTGGGCTAACTGCTCCAGGAAGCTGTGCTGGAATGCTTCTAATATGACATGCTCCTGAGCACTTGTGGTGGTTTGGGTGCTCCACTCCAGCCCCGGGAGGTTGAAGTCCCCCACCACCACCACAGTGTTCTCTTTCCTATAGACCCTTTTGATTTGCCCAGCTAACTCCCTATCCAGGTCATCCTCTTGGACCAGCAGCCTGTACACCACCCCCATCCTCAATGTCCTCCTTTTTAAGTCATGGAACTGCATCCATAGGGCCTCTGTTCTGGTTTCCTCCCCCTCCTCCCTTATGCACCTTATCCACTCCCATACATATATTGCCACCCCCCTTTTCCCATAGCCCTGTCCTTCCTGAATATCCTATAACCTGAGACCATCAAATCCCAGTCCTGGTACTGGGTGGCCCACATTTCCGTGATGGCCACAATGACCACTCTCCCTATTGCCAAGAGAGCCTGTAATTCTGCTGATTTGTTACCAAGGCTTCTTGCATTCAGGGAGACCAACTTACAACCTGACCTGCCCCCTTCCCTCTCTAGGATACCACCCTCTTAATCCCCTCCATGCCACTGCTCCAAGTACCTCCCTTCTAGCCTGGGGGGTAAGCTCATTTGGCTCCCCTCTCTGGTATTCCTGTATGCCATCTGTCCACTTGCTACCCCCCGCCTAGTTTAAATCCACCTTCATAGCTATGTATTCCCTACCCTCTGTTTTAATACCTCCTTCCCCTTCCTGCTCAAATGTCAACCAAACTTATGTAAGGCCAGAGAACAGGGCTTGTTCTGGCCCAGTGCAGGTCTATAGGACCTGAACAATGGATTTTGCAGACCCCTCACATGTATTAATGGGGCTGGCATCCCTGGATCCCAAGTCTCTACAAGTACCTCATAGTCCACCTGCCACCTAATTGTCATCCAGCCCAGAGTTCACAGCAACAACGGTATAGTGTATAATGAGGAATTGCTAAGCATGGAATTCCATGCCTTGTAAAAAGTTGTTTTGCTTCAGTAGTGACATTTGTACTATAGCAGAACAACTTTTCATTCTGCTGCAGTACAGACATCATAAGACAATGGGTTGACGATCAGCTGATTGGCAGACACGTTACTACTGTCACACTGTAGTGAAGTGCACAGTGAGTAGTACTTTTCAAAAAAATAAAAACAAAGTAGACAAAATGACAAAAAAAGGACTTGTAGCATGTTTATTGCACCATACACAAAAAGGCTTTTCTTTCACCTTGTATTTGCTAGGATGACACACTGACCTCTCGAGTTTTGCTCTCGAGGTCCTTGTCGACCTGGCAACCACTCAGTGAAAGAATTACCTTGTTGTTTATGGGATCCTATACACTATTCTATATATAGTGTATGGTGGAACCCTGTTATGCATGAAATTACATGCCTGGAATATGCTTGTTGTGCTGCAGTAATGATATCATTATGATGTAGTGCAGTAGTGATGTCATCCCCCCCCCGAAATCCAGTTCACTGAAAGGAAGCTGAGTGCCTGTAAGGGGCATGGATGCCCATACACTATAAAAGATAATGAATGGGCATTCGTAGACAATCAAGCCTTTGTCTTCATCTGAAGTTTTCAATGGCAACCAGTGAAGCTCTCAAGGCTCCTGGTTGCCATAGAAACTTCTTGATGTCGACACAGGCTTGTTATGTATGGCTGTCCATACATTATCCTGTATATAGTCCTGGGGTCAGTCCTCTTCAATATCTTCATCAGTGACATTGCAGATGGACTGAAGGGTAAGGTTTGTCTGTTTGCAGATGACACCAAAATCTGCAACAGAGTAGATGATCCAGATGGGGTGGGCAGAATGAGAAGAGTTCTGGATAAACTAGCAAAATTGTCGGAAGAGTGGCAACTGCGGGTTTAATGCAAAGAAGTGCAAGATCATGCACATAGGGAAGAGAAACCAGCCGAGTGGCCCTGGCACTGCTCCCTGCTGGTGGCTGAACCTCTGCATCCAGCCAACCACCCCCTGACCAAGGAAAGCAGCCACAAGCCCAAACCAGGCTCTACACTTCAGCCAAGTGGCCCTGTCACTGCTACCTGCTGGCGGCCGGACCTCTGCATCCAGCCTGCCACCCACTGACCAAGGAAAGCAGGTACATTTGGTCAGCTCCTAGCTCGGAGCTGTAAGGCTTCAATCCCATAACTGGACTGGCTCCTGGGGACTGTGGCTGCTTCCCAATTGGATGCTGCAGATCCCCATTGAGAAAGAAAGCATACAAGGCATCTTTTTCCGAAACACAGCTTGGCCACTTCCTTGCTGTACTGCTCTCTGGACAATTTTTTCTGCTGAATTTACTGCTCATGTGGAAATATATATATATTTTTTTTCTCTCCTCTTGGAATTTTCTTCTGTTTAGCCTGCTGCATTAGCTAGGCCTGACTTCTATATAGCATATGTCTTGCGCTACTGAATATTTCTTATGCTTAAACATTTTACCTTTAAACTATTGCACTGCATATGTAGGAATTGCCTAGCAGAGTATAGCAGAGTTGTAGCAAACTTTAACTGACTGCCTGACATTTATATAGCTTACTGCTTGCACTACTGAATTTTTTCTGCTAATTGTCCAATATTGTACAATAGCTAGAACTGACTACTGCCTGCTGTTTGTTCTGCCACACTCCTTTCCCATCACAGTTCCTCTCATTCATCCTCAGACTGCCTTCTTTGCTTCCCTCTTTCTCTTGCTTTTTTCCCTTTTGTATTTCTTTCTCTCTATTCCCCACAATGTTTCTCTGCCATCTACTGGACCCCTGATTTCCTCTCCTGACCACCCCCCCAAACCAGCACATTCTGTAACTATTGCCTGGTATTTTGGGCCATCTTCTCTATCCATTCCAGACTACCCTGAGTCCTCTCCACCACACGCCTCCTTTCCAGCTCTCCCTGGTCTCATTCAAGTGGCCTCCTCCCCCAACCTCCTGAATCAGCCTTTTGTCTTGCTAAACTCCCACCTGGCACCTTTGACCAGACCTCTCTGCAGGAACCTTTTCTCTCCTACTATTTGCACCTACTTCTAACCTGAGCACTAAATTGCCCAGGGCCCTCCCACCAATTTTCTTAACAATTGTCTTTGACTTTTTAACTAACGGCCCATCTTTTTTTCTGATCTATTTTAGCCACAAGCCCAAACCAGGCTCTCCACTTCAGCTGAATGGCCCTGGCACTGCTACAAGCTGGCGGTCAGACCTCTGCATCCAGCTCACCACCCCCTGACCAAGGAAAGCAGGTACGTTTGGTAAGCTCCTAGCTCGGAGCTGTGAGGCTTCAAACCCCATAATTGGACTGGCTCCTGGGGACTGTGGCTGCTTCCCAATTGGATGCTGCAGATCCCCATTGAGAAAGAAAGCATGCAAGGCACCTTTTTCAAAACACAGCTCAGCCACTACCTTGCTGTACTGCTCTCTGGACAATTTTTTCACCCTCCCCCTCCTCCCTCCTTTATTAAGTACACTTCCCCAGTGATCCCCGCCCCCTGAGGCCTCACACTAGTCAATTACAGCAGCTCCTCAAAGGGGCTCTCCTTTCTGTAACTTCTTAAAGGGGTGATCCTCTCTTGTGTCCAAATAACTTATCATCCTCAATGCATCTGGGAACAAGTGCATTGACACTGGCTATGGTCCTCCTCCTATTTCCTACACCAGTCCCACCTTATTTAGGACCATCACCCTCTACGCACCTTATTTAGAACCATCACCCTCTAAGCATAGTACCCCCCCTTTTATCTGCAACACCTCTACCAGACCCCCCTGATGCTAGATCACCTCCCCTCAGTACCCTCCACACTTCCACCCTGCTACCTCATACTTCCCACTCCTACCTTGGTCTCCTCTCCTCATTGTCTTTCCCACCCTTCATGCTCTACCCACCCCTTGCACCCCAGCACCTGGCCCGGTGTCCAGTCGCAAGGGGAGATGCCACAATCACTCCCATGCTTTTATGCGCCTAATCACCCTCCTGTTGCTTCTATCAGGTAACATTCGCCCAAACCCTGGCCCCGTGCCCAAACTTATGAACAAGCCTGCCCAGGCTCAAGGACTCTGCAAAACTTCTATGAATATTTGCAGCCTCCTTAAGAAGGTTGCTGCATTCCAATGCTGGGTTACTCAGCACCAACCGGACATTGTCACACTCATCAAAACCTGGTTATCCAAATCCACCCCTGACTCCTTCCTCTCCCTTCCTGGTTACACCCTTTTCAGGGAAGATCAGGTGGGTAAGCATGGAGGTAGTTGTGCTGTCTATATGCATGACTCCCTCCTTGGACATGCACTTCCATCACCCAAGCTTGATAACAGGGCACAAGCCCTCACACTAAAAATCTCCCCTAACCCTGGTAAGGGCCCACTTTTTCTCACTGTTGCCTATATTCCCCCCAGAAAGCTAGACCTCGCCATTCAGGAACTTGCTGACTATCTCTCTGGCCTACTGTCCAAAATGGCCCAGATAATTGTTGGTGACCTGAATATCAACTGGTTCTCTGCCACGGCCTCCCAAACCAGAGATATCTTTGCCGCCCTTGACATGTCCCAGCTTGTCACCACCCCAACTAGATTCAACCCCTCTACTGGCTCCGGCACGCTCCTGGATGTCATCATTACCAACCGCCCCAGAGGGTGCTCCATATTAGTGTACTTCCCAACTCACTTAGTGACCAGTCCCTGGTCGTATTCTTTTGGTCCGCTGCCAACAGAAAACCTGCACCGCAAACCACCCAGCGATGTTGCCTACTCCTAGGCAGCCTGCATCGCCTTAAACTGTACCTCTCACAACTGGATTGGTCCCCAGTCAGGCTTGCACCATCCATAGATGAGGCATTGGATTTTTTCACTTGCACTTTTTACACTGCCTGTGACCTCTATGCCCCCTTCACTAGAAATCGCACCAAAAAGCAAAACACGCCCTGGGTTACCCCCTTCCTCCTTCACAAACTTAAAATGAGAGACAACCTATGGCACACTGCCATGGAATCTGGCAAGCCAGCTTATAGGCAAGAATACAACGCTGAGCGCAATAAGTGTACTTGGGCCATTCGACAGGCCAGAGCCCAGCACCACCAATCTGCTCTTGTCTCCTCCTAGGGGTCGGCTAGAAACTTTTGGGATAATGTAAAGGAGCTGAATGGGAAATCCCGCTCTCCCCACCCCTCTCAACTCTCCTTTAATGGAACTGTCTGCTCTGACCCCCTTGGCATTGCAGACTGCCTAAACCACACTTTCTCAGATCTGAGTTCAGTCCTGCCCAGTAACTTCTTTGACCCTATCCCAGTAGAACCTCTGCCCACTCTCCAGAGACCTCTTTTCTACCTACGTACCATCTCCCCATTGGAGACCAGACCCCTTCTGCAAAAAGCCGTTAGTAGTAACAACCCCAGCACTGACCTACTGAACACTAGGCTATTTCATCTGACATTGGATGCTATCCTGGTCCCACTTACCGAGCTGCTCAACTGCTCTCTATGCCTGGGGCAGTTCCCCAGCACATGGGAAACCCATCACTCCCATCCTAAAGAGTGGCAATCAAGTGACCCTGAGTAACTATCAACCTATTTCCATCCTCTCCCCACTCTCTAAGGCCCTTGAAAAGTAGTTTCCAACCAGCTTGCCGAATACCTAGCCATGCACAATATCCTGTGCCCTGAACAGCATGGCTTTTGTGCAGGTCACAGCACCACAACCACACTACTTGAATACTCCAACTTCCTGCACTCCGCTCTTGATGCCAAAAGTCCTGCCCGTGCCTTGTTCATTGACCTCTCCAAGGCATTTGACATGGTTTGCCATCCTCTCCTGCTTGACTCCCTCAGATGCCTTGGTTTCTCCCCTGGCCCCCTTGAATGGTTCACCAGCTATCTCTCTGCCAGAACTCAGTGTGTAAAAATCAATAGCACCCTATCTGACACACGACCTGTCTGCTCTGGGATTCCCCAGGGCTCCATTTTAGGCCCTCTTCTCTTCAGTCTCTACCTCAACTCTCTCCCCTTGGCCTGCTCAAGTAAGAGCCTCCTCTACGCGGATGATGCTGTGCACTTCACCACTGACCCCAACTCCAACACACTCCAGGCCACCCACCAGCAAGCTTTTGATAGAGCTGAGCATTGGTTCACATCACAAAGGCTAGTCCTGAACCTACAAAATACCAAAACTATGCTCTTCTCACATCGCCAAAGCAAAGCCAGTGGTGCTCCTCTCATGATACTGCCTAGCACACTAAACCCCATTGAGCAGGTTTCCTCCTACAAGTATCTGGGCATTACCTTTGATTGGGCACTCTCCTTCCATTCCCATATCTATGCCCTTTCTACTGCCACCAATGTCAGGATTGGACTGTTATACCACCATAGGGACTGCCTACCACAAGAGGCCCTTAGACTGGCAATCACCTCTCCTGTCCTGTCGCTAATTGACTATGGGCTGCCCATCTATGCTGCAGCCAACAACACTGTGCTTGCAAGAATCCAGCTCTCTATAAACAAGGCCTTCAGGCTAATGCTGGAAGTCCCTAGGTGCACCCATACATGCCTGCTGTACTCCACCACCAACTTGCTCAACCTTGAAGAAAGACACCGCTTCCAAACTTGCCTTCTTATAAAAAAGACCCTGCTAGGGCTCTCCCCCCGTGGTCGCCACCTCCCTGCAGAGTGCCTCTCCCTCAGTCTCCACACGCAGCACTGCCAAAACCTCCCTTATTGTCCCCAAGGTAAGGACCTATATGGCCCAGAGATCCTTTTTCTATCGGGCTCTCTCCTGGTTCAATTCCCTCCCAGTCAATATAGCTGACTCACTAAGCGTGGTCCTTTCAAGGTCTCCCTTAGAAGCCATCTGACAAGCACTCACTGCTGCGACTGCACATAATCCCCCACCTGTCCCTTACCTTCACCCCTAGGCTGGGTCTGCCCTGTCTACTTTTGCTGTATATACCTGGGGTCTCATGCAACATCTGCTGACTAATGCAATAAAAAATCTCTGGTTGCTACCTGACGTGGTACTCATGTATCTATATTATGACTACTGTGATCTACCTATTACCAAGCGTGTACCACCAGTGAATGCCTGTAACACTGGTTGCTTTTTTAATCTAAGCATTATGTACTGTACTGTTTGTTTGCTGTGTTGTACTGTATTGCTGTCTTGATGAGGTGCCTTTTTAAATGAGTCTATGACTCGAAGGTCTGTAAACCGATGATCTAATAAATAAAAATAAAATAAATAAACCCTGCAGACATCTATAGGCTCAGAGGGGAATTGCTGGCAGTCACAAGGGAAAAAAGAGACTTGGGCATCATCATCACCAATGACCTGAAATCATCCAAGCAGACTACTAAAGCAGTAGGTAAGGCTAGGGTGATATTTGGATGTATTAGTAGGGGTATCACAAGTCGGAAGAGGGAGGTAATAATCCCTCTTTAGAAAACACTGGTTAGGCCCCATCTGGAGTACTGTGTGCAGTACTGGAGGCCACACCTTCACAAGGACATTAACCAAATTGAAGCAGTCCAGAGAAGGGCAACCAAAATGGTACAGGGACTGCATCAGAAAACATACGAGGACAGATTAACGGAGCTCAATAGGTATACCCTAGAGCAAGGAGGAGAGAGGTGATATGATCGAAACATTCAAACACCTTAAGGGCATTAACAAGGTGAAAGAGTCTAACATGTTTCAATATAAGAAAAATAGCAGGACAAGAGGACACAGCATGAGATTAGAGGGAGGCTGATTAAGGGGTAATGTGAGGAAGTTCTTTTTCACAGAAAGGGTGGTGGATGCATGGAACGGCCTACCTCAGGAAGTGGTGGATATGAATACAGTGCAGGGCTTCAAACAGGCATTGGATAGGTATAAGGAAGCAATACAGATGAGTATGAATAGACAGGCCATTGACAGAGCAAAGGTCGATGGCACATATATAAGGTAGAAAAAGAAATGGGCAGACTGTATGGGCCTTGTGATCCCTATCTACCGTCAACTTCTATGTTTCTATGTTTCTGTATGTGTTCTGTATTCCAAACAGAAGTCAGAAGCCTTACTGCTCCATTCTGGACTAGCTGCAGGTGGTAGATCTAATTTATGAATTTAATTTATTTAGTTTTTGTTGACCAGGAATGAAGGGCTAGGCAATTCTGCCTATTTTCAGACTCATCCTGATGGGGAGGGGGAAGGGGAGATGTGGATGGAAACTGACACATTGAATCAGGTAAAGCTGTTAGGGACATGTGGCCATGACACCAGGAAAATTCCCATACTCTTTTTGAGAAGTGCCATGGGATCTTTAACATCTGCCTGAACAACCTCCAGAACAGGCAGATGGGACCTCAGTTTAATGTCTTACCCGAAAGATGTGTACTTCCACTTAAGTCCTTGTAGAGTGCTCTGGTAGTTCAGTCTCAAGGATACAAAGGCATGTATCAGCATGCGCAGCTTTGCAGGACTGAAAAAGGCACTCTAGCAATGCTCTTCGGGTGATAAATGCAACCCTTGACCACAGCTGACACCTAAAACTCATATGGAGATATAAGCATATGAAGATAACAGCAGAATTAGGCTATTCAGTCTGTCTAGTCTGCTCATATTGCAGGGTCCTCAGCTTATGCTACTGACCCTGTCTCCCATCCCTCGTCCTGCCTGCCTTTCTATCTGCCCCTTATGCCCCATGCTTTCCACTTATACCTATTCCAGACCCTCTTGAAGCTGCTCACTGTATTCATCAAAACCACTTCCTCTGGCAATGCATTCCAACTGTCCTCCACCCCTTTCCATGAAGAAGTGCCTCCTAACCTCCCTCCTAAATCTCCCCTCCAGCTTTAGACTGTGTCCCCTCATGGTTTGGCTGCCACATAGCTTGAAGAGATCCTCCTTACCTACCTTATTTATCTCTTTCAAGTATTTGAAGGTCTCTATCATGTTCCCTCTCTCTCCTCTCCTCCAGTGAGTACATATTCAGGACCCTTAACTTCTCTTCATATGTTTTCCCTGCTGACCTGCAGTCATCTTTGTTGACCTCTTCTGGAATGTCTCCAACAGGTTGATATATTTCTTAAGGTGTGGGCACCAGTATCTTACTCCATACTCTAGAGGTGACCTCACCAGTGACCTGTACAAGGGCAGCATAACCTCCTTCCACCTACTGCTGATTCCTCTGGCTATACACTCCAGCATCTTGTTTGCCCTTGCTGCTGCTTTTTTGCACTGTGCAGAATGCTTCAAGTCGCTATTGATCATCATTCCCAGATCTTTCTTATCCTCTGTTACTTCTACCCAGACACAGCCCCCCCCCCACCACCACCGGGTAGTACTCCATCCTTGGATTCCTGGCTCCAATATGCATAACTTTGCACTTCTTGGCTCTGAAGCTAAGCTGCCAAATAACAGACCACCTCTCTAGTTTTCTCATGTCTTTCTGCAGGTCTTGTATCCCTTCTGTTGTGTCCACTCTCCCACAGAGTTTGGTGTCATCCATTAATAGGTGCATTTTGCCTTTAATGCAATCCCCAATGTCATTGATGAAGACATCGGCCCTAGCACTGAGCCCTGTGGGACCTTACTGGTGACTTCCCTGGTGCTAGATAACTCTCCCCCCAACCACCACTCTCTGGGTCCTGTCCCTCAGCCAGCTTTCTACCCACATGGTCATCTTTTCCCCAACCATGTGATCTGCCAGCTTCTTGATCAATCTCTTGTGAGGTACAAAGTAAAAGGCCTTGCTGAAGTCCAGATAAAGGATGTTGTCCACTGCTTGGCCACTGTCCACTGACTTAGTGACCCAGTCAAAGAAGTCAATCAGATTAATTTGACACAGTCTCCCTCCCATAAACCTGTGCTGCATCTCATCCTGGAGACCATTCTCCTCTAGATACCCTACCAACCTTTCCTTAAGAATAGTTTCCATGAGCTTGCACACCATAGAGGTCAAACTGCCTGGCCTGTAATTCCCTGGGCCATTCTTGGGACTGCTCTTATGAAGGGGCACCACATGTGCCATCGTCCAGTCCTGCAGTACCATGATCAACTCCAGGGAACCATTTAACAGGCTTGGCAGCAGCCACACAAGCTCTGTGCCAGCTCCCTCAGTAGCCTTGGGTGTATGCCATCTGGGCCTGGTGATTTTTCCACCTTCAGTGCTAGCAGCCCCTCCCTCACATTAACATCACAATATCTGTACTCCTTTCCCTCTCTGCTGCCCTTCTCCCTCCTAGAAAGCACCAGTCTGTCCTTCTCCCTGGTGAAGATGGAGCAGAAGTATTTGTTCAGTACCTCAGTCTTTCTCCCTTCCCTCTCTGCCCATTCTCCCCCTTTCCGAAGCCTAACAGTCCTGTCCTTCTTGTCCCTCTTTTTCACTTATGTAGCCATAGAAGGCCTTCTACCCCTTTTTGAGTATCTCAGCTAGCTGTAGTTCTTTCTGTGCCTTAGCCTGCTGCATTACCTTGTTTGGCCAACCTTAGGTAATTTACCCTTTACATCTCTCTCTCTTGATCTTCCTGTATCTCTTATAGGCTGACCTCTTGTCCCTCACTGCTTGGGCAACATCAGATCTAAATCAGCTAGGTGCTTTGGCCCTCAAGTTCTTCCTCTTGAGCTTGACATGCTCCTCTGTGGCAGCCAATATTGCTTCTTTGATGATGGACCATTTTTGGTCCACCCCCATATCCACTCTGATGCCTGCCAGGTGCCTCCTTAGCACCTCACCCATCTTCCTGAAGTCTTCTCTCCTGAAATCCAGGATTTTGGTCTTAGTGGGGAGGCTTTCCCTGCCCATATTCAACCTGAACCACACTGTGCAATGGTCACTACCACCTAGGGGATCCTTGACCATTATCTCTGGTATGTGCTCCCTATTTGTGAGCACTAGATCAAGAATTGCCCCCTCTCTAATGGGCTGTGTGATGCCCTGAGTCTGAACCCGTTCTACAGTACTTCCTGGATCACCTGACTCCTGGCACAGGATGTGAATGGTACACTCCAGTCCACCTTCAGCAGGTTAAAGTCCCCCATCACTACCATTTCTCCCTTCTCTGCAGATTCCAACAAATGCAAGCTCAGTTCCCTGTCCCTTTCCTCTCCTTGGCTGGGTGGTCTGTTGAGCAACCCCAATCTCACCTTTCTCCCTCTATTGGACTGCAACTGAACCCACAGTGTTTCCACTTCCTCCTCTTTTGACTCCTCCCCATGCATGTTATACCCTCCATTATATAAACCTCCACCCCAGTTGCCTATCGACTCAAGGGTCAGAATCTCATCAAGGACTGTGAACTTCAGTGGGTGCCTCAAGCTGAACTCTCATTAAGCACAGGTGGCCTTAGGCAACACTTGAGAGTCGATATCTGAGTCACCCAGTAATTCCTCTGTTTTCACAGGATTCAGAGCCAATTAGCTGGAAGCCAGCAAGATTCTTTATCCAAATGGCACTATTCTAATAATAGCATGGATAATGTTGTGTTAGTCAGTTGCAAAGACAGATACAGCAGGGCATCATCTACATAACAGTGAAATCCCTCCATGCATTATCTTATGATATCCACCAGTAGTAACATACAGACCATGAACAACACTGAAAAAGAACAGACCCTTAAGGCACACCACAGTCCTGATACTCAGGGATGACTTATAAGGTCCCATAGATACCAACTGCTTCTGATCTGAAAGAAATGACTTGAACCATCTGGGAACAGTGCTAGACAATCCTCCGTGCACTTCCACTCTGTCTAACATCTCTCAGTGATTAACAGTGTTCAAAGCTGATGACGGGTCAAGAAGAGTCAGAGTCAGAAACTCTCCTTGGCAAGAACTGTCTTCAAAATACAGCACATCTGGAAACTAGACTAGAATGTCTCTGATAAATTAGTAGTGCCAGTGACTCAGTAGGTAACATGCTGGTCTCTATAACTGGAAGATTAAAAAGTCATCAGTTCTAACCCCACACCAAATACTTTGGGTAATACCCATATTTGACACTGTAGTGCAGCACAGGTCAGTGTGCACTGTTGAAGTGCAGTCTTTCAGGTGTGATTTTAATCCCTAGCCCCTTCTGCCCATCTCTGGTCACTGTTCTGATGGAAGTTAAAGATCCATTGCCTCTTACCTAAGAAGAGTAAGGGAATTTCACCAGTGTCATGACCAACATTCTCTCAGCCAATAAGACATGTTCATGTAACCCACCCTACTGGATGCACTAGGAAACTAGCAATCACAGATCAGTGTGTCTTTTCATGTCAAAAAATATAAATAAATAATAGCCTTCAGATTTTTAACTAGCTGGTCAGTAACCACTTTCTCAACAACCTTTGTAAAACCAGGAATGTTGGAGATCAGTCAATAAGTGGTGAGGTTGTTAGAATCTAAAGACAGCTTATTGACTGAGATTCTCACCATTGCCCCTTTTTAAGGACCAGAGAGGTGGCCCTACCACAATGAGGCATTTGCAATCCCCACATATACCACGGCCAAGGCACCCACATCAGCCCTGAGAAGCTGTCAGAACCAGATCTAGTCTACATGTGGTGTAGCACAAGTCAGAGACCACCTGTCCAACATATTTCTCTTCTAACTGCTGGAACTCAACCCAGGGCTCAACAGTCCTTTGAATCTTCTCAAATGTTTCCCTGCCAACCATATTATGGATGGTAGAAACTCAGTCCCAGATGATGGCAACCTTAACTTTAAAGGTTAGTACAAGCCCATCCTGAGCCCAAAGTACTTTAATCAATGATACTGCAAATGTTACTGTAGGGGTAAATGGAGTAAGCGGGGGGGGGGCAGGTATAGTTCCCATCCCTTGTGCAACATGGTTGCTCCCTTATGCAAAATGGTTGGTGTTGTGTAGGAACAGATGGATTAGCCTATTTCCATGCTTTTGGGAAGGCAAAGAGGCTCTTTCCCTGATGTCATATGAGCAGTACTGATTGCAGCATGGGTGGCCCATGGTGCATCTGAGATGTGGCCACCAGCTGAAATTTGAGCCCCAAGAATGTTAATATCTCATTATTTGTACTATAAGGAGAGATTCTGTATAGAAGTCAGTTATATATTAATATGTCCTCCAGAGCCACTCATTGCTGGATAAGAGTGGTTTCATGTGCGTTCTGCCTGAGAGAAAGAAGAACAAAGAGAAGCTGAGCTGAGTTCTGGACCAAGAAAAATGCAAGTAAAATCACTTTTTATCCAGACATGAGTGTCAATGGGGAACTTATTATTATATTATTGATCAAGCATGATCAATAATACATTTTTTTAAACACTGTCCCAGAATGTGCCTGTTTCCAGGGCATCTAGGCTTGAGACATTCTTCACAAAATAAGAGTGTCTCACATACAGAGGAAAGGAGCACTCCAATTGGTCAGGAGCACTCCCATGATCTACAATAATTTATGAAACTCTGTTCTATATTTACAGTATTTTTGTGAAGCTGCTGATTTATATAACATTAAATACTCAGAATCTTACATTGCTGCAATATCTCTAGCAATTGCGACCCAATATGTTAAACAAAGTAGATTCCACAAAATGTCTTACTGTATGCAGTAGTAGAAGCTTATTATATCTCCTACAGTATACATAGAAATAATTCACTTGGGATTATTTTCCCAAATCAGGTTGTTGTTTCCTAGCTTTTTTTTTGACTCCACTAATTCTTACTTTGAAAAAGTAGAGTACCTCTCATTCCCTTGCCTCAACACTCCAGTGCAAATCAGTTTAGGATTTTAAAACTCCATCCATTTTATCCTTCAGTTCTATCACAGGACCTAAAAATGAGAAGTTAGTTTCAATCACAAACTTGACCTTTAATGCTGTTAAGCCTTATCTTTTTTCCTCATACTTTCTCTTTAACCTGGCAAGATACAAAAGGCAGCCAAAGCCAATACAAAGCATTGAATCCTAAATATTTTCTAAGCAGCTACAATCTACTTGCCACATTAGAGTTGTAAATTGAGGTCTCATGTGTTGCAGAAATCAGCCTTCTATATCACAGTTTACTTCCACAAACAAGGCAAGTGGCAGCCAGTAAATATATGTGGGCAGCCACAGCTTTGCCTCTCTGGGAGTTCACATGTATTTTTAACTCCCTTCAATTGTTAATGTATTCCTCAAATGAGATGCATCACCTTGAAGAATGACTTTTTGGCCCCTGGGAATAAGCCAAACAAGTATTTCATTCACTATGATAATCAGTTCTACCTCCAGCAATATATGAAACCTAAATTTAATAGGCACTAGTGATTAGGTTTTAAGGCTGAGAATCATCACTGTCCATTGCAAGAAAAAAATGAAGGACGGAGTATGTGCTTAGGATTCATTAACAACAACCACAAGACCATCATCTTCTGATTACATTTAATAAATATTTTTTTTTTCTTTCAAGGCAAAATAAAAAGAAGTCAGAAGATTCATTTAGGTGTATGTAGAGAAATATTTAAAGGATTATGCCTTGGCTATAGACATGATCATATTTGCTTTTAAAGGCATTAAATATTTGAACAAAGAGCCATAATTGCCAATGGACCATAGTTAGGCAGGTGTTTCTAAAATAAATTCTATGCAGTTGCAATGAATCAGAAACATGCAGTACAGTACACTGGAGTGATTATAGCAATAATATTTCACCTTTAAAAATCATATACAAAGATGCTAGCATTATGCTAAATTTCCATTGTTGTTACAAGTAGCATGTACCCTATTGTGCTCTTATAGAAGTAGGTCTGATCAAAAGCAAAGAAAATGGCACTGTGCATTGTAGAAAATAACAAATTAGCTGTTAAATCAGCAGTATAGGTCGTGAAAAGTAAATGATACAGTGGTTCCACTTTCTTGGAACTGAGAGGCAGAAGAAAATGAAGAAAGATGCTGCTGACAGGGTGAGGATGATGGGAGCAGGCTAGCATTATGAATGATATGTTAAGTGATTGGCTCAGATAGAATCATGGGAGTTTTGCCTGCTGCAGATGCTGATTTCCTTCTGAATTGTTTGCCTGCATCTCAAGAAGGTCACATTTTCCAGCATAAGCAACCTCACTTCTGTTTTACATTGATGTGGCCATAACCGGAATAATGAAGTACCATTAAGTATGTTATAATCATTTATGCCTGTTTTCATGAACATGCACATTGCATTAGAAAATAACTTCTAATAAAGCATTGTGTTACATTAGTAAATGGTCTGCTTTCCCTTATAGACCATAATACACAAAGGATTTGATTTCTGTCTCTTCCTATATTTATTAAAAAGGAAGAACTCCATCAGTAAGATACAGTATGTGGAGACTGCAAAGAGCATGTATGTGAATGTTTTTAGCAAGTACTCTTAAACCGCCTTATTATCTGACACTGTGTTCATCAAATCAAACATTTAGGGCAGGATTTACAAAGCAGATGAGCTAGGTACAAATGACATGTGCCGGCATAACACAGAAATGCGCCATGTAGCCATTCACAGACAGCACAGATGCCCCGGCGCAACCTTTATGCACTGCGCTGAACAGGATGTGCTAGAGACAGAAAGTAATGACATGCGGTGCATCTTGAGGGGGCATCTAACTGCATATACAGTGCAGAACCATTCACAGAAAGGGTGGTGGATGCATGGATTCACAGAGCAAAATAAATGTGCAAATAAAGAGCACCCACAGTGCAAGTACCAAATGCCCCATGTGGAGCTAAGCATAAAAGAAATAAACTTAAGTGCAAGCCCCCAGCAGACTGACTGCAGACAGCAGCAGCAAGCAGAAGTAGAGCAGCAGCAGAATAACAGTGTATGGACCACCATTCCTGATGGTGAGAATGTTAATGGGGATGAGAAGACAGGTGAACCAGCAACATGGTGGCGGAAGGCACGGTAGGTGGCCAGCCCTGTGGCAGTATCATGCTAGACCAACATTTGAACAGCTGATGGACCAAGAAACAGTTGGCTGATACCGCCTGAACACGGCTATTCTGAGGCAGCTCTGTGAGCTGTGCCAGGATGAAATGCAGGCACGCACTAGAAGAGGTCATGCCATATCAGTGGAGACCAAGGTGACAACAACAATGTGCCTGCTTGCCATGGGAACCTTCCAGAGGTCAGCCAGAGACACCACTGGCATATCCCAGCTGCCCACGTCCCATCTCCTCACATAATTCCTCACCACACTGCTCCCACATGCTTCAGAATTCATCCATTTCCCAAGCACACAGGCAGAGTGGACAGAAGTCATGCAGCAGTTCCACAGGGTGGCACGCAGGCCAGGCATTATAGGGGCCATTCACTACACCCATGTGACAATCCACACACCACCCGGCAATGATGCCATGACATGTCAGCTGCAAGGGCTACCACTCAGTCAGCTGTCAGGTGGTGTTCAATGCTTCTGGGTGCATCAGCAGAGTCTGCACCACACACACAATGCCCTCATATGGCACCAGTCCACCTTTTGCCATCAGTTTGAGACCAAAAACATACCCAGCGGCCAACTTGTAGGTGGGTGGGGCAAGCAGAACTGCCAGTGAATAGGCCACCATGGCGCAACAAATGAAGGGAGAGGGAGCAAGTATGCAATTGCCAGAAAACAAAATGCGCAGGGGGATATGCACAGGCTGGACAATGGAGGGGGGACACTGACTGAACCATGCACACGGGGGACAGTGCAGCAAAACAGCAATGCATGGGAGTTGGAGTGCAGTGCAACAGCTGGCATGAGTGGCAGGGCAGAACACACCACATGCAGCCATGCATGGTCGACCACTGGGCATTTGTGGGCAGAAAATAGGGACAGGATCATGTGAGAACAGCTATGGCTGTGAGCACAGGCAGGTACGGGCAGACGTGTGCAGCCTGACCAGGTTGTAGCAGTCATGAGGGGGATGTAGGTGGCCAGGAATTATTGACACAGGGACCGGGGTGTACAGTTGGCAGTCACACCAGTGCGCTATGGTGCAGGGGGGAGGGCACTCTGCACAGGTATGCAGTGGAGTAATGGCCTGTTCTTGCTTCCCACAGGTGATGCAGCGTGGTCCTTCTGACCCTGGCTACTGACACCCTTCCACCGACCTGGAACAGAGGTGGAAGAGCGGTATGATGAGGCACACATTGCTATGGGTACCATCATCAAGTGTGTCTTTAGTATGCTGAAGATGCGCTTCCAGTGTCTGGATAGGTCTGGTGGTGCCCTACAGTATAGCCTAGAGAAGGCCTGTGGATTATTCCTGGCCTGTTGTATACAGCACAACATGGCCATTGACTGTGGAATAGCTGTCCAGACCAAGGAGGGCGACAGTTCTGAGAAGGAGGATGGGGAGGGGGACAAGGATGCAGCAGTCTAGGGGTGGCATGATGGAGCACCACTGCCACGACTGGACACACTGCTGGTCATCAGGGCCCAGTGGCACAGGGTCACCATCATGGAGGAGCACTTTAGGGACCACAGGTGAGTAGCACAGGTGGATAATACATGGCTGGCTCCCCACCCCACACAAACACACCCAAACACCCAGATACACATCAAAGGGCACTGTACCACAGTGTAGTGCACTCGTGAGGGTGACAATGCTGCACACACACACACACACACACACACACACACACGCACACATACACACACACATGTGCACAGCAGGATCCATGTTCAGGGCCCACAGTGTATGTGCTGAGGATAGCATGGATCAGCATACTGCTGCTGGCACATGTGTACAGCAGACTCAGGACAGCACTCATCAGGCTCATGCCACAAAGTACAACAAAGGCACACCCAGATACGCATGTAGCATTGCACAGGTGACCCACATAGGCAATGCACTGGGGCGGGCACATGCCACCCACACCACCCCAGACACAGGTAGCCAGGTGAGTGGGCCACAAAGGGTGCAGGTGATGGGGCCATGTGAGCTGTCACCCAGGCATCAGTGGGAGAAACCATGGCCACCACAGACAAGTGGGCAGCCATGCCCATGACTGGTAGTCACTGATGCAGTGCCACTGGCCATGGGGGGGTAGCCAACACCCCTGGAGGGGTACTGCATTGAGACCATGAATGGGTTCTCACTGGTGTGTTGGCCCCCTGATCCATGCTGGACACAGGGATGATGGGGATGGAGAGGTGTGGTGACAGCATCAGCAGCAATGGGTCCATCTGATGCAACTGCCTGGGCATGTGTAAGGCACTCCTGGGGGTTCGGATGGAGCCCAGCGACCACATAGCACACTGGTTGCACAAGCCACCTCAGCAACATGTGCAATCTGCTCCAGAACTGCGGTCATGCCTACTCACAGTAGGCGTGCCTCTGCCAACATCTGGGCATGCCACATGGCCAAAAACTCGTGTTCAATGGCCAGCAGCATCCGAAGGCCCCTGAGCTCCACCTGTAGGGACACCATTCCCTCCATGGTAGCCTACAGGAGGCATGCATAGCCCTCAGTCTCGTCGGCAGGTGAATGCTCATGGGGACAATGCCAACAGGCAGGTGGTGTGCTGGCCTGCTGCTGAGCATCTACTGTAGGTGGATGCACAACAGCAGGCCGGAGTATGGGTGGGGATTGGGCTTGTGCAACTGCTGTGCATCCAGGAACGGCTGCATCACAGGCCACCACCACCTGCAGTGGAACCACAGCATCCTGCTGACCCATGCGCTTGGTCCCTGCCACCACAGCAGCACCAGGCAGAGCCCACAGCAATCACCACCATGGGAGGATGTGCAGGCCCTGTGGGTGTGCCAAGGGGTGCAGGACCTCCAATGTCTGCTGGTGCTGCCTGTGCATGCACCTGTGCATCATGCACTCCACTGTTGTCCATGTCCCTGCCAAAGTCGTGTGGCATCAGGATCATCATCAACATTGCTGTATGCACCCTTTGTACCAGATGCCAGCACCAGCAGGGCATCTGTGATGTCCACCGCGTCCCGCTGGTCATCATCAGCCAGACCCAGGAACCCCTCCAGCCAAGTGACGTCATGCTCGCCAGCCATGACACTGACTGTCAAAGTGTTGGAAGGCCCTGCCACCACTGGTGATGTGTCTAGGACAGCTGAGGTATGTGACGGGCCCTGGACAGCACCATCCCCAGGTCTGGCTGCTGCCCGGTGAGACGGACCAGCATCATCCTCTGCAGTGGTATGCTGCGGTGCATCAGACATGGTAATACCTATTAGGTGTGATGGAGCTGCAGCAGAGAGAAGGGATACATGGTTACAAACATAGGTGACAGTAGTATTCAGACAGGCATGTACAGGTGGACATACACGTGTGCCAGTGGTGCACCTGACATGCCCTGCGGATGACTGTCAACACCCATTCCACTGATGTAACCATGCACTGGCTATAGCTGGACAGTCCCAGTGCCTGTACATGACCCCTCGTTAATGTGTGGGACCATGACAACACCCTGGTCACCACCCACTGGGATGGCAGCAAGGGGTGTAGCAGAACACTACACCATGGGTGTCAACCCCCCACATGCCCAGCCTGTCATGTGACTGCACATTGCAGTCCACAGATGGGGCATGCAGAACAATGATTAGTGCACACAGGCACATGGTTGGATAGTCACACACAGCCGGGTTGTCAGTGCACACATGGCACACACACACACACACACACACAGACAGGCACATGTCCTGGGCATGTCTACTCACAGTGATACGATGGACTGCCACCTGACTGGAAGCCCCCTTAGGAACACCCTGCACAGCTGCCTGGCCCATGCTGGCCACCATCATCTCCTCCATGGGTGTAAGGTGCACACCTGTCTGCGGCCCAGCCCCGTCCTACTCAGGGAGGCCTCTATTTGCACCACTATCTCCTTGGCTCTCCTTTTCTCATCATTCAGGTGCTTTCTGAACTCCTGGGGCATCCTGTTAAACTTCCCAGTGGTGTTGACATGCCATGCCACAGCCTCCCAGCCCTCATCCTGCAGCTGTCAGCTGCCACCCCTGCCAGACAGGATGTTCTTGCACAGCAGGTATGCCTCGATTAGTGCCCTGTCCTCATCACTAGTGAAACTGAGATGTCTGCATCCAGCAGCAGTGTCTATTCCACACATGTTGGTTTCTGTGGGAGAGAATACACAGCCATTAGCACATAACAGGTAGCTCTGTGTATGTGCAGGCACGGTGTCTGGCTGCTGCAGGGTCATAACACCCTGTCTGCAGACCATGCACCCATCTGCAGTGCATTACTGGAACAGGATCCGGGACTGTCAGGGACAGCTGGGCATTGGCAGTTTTAGTACTGTAGCAGTGGTACATTTAGCTGCAGTGTCCTGCACATGCAACTGGTGTTGCTTGACATGTACCATCAACCAGGCTGTGGAGCCTATAGGACCGTGCACGCAGGGGTGCAGTGCCATGCCCAGGTAAGTTACAGTACTTCACATGCACAGGGGCAGCATGGGGTTGTGGGAGGGCGGGCTCACTGCACACCACTACACAAACACACACACACACATGCATGCACACACACATATGTGCATCATGGGTCATACATAGCATGGGCAGTGCCCACATGACCACAGGGAGTTGGTGTGTGCGTCATGGAGCATGGGAGGTCATGGCCACAGTGGCATGCATGGTATGCCTTGGCCATTGGCATTGCATGCATCCATCTGCACACATGGTGGGCACAGGCAGGGGTGCTGTGTGTGGATGCATGCAGCCTAGGGTGCCGTCCCCGGGGCACTGTGTGGTGTTGCTTTGACTACATGCTGGCACTGATGTTGTTGCTGGGGGGTGGTGGTGGGCATGTCACACATCCTGTCTCCTCATGGTGTTCTCTGCTTTTGTTCCTCTCACAGGGCCAGCAGGCAGGTAGTGGGCCATGGCTGTGGTGGAGGCCAGGCACATTAGGGCCAGTGATGGTGCCCATGGACAGGGATGTGCTGTTGCAGGTGAGTGTCTGTCTTGTGCATTCTCTACGTGTTTGGGAAGGTGGGCGGTGCCTTCAGCTAGCTGTTGCAGGTCCATTGTGCATGTCCATGTGCTGCGTGTTGTGCACACACATGGGGTCTGGGCATGGCGGTGTGTGCTTGGGCCACAGTGCACCTGGCCCCTGTCTATACATCCACCGTGTGTACATATCATGCACACTGTGGGCACCCTGTTGTGATCCAGTGGTGTCCAGACAGGACCTGCACACTTGTGTTGCCTGCTGGCATGTGCACATGCTGTGTGGGGCATGGCAACATGCCCCTCTGCGCAAACCCCTGCATGCACATGTGGGCCATATGCTTTTCAGTAACATTGCACAGTCACAGTGTGGCACTGTGTGCCAGCCTGTTGTAGGCATGTGATGTGCCTGGCAGGCTCTTGGGCATTTGCATGGTGGATGCCTCCAGCACACTCACATGGTGGGCAGGAGGGGCCAGTGTGGAACTTGGCACTTATTATCTATTGTCTGTGTCCCCCACTGTAGGTCCAAGGGGTGTACGGCCATGTGTCCCCATTCATCGGAGGTGTCAGGAACTTCTGCAGCTAGCAGGACTCCAGATCCAGCGGTCTGTATGGAGAACACTGCAGCCACTCTACAGGCATCAGGGATAGCTGCTGCAGGCAGTCTCCAGGCTGGTCAAGTTGCTGTGTACCAGGGGTCATAGGCATGGGCTCTGTGCTGCAGCACATCCCGTACATTAGGGACGTGGACATTTCTGTTTTGCCCCTTTCTGTTTTGCCTCACAGGCCTTTCCCATCCACATTGTTTGTTGCTATACCCTGCTCACACACACACACACACACACACACACACACACACACACACACACCTTCTCCCTCCTGCATGCCTGTTATTGCAATTGTACAGTCCCCACCCTCACCTTCTCTGTTCCTAACAGCTGTTTTTCTTGTAAATAGTTTATTGTGTTCCATTACTGTTACTAAAACAGTTTCTTTTGCAACTGGTGTCTGTGGTTATTCACTATATACATTGTGTATGTGTTCTGCATTTGTCTGCTGCTGTCTGCTGTCCCTTTGATGTCTTACACATGTGTGCACCTGTGCTACTGTGTACACATGCATCCTGCCCCCCTGACATTGCGGCCTCACTGTGTGCCCTCCTTGTTGCTTGTGGCATGTGGGTGGGCATTGCGTCATGCTGCCTTTCTTAGTGTCCCTCTTATGTGTGTGGTGCATGTGGGATGCAGCTGTTGTGCTGCTGCCCTGCTGTTGTGAGGCTGTGCGTGCAGTCTACATTGGTTGTGGGCTTCTTACGCTTGTGCGGTGCATGGCACTCAGCCTGTCCACCATTGTGCCTGTCCACTAGTGTGGCCCTGTGTGGCATCCCCTTTCTCCACTCCACTGGGTTCCTGTGAAGGAGACTATGTCCTGGGGACACCTCCATGCTGCATGGTGCACCCAGCAGCTGTGGCACACCTTGACAGGCACTCCTGGGCTTGTCATATGTGCCAGTTTGGCTCCTGTGTGGGGTGTGTCAGGTGCCTCTGGGTGTATTTCTCTGTGCTCTGTCTGTTCATCTCTTCTGCTATGGCCACTCTCGGGCCCTTTGGCACTCTGGCCAGTCCATGCAGATGTGTTTCCCTGCATCCTTTGTGCCACTGCAGGCTCCACCTGTTGCTCCTTCATCCCTTGCTGACTTGCTCCATATTCACTGTTATGCTGCCCTAGGTGCTTTGAAGCATCCATGTTGGCTGGTGCATCTCACATTGTCCCTTTCCGCATCTGTGCAGTTCACCGTGGGGATGCGCACAGGGCATCTTGAGGTGCATCCTTCTGTGAATTGCACTTTCTGGGGTTGGCGCATCCAAGTTGCTCCAGCGCATCTCATTTGCGCCCAGCGCATCTGCTTTGTGAATCCTGCCCTATGTTTAGAATAATTCCTAAACAGTTTCAACAAAAAAAGTCCAAATTGCAAGTAAATATTTGTTATCACTGAATGGCACTGTTTTGATGATTAATTGCTAGTACCAGTGCAGAGTTCCTGGTCATAGGCTTCACCAGTATTCCAGGTTTTCTATGTTTTCAAATGGCTGCAAGATTTTCTATCGTCTTTCTTGTCTGTCTACATGAGATGATACATAGATTATACAGACACACAACCAGACAGACAGATTCAGTCTTAATGAGGTATACTACATACAGTATATGTTCTCATCAAAATATACAAAATTAATTAACAAAGGGTACAGTATCTTCATTTACAAGGCAAAGCTGCTATGCACAGTTTTTTGTCAAGTAATGTTTTCATAATTAGAATGATTATGCACATTTAGTATATTTTGGGCGCAATTCACTAATACAAATGGGAGATGGTTCCTTTCCCAACAGCAGGAAAAATTGTTCTTCTGGAACACTTTTCAGCTATTTTTTCTTTTCAGATCATGTATTTGAACGTAACCATAGCTACTGATGTGGCAATGTATCACTATTTAAAGGAACTCTGTCAGCCCCTTTCTGGACTATTATGGTCTTCCATAACTAAAACAGGTATTTACCCCCACTCCTCCTTCACAGAAACCACAGTTATATGTTTATTAAAACAATATTAATACTTCTTAAAGTGAAGCCTGCTTCCACTTCTGTGGACTACCAAAGAAAATAAGCATGCTCTATCAGCTGTTTTAGAAATGTCCACCAAGTAAGTAAACAGAGCCTGAGTGCCAGATTTTAAAAGTGTTCTTCAAACAAATATGTTTAACAACAAACATGTAAATGTATTCTACATTTAAGATAAATTAAATTCCATGTGAGTCGAAAAAAAAAATTTTCTAGGCTACATTTTGCTCTTAATTATTCTTTATATCGGATAATTCATCTAAGGTGGATCAACTTGTTTCCAAAAGGCCCTGCTTTACACACATTTTATGGTACTCATTTACCCACCATTGAACAGTTATGAGCCCAGTGTTTTTCTTGTTAAGCCTCCAGATATCAAAAAGCAGCATCTACACATGAAGCATTTGTTTTTCCATGTTTTGCTTGCAATGCTGTGCCCATCATTCAGTTTACATTGTTGCTCTTTATGAAGTCACATTCTTTTCCATAACAAAGCACTCTAATATCTCAACTACTACGATCACGTGGCACAAGTATCAAGTAAAGATTAGAAGTGCACAGTGGGAAAGACTGATTTATGCAAACTATTAAAAATAAACAGTGAAACTAGAAGGAAGATTGAAAATCTATAAAAGAAAATTGAATTTTTTTCATATTATTATTATTCCCCATCTCTTGTTATTTCCTATCTGTTCAACTACCCCCTAGTACCATCCTTTCTGTGTCCAGCACTTGTGTCCCCATCCAGGGGGTCCACAGCATGCAGCTCCTGTGGCTGTAGTGGAGTCCATCTGGAGGGTGAAAGGGGTCCCCTCCTCCACTCAGTCAGGTAAGCAATGGTCAGTAAATTTGGTGTGGTCCAAGAGGTTGGCAGCATTATCCTGTTCAGTCCACGGTATTTCCTTCCTTTTTTTTTTTTTTTGTTCTTTGATAACTAGGTAAGGGCCCACTGGACAAATGCCTGTTTTCAGTTGTGAACTGGGAGCACTAGGAAAGTTAAGTGACTTGCTTAGGGTCACACAGCATATAAGTGGAAGTTGTGGGAATCAAACCCAGGTCTTCTGGATGTACCAAGCTTGATAACAGCTTGTTAATCTCACTGTTAGGCAATACTGCCAGCCCCATTTCCATCCAAGCTTTTTCCAACCCCCTTAGGATGCCAGTGACATGAATGCTATGTGTGCGCTGGCATGCACAACTGTGTGACTGTGCACAGCTCCTGATGGTATCCTTGCAAGCTGATCTGACTACACTGCCACCTATGGTCACCCAGGTGGCAGTATCACAGTGAAACCTGCTGCTTTCCCTCCTCAGAGGAGGAAAGCACCATCTGGGACCTTCGGTCCACCCCAGCCAGCACCAGTAAATGCCATTTTTAAAAGCTGTCTATTGTATTACTTCTTCCATAAAATACTTTTGTTTCCTAAGATTGCCATTGGAGAAAAAATGTTTAAAATCTGAACATTAACTTGTGTTTGTTGTTTATATGTTTTAAAGGGCCTGGTGTTATATGTGGATCATTACTGCTAAATAACTAAAAATAGCAGCAATTTACCTGTGATTTGCATGCAATAATATTATTTTCAGCATTTACTTAAGCATTGCCTAATGTTAAAATGTCCTTGTTTGTTTTTGCTCTATTAATTACATACTACATGTATAATAGAAACTTAAATGTTAGAAATTATTTTAAAAAATTGCAAAATGTCTTGTACTGTAGGTTGCTTTTGCAATTTGAAAACTGTTCATAACTAATGAATATAGAAGTATGTAGGCTTCTTATTACCTCTTATTGGTTTATCAATAAATCTAAAAGTGCTGAAGAGTATGTAACTCAATTCATGAATTTAAGAGACAAAATATGGCCATTAACCTTTCAAGATCTAATATTTGGAAGAAACATCTTAAATGTGGTTCTTATTTAGAAATATGTTATGAAAATGGTTATAGTCAATAAAACTGCACATAAACAAGGTTGTTTTATGAAAATGAATTTGCAATTCATAGTGCTAGCATTTCATTCAATTCGGCATACATAACTGTTTAAAAATGTGCCTGTCATTGCCATGTTTCTCCTGCATGTTTTGCACATACTGTAGCTCAAGGGAACAAATAATGAATCCTCTTTTTCTGAACAGTAAATATTGATAATTAAACTAATGAAGTAATTTTTGTTTTAGGTTATACAAAGAACTGACCCAGGTGCTCATTATCAAACTCTTTCTGCTGAATAAGAAAATGAACATCGGTAGGCCAGTATAATTAGCATGCTTTCTAAATTGATAATATTGTTATACTAATACTTGTTAGTATTAGAAGAACCTAAAAATTTCATTTACCAAGATAAAGCCCAGCAGGCATTCTCCTGTGAAAGGGGCGCTTGTGAATCCCCAGTACACCACTCAGATCACCCCCTGAGGGGAACCACAACTTGCATTCAAATCAAATTTTTTTTCCTATCAAGTGCTATTCTAATAGTTTTCCTGTGAGACTGAGCCTGTCAGTCACCAAATACTTATTTAGATATGTTCAAATAGAATTTGCTGTTTGTTTATATATCACTGAATTTACTTTTTTCCTCACTCATATTGAATTTATATCCAAATCATTGCTGTCAACAATTTGTAGTCAAATTCTGTCTTTGTCTCTTTGCCTTTATCTACATATTATGAATATATGTTAATCTATGTGATTTGGAAATAAAATTAAGATGCAAAATATATACCACGATGGTAATAAAATGTATTAAAGAGCTCTGTTATTTGGCCTTTTGTTCTTCAGTAAAGAATCAACAAAGTCCAAGAGGGTAGCATCTTTCAAAAAAAGAGGTGTGCAAGAACAAGGGGATACAATTTGAAGATGGGGGGACGGCTCAGAGGTAGTTTAAGGAAGTATTTTTTCACAGAGAGGGTTGTGGATGCATGGAATGGCCTTCCGGAGGAGGTTGTGGAGTCAAAAACAGTGGTGGAATTCAAGCATGCATGGGACAGTAATAAGGCAATTCTAAGGGGTGGGGCTAGGAAGAAGTAGGCTGCTGGTTAACTAGGATCTGCAGCTTATCCATTAGGTAGGGAAATTGGCATACTGGGTGGGCCAAGCGGTCCTCATCTGCCGTCAAATTGTATGTAAGTATGTAAAACTGAAGGGTTTGCTTACTAACTTGTGATATAGGAGACCATAACATGTTTTTGCTAAGTACATTAATAAGCTTTGTAAACTAAACTTAAGATCTTACTTTTTTCCATGTGTAACCCTTCAGTTAGTCAGACCAAATCTGGGAATTCAGAATTCTATTAAACATGAATTAAGTGTGATGTTTGATAAGCACTTCTAAGGCCTAAAAGGCCAAATAAGGTCCTTCCTTAATTATTGAAGAGTTGTCTATAAAGAAACATTAGCCAATAGTGTTCATGCTTTCATCCCTGGGTAACATATTACTGTCCTTTTTTCAGATGGCCAAGTCAAGGCATTTAATAAAGCAGCAGTAAGTGTCAATGAATGTAGGGGTCTAAGGAATGGTCCTGAATAAAGGCATTGACAGTTTCTGAACTTTACATACGTTTTCTTATGATGTCAGACTAATATACTGAGTGAAAAAAGTATCATAATCTCAATTTAGTGGATGGCTGCAATGTACTAAAATACTAAATAATTGATTCCACTGAAATATTTATTTAGAGAACATTACAAATATTTACAGTATATGACGTGAATTTGTCATATGTTGTTGATGACAGCCATAAACTTTGACTAATTAAATATGTGTAGCTAAATTCTTAAGCTACTTGTTTGCCTTTGTGTTTTAAACCTAATTAACTTCATATTAGTTCTGAAGGTTTCTTGATCACTGTAGGAGCCATATTGTATTAAGTATTCCAGCATTTACAAACCTTATCTTAAAAAGTAATACTTACTATTTTATTCCATTCTATTTAGATGTTTTACATTTTCACAGATCAGATAATGGAAGAAGCCCCCTGCCCCCTTTATTTCTAACCCAATTAGTTAATCAACAAGCTAAATTTTCATTACAAGTCTACAGTATGTGCCTAATATAGCAGCACAATAAATGTTGGCCATTATTTTAGTTGTAGCAGAGAAAAGCCAAACCATGGTGTGGTGCAGTGAAATTATACAATAATAGGAAACCCAACCCTCCCCTTCAAAAATGCCCATAATTATATAAAGCATGATTGCTTCAGACTGATGACTTTCAATATATTTGGGTCTTCAAGCATATGACTATAAGAGGCCAGAGAGGTCAACAGTAATTCATAACTGGTTCAAAATTGTATAGCATTCCAGGGCTTTCAAAGGAAGCTTGGATTATCCTGCTTCCCTTGCTTGTTTGTATATGTAAATTTGTGAGAGGAAGGGCACTGGTTTTGCTGTATCACATGCAGAGCATCAATCAAGCGATGGAATACATCTGGAGTATTTTCATTATGCCTAGTTATTTACTACATCAGAACAAATTACCCTGGCAAACCAAGCTGTTTTCTCTGGGCAGCATGATATGACCAACCAGGTTTCAGCTCAGGAGCCTTATTGTAAACATTACAGGATTAATCTCACAATCGCAATCATCAATCTTTTCCAGTCCTGCCTGGGTGCAACTCTAGAGATTGGTAACCACGCAGTGTAGATTTAAATTTAACTGTGAGCATCAGACGCTGTAAGTGTGTGTGTGTGTGTGTGTGTGTGTGTGTGTGTGTGTGTGTTTTCTTGAAAGTAGTAACAGTTGTATATATTTTTGCCTTGGAATTTTGTGCTTTAATATAATATTTGCAGAAAAAAATGAGTACTGTCATATGTTTAATCTGTAAGCTCACAGTAAACAAATTAGCTATTCATCAAAACCGAAAACATGTATTTTTCTATTTTAAATGTTTTTGTAGGCTTCAGTGTGGGCCATTGTATCAAGGAGCTGATGCACGATTGAAACTGACAAATGTACTTCAATCTTTGCATTTCGATTGCACGCATGCTCTGATGCCACCTGCAGTTACAAGCCAGCTCCTTGATGTAGCTGCCGTGGAGTATCCCTGTGATATTGAATGAACCTCACTAAAAAATAAAAATTATGTACTCTTACTGCCTATAGTAATCTAAAATTATTTTTCAAGAATTTTTAATAAATGTTCCACACATGCCTATGTGTAATTGACTTGTAGACAATTAAAACGTTAATTTTTTTTAAGGAAGTGCTTGCACTAGAAAGATGTTGAAGGTTTTTGACATTTCAAAGGATAGTAGTTGTGTTTATATGCAACCCTACTAGTTAAATAATAATATAGGATGCTGAGAAATTAATGCACACAATATTGGTGGCAGTCTGACTTTAATGTTAGCTGGTTGTAATATTTTAGCTTTGATGTCAGACACAGTTTTCTATAATTATTTTAAAATGTGCATTAGCAAGAACTGTCATGATGGCTCACCCTACTACTTTCACTGGATTAACTCTCTGCACAAAAGACTGCAGTTTGAGTCATTCCAAAGCTACTCATTCTGCTAATAAAAACAGAGGAATCTGTATAGTGATTCCAGAAACGTTATCATGCTAGGTGGTGGTGATCAGAGAAGGGGTGGGGAATTATTGCAACTCAAACTGGGGATCCCCCAGGTAGGGGTGAGGAATAAAAAGTTGGAATTTCGAAGTAACCTAACCACTGTAAAGTAGTGTCCATACAGCTGGGTCTATCTCTGCACTGGAGACAGGGACCTATTATAATTTGGAAGGATGATGATATAAAGATGCAAATGCTATAATAATAAAGGATCACATCAGAATCTTTGTTAAGGAAATAATGGAAGGGATTGACACAGGAAAAGCATATGTACTTTAATCAATCCTAGCATCCCAAATTGGGTTATCATGAAATCCAAAGCAAATCCAAATTGCTCATTTTATGGGTTCAGAAGTTTAATTTTCAAGGCATTATATATTACATACTATTCAAAATAATGTTGCAGACAGAAAAAAAACAGGGGCAGCACTGATCTATTCAAAGGCTTAGATTGCAAAATATCTTACATTTTCAAGACTCCAAACCAGCTAAACAGGGTTTTAGGAGTTCTGAGTGTAGAAAATAAGAATAAGAAGAGATGTGAGAACAGTCTTTCCATTAGTAAAAGGAAAAGTTGCATATGATCAGATAAGTCTATTAAAACTTTATCATAAGATGAGAAAACTAGAGTACATAAAAGCTAGTTAAGGGGGAACAGGTATGAATAGTGTCCAGCATACTTTGAAAGCCCACATACAATTATTTTAAATTAGGTATTGGGATTATCTTTAGCTGGCAGTAGTTTGGTGATACCGATGACTAAGTCTACTCTATAAGGTTACAACATTTTTAGCATATTGTAATGTCACAGAGGTTGAAGCTGTGCTTAACCATATTGTAGGTAAAGGTTTTGGGCCAGGAACATTGCAGGAAAAATAATGCTGGAAAAAAGAACACGGATGTAACATCACGAACAAAAACATCACAGTGGACACAATAAAGCCCAGCAACAATGCTGCAAAGTGCAAAACCGTGCACTGCAATATAGCAGCCAAAGTGAACATGTGCACAAGGAACCATACAGTGAGGTGTAGCCAACACCACCCGCTCCATGATACCACCGGTAGGGTGGCGGGCACATAGAGGTATGCCCAATCCGGTGCAAGGTGTGCCACAAGGCACCATCCTGGAGCCACAGAAAGGAACACCCCCAACCGCCCACACATGGGACAGAGCAGGGACCATGGCCACCTGCATCATTCCCCCTTCCTCCTAGCCAGTTGCCATGCCAGTCATTTCCATGCGCCAAGCAGCCTGCATGGGCATGAGTGGTGCAGGGTGTACACCTTGGTCTGGGTCCCACACCATGTGACTACTACTGTGTGGCATGGTGGTGGTCTCACTGCTGGCCATGATCCACCTATCCACCTCCATGCACCATTGCCCTGTGGCCACAACATCCCATACCGTGTAGGGGTAATTCCCCATGTAGACAGCTGTGCCTGGTGGCACCCATGGCAGGAGTCCTGTGCTACACACATCCCGCTGGTGCCTTGCCCCTGTTGTCCTCCATCAGTGCTGTACACAGGCACCAGTGCCCACTGCCATCCTGTGCTGATTGGGAAGTGTGTGCAGTGGGCAGTGTTTGCCCCTGTGGTTTGCTGGCTGGCACTGTAACATCCTGTGTTGTGTTGTGTTGTGTTGTGTTGTGTTGTGTTGTGTTGTGTTGTGTTGTACCGGTGGCATTGCAGGTGGTGGTGAATTAGACACTTTATTGTCTTCCACGATGTTTTATCCCACACTGTTCCTGGCCCGAAGCTAGGTAATTACAGCTTCATACTCAGGGACATCACAAAGGTCTAAAAATGGTGATAATATAGCATCAATATTGGTAAGCTACCTGTTACAGTTACGCCCAATACCTTGTTTAAAACTGATGTTCATAGACTTTGAAATGCTAATCACCACATAGTATACATGTTCTGTTTTAAGGGAAGCAGAGTTAGAGAAAATGTTTGTAAAACATTAAAGGGTGGTAAGTTTGCAGAATCAATTTCCATCTAAGGTAGTACTAGCTCAGCACTTTCATGTCTTTAGATAAAGGCTTCATAAGTGCATAGAGAAAAAGGGCATATGCGGTTATGCTCACTGAGCTAGTGGGGAAAGGAACTTAAATGATGAACTTAATGTTCATTATAAATCTCTTATGTGATTCCAGCCAATCAGTTTGCAGAGACACTGTACCTCTTATTACGTGTACAGTGAACTCTCATTCAGCAGCGTTAGAGTGGAGCACTCCACTTCAGTGCCAAGGGGAGGACAGCACAATGAATTGTCCTCACCCTGATACTGAAGTGTAAAAAAAGATTAAACTTATAAATCCCTCAAGCTAAACTCAAGTGATTTATCATAAGATAATATGGCCTTTGAGGTATGTCTATTATAGAAACATAGAAACATAAACTTTGATGGCAGATAAGGACCGCTTGGCCCACCTAGTCTGCCCAGTTCCCTACCTAGAGGATAAGCTGCAGATCCTATTTAACCAACAGCCTATTTCTTCCTACCCCCCACAAAAATTGTCTTATGTCTGTCCCATGCATTCTTGAATTCTCCCACAGTTTTAGACCCCACAACCTCCTCAGAAAGGCTGTTCCATGCATCCACCACCCATTATGGTATAACAAACTCTTCTAATGAGGTTTGGGCAGACAGAACTGCTCAGTTTAATTTTGATGTCCTCTTGACCAAGCCTCATTCTTGGAGTCTCTTATATCTTAGGAGACACCCCTCTGGGGCCCTATTAACTTATATGTGTAACCTTGTATGGTTTGTCCATCTCAGGTTACTGCTAAGAAAATACAAAGGGTCCCTGTTATATGTGTTCCTTCTTCTTGGGCAGAAACCCATCAGCCCATGCTGGGAATCAAATGGAGGACCTTGAGCCCCAAAGGCTGCTGCTTCAACTATTCAAATAAAGGCAATTCCCCCAACTGAAAAGTTAGAGAGCTCCTTCCAGTGTTCATGTTTATTGTCTCATGGACTATCACTGAAGGCCTAAAGTTGTTGTTACAATTAATCAGCACTGTTTTAAATGATTTTTACATATGGCAATGCTTTGTGTATACTGCCCTTTCTCGCATACAAAATGACTTCCCCTTTCTTACAGCATAGGGCTTAAATGCCTAAGTTTGCTAAAAAGTACTTGACTGTGAAGAGAAGTAGCTCATTGGTGGTCATGTGATACAAAATTGTACTTATATTCAATTATTTGAGGTTCAGTTTTACTGCATACTGACTTTCATGTAATGTATAGAAACTGACCATCCAAATGTATTAGTAAGTACTGAGATATTGCGAATCAATCTGTATACAGTATGGGCCAGATATTCAAAAGGGTTGCGCCATGCGCAATAGGGTTGCGCCTGCGCAAGTCCGAACTTGCTCCATTCTGCGATATTCAGCAGGAGGCAGTTGCGCCACAGAAAACATGCTGAGCAACAGCGCAATGCAAATGAATGCATGCTGAACTGGAGGGGGAGGAACCATGCATAAACTGCACAGCCCGATATTCAGTCAGTAGGAGATGCCGCAGGCGCAACTCTCAACCTGCGCCTGCACAACTCTGAGCCAAAAAAAAAAGGATCATGTTGAGGGCCACCCACAGGTGAGCTGCTGCATTGCAGGGCACAACACAGCAGCTGCCACCTGTGGCTGGCTGTCAACCCACTCTCTCATACCTCTCAACCATTTGTCCCCCAAATGTGGAACATTGCCTCTCAAAATGTGGAAAGAATAGGCAAAATGTGGAACACTTAATCAAATCTTTACATTAGAAGCTCACAACACTGTGAAAATGTTTGCATTTATGTTCAGAAAGTCTGCTATTAATTAAAATTATATATTTTGCATCATTTACTATGGAGTTTTGATTTAAAATGTTAACACTGAATGTGGGACAAGTCCTCACAATGTGGAACAGGGAACTTTTGTGAAGTAAAATGAGGAACGTTCCTCGTAATGTGGTACAGTTGAGAGGTATGCTCTCTCTGTGCCCCCCCTCACCAGCCTGATCGCGGTCAGCAATGTGTCCCCAAGCATCCCTGGTGGTCCAGTGGACGATAAGCCCGATCGTGGGCTGGGTATTCCAACACCCCCACCTCCCGATCATATCCCTGGTGGTTCAGTGGACGAAAATCCCATTGGGATGTAGTTGGCAACCCCCAAACACATCCCTGGTGACCTGGTGTCCCCCACCCCACCCACCCATGAAGCCCCACCAAGAATTCATTCACAAAACTGGACTGTCTGAGTGCGGTATGGGCTGCACACCCATTGGCTCTTGCTCTGCACCAATGGACGTGCAGCCTACCGGCAGTCAGACAGCGGGCACGGGCAGCAGGCGGGTGGGATGCTGCCCACCGGCTGCGGGGAGCGGGTGGTGGGGCCGGTGGGTGGGGTGGGGGACACTAGGTCACCAGGGATGTGTTTGGGGGGTTACAACTACATCCCGCGATCAGGATTTTCGGTCCACTGGACCACCAGGATATGATTGGGAGGTGGGGGTGTTTGAATACTCCAGCCCACGATCAGGCTTATCGGTCCACTGGACCACCAGGGATATATTCGGAGGTGGGGGTGTTTAATTACTTCAGCCCATGATCGGGCTTATCGTCCACTGACCACCAGGGATATATTCTGGAGTGGGGTGTTTCATTACGTCAGCCCGCGATTAGGCTTATCAGTCCACTGAACCACCAGGGCTGTGTTGGGGGGAGACACATTGCTGCCCGCGATCGGGCTGGTGGTGGGGGTATTTATGCTATGCCTGCAATCGGGCCAGTGGGGGGGTGGTGGTGGGTTTTACGCTCTTTGCCCGTGATTGGGCTGCAGGGGGCATCCTTCCCCGACGGCTGCTGCCTGGCAGGGTGCCAGGCGCCAAGTCCTTGAGGGATCGGCGCACCTGCATGCTAATGGCATGCAAATGTGGCCACAATCAGATGCAAATGGCCCCCCCTGTGCCTTGCATGAATTATAGCCCCATTTGCATGTCATCTTTTGAATATCGGGATTTTGCACATGGCGCAATGGTACTTGAGCCACCGCAAGTTGAATGCTCCACTTTGTCAACTTGCGGTGGCGCAAGTTCCACTGCGCCATGCACAGTGGCTGTGGCTGGGGGGTGATAGTCAAAGGAGTTGCTCAATAGCACAACTCCTTTGAATATCACCCTGGACACACCCCTGCGCAACTATTTTGCGCAGCGCAAGGGCTTGCGCCTATGAATGGCGCAGTTTGAATATCCAGCCCTATATGTATAAAGGGATTATTTACAGTTCAGTAATAGTGTTTCTAGTCTAGACTACAAATGATGTGGCAACAGTAGTACGTGCATGCAGTTATTCCTACTGTTGAATTGTATGGTCAAACATTAAATATCTGAAAAAGCTATTGTTATTAAAATCAATAAACTCAAAAAAGCAAAGTTCCACAGGGCATTATGGAATTTCTTCACATATACTTAGAATATTAACAAATAACAGTACATCCTTTGAGAATTTTGTTTCAGACATCTGTAATGAAAGGGGTATTCCTGCAGGACTGACTATCTGCAAAATGTAATGCCAGTACATAAAAAAAAGAAATAAAAATTACTGCCATAACTACTGACATAGAAGTCTAACTTCAATCCCTGGCAAATTGTTTGAGTCTATTCTAAAAGACAAGATAGCTGAACACCTCTCAACCACTGGAAAAATTGACTTGGTGCAACATGGCTTTCCTGCAAGAAGATCATTCATTATAAACCCCCTGAGCTTTTATGAAAAAGTAATTAAACTTAGACAAACAAACCCATAGATTGCATTTTTCTAGACTTTGCAAAAGCCTTTGACATGGTCCCACATTAGGTAATCATACATAAATTAACTAATTCTGGTATAAAAAATACATTATTAACTGGATAAATTCTTGGCTAAAGAACAGGACACAAAGGGTTAGAATACAAGGCCATCTTTCAAGTGTCGGACAAATGTTGAGTGGCATTACACAAGGGTCAGTGTTTGGCCCTATTCTGTTTCAGATGTTTGCATCCAATATGTTGAAAATTGGGCCAATAAAGATGCAGATGATGCAAAAATAAATAGGGGAGCCAGTTTGTAATATCTAACATACTAAAATGCCTGCAGAATAGGCCTAACGGTCTCTCATGTCTGCTCGATTGTTAACACCTGCACTGAAGGCCTATTTTGGTGTCCCCCCCTTGGGTTATACTGTCCCCAGTCCCAGATGTTCCACCTGTATTGGGCCTGGTCGATTTACCTTCTCCCTGTACCTCTCCCAGTCCCTCTTAAACCCGTCCACAGTCTCCACCTCCACCAGCTCCCTGGGCAGTGCATTCCATGGCTCCACCACCCTTTCAGTGAAATAACATCTCCTCCTCTCCCCTCTGAACCTGCATCTTTCCAGCTTACACCCATGACCTCTTGTTGCCCCACCCTCCTTCCTTTGGAGCACCCTGGACATCTCACAAATTAAATTCTGACAATCAGATTTTGACCATATCTTGAGAGGGGCCTATAGATGGGGGATACATTTCAACATTGATAAATATTGTGTTATCCATCTTGTACAGCAATCCTTCCCTCACACATCTACACCATGCAACACTGTAATCAAAGCTGCAGATAGAGAAAAGGATCAGGGGGTGCTTATAGATAATAAACTTTAACAATCAACGCACATGTACTATTGCTAAGACTATTAGAATTTTGTGGACTATCCAAAAAAACTTAAAGAGTAGGAAAGCAGAATTATTATGCCTCCTTTTCAGATATATGTTTGAACAATGCTTGACACTACAGTAGCCACTTGTGGTGTCTTTACAAAAAGAAGGATGTTTTCATGGTGGAGAGTATCCAGCATAGGGCAACAAAAATTATTTATATGCAGAAAAATAAACCCTATGAGGATCAACAAAACAAAACTGCACCTTATGTCCCTTGAGACAAGAAAACTGAGATGAGACCTCTTACTTATGTACAACATCTGCAAGAGACCCCTATCTAATATATGAAATACAACTTGAATTTAAAAATGACAGTGAGGGAACACGGGGTCATCCCTTACAATTTGTGTGACAACAATTTAATACAAACAGTAGAAAATATTACTACACTCAGTGAGTCATTAATCTCTGGAGTAGACTGCCATTAGATATCATACTGAGTAAAAATAAAGTTTAAAATAAGACAGGACAATTATATTCTCAATGGAGCACAACTGCAGTATTACTGACAACACACAGGAGCTAATGCCTTCTTTGCTCCTTACTGCCTTAGTATGAACCTTGGTATGAACATTTTTGTGCAAACTGATTTTAATGGGCTTACTTTCAAATTAAAAAAGAGACTTAGGGGAGCATCATCAGTGATTCCCTAAAACAATAAAACGATTATAACAACACCTACAGTAAGGCATACAGGATGTGGGGGTGTATAAGAACGGGTATTGAGAGCAGAAGGAAGGTGGTATTGCTATCTCTCTATGAGGCGCCACCTGAAGTACTGTGCCCAGTTCTGGAGTCCTCACCTAACAAAAGATAAGTACAGGCTGGAGACAGTGCAATGTAGGATGAACAAAATTATTCAGGGCCAGCAGTGCAGATTTTACAAGGATCAGCTCAAGGCACTGAACATGTACTTGCTGGAGTTCTGATGAAGTGGGAGACATGATATAGACCTTCAAGTTCCTGAAAGTAATGACTAAAGTAAACTGCAAGGAACTATTTAGCATAAGTAGCAGACTCCAATCATGGGGCATGAGTGGAAACTGATGGGAGGGGGCATTTCAGGAGGGAGGTAAGAAAGTTTTATTGTTTTATTTTACAGAAAGTGTGGTGGTGCAATGGAACAATCTGCCAACTGATGTGGTGGGTGCCCATACTATCAATGGTTTCAAACACAGCTGGGACAGAGTGAAGGGCTTAATGCTTGCTCAGGGTGAGGAGCATGGTGGTGGACAGTGTGGGTTAAGACCCCTGTATTTCCCGGGTTTGTTAGGGTTTACTGATGGACTGGGTGGACTAATGGTCTTTTTCTGCTGTCATTGTCTATTGTTTCTATAAGAAATCATATTGCTCCAGCACTTCCTAATCCCAACCCAATGATGACACTTACTAAATAATTTTTATGCAAATAAGGATGATGCTTTTATTTACAGCTGCATAATTTATAAAATACTATACTAATTTATTTATTCATTTTATTTATTTGAAAACGTTTTACCAGAAAACGCATACTGAGCCAAAAAATAGCTTGTTTCCAGATGTGTTCTGGGGGAAAGGGGAGATGGGATAAATAATATGCATTGCAAGATACAAAATACAATGAATTGAGAATGGAAATAATTGTGAAGTATGCCCACCCGATAACCCTTGTGGCTCCCAAAGTATGCATGTTATCAGAAAACTTAAATGACTGTATGTAGTACTAGTAAATATGTTTACTCGGAGATCAGACCAATTGAGATTGTAGCTAATGTTTGATGGCTTACGTTCAAAAGATCATTTGTAGATGTGCATACTGAACAAACAATAGTCACAAGATTTTTCTACGTGAGGAATTATTGCATATAGACAAATCAGTGGTATGCAAGGTATTTCCTACATATTCAAAAAACTGTATATGTGGACATCAGAAGGAATAGTGTGAAGGGGCGGTGAGAATATCTCAGATTTAGAAGTGGGTAGCCATCTGGGAACAAGCGACCACCAGACAATGTAGTTCACAATAAACACAGCCATAGAGTCGAGCCATACAAAAGCAAGAGTACTGGAATTTCGGAAGGCTGACTTTGGCAGAATGGGAGAGTGCCTAAGGAATGCAATAGCAAAAGGGCAGAAAGGAGGGGTGAAGGAACAATGGGGCAAAATCAAAACTGCCATCACAGAGGCAACAAGCCTTTGTGTGAAGCAAATAAACAAAACAAAATGAAGGAAAACCCAAGATGGTTCTCAAAAGAGGTGGTGGGGAAGGTTAGAGAGAAAAAGATAGCATTCAGAAAGTATAAGGAATCACAGAAGAAGCAGGAAAGAGAACTCTATTGGTTAAAGCAGAAGGAAGCAGGGAAGGCAGCCAGAATAGCAAAGGCCCAAACCAAGGAAAAGATAGCCAGCTCCATTAAGAAGGGGGATAAAACCTTTAATAGGTACACTAGTGAATGAAGAAAGACCAAAGGAGGGATAGTGAGGCTTAATAACAGGGAAGGGGGTGGGCAGAGTGTGACAGTGAAAAGGCAGAAATACTGAATGAATACTTTTGTTCAGTATTCACAAAAAAAAGAGGAGGGGGACGTACCTAAACCAAACAATAGAAGCACTCTGGATAGGGGGGTCAATACCAGTCCATTCAAAGAAGAAAGAGTCCTGAATGAACTCTTAAAACTCAAGGTGGACAAAACAATGGGGCCTGATGGGATTCACCCCAAAATTCTGAAAGAACTAAGTGGAGAACTAGTGACACCACTGACTACCCTTTTTAACAAATCATGGGAGGATGGTGTGGCACCTGAGAACTGGAGGAAGGCAGATATGATTCCCCTTCACAAAAGTAAAAGCAAGGCAGAGGCAAGAAACTATAGACCTGTTAGTTTGACCTGAGTGGTAGGGAAAATGATGGAATCACTTCCAAAAGAAAGAATTGTTGAGTACCTAGAGAACTGCGGGGCACAGGACCCAAGGCAGCATGGATTCACTGCATGAAGATCATGTCAGATGAGTCTAATAGATATATTTGACTGGATGACCAAAGTAGTAGACCAGGAAAGGGCTGTGGACATGGCCTACATAGACTTTAGCAAGGCATTTGACACAGTCCCAACCAAAAGATTAATAAACAAGTTAGCCAGCCTGGAAGTGGGTCCTAGGGTGGTAGCATGAATTAAAAATTGGCTGGATAACAGAACGCAGAGTGTAATAGTAAACAGAGTCCACTCAAAGAAAGGGGGGTTACTAGTGGGGTACGGCAGAGTTCAGTATTGGGGCCAGTCCTCTTTAGTGTCTTTATAAGTGACATTGCTGAGGGACTGGAAGGAAAAGTATGCCTCTTTGCATATGACACAAATATCTGCAACAGGTTAATATACAAGGGGGTGGAAAGGATGAGAAGAGACTTGGCAAGGTTTGAAGAATGGTCAAAAGTGTGACAGCTTTACATTCAATGCAAAGAAGTGCAAAGTAATGCGCCTGGGAAACCAAAACCCAGGGGAAGAGTACACAATGCGGGGGGAGGTACTAACAACAAAAATGGAAAGGGATCTGGGGGTAGCCATATCAGATGACCTCAAGGTAGTCAAGCCATGTGATAACGCAGTAAGGAGGGCTGGAATGCATAGGGAGAAGCATCACCAATAGAAAACAGGAAGTTGTCATCCCTCTGTACAGACAGATGAGACCCCATCTGGAGTACTGCATGCAGTTCTGGAGATCCCATCTCCACATGGACATATACAGGATGGAGGCAGACCAGAGAAGGGAAACTAAAATGATACAGGGTCTGCACCAGAAACCATACAAAGAGAGACTAAAGAAGATTAATATGTATACCCTCGAGGAAAGGAGGGAGAAGGGGGACATGATAGAAACTGTTAAGTACCTCAAGGGAATCAACAAAATCCAAGAGGGTAGCATGTTTCAGAAAAGTAGATGTGCAAGAACAAGGGGGCACAATTTGAAGATAGAGGGGGGATGACTCAGGGGCAATGTGAGGAAGTATTTTTTCACAAAGAGGGTGGTGGATGCATGGAATGGCCTTCCAGAGGAGGTTGTGGGGTCAAAAACAGTGGGGGAGTTCAAGAATACATGGGACAGACATAAGGCACTTGTAGTGGGGGTAGGAGGAAGTAGGCTGTTGGTTAACTAGGATCTGCAGCTTATCCAATAGGTAGGGAAATGTGCAGACTGGGTGGGCCAAGTGATCCTTATCTGCCGTTAAAGTCTATGTTTCTATGTTAAATACAGTATCACTTTTGTAGACAATTGTACAGCCATACCTAGTGGGGCAACAGGGGAGAGCCTTTATTACATGTTGTATTAATCAGGTCTTTATAGCATGTTGGGAGGGAAATTTATTGTCATTTGGTTGAACCTGTAACGGTAGAGATAGTTCCAGGCAGAAGGGCAAAAACAGGCAAAGTAATTTCTTTCAATACTGCTTGTTAGGCTTAATAAGGAATATGTGAGGTCAGAAGCAGCACGAAGGCCTGGGTGAAGGTGCCATATAGTGAGAAGTTCCAGTATACTATATAGTCTGGGGTCTTACTTCTGGCACATTTGAGCATTAATAATGTAAGGAGCCACTGAGGCCTGTTATTTAGGGACAACCATTCAATATGGCAATAAAAGAGGCAATGATGGGTATCTTGTGTGGCATTTCAATATAAATCTGGCAACCCTATTATAAAGTACATCATGTTTTGATAGTTGCCAATCAGGCAATGTGTGCAATGACAAATGCATAGATCACATGTATTCTCATTACAGGAGGCAGTGACAAAATCTGTATATGAAGCCTGTTCTCTCCCCATTATTATGGTTGTTTGCATGCATATGCATAGCTAACATATTGTTACTATAGTGTAGGGGGCTGTGTAGGTGTGTACGGTATAGGCCAGTGGATGCAGAAATGTAGGGGGCTTGCCTCCTAATAGCCAATTCTGAAAAGGCTGATGGTGACAGTGTTTAGCTGGCTGATGGGCATACATTTCTTGTACTTCAAAGAAGAAAGCACTACCAATCAAACTAGTTTTTTGCACATTGGTCAGCTAGCAGACATTGTCAGGCTTCGAAGATAAACATCAAGCCTCACACCGTGTTTGTGTGTGTGTGTGTGTGTGTGTGTGTGTTACACACAGGAAGTACCTACTTGAAAGCAATCAGAGTTGGGGAAAATACAGCAAGCAAAATGCAAACATAATAGTTTCAAATATAGAAACAGAAAAACATAGAAATTGATGGCAGATAAGGACCACTAGGCCCACCTAGTCTGCCCATTTCTCTGCCTAGTATAAAAGCCGCAGACCCTACTTGATCTCCCGCTTTACCTCCTCGTTCCTATTGCTAGGGTTCCACTATGCCTGTCCCATGCTTGCTCGAATCCCCCAACTGTGTTTGTCCCCACCATCTCTGCTGGGAGTCTATTCCATGCATCCACCACCTTTCTGTGAAGAAACACTTCCTCAAGCTACCCCTTAGTCTACTCCCTTCCAACCTCATGTCATGCCCCCTCGTTCCTGACCATCTCCTTTTCTGAATGATGCTACCCTCTGGTATCCTATGTATGCCTTTTAGATATATGTAGGTTTCTATCATATCTCGCCTGTCTCTCCTCTCTCTCCAGGGCATACATATTGAGGTCTCCCAGTCTCTCCTCATATGACTTTTGGTGCAGGCCCTGCACTATCTTTGTTGCCCTTCTTTGAAGTGCATCCACCATGTCTATGTCCTTGCAGAGATGGGGTCTCCAGAACTGGACACCATATTCCAAATGATGCCTCACCAATGATCTGTACAGTGGCATCACCACCTCCTTCCTCTTGCTGGTGATACCTCTCCCTATGCATCCCATCATCCCATTGGCTCTCCCCATAGTCTTGGCACATTGTTTGGCCACCTTTAGGTCATCAGATATGATGACCCCCAAATCCCTTTTCTGTTTGGTGACCATCAGTTCCCCCCCCATCATGTAATTCTCCCCTGTGTCCTTGCACCCCAATGCATGATTTTGCACTTTTTTTTCATTAAATCTCAGCTGCCACACTCTAGACCATTCCTCCAGTTTACCTAGGTCCCTCCTCATTTTTTCCACCCCTCCTGGAGTGTCCACCCTGTTGCAGACCTTAGTGTCATCTGCTAAGAGGCACACCTTTCCCTCCAGCTCCTCCCCAATGTCACTTATGAAGACATTAAACATGACTGGGTCCAGGACTAATCCCTGTGGCACCCCACTGGTCACAGTCCTTTTCTCAGATTGAGTACCATTTACCATAACCCTCTGTCTTCTATCACTCAGCCAGTTCCTAACCCAGTTTATCATCTTGTGACCCACTCCCAGGCTGCCCAGCTTGTTCACAACTCTTCTATGTGAAACAGTATAGAAGGCCTTACTAAAATCCAGGTTGGCCACATCCACTGCTGCTCCCTAATCCACAACCTTAGTCACTGAATCAAAGAAAGCAATTAGATTTGTTTGACATAACCTTCCCACTGTGAATCCATGCTGTCTCAGATCCTGTGCTCCACCGGATTCAAGGTGTTCCACAATCCTTTGTTTAAGTAGTGATTTCATAATCTTCCCCACGATGTGAGGCTAACGGGTCTGTAGTTTCCAGCCTCCTCCCTACTGCTACTTTTGTGAAGAGGGAATACATCTGCCCTCCTCCAGTCCTCTGGAACCACTCCTGTATCGAGTGACTTATTAAACTGGCCTGCCAGTGGTGCCGCCAGCACCTCCCGTAGTTCCCTTAATATTCTAGGATGTATTCCATCTGGTCCCACTGCCTTGTCCACTTTCAGTTTTGCAAATTCTTTTAGGACTTGCTCTTCCATAAATGGACTGGTGTCCATCTCCCTCTCATATGTGTTCATGTTGCCTAACTGTGGTCCCTCACCTTCTTGTTCTGTGAATACAGAACAAAAATATTTGTTCAGTATTGATGCTTTTTCCAGGTCCCCTTCCACACACTTTCCTTCTTCCCTTTTAAGCCTTACTATCCCATCCCTGTTTTTTCTCCTTTTACTAATGTACCTATAAAAAGTCTTGTTTCCTTTTTTTACCTCCTGTGCTATTTTTTCCTCTGTTTGTGCATTTGCACTCCTGACTGCTTTCCCTACCTCCTTCTGTTTATTAAGATACACTACCCTGTCCTCCTCTTGTTGTGTTTCCTTGTCTTTCCTAAAAGCCATCCTTTTTGTCCTTACCTTCCTGGCCACCTCCTTTGAGAACCATAGCAGCTTTCTCTTTCTCTTGCCCTTGTTTACTTGCCCAATGCAAAGGTTTATTGCCTCCACTATGGCACATTTCAGATGGGCCCACTGCTCTTCCACCCTCCCTTTTGTCCCTCCCTGCCAGGGCATGCTTGAGACATATCCCCATCTTAGTAAAGTTTGCCTTCCTGAAATCCAGGACCCTTGCCTTTGTGTGGCTTGACTCTGCCACTGTATTCATGCTGAACCACACTGTATGATGATCACTGGATCACAATGTTCACCCACCCTGACTTCCTCAATTCTGTCCCCATTGGTGAGTACCAGGTCCAAAATTGCACCCTCCCTGGTGGGCTCTAGCACTAGCTGCCTGAGGCCTGCCCCTTGAACAGAGTACAGGATGTCCCTGCTCCTGGCAGAGGCAGCAGCTGGGATGCTCCAATTCACATCTGGCAGATTGAAATCACCTACCAGCAGCACCTCCCCTTTAGCTGCCATAGTGTGGATGGATTCCACAAGAAATTCTATCCACCTCATCCCCCTGTGATGGAGTGTAGATCATGCACGTGTGAATAGCAGTGCCATTGCCCATCTCAAGGGTGACCCAAAGTACCTACACTTTTCCCTGCATTTCCTGTATCTCAGTCACCCCAATACCCTCCCTGATGTAAAGATCCACCCCCTTCCTGTTTACTCTCCCCCTCGTCTCTTCTAAACAGAGTATAACCTGGTACTGCTACATCCCTGTCATGGTTTTCAGTATACCGCATTTCGGTAATAGCTACAATGTCTAGGTCAGCCTCCATTATCACTGCCACCAGGTCTGGAATTTTAGTCCCTAGGCTGCAGGCATTGGTATGCGTGGCCTTCCATCCAGCCATTTGTTCTTTTATCTTCCCTCCTGCTGTCTTTTTGCTTTCTCTGTTTGTCCTTCCTGTTTTCAACCCCCTTTCTCCTGTCCTCCACTGTTCCCCCTTCTATGGGTTTCATTTCCTCTGTCAGTACTATAATATGTTAACAGCATGTCAATAATGAACAGAAAATACCAGCAATAGTTGATTTAAATTACATATTGTTTATGTTCTCTTTAAAAAAAACTTACACAGTACCAGTTGGATAACTTTGAAAAATGTTAGCATTAGACACAATTCAGTTTGTTATTCACTTATTTTTGCAATCTTTTTTTAATATGGACTTCATCCTCCTGCCCCTCCCCATCGGCCCCCTCCTGCAGTCAAACCCCCAGCCCCTTCACCAGACCTCCAGGACTTAAGCATCTACTTCTTACCTTATTGTGTGAGTGGATGCCATGGATGGTGATGGTACAGTGCCTTTAGGGTTCCAGCATTATCTTGCAGAGGTTTATTTCCACCCAGTACTCTCCTTGAGTCAGTGCTGGTGGTATGTAATGGAGCAGATATAGACCGTGAAGCCAGTGCATGCTTTCAATGCCTGCCTCCAACTTTCAGTTCTGGTAACTGCTGCTATGCCACCTACCTTCCACTAGGTGGCAGCCAAGCAGCACTACACACTGTCCCCCACCTTGAAGGAAGAGATCAGTCATTGGATGCTAAATCTTCCTTCCCCCACCAGCCCCTGAGTAACCTTAGTCCATTCCCGAACCCAGGTTGCCGGTGTGGTGGGAGGTGAGGCATCCAGCACTTCAGTCCTCCACTAGGATCCTGAACTTCAGGAGGACAGATTTTAAAAAGTTGATGAAATGCCTCAGGAATGACCTGGCAGGGAGGATGACCTTTGTGGGGTGGAGGAACAGTGAGCAAAGCTAAAAAGAGCCATAGGAACAGTAGCAAACTTCTGCGTCAAGCAAGTGAGCAAAATAAAGAAAAAAAGACCACTATGGTTCTCAAAAGAGGTGCTGGAAAAGGTAAAGGCAAAACAGTAGCATTCCAAAGATGTAAGGATATGCAGAGGGAGGAGGAGGATAGAGAGGTGTATCATGGGAAACATAGGGAAGCAGGAAGAGCAGTAAGGAGAGCAAAGTTGCAAACAGAAGAGAGAATAGCCCAGGTGGTGATGAAGGGGGACAAGGCATTTTTTAGGTATGTAAGAGAGAGGAGGAAGAAGATCAAGGGTGGGATCATATGGTTAAAAAGGGAAGGGGGACTGTGCAGAGGGTGCCAAGGAAAATGCATACATCCTGAACAAATACTTTCCTTCAGTGTTCACAGATGAAGAAGGGGACAGGCCACGAAAAAGTAAAAGGAGCACTGCACTGCAGAGAGGGAGACACTAGTCCATTTTCAGAGGAGAGTGTCCTAAAGGGACTTGCTAATCTGAAAGTGGGCAAAGCGATGGGGCCAGATGGGGTGCATCCAAAGGTATTGAGGGAGTTCAGGGAGGTACTGACTGCACCTCTGACAGTCCTATTTAACAGCTAATTGGAAACAAGAGTGGTTCTGGAGGACTGAAGGAGGGCAGATGTAGTCCCACTTCACAAAAGTGGTAGAAGGGAAGAGGCTGGCAATTATAGACCAGTCAGCCTGACTTCGATGGTGGGAAAGTTAATGGAATCACTACTGAAAGTGAGGATTGTGGCATATCTTAAGTCCAATGGGTTACAAGACCTGAGGCAGCACGGATTCACTGGAGAGGAAGGGGGAAGGTCATGTGAAATTAATCTGATAGGTCTCTTTGACTGGGTAACCAAGGAATTAGATCAGGGTAGAGCTGTAGATGTCAACAACCTAGAGTTCAGTAAGGCTTTCAACACCATTCCACATATGAGGCTAGTAAGCAAGCCGGGTACCTTTGGACTGGGTCCAAAGGTGGTAAACTTGAGTAAGACACTGGTTACGCAAAAGGCAGCAGAGAGTGGTGGTAAACAGAGTTCACTCCGAGGAAAGTAGGGTGATCAGAGGGGTGCCTTAGGGATAAGTGCTGGGACTGGTTATCTTCACTGTCTTTATAAAGTGACATTGTGGAGGAGCTGGAAGGAAGGTTTGCCCCTTTGCAGATGACACCAAAATCTGCAAAAGGGTGGACACACCGGGGAGCAGTGAAAAGGATGAGCAGAGACCAAGCAGCTGGGTTTCAAAGTGAAAAAGTACAAAGTAATGTGCCTGGGGCACAGAATCTCAGGGGCAGAGAACAAAAGGGAAGGAGTAGTATTGATGACCTCCAAGCAGGAAAGAGACCTGGGGTAATCATAACAGATGACCTAAAGATGACCAGGCAGTGTGCAAGGCAGGTTGGAGGGCTGGTGGGATGTTGGGTTGCATAAGGAGGGTTCTTACCAGCAGAAAGAGAGATTGATGGTGTTGCCTATGTATAGATTATTGGTATGACCCCACATAGAGTACTGTGTCCAGTTCTGGATGCCATATCTATGGAAGGGCATACTGTTGACAGAGTGGAGGTGGTCCAGAAGAGGGCAACTAAAATGGTACAGAGTCTACCTCAGAAGTCCTATGAGGAGAGACTTAAGGGCCTAACTATGTACACCCTGCAAGAAAGGAGGGAGTGGGCTATGATAAAGACATTTAAATGCCCTACAGAGGTAGATAAGGTACAGGAGGGAAGTATTTTTCAGAAAAAAAGACGCTTAAGGAGCATGATAAGAAGCTGGAGGAGGGTAGAGTCAGATGAGATGGGAGGAAGTACTACTTCACAGAAAGAGTGGTGGATTCCTGGAACAGTCTTCCAGTGGGGGTGGTGTTGGCCAAAGCAGTTGTAGGGTTCAAGAATGTATGGAATAGCCATAGTGGAATCTTAAGGAAAGGGAAAGAGGGATAGGTAAATGGGCTAGAGATCACGTAGAATCTGTGGTGATATTATAGGCAGGGAATAATGGGCAGACTAGGTGAGCCAAGTGATCTTTATCTGCTGGCAAAGTCTACGTTTCTGTGTTACTGGCCAGGCTACAAGTTTAGTGTAGTGCAAATTTCCTTAGACAATATTGTTTGTGGCCCTGAGGGGTCTGAACCTGCAACCCACTGTTTTACAGTTCTGTGCTTTTATCTTCTGTACCATTTATCCAGAATTATATTTTGTGTAGTTCTTTCCTTTGTTTTTTACTGAGGGAAGTGACATAACAATTAGATTACTGTCCCTTTGACTTTATTAGCTTTGGCTGCTTGTCTACACATGACATCATTATTCCCTGTTTATGACAAAGTAATTATCTCCATGGCAACTGATTTTGATTAATCCCTGTGGGATACCTCTTGTTATAGGAAGCTTATTTCAATTTGCCCCTGTACGTGAGAGTAGCTAATTTCTATACATCATATAATTTTGTTTCCAGGCCATAGGGAGATCCTCCAAGCCAAGTTTTGCCAATTTGAGAAGTAAAGTGATATGATGAATTGAGTCATAGGCTTTTCATAACTCTGCAAAAATATCAACTAAGCAGACTATATCACAAATGAACTTACAAATTGGGCTTTCTGTTTTTAGACTTGTCCTGATGGCTCACTATAACATCTATTGGGAGGCTATCAGGTTTGAAAAATCTTAATTTCTCTTGGGACTCATAGCTGTTGAGAAGAACAGGGCAGCTATACTTTTTCATACTGTGAACAGGCTCTTACTTCCAGCAGTCAACAGGTGAAGGAAGTTGTTTCTGTGGAGAAGTGCAACCATTTAAATCTGTGTATCAGGTACGAGGTTGCCAGCATCCAGGATCAGGTCACCAACCCCGCTCGAGCCTGAGTGACAGGAAGACAAGTATGAGATATTCAGATAAACTGCTGGGTTGGAGTAAGTTTAGTCATTTGTATATGGCTGGGGTCTCTCAGATGGATTCAATGCTGTGCTACACTACCCAGTGGCTCAGTCCTGCCCCATCCCAGCTTGTGATCACTGGAGAGGCAGAATTGGGCCCACCAAAAGCAGACATTGTAAATGCTTCTTTTAGAGAGGGGTCTTTCTGGCCTTCATGAAAATGCAGTCACAAAGCCTATGTTTAAAAAGCAGTCTTTAGATCCCAATGTCCTGTTAAACCAGTTTCCAACCAGACATTTTTGGTTAAGGTTGTTAAGAAGGTAGTTACTGTGCAGTCAGGGCCCATTTAGACATACCATCTATAAGCCATTCCAGTCCAATTTTCATCATAGTTGTAATACAGAGATAGCCCTGATTAGCAGGTCTGATGATCTTCTGTGAGAAAGGGATTGTGGTGAAGTGTCCATTGTGATTTTCCTCAATCTCCTGTCAGAATTTGACATGGTTGATTATAAGTTATTAGTTGACAGACTCCAGAAACAGACATGATTCTCTTGGCTGTGCTGGCATTCTTTTGGTCTTTCCTAGCAGAGAGGTCTACAGTGATGACTCCTTTCCTGTCAAGCCTGGTCTCTCTTAACTTTGGTGTTCCATAGGGGTCTGTCCTTTTCCCAGTGTTGTTCATGTATATTATGCCACTGGGAAGATTATCAGGAAGAACAGTGTTAGGTATTGCTATGCAGATGACCGCTGCTCTACCTTTCCTTCACAGACATTTGGCCATGGCAGTCACTCTGTATAGGTATCTGAATACTGTTTGGCAGAAATAAAAAAAAGAATAGCCTCCAACTGACTGGCTTTTAATCCTAGCAAATCAGAGCTGTTGCTGGTGGGCTCAGACTTCTAGGTGTCTATAGTAAAAAGCAATATCAGACTAAAAGGTTTTGATTGGATTTAACTGGAGGATGTGATGGTGGTAAGGAACCTGGAAGTAGCCCTTGATTAAGCTTTTATCCTGGTACCCTAGGTGTCATGTGTGGTCAGGGATTGGTATTCAAGTTGCATCCCTTCCTTGAACCTGCAGATCTAAAAACTGTAGTTAAGGCACTCATTTCCTCGTGACTTGACTATTATAATATATTCAGCCATTATATTCTGATGTATGTGAGTCTGTGAGTGAAGTTCTGCTGTAGAGACTTAGGAATGTGATGCTGAGAAGAAGCACCAAATGGTGAAACACTGATAATTTTTCCACAGTAACGCTCTAGGCCTGACTGTAATTTACAAATGGTATGCTATCTACACCTTTTAGATATTTGAAGAAGTTTCCTAAAATGCCCTGATGGCTGTATATCATATGATGTATGCTACATAACTAGTCTTTTTGAATTTCTGGCACAATCAACACTACTGGTCTTCTGGACTGCTTGATCAATCTCATCAGTTTAATCAACTTTGTCCTCTCACATTATAGCTTGCTATTTTTATTATAATATGTTTATCTTCTTGAGGGCAAGTGGAGCTTTTGGCTTGTGAATTTCAATTTGTAAATATTTATCACTAGGGTGTTGTCAAATTCATTACTCACAGCTGATGCAGCATGCAGCAGTGAAGTTCCTGAGCTTTGTTAAGATGCATGACATTGTCTCTATGCAAGCAGGGATGGTTTCCAGTTAAGTAGACAGTGAAGTAAGACAATTAGACTATAAGGTTCTTGGGTTGAGCAGGGATCTAAATGGGTTAGATCACTATACCTCTGTGCCTTGCTGACCTCCTCCCACCTCGAAAGAGCCATACATTTCAGGAGTCAGGAGCTGCCCTGTCTCCCCCACTCAGAGTTAAAGTTGACAGAGGACAGGAAATTCTCTGTGCCACCACAATTTTATGGAACTCTGTTCCACCATATGTCTGAGTTACTACGTCAAATAGTCACTCCAAGGCAGTGGTCAAAAAGTGGTTCTTTAATCAAGCCTGCCATGGCTTGATTACATAGTTCATTGTATTACAGATTGTACAGTTTTGTGGTCTGGGTCATTGTTGTTATTTTTTATGTATTTGGTTACTGTATTCTGTTATTTTCCCTACCTGATTAGCTGTTATTTGTTATTCTGTTATTGTTGTTATAATTATTATGTACAGCTGTTTGTGATCTTGAAAGTTGCTACAGTATATGAAAATTTAAATGTGGTCCAAAAGCAGATATGCTTTTATGGTTCAGAAAATTCTTATTCCATTGAATAACATTTGAGCCACATTTTCTGAAGTACATGCAAAAGCAATGTATTTTAGATGATGAGCCAAGTAAACTATTTCATGGCAAGATCTGCTTTATAATTCACATAAGACTAAATAATTTCAAAACATTGTCAACTGAATTATCATGAGACATGGTAGATAAGGGAGGAATGTTAAAAAAACCTTAAGTAATATGCTTACTTTAATAAAATTAAGAAAGGCTGGCATTTAAAAATGTCAAATTCTGCTATTCAGTAAACTAATTGTAAGTCCCCATGCAAACATATGCTTTTAATCAAAACATTGCTTAATGCCATTTCAATAACAAATGGGCTAGTTCTCTTAATTGCAGTGCATCTTTATCAATGTGCAAACTTTTCTTTGTACTTCCTGCACAATGTATGTTTTTTTTTTTCTGGTAAAGTCTATATATGTGCAGTTTTGCAAATAAAATCTAGGATCAGCTATTTTTGTAACCTGCCTTTATGATCCATGCAAAGTTTAATAAAACAGCTTAGAACACTGTGTCCCATTTAGAGTACTTCATTTTCTGCCTTCACACCAAGGTTGTACTTAAACAAATCAGACGTCATAAAAATAGATGGTGCTGCATTTTAAAAAAATTAACAGATTACCCAAAATGTTAAGAGTTAATTACACTCAGCTTTTCCCTGGTGTGTCAGCTTGATTAAATTCGGAGTTCCAAGATGAATCGGCCCAAATTCATTAGTGTTCCCTGTGTGCACATGTTGGTCAAGGTCAAGTGAAACACATTGACTGCAGTGTTAAAGGGGAGGGGGAAGGGACTGAAGAGAAGGTGGACTCTTAAAAGGTCTGAGGTTACAGCAAGAAACTTTGATACTTTTTAACTTAATAAATCTTGACAGCCTAATCATGGCTAAGCCTTTGCAGCGTTATTGGTGCAGATGGCAAAGCTAGACATATTTAAAGAGATCTCAGCAGCTAGTAGTAGGAGGGCAGTGGATCCAAATTCACTGCTAGGCTAGAGGAGAAAGTGCAAGGAGGGAGGATAAAAAGCAGCACAGCATTTCCATCTCTTGACATCTCCAACAGCCTCTGATACAAAATATGATAAGGCTCCTGCTGAGCTAATAAGTCCAACAAATGTCTGTGTCCGTGAAGTAGATGAAGTAGGATCAAGTAGTGGGGGCTGCTGTATGAAAATAAGCCAATGCTCAGGGTATAATGGTTCTAAAGGAGACTGCAAGGCCAAGTGGATGACAGAAACACTGAATAAGTAGGAAACCCAGCAGTATTACTGGTTTGGCTGATACTAAAATGTTGCAGTGGCGTTAAAGAGGAAGATATGTTTCGGAGAATTCATTCTTTGTTGGCAATATAAGGACTAGCAGGTTATCTTGAACTGCTATAGTCTTTGAGCTACTGTATATGAAAAAGAACATTCACATCACATAACAAAGGATTCTAAAATTGAAAATGAAAATGTGTTGTGAACCAACAGAAATATCACAAGGCAAATTAGAATTATCCATCCACCCATCAGTCTAAAATTCTCCCAGAAAATAATGGGACAATATATTCCCTTGGGAACAGAGTGTTAAATGCCCTATGTTGCACACAAAGTACAGGATTTACAAATGAGATGCTTTCATTGTACTCATTACATGAGTACATTACCATTTTGATTGCAAACATGCCTGCTTACAGAAACTTATACCAGCAAGGGTATTTTTTCAGAATGAGAAAAGAGTATGTTTATTCAGATTCCCACTCCCTTGTTTCTTTTCAAGAAGCAGCACAAGAAAGACAAAGAGAAATTTAAAAAGAAATGGAAAGTTTAACCTCTATTACAGATATTATGGTGCTGGTGATTATTTTTAAATACATTTTCTCAACTGTTGACTTTACTGACACATAACAAAAACAGTGGACTTGCCCATCCCAACTGCACTAAAATTGTTTCTGCATTACCATGGCAATATGCAGATTTGAATCAAATGAAATCAAATAGAATAACATGCTCTAGGAAATAATTTGATTTTATATAATGCCTTTCTTACACATTGTATCCCAATGTGCATTACGAGCCATAAACATTTGCAACCACTGTTAGTGTAGAACATGAAGGTCAAGAAAGCACAGGAAGATTAAGCACAGGGGGAGAGACATCTAGAGTGAGAGAGAGTGTGTGGGGGTAGAGTAAAGTGCAGGAGCTGTAGGGCTGTTGTGACCCAGAGGGTGCTCTGGATCTTTGGCCAGTGACTCATTTGTAAGAGGGTTCAAGTGTTGAAAGCTGAACTCATGGCTTCCAGTGCAGAAATCTGCTGCTTGCGAACCAGGGTCTGCAAACAACAATGAGTACTTCTGGCTCCATTGTCACATAGTGAGCAAAGACCAAATCTGAGTAAAGGACAGTTGTCAAGAGGTAAGAAAGGATGAGACAGACTGGCATACCAGCAATGCAGGCCATGCCCAGCACTAATAGGTTTCAGCCAGTGTTGGAGGGGGCCCCCAGGATTCAAACCAGAATGGGGCAGGGTCCAGCACTCCTGAAAAGGGGGGTGCCAGATGTTATACACAAGCAAGGAAAGGATGGGAACCCCAAAGGGGGAAGGAAAAGGGCCGTTGTACTTGGAGACTTGATTGTTAGAGCACAGGTGGGATGGTGCTTTCCATATTGGAGGAGCAACAGTAAACACACTCCAAATGAAGGTACAACGGGATGAAGAAGTGCACATCAACCTCCTCAATGGTACATGAGCCAAAAACTGTCAAACCAAAACAAAGAATGAAGCTGGGCACACTCCAACTATTGAGATGGGAAAATCATTTATTTAACAAACAACCTGTGACATGGCTAAAAGCCTGGCTAACACATTGCTTTGTATTAACTCAGCTGGCAAGTCTTGCTCAGGGGGAGGACTCACCAGCTGAGTTGATACATAGGGGACTCAGCCCAGCTTTTAGCATGTCACAAGTTTTTGTTAAATAAAGTAATTCATTTTCCATCTCAATAATTGTTGTGTGCCCAGCTTCAGTCTCCAAAGGAAGGTACTGGAACTCACTGGGAGAGATGGGGGAAGGTCAGATATGATAGTGCTTTTAGGCATAAATAATCTAGACAGGAGATGTGTAGAGGAGGTGACGGAGTACTTCTATACCCTAAGCTGGACTCTTAGGGACAGGGCGGGTGGGGTGATCTTCTCTGAGGTCCTACTGCAGCCACACTTCAGAAGCAGGAAGCAGCTTAAACAAGAGCAGCTTAATGCATGACTGAAGAACAGGTGTTGGCTTAGGGCTTTCATTTTCTAAGAGACTGGGGTACTCCTGTTGGGGATGGAAGCTGTTTAAATGGGATGACCTGTATCCCAAAAGGAATGGTGCTAGGGTGGTGGGCAGTAGGTTTGCATAACACCTAGTAAGAACTTTAAACCAGGGGGGAGAGAGGGAAGGCTGCACGGTTGAAGATAGGTAAATCCATACAACAAAAGGGGGCCTGGAGGGCCTCCCCCAAGAATTGGTACAGGCTCAAAAAACAAGCCCAGCGGGGGAAGAGAGGGCAAAATGGTGGAACAAATAGAACTCAAAGTAGAGAAGGGAAAAGAAATAGAAGAAGGAGATTGACATGGGGCAGCAGAGCACAGTAGGGGTAGAAGTGTATGAGGGAGCAAAAGGAGTCAAGGACACTTCTTGAAGAGAAGTCAGACATCAGACAGGACACAATCAGCAGTGAAAGTAATGTGTGCTAATGACAGAAACATGGAAAACTAAACCTGAGACCTCCAGGCAATGACTGAAGCAATGTAGATATGGAGGCTGTAACTGAGACATAGGCAACTCTACACCATGAGTGGTAACTGTAGGTACCAGAATATACATTGTTCAAGTGACTTAGGAAATGATGGAGGGGATGTAGAGTGGCGTTATGTGTAAAAGAGGTTATCCTTGCCTCAGAAATCCTGGAAGCAGGCAGGACTAAATTGGCAGAGACACCATCGGTACAGGTGATTCTGCGGGAGGGGGAGGGGTTAGGACTGGAGTGGAGTGGTGTACAGGCCACCAGCACAGAAGGAAGATACAGGTAATTTGGGTGGTGAGATAAACAAGATAGCAGAACTTGACAAAGTAGTGATACTTGGGGATTTCAATCCGTTGGATGAAAACTGGTGTACCCCAGTAGCAGTGAGTGCAAAGTCATGCCCTGGCGGGAAGGATGCAAGAGGCATTCCAGAGCCATTGGGTCATGAATCCTTCTAGAAAAGGGTCCATTTTAGACTTAGTCCTGACAAACCAAAACACTATAGGGGAGGCAATGGTGAGGGAACCCCTGGGTTCAAGTTATCACAGGACTGAGTGGACTAAGATCAAGCTGAATGCCAAAAGGGTTCACTCCAGGGCTACACTCCTGGACTTTAGAAGGCAAAATCTTGTGAGAATGAGAGTGGGTATTGTAGGATTAACTATGGAAAGTGGAGGATGTAGTAGGAATAGTCAGAAAATGGGATCTTATTAAAAAGAGAGTACTGGAGGCAACAGATCTCAGTGCAAAATAGTAGGGAAGGTAAGGAGGGAACAGAAACCACTATGGTTCACAAAGAGTTTCTGCAGAGGCAGTAAGGAAGAAAGGGAAGGCATTTACTGGGTATAAAAGAGTCAAATAGAGGAAGTCTGGGGGCATACCAGGAAACAGAATGAGAGTGGTAAACAGAGCAGTGAGACAGGCAAAGGTGGAGCCAGAGCAACGACTAGTAGACAGGGTTAGGAAGGTTACAAGATGTTTTTTTTTCTCTATACAAGAGAGCAATTCAAAACAAGGAAGGGGTGATGAGGCTAAAGCAAGTGGAAGAATGGGTAAAGTATGAAAAGGATAAAGTGAATCTACTAAATGATTATTATGGTTCAGAAGCACAAAGTTATCTCGTCAGCGAGAATGCCGACCTCCCCCACAGCGATGGCACAATACAGATGCCCCCCGGACTATAGGATTCCAACTCCAGGTTGGATTTGCTCCAGGGAGGGAGTGGAACACTGGGGGAAAGTAAAACACAGAAATAGGACCATTACCGCGAATATTGCCTTAATGGTCTTTTTCTGTGTTTGCCGTCAGGATGTCGACAACAAGGGGTGATACGTTATAGTTCAGTATTTACGGGGAGGACATGGGTCTTTGGTGAGCAAGTGCTGAACACCCATTCTGGGTGGGAGATACAGCTCATCACTAAAGTGGTCAAAAAGGGCTAGTGGCCCAAAAGCTATCACCCAAGTCTGATGGCAACTATGTTGCATTTAGCCAAGTTACAGGCTACAGAAATCTTTTGTATGAAATTAACTAAGCTGGCACACATGCTTGGTAGTGCTTTTGATGACTTAGTTAATTTCCCAATTAATCCTGTGGTGTATATTAACACAAGAAACAAAAACCAGCCACTCACCACCTAAAAAACATCTAATATGGTATGATACTGTACTGTGAAAGATATACTTTATTGAGGTGACATGAGGTTAAAAGGTTAAAGCAGCAGTATATGTTAGTCGGTGAAAAAAATTATTATATAGCTTTTTTAGCATAAATATATTTCTGACAACCTAAGATTCATGCTCAGAGTATTTTTTGCTTTCTCAGGTGTGTTAAGACTTTTTTATAGCTGCTCTTGTAATTAATGGCTCACATCATTAAAGATGGCTGCCATTCGCCATTTTTTTAAAACTCTCTTCCCCTGGTGTTACTTGTTGAATGTGTATGCTAGAGTCATGCTATAGTTGCATTAGGATGATTCTTCTGCATGTTTCTGATACTAAACAGCACAAAATATTTATTTTTTTTCATGGTGGGTGTGGCATGGGTGTGGTAAGGGTGTGGCAACTTTAAAAAACTTCAAGACCCCATATCTTGGTTCAGAATCGAAAGAAAATGAAAAGAAAACTATGTATCTTTATTTTTTTGCAAGACAAATCTTATTACTGAAAAATGTGTATGTTTATTGTGTTTATTAACAAGCACTGCTGCTTTAACATAACTGGAACGGGCATGACATGACAGTTTTTTTGTTTTAATGAACTTTGTTTATTACCACAAGATTTGAGACAGTGTCTGGACAGGAAGGAGAGCAGTGAGCAAGTACCAGCTGCCATTGGGGGATGTTGGCATAGGGGAGTGGGAAACCACTGGATACCAGGAAACATTTCATAATTACAACAGTGATCAGGTGAGGGGGATACCATCTGACTACCAGGGAACTTGAACTATTACAATGGAGATTGGGTGAGGGGAAGATGGTACCTCTAGACTACTTGGAATGATTTCAATATCACAGTAGGGATCAGGTAAGGAAGGGGTACCACTAGACTACCAGGGATGGCTTCCCGGTGACAACAAGGAACTGGTGATGGAGGGGTACCAATAGATTACCAGGGATGATTTCCCTATTACTACAAGGATCAGGTGAGGGGACATGGTACCACTAGAGTATCAGGGATGTTTTCCCTATTATAACAGGGATCAAGTGAGGGAGTTAGGTGCCACTAGACTGCCAGGGATGATTTCACTATTGAAGCAGTGAGCAGATAAGGGAGAAAGCATCCTCTGCACAATGGCTCTGCACATACAGCAGCGCAGAGGCTTTGCACGAGCAGCTAAACTGGCCACTTTTGATGATACCCATTGAGGCCCATTGTTGCTTTTGTAACCATTTACTAGTTATGCCAATTGCCCTAAACAGCTATAATCAAATACAGTAATTAAACAGAGAAGTGAAAAGTTGTGCACACCAAAGGACCAGGTGCCACATGTAATAAGTCAGACTTATGCAAAGTAACACAGCTGAGTACTGCATCACTTTGCAGCAGTCTGTGTCATCACTTGGAGTTCTTTGATGTGTGGGACTTTTCTCTGTTTAATTATTGGATTCCAAACAACAGTTTAGGGTAGTTGGCAGCATAATTAGTGAACAGCTTTTTTATTACAATAATGGGAGGGCTTTGCCCACAGTTCAATGTGGGGAATAGCTCCTCCCACAACCTCTATTTAAGCACTCCACTAACACACCTCCCCTGCTTAAGGAGTGTTTTTGTGCCCTAGGCTCCCTGCGTGGCTCATGCAGCTGTGTTGTTCTGCTCCCCTTGCTGCTTCCTTTCATTCTTCCCTGCCTTCTGGCCCCCTTTCTGCCCTCCCATTGTGTTCTTGCTTGTGTCATCCCTGCTGTATTTGTTCTGGCTCCTTTCCACTTTCCTTGGCCTGTTTCATCTCCCTGCTCTCTTTCCCAGTTTGCCCCCCTTCTCTTGTGTTTAGGTCCTTCCCCTTGATTTGTTTCTTTTGGGCTTCTTGCCCACATTCCCTACCACCAACCTTGCAAGCATTCCCAGTTTCTTCATGATTTCCTACTTCCTCCTTTCCTCTCCAGATGGATGCCCCAAACAATGAACTGTGCATTCGCGACCTCATACAACTTCCATCGTCACTCCGACAGGAGGATTGTTATGCACTGCTTCCCATTTGTGAGCACTCACAAAATCACCTGGACCTCTGTACCAACCTCATGGATCTCATTCTTAGCATCCCCTGCAGGCATCACATTCTCCTTCTCGCCTTCCTGACTGCTGCACGTCACTCTTCCATGATGCTCCTCTGGATTCCCTGCTGCAATTCTTCGTGGCGCTCTCTACTTTTTTAAGTACCCTGTTACTGTTTTCACCTGCTCTTCACTTGTTTTGTTACTTGGCCCAACTCAGTTGCTGGCTTTCCACTTTCTCTACCTTCCTACCCAATTGTAAGCGGATCACCATTGCACCCACACCAGGCACCAACCTGACTTACCTTGCTTTTTTCCCTTAATCACACTACGAGCCATGTTATCTAGCTTGTACCACCAGCAACCCTGTTACCACACGATCCTGTACTACTTCCTTATTGTCAACCACCCTGAATGAGCTGCATGACATTCTCCCTAACATACCAGTATTTGGATCCACCACTGGTCTTCAACAAAATTTTTGTTGAACGACCAGACAATGAAATCAGCAGGTCGACCACATTTTGCAGTCTGCTGCTGGTTTTGTATTAAAACAAGTGTTTTCTTTGGGGTGTTTTTCCCCCCCTCAAACCCCACACACCCCCACTTAGGATTGTCAACTCTGAGTCATAGCTTATTCCGGGGGTGGTGCAGGATCCCTGACAGACAGTTCCGGCTTCCAGCGGACTCCCTACAGTGATGTGGTGCTGTTGTCACTGTAAGGGACCACACTGTCAAAATGTCACTGACAATGCGGTATACCCCAGTACTCTATGTTTTCCCCTGACTGCCTCACATTCCCTGCTTGCTTAGCTACAGTATTTCAGCCCTTATGAGATTACCACTTGTTTCATGGCTTCAGTCTTCCTGTGACCCACTCCGTATATCCTACTGCAATCTAACCTTGTCTCCTACATTGGTCAAATATGCTTGCTGACATATTCCACAGGATCGGAGTATGCAGTTGGTTCCTCATTTGCACCTACCATGGCAGCAGTACCTAGTAAGGAGCTTTACTGCTCCCACTGCAGTACCTTGGGAGGAGGGGAAAGTATGGAGATCTAGGGGTAAGGGTATGTTTTCCTTTGCTTCCCTCCACATATACCATTTGCAACATCATGGTGGAGAGCACCTGCGACCACTGCTCCACTTGCACATTGTTCTTGTAGCAATGGGGAGAGTGGATAACCTCTCAAACTGGGGTATGGGGACAGTGTCGGGGGGAAGGAAGAGTGGATATGGGGTAGTAGGGGCATGGGGGGTTGCTTCTATTCTCCTACTCCTCAGCGTCTCGGCCTACTTAATATTACCATCTGCATTCCCAATCCTGTGCCCATTTATTTCTCTCCCCAGGTTTCACTTCACTCCAGTGGAGCATTCCGTCCCCTGGATCGTCTCTGCTTTTACAGCCAAACCTCTACACAGTACTGCCTGTTTCTATGCCTGCCATTCCCATCATGTTACGTCTCCTTCCATTTCAGTGTTGCCTTTATCTTGCTCATCTCATCCTAGCTCCCTATTCTACTCTCTCTTCTCCAGCAGCGTTCTGAGCTTTAGCCAGCCCATGCCAGCAGTATTCCGGACTCCATCTCTAACTCATGCCTTTTGGTGTGCTGAGTGCAGGTAGCCTTCCCCTGTCTACCGGCAATGGGATTCTGTTACAATCACTACCTCCTACTTCATACCAAATAGACATCCTCCATCCCTAACTCTGGATGCCACATCGAGTGCAGGTTAGCTCGCCCTGACTACCGGGGATGGGAGCCATGTCTACAATCTACTGTGCCTTACAATGACTTCTTTACCTCATGCCAGTTGCTGCTTCCCTTTGGGAACTAATCTTCTTCAACCTATGTGCCATTATCATCCTACCTCTGCCTGGTTATTTCAAGTCAGGATCATCCAGCCTCAGCCATCATCGTTGGATGTTTGCTGTCCCTTCCACTACTTCACCCCTATGCATTCTCAGCCTGCTACCTGACTACTGTTTCCCTTCAGGAACCTGACTTGCTTGACTTACCTTCTCCATCCTTCCTGGTCTGCACCTTTGATAAATGGTCACACCTTGCAAATGTACATAACTGGGAGCCTGCATCTGTTTTGACTGTTTCCACCTTCTGCATCCCTGCATGATGCGGGTTGCAGTTCCCCTTTGAGATCGGGGCCTTTATACCTCAGGTGCTTTCCACCTCCCAATGTTTCCTACAGGCTTAGTATGTCAGTCTTCATGCTCAGACTACCTGGTTGGTTGCATGTTTCTGTGACTCCAATGGTTCCATGTGGTCTGTGGCTCACACCTGGATGCCACTCCCATCTAGAGTGAAATTTCATCCTCTCAGTTGTCTCCCTCTACTTCTGCTGAGTGGTATTGGTTACTGATTATCTCTCCTCAATTACTGAGACTGGACACTAGTTTCTGCAACCATCCGTTTCAACTTGGGAAGCTCTCAACTGGGCCACTGCCTGCTGCTCCCTCCTGGACCTGGGCCATTTACCGAATTTGCCTCCATCGTCAAGCATTACTTGGCATATCATGTCCAGTTCTTGTTACCTTGACTCCCTCACTTATGAGCCTACATCCGTGCCTGGCAGTTCAACCCTCTGCATTCCCCCCCTCCAACTTCTGCTTCTTTCTCGATACAGGACCCCCTTTCTCCGATTATTCTCTTTCCTCTCCAGTCTCCATCCAGCACTTCCATGAACCTTCATTCTCTGACCCCTTGGATCTCATTTCCTTTATGATATGGATCTCACCAGCTTGTTCAGTTCCCCTCTCAATCCAAGTTGACTGCCTCAGGGACTTTTTGCTGCTGGTCTCTGGCCAGCTGCTATACGGGCTTGTTTTGTTTTGCAGCTTTGGGAACCCTGTCCTACATCATGTCAGGGCCTTCCATCCTTATCTCTAGTTGTCTGCAGCCTTCATCAGATGTGGGACTCCTGTTTCTCATCTCAGTTGCTCTTGGTGCTTGGCTTGGTTCCTTGGCCTTCCGTGGATCATCCTCTGATGCTTTGCTCAGTCTTCATGCATTTCGCTGCTGTTCACTGAGGAGCCAACCTGGTCCTGTACCTTCCTGCTCTGGATGTCATCCAGCTTCACCCTGCTCATTGTCTTCCCTGAATCATTCCTCCACTTCCTCAGGATTCCCTCCGGACATCCTTCCCATTTGGATGGCTGCCTTCTCATTTCCGCTTGCAGGCTTGGGGCTTCATACTGTGATATGTGGCTCTTTTGGGCCTTGTACCCTATCTCTGACCAGTATTCTTACACGGTCATCTGCTCTTCCATATGATTCATATCATACTCCTACTCTAGCCATTCCAACAATACCCTTCCACTACTCTTTGGCTCATTCGTTCATTACTCTGGAAAAGTACTATGCTACAGCCAGCAAACATTTCTTGGTTTAAATGCTTCATAAACTCTTATGTCATCATAAAGTTTTTATATTGCTCAATCAGCTCCTCAACATCATTCGTGGAATTACATTTGCCTGAACAATAGGAAGATCTTCTCGGTCTCTATTGGATATACCCTATGATTCCTGTCCATTCAATCACCGTAACTTCCTCGTATGCTTTGTCTCACTGGCTATCTTCATAAATGGAAAAGATTTAAATCCTTCTGCTATGCTCTGTCTTTGTAATCAGAATCGCTTCTACAGATACCAGGAATCGCATGATAACCCATTCAACTATGGACATCATCCGTTTTACCTGCTGCAGCCTCTTCTTCCAACACCAACTTTGTTGACCAAGTTACTTGACCCCTACTTCTCAGCAAACATTGCTTGTTTTAAGGATTTCTCAGATGTCTTTCAGAACATTTGTCGTGGGATCTCCACTGCCTAAATGATCACTGATTCCACGCCATCCAAACCATTGTTTTCACTCCTGGACATCACTATTTCTTATACAATCATCTGCATCTTTTCATCTAGTACCTTCAGCTCAATGAATTGCTCTTCCAGTGGACCCTACAACCTCTTCACCAATTATCTTCATTAATCTCTGCAGTAAAGACTGTCTCGAAGAACAAGGTCTTCTGACTTTTACCCGGAAATCTGTAACAGCCAAGGCAATTCACAAATTCAGTCTAGTCTTAATCAGTCATAGCATCAAGACTCTATAGAATCATACACTAATCAACCTCACTACCAATTCAACCTATAGACTCTTCCTTATCTTCGCCGCCAAGCTTTTCTCAAGTATTTAGGCATCAGATTATCTGCGATATCAATCAACCATTCACCACCACAGTGCATCTCCTGGACAATCGCACCTCAAAAATGCCACATTTACTTTAAGCAGCATACCAGCAGAGCATTTACATATTAAGTTATGAATATCATGACTAAAGAAGCTATCTGTCCCTTCTTCCAGACTTCCAGTCATGCCCATATACATCAGATTACCATCTGGACTGCTTCTGCAATCTTCCTTCATTCAATTACTACTCACTTATGGCATTATTCTATCAGTCATTCAAAACTCTTCTCTACCCATTTCTACTCCGCAATGCTTACTTAGTGACTTATTGCTCACTAATAAATTTCTTACATCCAGATTACATTGAACGTCAAACCTACATGACTTGGTTCATTCACCAGCGACTTTACAAATCATCACAAGTCCCACCATTTACTGTCTGATAGTATATTGATCAAATTCAAAAATACACAAAATAGGCAGGCTCCAAAATTATATAGCACAGAGTCTTGGCTTAAATCAGAATGGCATAAGGGGTGCACCTTACCAGGACATTAAGACTTCAAAGCACACACTCCCGGGGAAACCGGAGAAAAGAGGTCAGCACTCCCAAATAATACCAAGAAAACTTTTTACTTCATAGCAGCATATAAAATCCATCAGAGTTGCAGCAATCATGTATTGCAGGCCAATATTCATTTAAACCAAATGGAAAATGCGATAAAGTATTGCCAGATAGCAATTATGCTCTGCAAATAAACAGGCTGCAGCATGCCAAACACTGAGCCAAGCCACAGTCATTAACACCAAAGTCTTCCTCAGAACATATGACTTCACTGTGCATGCTCAGTTAAAACAACATACATTAAAGTGACAGTGCATTATTTTTAGTGCATCTAATATTACTGGACACCAGTAAAAAGTGCAGTAATGCAAAAGTGCAATAGTACCAAATTACAAAATTTGATCAAAAGACATGTGCAAGACATCCCAAAATCATGCATAGAACAGAATAAGAAACATTAACATAACTGTATACCAATATGAAACTTAATTACTAAAAAGACATAAAGCAGCAATGGCAGAGCAGAAATATGTATACAGAGCAGGCATATATTATATTTATATTTGCAAGGCTATAGGCTAAATATAAATATGAGATTAATTTAGATTGAAATGTCACTTATAGATACACTTTAGGATATAAATCCATCAGATGAATAGTAATGCTCAAAGCTAGGACCTACTGCAGACCATAATACAACACATCACGCACAAAAGGGAAATGAGGGGAGGGTGGAAGGGGGAAGGGAAGAAGGGATCAGGAAAAAACAAACACAAAGACAAGAAATATATACAGTATCTTATTTCAGGCTGTGTAGAGAGACAGCATCATTAAGTCCTTTTGGTTTCACTGTGTCTAGTGTTATGATCCAAAAAGCTTCTCTTTTTAACAGCTTATCTCTTAAGCTGCCACCTCTCTGATCCAATGAAACCTTCTCCACTCCAAAAAATTGTAGTGCAGATACAGAATGATGGCATGCTTCCTTAAAATGTCTAGCCATCGTATATGTCTCATTGTTGTTCCTAACAGCAGTCTTGTGTTCTGCAACTCGAAGTTTAAGTGCATGTTTTGTCTGACCCAAGTAGAAAATACCACATGGGCAAGTCAGGATATATATAACCCCTTCAGTACTACAGTTTATAAAGTTCCTGATTTCATATGTCTGACCAGTTCTAGGATGTGCAAACAAGTTAATATTGTGTGTATTCCTGCAGTGCACGCAATGACCACACTTAAAATTTTCCACAGGAGGCTTTGGTAACCAATTATTTTCATTTTCTACTTTTGGTAGTAATGTGTGTACCAAAGCATCCCTCAGATTTTTTCCCCTCCAAAATGTAATCCGAGGTGGTCTGGAGCTAATTCCATCAAATTTTCTGTTGCCCTGTAGTATATTCCAGTGTTTTTTTATAATGTTGGAAATCTGATTTGCTTTTGGAAAATACTCAGTTACAAATGTCACTTCCTGTTCCTTATCAATCATTATGTGCTCCTTATTCATAAGCCCTTGTCTGTCTGTATTCTTCACTCTCTTATATGCCGTTTCAACATTTTGATGGTTGTACTGCCTATCATAGAATCTGTGCATCATTTCCAAACTACTTTTTTCAAAATCACTGTCCAATGTCTAAATGTGTTGATTGTCACATCAAACAATTTGTCCCTCTGCTTTCATCCTTTGTCCAAGATATTAATCATATGTGCAATATTATTTCAGAATTGTTGGTTGATGAGAATGACTATCTTGTATGTATGGACACAGAAAGTCTGTATACCAGTATACCCCACGAAGGAGGGCTTTAGGTTTTAGCAACAACACTGCAAGACAGACCATCTAATGTGATGCCCCCTACTGACTTTATCCTTAACTGTGCAAGAACTGTGCTAGACTCAAACTATTTTATTTTCAATAATAACTGTTACACACAACATAAAGGAACAAGCATGGGGACCACATTTGCCCCTACTCTGGCATCGCTATATGTGGGACATTGGGAAAAATGTTTTATACAAAACAACACAAACACCTTCTATCATAATGTTGTTGTGTGGAAAAGATACCTGGATGATTTTGTTATGGTAAGGAAAGGGTCAGAAAGTGATCTGCTATTTGAGGAATACATTAACAGTATGAGTACTCATCTGAAGTTCACTAAAGAGTTTAATAAACAGGAGATACATGTTCTAGACCTTACAATTTTTAAAAATAATAACAAGCTGGAACGTAAACTGTATCGTAAACCAACATCATGAAATGTACTATTGCAAGCAGACAGCTGTCATCTGAGGAAATTAATAAATCATATACCAACTGAACAATTTCTATGAGTAAGGAGAACATGCTCTATGGACAGTGATTTTGAAAAAAGTAGTTAGGAAATGATGCACAGATTCTATGATAGGCAGTACAACCATCAAAATGTTGAAATGGCATATAAGAGAGTGAAGAATGCAGACAGACAAGGGCTTATTAATAAGGAGCACATAATGATTGATAAGGAACAGGAAGTGACATTTGTAACTGAGTATTTTCCAAAAGCAAATCAGATTTCCAACATAATAAAAATACACTGGAATATACTACAGGGTGGCAGAAAAGTTGATGGAATTAGCTCCAAACCTCCTCGGATTACATTTCGGAGGGGAATAAATCTGAGGGATGCTTTGATACACACATTACTACCAAAAGTAGAAAATGAAAATAATTGGTTACCAAGGCCTCCTGTGGGTAATTTTAAGTGTGATCATTGCATGCACTGCAGGAATAAACACAATATTAACTTGTTTGCGCATCCTAGAACTGATCGGCGATATGAAATTGGGAACTTTATAAACTGTAGTACTGAAGGGGTTATATATGTCCTGACTTGCCCATGTAGTATTTTCTACTTGGGGCAGACAAAACGTGCACTTAAACTTTGAGTTGCAGAACACAAGACTGCTATTAGGAACAATGAGACATATGCAATGGCTAGACATTTTAATGAAGCATGCCATCATTCTGTATCTGCACTACAATTTTTTGGAGTGGAGAAGGTTTCATTGGATCAGAGAGGTGGCAGTTTAAGAGATAAGCTGTTAAAAAGAGAAGCCTTTTGGATCATAACACTAGACACGGTAAAACCAAAAGAACTTAATGATGCTGTCCATCTACACAGCCTGAAATAAGATACTGTATATGTTTCTTGTCTTTGTGTTTGTTTTGTCCTGATCCCTTCTTCCCTCCCCCTCCCCCATTTCCCTTTTGTGCATTGTGTGTTGTATTATGGCCTGCAGTAGGTCCTAGCTTTGAGCATTACTATTCATCTGATGGATCTGTATCTAAAAGTGTATCTATAGGTATCATTCAATCTAAATTAATCTCATATTTATATTAAGCCTGTAACCTTGTAAATATAAATATAATATATGCCTGTTCTGTTTATATGTCTGCTCTGCCATTGCTGCTTTATGTCTTTTTAGTAATTAAGTTTAATATCGGTATACATGTAATGTTATGTTAATGTTTTTTATCCTGTTTTATGCATGGTTTTGGAATGTTATGCACATGTCTTTTGATCAAATTTTGTAATTTGGTACTATTGCACTATTTCACTACTGCACTTTTTACTGGTGTCCAGTAATATTAGATGCACTAAAAATAATGCACAGTCACTTTAATGTATGTAGTTTTAACTGAGCATGCACAGTGAAGTCATATGATTTGAGGAAGACTTTGGCTGAAACATTAACAGCTGTGACTTGGTTCGGTGTTCAGCGTGGTGTGGCCTGTTTATTTGCGGAGTATAATTGCTATCTGGCATTACTTTATCGCATTTTCCATTTGGTTTAAATGAATATTGGCCTGCAATACATGACTGCCACAACACTAATGGGTTTTACATGCTGCTATGAAGTGAAAAGTTTTCTTTATATTATTTGAGAGTGCTGATCTCTATTCTCTGGTTTCCCTTGGAGTGTGTTCTTTGAAGTATATTGATCAAATTATTCTCTCCCGACTTATTACACCCCTACAATCCCTTTGAACACACACCTTTCACCACCTTGGAAATATAGACTACATTAGCCCTCCTTCTACTGGACCTCTCCACATCTAGGATTCCGCCACCCCTTTGGAAAAGACTTACCCTTCATCCTCTGGATCATATTTCAGTATGCATCATTTATGGATCAAAATGAAATTATCATCTCCAGGGCACTCAAAGACACTCTTCTACCCATTCTACTTCATGGAAGCTTCCTTAGTGACTTCTAGCTCATTACTCCTTCCTTGCCTCCAGATCGTACCTTGACAGGCAAACCTTTCACAAGTTGGATCATTCACCAATGACTTCTTGTACCACAGCATTTCCACTTTTCCCTGTCTAGTCACTTAATCGATCAAGACATGTTCCCTCTGCTCCTTACATCCTTGCAATCCCTTGTGACAAGCACCATTCATCATCTTGGAAACTTGGACTTCATTCGCCCTCCTTCACTTGGATCTACTTCACACTCGGATTCTATCTCTCCTTCGGAAAAGACCTACTCTTCAACCTCAGAATCATCATTCAATCTGCATCATATATGGATCAAAGATGGATTATCGTCTCTCCAAGAAGTTCACCATCCTTAAATTAACTATGGTTACTAGAACCTAGGTCCTTCTCCTGTTAATATGCCCAGAGGATGGGCAGACCACCAGCCATGGGTCCTCAGAGGTTTCCTCCACCTGGGTTTTTTTCCTCTCCTTAGTGCCAGGGGTCATACTCTCCATGAGTTGGAGGAGGTATCTTTTTGGGCTTTCTGTTCCCTACAAATAACTACCTACATACTTACTACTCAAGGGTGGGAATAGAATAAAGCCATGAAATGTACTACAAGTTACACAAGCACTATATACCCCAATTCTCCCCACTGCTATTCCACAAACATTGACTGGGAGGGCTTTGCCTGAGGTTCAATGTGGGGAATAGCTCCTCCCACAACCTCTTTTTAAGCACTTCACTAACACACCTCCCCTACTTAGGAAGTGTTTTTGTCTACTGCCTTCCCCTCCTCCTCCTTCTCTGGTGCTCTTCTCACCGTTGTTCATGGGCCTTCTGTTCCTTATAAATTACTACCCACATACCTACTACTCAAGTGTAGGAACAGAGTAAAGCCACAAAGAGTACTACAAGTTAAACAAGCACTATATACCCCAGTTCTCCCCACTGCTATTCCACAAACATTGAACAACGTTTAGTTAGTGCAGCACCAGTTTTCACCGTTCTGATTTTTGCCACACCCAGCAGTCTTTATATTTGATATTTCACATAAATAAATACTAACAAGATGTTTGCTATTAGCTTGGCTGAGCAACCTTAATAAAGTAGGGGCAGCCATACACAACAGGACTGTGTGTAAGTACAGAACTTGTGATGACATCATAAAGCAAAACTGCTTGAAGACCTTTAAAAATGATATACAAGCTTCTGAGAATATATTTGTTATGGTAGTGCTGCAGAATCACTGAACTTGTGGCCAGCTTGGTGCAAGTTTGCAAAATACCCGTAAGTTAAGAAAGAAGAGAATTTCTAAAATGCATAGTCAGTTAAATTGTTTGAGCACAAGCAATCACAGAGCTGTGAACCTGGAGGCCCAGCAGCTCTGAGTTTAACTCACACAAGCACCACTTACGTACTGTGTAGCCCTAAGCAAGTCACTTAACCTCCACGTACTCCCAGGATTCACCTGTAAACAAGTGTATGACTGGGTCATCATCCTGAATTTCAGGGTATATGAAGGCATCTCATCCAGGAGCATGCCTGGCTTATGCCATGTACACCAGTTCTACACTATTACCAGTTACCTTGCAATCTTGGGTAAGGGGCAATGGGGACCAGGGGCCCCTTAACCATACTCCTGGCATCACTAACATTAGACTGCATACATAGAAACAGAAACACAGAAACACAGAATCTGTTGGCAGATAAGGATCTGATGGCCCACCTGGTCTGCCCTATTTTCCATACCTATAGAGTCGCCACAGAGCCTACTTGGTCTCCAGCCCCCCCACCCCCCACTGCTAAGATCCCTCTGTGTCTATCCCATGCATTCTTGAACCCTGTCAATGTTTCTGCCACTACCACATCTGCTGGTAAGCTGTTCCATGCATCCATTACTCTCTCCATGAAGAAGTACTTCCTCATATTTCCTCTGAGCCTCACCCCTTCTAACTTCATAGCATGACCCCTTGTCCTTGAGCATCTTTTTCTATAGAAAATGCTTCCCTCCTGTACCTTGTTTTTGCCTGTCATGAATTTGAATGTCTCTATCATACCCCCCCTCTTTCCCTCCTGCAACACAAACTGCAATGTCTGTACAGGAGCTGGAATCAAGTATGATATACTTTATTATGAAATAGGCTTAATATTTTGAGCCCTGTGATTGGTTGATAGCTGTGTGTTAGAAGTGTCTAATGCACGGTTACAACTAGTCCAGGCAAACAGGATGCAGTACCCATTTTTAAATTCCTTGTGCCAGCCTGCCTGGATCTCTCTCCTGCTTGCCCGCTCCCACGCTGTCTTACTACCCGCCAGCTCACTCAGTCTCTTAATGAACCTTTCAGCTCCTGTGCACTTTCCTTATTGTCTGAATGTTTCTATTTTTTTTAAATAAACAGGATCGAAGCAGCAAATAAAAAAAAGTCTGCCACAATCTCTCACCCCGCTCCCTTGCTCTCCTCTTGCTCAATGGTCTGCCGAACGCTCAACAGTTCCCTTAGCCTCTGGCTCTTTCATTTTTGGGCTAACCGCCCATTGCTCATTTTTCCACTCACTCAGCCACTCTCATCCTACAACTCACTGACACTCCCACCTACTCACTGCTTCTTCACCTTCATTTATTTATTGACAATAAAAGTAACTCTCCCGGGGCAGATACTGCTTCTTCCATAAGTCTGCATCTCCTCCCTGAGTGCTAAACACATTGGAGGTTTCTCCCACACTGACAATGCAACTTCAACAGTTAAATAGATTTACTCTATCTCCTCACACATTGATATTCAAAATGTGCCAAAACATGTGCATGTGTGTGTGGGGGCACACAAGGTATTCCCATAGCAACAAGTTCAGAAGACCTGCAGCTATGGATGGGACCTTAGTACAAACCTCCTCAACTCAAAAAAAATACAATACACTGATGCAGGAGGGGGAACTATTTTATTTCAAATGAAGACAAACATACATATTTTTTTTCTACTTAGTCATTTAAATTTAATTTTGTCTCGCATGAACAGCTAAGGTGCCCTTTTTATAAGCGCAATAAACCACTTGGGGTGTCGCGTTGAACAGATCTAACATAGCTGAGGGCTGAACGCAGTCGGCCTGTAGCCTTGTGCCTCACTACACCCCCTAGCCATGCATTAGAACTGTCTAACACACACACCATCTAGTCTTATTGCTTACTTAGCAGCCCAGGTGGTACACAGCTCTCTAGCCATTTCCCTGGCCACATTCCTTCACAGTGTTCCAGTGTTCACCCAAACTCCCATTACGCAATTGGGCCCTGCCCTACATGACTGCTCCTCCTGAATACTCCCTGGGGTTCCACCTAAGGCCCCACCTCTAGTATGCATCCCTTTCACTGTTATTCCTCCATCACTTGTCAGGTAGTCTCCAGTGTTCTGTGGGGCCTGTTACCCACTCTACTGTGCTGTAATTGTTTCTAGGCTCTCCCCTTGAAACTAAGGGGGCATTATTACATAGTAGTTTTAGTGGGTTTCTCTCAACCCTACAAATCCATAACCTCTCTTTCTGGGTCCCTGGAGCACTGTTGCTCCCAAAACCAATTGTGCAGTAGCACTACCAGGCAGGGCGAGCACTAACCTGGGAAAAGCTGTGCCAGCAGGTGTCTTATCCTGCCAACAAATGACAATTTTAAAGTTAACAGCATGTCAGCATACGACACTACTACATTGATAGTGGGTCCAGCCATGTGTGTCTCCCTTCTGACATCACAGTGATAGAACTTATGGCCCAAATAACTGGCTCCCAAGTCTGGCCCCATCCTGGGGACTTACCAACCCCAATGTTCCCAGCCCCTTCTACCTGGTGACCAATCTTCAGCTACACTGCCAGAGGTTCACCTACATGGTCTGCCTAAGATTTTTCTAACTCTAACTAACTAAAGCATTTTTTTAAGCAAGGCTAATTTACAGTTTGCTCTGTGGAGCTCTCTCCTTTCCTCTTTCTGGGAGTGAACCTACAAGGGTTCTGGCAACCTCCTTTGAGGGGTGGCCCACCACTTCTCCAAAATGTGTCAGTCATGTGCTGCTGTTCTTTGCTCCTCACAAGGCAAGCTCTTTGGGTTTCCACACTTCTAACCTGCTCCTGCAGTTCTTCTCTGGAGACCAGGGTAGTATGAGGGGACCAGTGCCACACAATCCCAGGGACTATGCCACTGTCTCTGGAAAAACAGGCCACCCACTGGCCTAGTTGCAGTGAGAAAGGCTTGATTACTGTTCTTTGTCCCTTCTCTTCCCCGGACCCAGTTTCCTACACCTATGTTTCTTCACCTCTTACAGCTATTTGGGGGAAGGGCAGTGCCATGAATATTCATGAAGTAGTTTCCCTACTCCTAGCCAAGTCAGATCACTCACAACAAAAATACTCAAACACCTGGTGCTAGAATTACAAAGAGAGCACAAAGAATCAACACATGCAGAAAAAAGGCTTGCAAAACTGTGGAAACACAACTGCAGCATATTCACAGTCAAGGTTTCTGCAGGTGCAGAAAATCACAGAACAGGTGAGTTACGAAATTCTGCAAGTGCATAAAATGCGCACATGCAAATCTGCAGCTGTTATGAACAGCTCAGCAGACTGGAGCAGGAGACTGACAGTCTTGCAAAGGTTACAGCAGAACCAGCACTCCCAGTGAGGCCAGCAGCCAGTCCCACAACTGCAGTACTCACAGATCTACAGGGATTCCTGTATTTTAAGGGAATTTTACTACAAAAACAGGATACGGGAAGGAAATCTTTTATTTTTAAAATATCGGGGGAAGGGACAAACACTACAGAAAAATGCCCACTATGAATCATATGGCTGCCAAGATCCAGACAGAGCCCTCCAATTGGTGCTCAGTTTGCTGACTTTGCTACACTAAGCAATTCTGTTGGTCCATTGCAGCCGTGTTTCTCTGGGGTAATAAGGTAATATGCTGGCAGTGCATCTTTCTGAGAATGAATTCAGATCTTCTGATCAGGAACCAGTGAGCTGCTGCATGTTCCAAACACCTGCCATGTGGCCCCACTCAAAACAGCAACACCGTTGAGTCAGCCGAGCTGCATCTCAAATGCCACTGTTCTGGACTAGCAGAGCCTAAGCCACTGAAGGTAAACAAGCCTTCTTGTGGGCAGCCTCAAGTTGGTCTATTTTAAACTTATTTTAAGTGCAAAATGAGTCAGACAAAAGACTGACCACTTGATGGTGTTATGCTTTGGGAGGTGCAAGAAACAGTGCTTAAGTGTTTCTTGAGGGAAGCAGCACCCTGAACCACCATGGCAAACAAACCTTCTGTTTTGCAAATTTGTCTATTTTAAAAACCAAAAGCAAGCCAGACAAAAGAGACTCGATGATGGTGGGCTTTAAAGGGTGACAGGGACACAAAGAGTGCTGAAGTTCTACTTGGCTTGTTTGGTGCACAGAGCAGAGTTGTGTTTTTAAAAAGATCACTTCTTCTGACCAGCCTAGAGGTTGAGGTTATTTAAAAAAAATTAGACAATGTTTCTATTTAATTGTGAGCCTAGGAAAGGTATAGGGGTGTCTTCATCAAGATAAGCAGGAACTATGAATTATATGTGTGAGATCAGAAGGGACCCATAGACCCTGGTCTGGCCTAAGGTTAGTAAAATATATGAAAAAAAAGGGAATATTTGTTTTTACCTCAGAGTTTGGTGCACAAAGCTGTGTGTGTGTGTGTGTGTGTGTGGGTGTGTGTGTGTGTGTGTAGGGGGATGCTTAAGCATGCTAATGAAAAACACAACAATACACTGAAACAATGTTTATTAATGGAGCGCTACAGGTACACAGAGCTGTAGGACCAATGCACGACTGGTGTGGAGTGGCTATGCACGCGTATCTGGGGCGAGTAGCTACTCCACACCCCCTGTGCCCCCTGCATGGCATGCACAAAGTGAGTATATGTAGACCCACTGCACCCGATCCCCCATGTCTGCAGACAGCTCCGAGATGGGGACTTTCCGGGGGCATACCAGCACTACATGTATTCACTAACCTGCATAGTGCTGGCTGCATGGGCGCAGAGGGTGGTGCAGGGTACACTAGGGAGACCCTGCCATAACCCACAGCATGCCCCCATGAACACAGGCATTCGGTCACTGGGGGACCAGGACAGGGCACACTGTACTGCTCCCAACTGCTGGGTAGCAGGAGGTGGCAGGGGCAGCTGGATGGACGAGCGCCCAGAAAGTTTATGTGAGCAGCACTGGGACTGGAGGGTGCCACGCTGGTCAGGGTGCATGCTATCAGCATGCACAGCCCCAGATCCATACCACCCTACATGTGGGATCCACTATGGGTCCCGGGGGGCATCCCATTGGATGTCTGCCTGGGACGACTCCTCCCCGGCCACCCTGCAGAGTCCTGTGCATTGAGGGAGGAGCCGTTGATAGGTGATCGGCATTGGTGAATGCCAGTATGGGCACACTTGTCCATGGGCTGCAGAGGCAAGGGTGGGGTATGCACATTTTGTGCATCCCTATGCCCCTTTCATGCATTGTGAGCAGAACACAAAATGTATCAGTCTGTGATTAAGGGATAAATTTGAAGTTAAGGCATTTCATATTATAAATAGAATACTGTATAAGGGACTGTATTATTACAAAGTTATAATACCTTCAGGAGGTTCTGGAGACATGTGAACCTTGAGAACTGAGCTTTATAGAACCTCAAGATGGTATTATATTGTTACATATAAAGTTCTTATAGTTGTAGAGTAGTTACTGTATATGATATGTTGTAGGTGACTTTTTATATTTAAAATAAATAAAAACACATAAAACAGCCTGAACATTTGTCCTAGTGATTTTATTGACTGGCACAATGACACCAATTGAGTACTTACATTGATTTGTGCATACAGGAAAATCTACAGGAATTTCATCCGAGTTTTACAGTGAAAATACAGGGAAAATTAGGGTGCACTACAGGAAAATGCTTTGCCTGATCTGGGAGCACTGCAACTGGGACCACAGTAGCACCATCTCTACCAGCAGGACCTTGCACCCAGTGGCAGTTTGTAACTGTTGGTTGTGTCTCTCTCTAGGGTTTTTCTTTTGCCCGTGTCTGCAGCACACACTTCTGGCTGTTACCACCTCTGCCTATACTGCCTGTTGGACTTCTTTATGGACTGCATTGGGTTATGCGGTTGTGGTTTTTTGACTACCAATTGCAGTGAGTGTTATGTTTGTTGTAACAATGGACACTACTATACAGCCCACAGGTTTGCTGTTGCTTGGTGCCTGATCCCCCACTATGATTATTTCCCAATTGTTAGTACACTGCCTTTTGCTCAGGGTGAGTTATACCTCACTCTCCTTGGTACATCATGTGTGCAACATTTTTTCTGCAACTACTGGAAATCAGTGGCTGAGAATAGTTTTTAAGGGGATAGCCATACTTTTCAATGGCATTGTTTGCTCAGGAATTTCCACAGCTGCATTTTTCCTGCAGTCCTCAGTGTATTTTTTCTGCAGCTGCGGACATTTTGTGTATATGATGCAGTACAATTATCCCTTTTGTTCTGCAACAGTGCAAGTTTTTGGGACTTACACATTTTTTTTACATTCAGAATGTTTTGTGAATCCTGACCCTGTCTCCAGGAAAAAAAACTAGAGAACAACTCTCAGGTTGTAGCTTAACCCTTTCAGTGCTTTCTAGTAACCTGCCTCAAACTGGTAGAAGAGAGATGGTGGTTACACAAGCCTTGGCTCAGTGTGTGTTTCCCTGCCAAAAATTCTAAAATAAAAAATTAAATAAGAATTTCTGTCCTCCTGGCCCCAATCAATCTGTCTTATGTTTGAACCACAGAGTAATTTGCTGCCAGTACCTGTGATATTTCAGTGAGTACCTATGGGAGGGGGTATTTATTACTATCTCAGAAGTAGAGTGGTGGAAATGGGAAGGCAGTGCCGTAGGGGCATGAGTTAAAGCATTAGACCTGGCCCTTGCTCATGGTACATTAGTATTTGCAAATTAAAAAAAAAACAGCTCTGCTGTAAAGGCATTGCACTGTCCAGTGCATCACCTGGTAAACAAAAACTGATAAATAAAAGTATGTTAAAGAAAACCATGGCACAACACTGGTAAGCAGACCCCCAGAGACCCTTAACATGATAGAACACTCCTTCCTAATCCAATCATGAAAAGTACTGTACATATGGGCACACATCTCTGCATATGTTATATGCTGCCCATAGATCAATTAAAAAGGTCCACCTAGCAGTGCTATTCAGTTTCGGCACTACCCTGGGAAAAGCTGTGCCAGCACATGTCTTATCCTGCCAACAAATGACAATTTTAAAGTTAACAGCATGTCAACATACGACACTACTACACTGATAGTGTGTCCAGCCATGTGTGTATCCCTTCTGACATCACAATGATAGCCCCTGTGGCCCAAAGAACTGGCTCCCAAGTCTGGCTCCATCCTGGGGACTTACCAACCCCAATGTTTGCCAGTCCCTTCCACCTGGTGACCAATTTTTAGCTACATTGCCAGAGGTTCACCTACTTAGCCTGTCTAGGATTTTCCTAACACATGCACCCTAAAGCATTTTTTTAAGCAAGGTTAATTTACAGTTTGCTCTGTGGAGCTCTCTCCTTTCCCCTTACTGGGAGTGAACTTACAAGGGTTCTGGCAACCTCCTTTGAGGGGTGGCCCACCACTTCTCCAAAATGTGTCAGTCATGTGCTGCTGTTCTTTGCTCCTCACAAGGCAAGCTCTTTGGGTTTCCACACTTCTGAGCTGCTCCTGCAGTTCTTCTCCGGAGACCAGGGTAACATGAGGGGACCAGTGCCACCCAATCCCAGGGACTATGCCACTGTCTCTGGAAAAACAGGCCACCCACTGGCCTAGTTGCAGTGAGAAAGGCTTGATTGCTGTTCTTTGTCCCTTCTCTTCCCTGGACCCAGTTCCCTACACCTATGTGTCTTCACCTCTTATAGCTATTTGGGAGAAGGGCAGTGCCATGAATATTCATGAAGTAGTTTCCCTACTCCTAGCTAAGTCAGGTCACTCACAACAAATATACTCAAACATCCGGTGCTAGATTCACAAAGAGAGCAAAAAGAATCAGCATTTGCAGATTAAGGTCTTGCAAAACATTGAAAACACAACTGCGGCATATTCACTGTCAAAATTTCAGGAGGTGCGGAAAATCGCAGAACAGGCGAGTTACGAAATTCCGCAAGTGCATAAATTGCGCACACGAGAATCTGCAGCTGTTTTGAACAGCCCAGCAGACTGGAGCAGAAAACTGACAGTCTTGCAAAAAGTTGCAGCAGAACCAGTACTCCCAGTTAGGCCAGAAGCCAGTCCCACAACTGGGACCACAGTAGCACCATCTCTACCAGCAGGACCTTGCACCCAGTGGCAGTTTGTAACAGTTGGTTGTGTCTTTCTCTGGGGTTTATCTTTTCCCTGCATCTGAAGCACACACTTCTGTCTATAGCCACCTCTGTCTGTCCTGCCTGTTGGACTCCTTTATGAGCTGCACTGGGTTATGCGGTTGTGGTTTTTTGACTATCAATGGCAATGTGTGTTATGTTTGTTGTAACAATGAACACTACAGCCTTTAAGGGGATAGCCATACTTTTCAATTACATTTTTTTGCTCAGAAATGTCCACAGCTGCATTTTCCTGCAGTCCCCAGTGCATTTTTTCTGCAGCTGCAGACATTTTGTGTATATGATTCGGTGCAATTGTCCCTTTTGTTCTTGAACAGCGCAAGTTTTGGGGACTTGCACATTTTTTTCACCTTCCAAGTGTTTTGTGAGACCTGACCCTGTTTCCAGGAAAAAAAAACCAAAGAACAACTCGTCAGGTTGTAGCTTAACCCTTTCAATGCTTTCTAGTAACCTGCCTCAAACTGGTAGAAGAGAGAGGGTGGTTACACAAGCTTTGGCTCAGTGTGTGTTTCTCTGCCAAAAATTCTAAATTAAAAAATTAAATAAGAATTTATGTCCTCCCGGACCCAATCAATCTGTCTTATGTTCCAACTACAGAGTAATTTGCTGCCAGTACCTGTGATATTTCAGTGAGTATCTGGGGGGTGGTATTTATTATTATCTCAAAAGTAGAGTGGTGGAAATGGGAAGGCAGTGCAGTAGGGGCAGGAATTAAAGCATTAGACCTGGCCCTTGCTCATGGTACATTAGTATTCGTAAATTAAAAAAAGCACTGCTGTAAAGGCATTGTACTGTCCAGTGTATCACCTGGTAAACAAAAACTAATAAATAAAAGTGTGTTAAAGAAAACAATAGCACAACACTGGCAAGCAGACCCCCCAAAGACCCTCAGCATGATAGAACAGTCCTTCCTAACCCAATTGTGAAAAATACTGTACATATCGACACACACTTCTGCATATGTTATATGCTGCCCATAGATTAGTTAGGAAGGTCCACCTAGCAGTGCTATTCAGTTTCAGTTTATTTTTATATTGAAAAGGCATGTGAGCAAAATTGCCCATTTTCACAAGTGTGAGTCAAAGACAGACAAAAGAATGATGACAGGTTATACAGGATTATGTAGTACTTAAGGAGTGTGGATTAAAAGAATATATAAAGTGCCATTTTATAGAGATTAATACATAACATAACAATCTTAGATTCAGGGATAAAAGCATCGTCAAAGAAATAGCAAACAACTTTGACGGTAGTGTTAGGTATAAGCAAACATTCCAACACAATCACAGATGGCGGCATTTAGATGAATGCGAACTGGACAGGTAACTCTTTAGGTTGTACTTGAATGATGCTAGTGAGAGACACTGGACAAGTGATGGGGTAGGCTATTGAACAGTTTCACGTCCTTGTAGGAGAGGGTGTGTTGACCTTGGTTAGTATGACAGAAAGGGAAGGGTGAGGAGAGGGAGAGGGAGGAGGACCATCTGGTGGACAGTGTGTGAGCAGACTTGGGGAAGAGGGAGATAATGCTGCTTGGTAGAAGTCCCCGTGTGAGTTTGTGGGAGAAGGTCAGGATGTTGCTGTCCAGCCTGTCCTCTAAAGGGAGCCAACTGGTGAATTTGTAAAGGTCACAATGGTGGCTCAATCTAGGAGGCTTGTAGTAACCTATTGAAATCGCTTTGAGAGAGAGGGAGGGAGGGAGGAGGGGTAGTAGATTAGAGTGCCAGAGTCAAACGTGGAGCACAGGAAGCTGGTGGCAAGTAGGATCCTGGATTCAAGGATTAGGAAAGGTTTGACTCAATATAACATGCCTAGCCTTTGGTATGCTTTCTTTATTAGCTGATTAATGTGAAGTTCAAAAGTAAGGTGACAGTCGAGGAGGAGGCCTAGGTATTTGAACTCCGTGACTCATTCTGTGTGTTTGCCATCATTGTCCAGGAGGAAGAAAACAAATGCTGCGGTTTTTCTATACCTAGAGAAAACCACTGACTTTTTTTTTTTTTAGAGTTAAGTACTAGTCCTCTGGATGAGAACCAGGAGTGGATCTGGAGGAAATCATGCTGGAGTTTACCAAGGAGGGCAGAGGGGTTCGTGTCTTTGTAGAAAAGTGCTCCATCATCAGCGTAGAGTATTTTTTCAGTGTACCTGCAGTTCTTGACCATGAGAGAGAAGAGGAGGGATCCTAAAATGGAGCCCTGAGGAAATCCATATTTGATGGGGCAAACGTTGGACAGAACAGCTGTGTCTAAGGTAGTTAGATAACCAGTTCACAACATCACAGGGTAAGTTGAGACTGGAGAGGGTGTTGAGGAGTACCTTGTGGTCAACAAGGTCAAAGGCTTTTATGAGGTCTACAAATACCGAACCAGTAAAGAGGCCTTCATCTTTAGCTTTATCGATGAAGTTAGTGAATTTGATCAGTGCTGTCTCGGTGTTATGGCCAGCCCTGAACCCATGCTGTGAATCTGTTTGCAGGTTGTATTTCTCAAGATATTCAATGGTTTGGCCTAGGAAGATTTTATCAATAATTTTGGAAAGGGTTTATAAAGTTATAAAGTTTATTAAAATGAAGATGGCCTTTTTGGTTAGTGATGTTGTTCAAATAAAATCTTAGCCAGCCACAGCCTGTACCTTACCTCTCATCAACCCCTTGCCAGGAGTTTTCACAGTGGCTGCTCTTTCAGTTTCAGGCAGTGCTGATGAGTTGGTGTGTAAATTACACTCGCAGTGACGCAATGCATTCTGCTCCCCAGGACCATCCTCAGTCATTCAAAATCTCCACCAACTAGTTGACTGCCTGCTGCCAGATCCAGCTCCCTCCTCTCCAGGATGCCAGTAGAAAGGATAAGAGGACAATGGTGACTTGTAGTGCAGTTGGGGCCTCCTTATTTTCTTTCTAATTCTCTCTTTCTCATGTGGAGGCAGTATAGCACAGTGGTTTAAGGCTCTGAGCTGCAAACCTGGAGGCCTGGGTTTGAATCCCACAGCCCCCACTTGCATACTGTGTGACCCTAAGCAAGTCACTTAACTTCCTTGTGTTCCAATGCCTCACCTGGAAACAAGCCCCAGCTTAGTGTGCCTTTCCTGGTTAAACAATTTCCCCTTTCCCTTTCTCTCCTCTCTTGCTCTTGGCACATTCTCAGTGGCCCAGTGTGCCACAGTCTGATTCTGCAGTTCCTAGCTCCTAACTCCTGATTGCCTAATAGGCTGCCCAATGCCACTGCACAACCACACACAATCCAAGCTGACAATCTGTGCAAACCCTGAAACCAAAAAATAAATAAATTAAAAAATAAAGTGAGTGCCACAATACTTTCTTTTTCTCTCAAACTTTCAAGGTGCACCACGCCTTTGAACGCAAAGTACTGACTCATTCAGCCAGGCAGGTACACATGCCTACATTCTGTGCATACACAGTCAGTGGCAGTGGTGTGCAGTCAATTTATAATGAACTCCTGAATCTTCTGTTTTAGAGTTGGCACAGGGCACTCGTGTAGCTGTGCACTCAGGCTAAGATTTCTTCAAATTACACTTCTTGGCAGATCAGTAATCCCTATCTGAATGAGCCAGTGCCTCCCCTATATAAACTCTTAGATCACAGCACCATCACAAATGTGCAGTGCTCACAAATGTGAGAATTTATGCCATTTAGGATATGTAGGATGCATATTTGCAAATGCCTCCCAATGACATTGTCATAGAGTGCTCAAGAGTGAAACTTGAGAGGTCTTTGATGTCGTCACAACCCCCAAGATGGTAACTCAGGCAGAGTTGGTACGGTTGACCATTTCTTTTATATAGTACAGTATATGTTCCTCCATACTTAAAATCTGGTCCTTACAGCTGCTGAAATGTGCTATGCACTTTCACACTGACCCTTGCAGTTTCTCGTTGGGGTGGCTGTTTTACTGTGCTGCACATACTTGCTTCTGTGACATTGCTTCTGTGGTACAACAAGAAATCATTATCAAATGGGAAGAGAGAATTCTCAGTTCTGATTGGTTATTACCTGTGTATGAAATCTGTTTCATGCACAGATAATAACAAGTTCATAAAAGCGAGAGCGCAGTACAAAAAAAATCATTTTGCCATTAGAAACCTGAGGTTTTCACGTGCCACTATTTTTTTTACTTTGTTAGTGAAGAAATTCTTCTAGCCTTCCTGGCAACATATTTGACACTTTTTTTGTACACAATAAATACCAGCCCTAACCATATTTGTCAGAAAATATTTTACATGAAAATACATTTATGATCCTGTCCCTCTTTTTGTAACCTTACAGTTTTTTTCTTGGTTGTTTCTCTCACTGCCAATCAGTTACTCGCTCACTCTGTGTAAGTGAAACTCCACTCCAACTCAAGTCACAGAAAAAATCCATATCTCATTAAAAGATGTAATTATTTTATTCTTGTTTCCCTCTCATCCTGAGAATCATGTCATTTTCTATCCCGATCCCCCCCTTCCTGCCACTCCATCGCTCACTCAGAGTATGCAGTCTGTGTTGGCTGAGAGAAGCAGCAGTTTGTGGCTGTATTGGAAAGAAGACTGTGTGGGTGTTTAACAGTCCATTACTGGCAAACTTAAAAGAAAATGGACTGTGAGAGGTTTTGCAGCAGCAGATTTCATCATGCAATGGAAGCAGCGGAGATTGGGATTGCAGCAGAAAATCTACATGGAGTTTAGTGTGGAGATGGGCTGAGGGAAACAGATGTAAAGTTTGGTTGATGCTGTTCCCCCAAATAAAAAAAAAAAAAAAGTTTTTTTCATCCTTGTCTGTGTGAGGTGATTGCAGTTCAGCAGCAGTGGCGAAAGATGAGTGCTGCATAATCAGGCATGACTGTGACTGTTTATGGAGCATGAGTGTGGGTTTGCTGGCAGCTGGTAACAAAAAAACAAAAATGGCACCACTGTCTAGCAGGCAGAATGATTGTTTTACCATAAGTTAAGCTAAACATATCTGTTTTTACACATATAAACATATATACTTAATGCCAAAAAAATATTTTTTCAAAGGAAGCCCATTTTATAAGCACAATAAGACATTCCTAGGGTGAGCATGGAACAGATGTTACCACACTTCCACAGGCTGAAGGCACTTGACCCGCAGACTCATGCCTCACTATGCCCCTGGGAGTGCAGTAAAATTTGTTCCATGCACACCCCTTTGAGTCGTTTTGCTTACTTATACCACAGTAGCTATGTCACTGTTGTGGTACAACAGGGTTTTTAAGTGTACGGATTTCTATACACAACAGCTCCTGACCATATACTATTGCAAGATGAGTACCTTTATTTTGAAAGACAATATCTGCAAAGGACCCAAAGGATTCTGTTTATGTAAACTATTGAAAAATGTGGTAAGTAAAAGTATGGAATAATCTTCACTGTATTGCTGCAATCTCTTCCTAGTGCTCAAATATATTTTACCAGAATTATTGCCTTCATTTTATAGTCCGATGCAACCATGACCATTTTGTTCATAAGTCTGAGGGCTAAACAGATTTTAAACAAAGTGCCAGTACATATTTGTGGTTATGGTAAGTGCAGCATTTTCTCTACTTCCAGGTGTCTCAAAACTTTCGGAGTGAGTGGTGCACAGTCAGGTTTCAAATTTTCTGTCTGAGCACAACATACTTTCATCTTCTTCCCAACCCAGCCTTCATTCCTTCCATACTGTCACTGTTTTGACTGATCTCCATGATAAGAATTGTCAGGCCTTGGACAAGGGCCAGTATGCTGGCTCCAATTTTATTGACCTGTCCAGAGTCTTTGACCATATCAACAACAATATTCTGCTCCTTCACTTAAATCATTTTTTTTTTTTCAATGTTATTTCCTTGTTTTTCTCTTACTTTCTCAGAATGCTCACAATCTGTTCCATGGAATGGAATTATTCCTTCTCCTCTATCTATTTCTCTGGGTGTGCCTTGAAGTTTTATTTTGTGTCCTATCCTTTATTCTCTTTATCAGTCTGCTTTCTTTTTGTTTTTCCTTATGCTTAATGAAATGGTATGCTGGTGACACTGTTATTTCTTATTCTCACTCATCCATGCAATCTCTTACTTCCTGGTTACAAATGGACTTTGGCAAAGTGACACTCTAGTTCACTGAAAATTTAATAGTTTCAAATTAAGATCAAAAACAAAAGAAAAATCAACAAACTATGTTGTTTGGTCCTTCTTTCATTATTTCTTGTCCAGGTGTTTCCTTCTTCAGGATTTCTTCTCAAGTAGTCGCTTCATTGTCTTCTTCATCTTTCAAGTACCTGGGCTTCACTGTGGTTCATTCCTTCTCCTTTAAACTTCCCATCTCCAGAAAGGTTTATTCTTTTCTCAGGAGACTACATCATGCAAAAGGCTGTCTCGATTTTTGTTCGTACAAGGACTGTGCCCAGACTATCTTGCTTATCATAGAGTATGGTGATATTGTTTACCAACATGCCTATCCTTCTATCCATCATTCTTGAATGTACTTCATAATAAATTAATGTGCTTTGTTCTAAACTGTGACATTACTACACAACAGTGCTATATTGCTATCGCACATTTGCAAATTTATTTGGCATACTGCATCCTATTGTATTGTATTTATTTACACCTGGTGTTTGTGTTTTGTGCAGTGTTTAATGTATTGTACTTATTGCACCTTGTTATACTGTACTGTTCTCCCCACCCCCTTCCACCAGGAAGCATCTTGAAACAAGCTGTTACCAGCTCAGTATGTCTTTCCTGGTAAAACTTTTAAAATAAATATATATGCTATCCCAGCTCAAGCGGCTATCCTTGGAAAAAAAAAGATGAAAGCTCAACTGATACATGTTCATTTTTATAGCAGTAAATACTTCAAGTGTCCTGACCTTCATAGCAAATATTAATCTGTGTCCTTTAAATTCAGCTTCAAGGACATGCCTAATAGAGCATTTTGTCTCCCAAAAATGAAAACTAACTATGGGCAAAATGATTTTTCTTTCATTGCAACTCATTGCTGGAACTCTCTCCTAGTTTGAAGAACTGCCAGCATTTGAATTCTTTTACAAATCTGTTCAAGCCCTTACTCACAAACATTTGTACAAGTTATAGTTATTTGTGTTGTAAGTATTTTTACATTATTTTTTTCATTTACTGATTGGAATCCTATTTATAATTGAATGTACATTTCATATATTAATATTGTTTTCATTTTCATTCCTTAATTAGGACATTCTTGTGAACAAGACTTTGGTCTTCATGAACTTTCCTGTATTTTGAAACTTTTTATTAATAAATAAATAAATAAACCTTATCTGTCACTTAAAAGATACTGAAGAGTATTTATGATCTATACTCACTACCAATGTATGACATATTTATTTTATAACACAACTATTTTACAGGAGTACTGTAAGTCATGAAACTTAATGTTAAACAACCAAAAATCACAAGTTGTGCTTTTCAGAAATAAGCAGATAGTTACAATAAACACATTTTAATCAAAACATCTACTAAACAAATACTAACACAGGTGAACTCATATAGATATTTGGGAGTATGGCTGGATATACATCTAAAATGGGACATACATATGGACAACTTTATAAAAAGATTACATAGTAGAATAGGAGCATTGTACAGACTGAAAAGATGTATACAAATGAAGCCAGGGAACATATTATCAACTCTACAATAATTCCACTGTTTGACTACGGGGACATAGTGTATGCTGGTGCGTCAAAAACCATACTAGAGAGGTTGGATACAACCATGAATAGATCTGCAAGGTTTACATTAGATGCTCCTCGTTTGACACATCTGTGCACTATGTACAGTGTTCTAAACTGGAATAGTCTTACAGAGTGTAGAAACATGCATATATTGTACCTAATTCATCAATGCTTAAAGAAAAAGTCCCCACCTTGCTTGGACAATTTGTTTAAAATACATACATCTAAAGCAGGTTTGTGATCAGCACAAACTCTGGAATTGGAAATTCCAAAAACTAGAACAGCAAAAGGGAACGCTGCATTAAAAGTTAGTGGGCCCAAGCCTTGGAATGGGCTACCAGACTACTTGAGAACAAAAATAATTGCACCATGGAATAAGATCAAAAGGTGGCTATGTCAAAGTCCTATTCAACCAACTAATTGCTGCTGTAACTAAAAGTTTGCACTTTTTATAGTCACTCTTTGTTACTTATTATTATTGACATCTCTCTAGTCATTCTGTATAAGAAGTATGGTTAACACTAGGACTTCATATTTTAAAACAAAAAAAAGATAGAATGAAAACCTTGTTATTTGTATTATGGCTTATTAATAGATAAGATACATATGTGTTTGACATTGTTTCATTCTGTATGATGTGGATTTTACAGAGCTTTGTGTATTTATGAATGTGTTTTGTATGTTATGGACCCCATTGTAAATGAGTCTAACCACTCAATGGGATATCCTTTTCCTTGTACTTGTAAGGAATAAACTTTTACAAACAAACAAATAAAAGCCTTATCACTGATGAAGCAACTGCTGTTATGAAACATTGGTTTCTCACAATATAGACTTTGTAATAAAATTATTCCTGATTGGGGGGGTTAGTAACTTGTTCCAAGTTTCTTTATTTATCTTATTTTATAGTCAAAATAAAGTACAAGAGCAATACTGTATAACACTTAAACCCACAGCAGCTTATCTAAAAACAGTTTTAGGAGTCTTTGATCACCTGGATTGAATTTAAGTTAAATTTGGTTCAGTCGAAATATGAAAATTTGAATTCTTGACAATAGCAGGAAAATAGTATAATGTACATTAGTACTTAATTATTGATGATTCACGAATCTGGAGTAGAGATTAAATTATCCATTTCTGTGCCCAAATGAAAGCCAAGACACTGAGGATTTACCTATACTGTACTTCAGCAATAATGCTTAAAAAAAGTCCATTTACTGGAATTAGCATCAACCGGGAGGTGAAGATGGCACAAGGCACAACTGAGGGCTTTTAATCAAAACAAGGACATTAAGCCCACAGAAATGCATGGTTGTAATGGTACTATTATGACTGAAAGTTTAATCATGTTTTAAAGTTAAACTGGCTTTTTTCGGTAAGTTTGCATAAGGACATGTCACACTGCTACGAGCTGTACCTGGCATTTCTAAGGGATTAAAGTCAGGTGTAGCTGCCAATCAGCATGAGTGCTGGCCTCATGAATAATTATTTAGCCATTTAATCCAATATTTAGTTCACACCAGATGTAGGTCCAGCCTCCCAAATAAGATACATTGTTTAAAATTAGCTCTGATCATCCAGGACTCCATGCCCAGCTGCTGCTGAGGCAGTGTGGTCTAGCAGTTAAAGCAAAGCTTAGGACCCCCAGACATCACAGGTTCCACCCCACTAGGGCTAATTACTTATTATGTGACCTTCAGAAAGTTACTTGATCCCCTCAGTGCGCCGGTCTTCCAAGCTACAAAAATGCATAGAACCCAAATCCCACTGGAAACAATATGTTGCATCTCACCTGGGTTACCATGTATAAATAATTTGCTTAAACTAAACATTATCATATATCTATCTAGGCCAGAATTTGAACTGGGTCACAACTGCCTCACCACCCCCTGTTTTGAAGGCAGTGTACATACAGAAGCCCAAATATTCCAGTTCACCAAGGAGGGGCACATTATGTTTTCCTCAATGTCTAACATGTTTTTGTAATACTTTGAATGTGTTATGCAATGACATGGTGACACAGTTTTTTTCAGGGAATCATGATATTTTCCAAATGTGATGTTCAGAAGAATTGTTCATTAGTTATAACTGAGGGAGAAAAATTCTACCATACTGATAGTGATCCTAGACAGAATCAGAGAAATGGTAGGCATTTTTAAAGCATATAAAAGAACAAATAGACAAGCAACACCAGCTTTATGCACTTGTTCCAATATACACATGGATCACAGATCTAAGGGGATTCTTGTATTTTATAGGACAGGAAAATGTAGCAGCCTACAGAAAAACAAGTGCCATACATAAACTCCAGTCCTATGTCTTCTACAGAAATGTGTAGCAATCTGTAATGCATAGAAGACAATGTAGGAATGTTGGTGCTACAAGGTGCAACAAGGTAATTATCAACTGTTTACTGGTAATTAAACTACCCAGCATTAACTGACAATCGACTTCGGCGCTGAGTGCAATAGTGGCTATCACAGGGTGATTGTCAGTCCTTTAATTAAACTACCTAGTATTAATTGACAATAGGCTTCGGCGCTGAATGCAGTAGTCCTTTAATAAAACTGACAATCAACCTTTAATACTACTATGAAGCGGACCAATATTACAGAGCTACAGCACAACAGAAAATAAAGCTATTATTCTATTACATTATGACTTGTGAGAGAGACAATGATGTAGTGCTATAGTCAATAAAAACGTCTGGTCCGATCGTGAAAACAGAGACACACAAACCCTGCTTGGTGTCACCGACCGCAAAATATTAGCAGCTTGAAATATAGGTGCTCTACAGTAATTTACATAAAGATACATGAAATCAGTTTCTGATTATAGGAAAAAACGTGAGCCTTGAGATTAGGAATGGAGAGACGCTGAGTTTTTGCTCAGAAGTACAGTACAGTAATTCTTACTCTGATTCACTATCTTGGCCTAACTTTATATTTTTAACATTAGCTGTTGGTTTCATTTTCACTTCAGTTTGTTGAAAGAATCTAATAATAATAAATAATGTCCACTACCTCACTTTGAAATACCAGGCTCTATCTACAGTTACTGGAAGCAGCAGATAATCCACCCCAACCTCCTCCTTCCAGCAATCATAAAAGATGCCTGGCTCAGAGAGCCAGAGCTCATCTGGTTTTTCAGGGTGAGGCTTGCACTTACCACTGTACTGCTGATTTTGTGTGCATCACTTTTGTGCATTCCCTCTGCTGCCAGTTCTGAGAACTTGTTTGCAGCTGTTGGTCCAGTCCTTTTTCCTGACCATGATATCACCACCATTTTCCAGCAGTCCCTGCCTAGCAACATCTCTAGTCCTTCAGCTGCTTAGTCTTGTTGCTTCACCGCCTTCCCTTCTGCTTTGCCTTACACATTTTCCCATGATGGGCAATCCATGATTTCATGGCCCTTTTGCTGGGTAAGTCATGCCATTCAGGCTCTGTACCTTCTCCTCCACGAACACTGCATCACCACCCAATGCACTTCTGGGTTTGAAGCTCCCACTCTGTAAACCTAAACAGCTTTAAAGTGTCAGTACTCTTTATTTTACAATCCTCATTGTTACATAATGCAATCTTAAAAGTGTTTACATTATTAGAATCCTCATCTCAAACTATCTAAAATAATCAAACATCAGGGCTCTGCACCCTCTATACTCATTTTCATCCTGTTTCTAAGGTGCATGTCCCAGCAAATATGGGTTTCCCCTTCCTCGTACAGAACAAACCAATACCTTATTCTCTAAGTCTCTGCACTTTGTATGTATTTCCTCCTATATGGCTCCATGTTCCTCCTCCCTTGACAAAGGAGTCTGTGATCCCAAGCCTTAATATATTCTACACCTGTGATCAGCACCATTAGGTCTGTGTTACCTACTCTTGGACTCCGTGCCTCTACAAATTAGGCCCCACATTTATCTGATAATTTAGAGGCTCATGTTCCACACATTTAGAGTTACTAGCTTCACATCTCATGGGCTCTGCACACCCCATCCTCAGGGCTAAGTGTCCCTGTGTACCATCTTCTGCAATGGTGTCACCCTGTCCTTAACTGGAAAATCCTTTCCAAAATAATCAAAAACTAAAAAAATAAGTGCTCCAATCAAGATCATTCTCCATGCTCAAGTCTTTGTCTTAAAGAGGAAAACAACAAGGCTGCTAACATGGGCCCTAGTGCTGCCATCCAGTAGTAGACAGTGAATGCAACGGGCCCAGCACATGAATCAAAAAAAAATTATAACTGCTCAAGTTGGATTAAAATACACTTTAATTTTAACTGGTCCTGTTTTATGTTCCACAGAAAACACAACCCGGCTGGAACCTAACATTTCACTCCATAGCATCTGAGGCACTTTCTCAAGTAGTACAGCAACCTCTATGGTGAAGCTCTCCTATACAAATAATTGAAAGGGCTACAGATACATATATTTAAAATGGTCACCTACTATGAAACCAAAAACACCCTTTAAGAACACAACATGCTATTATAGATATGCGTGACAATTCAAAATGCATTACACAAATAAATACTCAAATTACATTATACTGCATTATTACACTTAATGCAATACAAATATATAAACTCAACATTTGTTCTATACAGAAATTTAATAAATATGTTAAAATGCAGAATGCATAAATTGAAAAGTCCAAAGGTGATCAATAGTGACTGTCCTGACAGCAATTATATAGTATAAAACAAAAATGCAGGGGTCAGCACTTAATAGCAAAAATACAAACTCCTTTAATGGCACATAAGCAAAATACACACATACAGACACTGATCTCACCAACTGAGCACTCCATGTCCAGTAGAGATTGTTTTCTGGACTGGCTGTTTCTTGGAGCAATTATATAGTCTTCACTAGGGGTAAAGATGTATATCCATAAAAAACAGTTATTTATTTTGTTTTTATTGACTGGGAAATGAGGGGTAGACAATACTACCACATTATGGGCCTACAGAGCCATCACAAACAAACCTCCTCCTTATATGACAAAGCTCTTTAAATGTACACCAGGCACTTAGTTAGGAAATATTCCTGCTTCTTGCTAGACCCACCTAGGATAAGATCCCACTATGGTGAGTCAGCAGTCAGCCATGCCCTACCAACTTTATGGAATACCCTTCAAAAGATCATTGAAATTTACTAAAGTTATCTGTCTGCAGACCTTTACCTAACACTCAGAGCACCAGAGAGGAAGGAGAAGGATTTATGGTAGATGTGCAGACATCACTGTTGCTGACCTAGAGTTGTGTAGGACCTTGGAGGAGCCAGTGAAGCTGAGGCTTCTAAATACTAAACAAAAATGAATAAAAGGTATGGAAATAAAATTACAGTGTGTGAAGGCTGAGTAGTCCCCTGTCTGCTCTCCTTTGTTTTTACTTACAGTAACCTGTGAGTTGTGTAAGAGAAGCCCAAGAAAGGAGCCTAGAATCCCAGTGAGGCCAGTGAGGTGCCAGTGATGGTGTCCAGGTGACTCGGTGGACTGAAGTAGTTTAGCCTAGAGTCAAGCTCAGAGCTGCAGTGGAGTGAAGAGGAGCAGAAATGTAGCAAAGAAAAAAATGATCAAGCAAAGCAATAGACCAGCTGTGAGGTCATTATTTTGATTGTAAGTCTAATTGCAATAATTTAGCTTTTTATTGACAGCAGTGCTGAAAACAGTTCTTGTTTTGGCACCACTGCTGTCAGTGTAGAGTGTATGATGAGCTCAGTGTTGCTGCCATGCTAGACATTTCTAAGAGATTTTAGAACAGAACAGCAGTCAATCAGTGAGCTACTTTAGCTCATGAATAATTAATTAGACATATAATTATCTTTTTATCACTTCCCCACCACATGGTGAAGCTTTTGGCCAAGGGTTGCATCTGCCCAACTTTGTGTGTCAGTCTGTAATGTTTAGTAAAATGTGCAAGAAGACCAACTACCTCCCCTTTTATAGGCAGGATACAGAGGCTTCAGCTCATTTTGCCCAGAAGACTGTAATAGCCCTAGTCAAATATGCCTTAATCAACAATATTGGCTATAGCTTCTCCACAACATAATTGTTTCTTACACATGATCTTACCCATGTAGCCAACGTTGCCTTGAAATCTTGTTGTCCTCTATTTACAAAGCCAAACAGCACAAAAATATAATTTAATTTCCAAAAAAGACGGCATTCATATGACGTACACCCTGACCACTGTCTGCACATCTAACTTGTGCAATTGCTTTTCCTTATGACTGATATGCTTTGGAAAAAAGCATGGAAGATTAACCTTGTGGTTTACATGGAATGCAGGAAGGAATGCAGGAAAGAAGGAAGGAAGGAACTATGCAAAGTCCTACAGATTCCTTGCACAAGAGTGCTTACAGCTCTTCAATTCATGTAGTTAAGCAGATGGTGACTAGAAAACAGAGCCACCCAAAGCCTGAGAATATGTGGATTAGGCTGCTTGGAATCCTGTGATATGGGCAGACCGCAAGTGAGTGCCTGCCAAAACAGAGACCTACTTGTGGCAACTGCCCTGACGGCAAGGGTGTGGGGTTGGTGACCAGATGGGGGGGTTTGTGAAACAGCAACTGGATATCGCACGTGTATATGCATGTGGGGGGATGTGAGCATGCCGAGTGAGGGACAGGAGGGTTAGTGAGGGGTAGTGCCATGAGCTTCTGCCGAGCTAGTGTCATGGTATGGTGGGGTGGGTGCTGGCCTGGGGTGGTAGGGATGCAGGGTTCAGGCCCAGGTGCTAGTATGTTTTTGTTTTGCTTGGCCCGAGACAGATGCTTTTTTTTTTTTTTGAGGTGGATGCACTTCCCCCTAACATGCACCTTCCTGGAGTTGAGAATCTGAATTTAGGGGGGTGCAGGGTGCACAGCCCCTTGTGTAAAAGTAAAAAAACATGATTTTTGCACTGCTTTCACTGGCGTCTGGATTCTACATCGCCAAAAACTGAAATTCGCCGATGTGGAGTTGTGATAAGGGCATTTGGCATTCTGAATTCGCCCTTATCACATTGAACTAGGCTGCTCTGTTATTACTTGCATAGTACGCCATATAATAATCAACAATGTTTAGGTAGACTATTGTACAGTATTTAGGGAATCTACTGTATGCATTTAAATATCCTTAGGGAGTTTTAAAAACTGCATTTGTCGCTTTACTGGTTTTATATGTAGAATGGATTTTGCACTTATTGTTTTGCACGTGTTTAAGTAATATTTAAAAAGACTAGTATAAAAACGTCATGAGTGTGGGACTTGCTTATACAGTACCTTGCAAAGGGCCATAGCATGAAATGTTGGCTGGTTTGTCTGCTGCTACCTTTTGTAAATAACTAATGCTTATGAGCTTATTCTTTTGTGAATAACAAAGCTTTTTAACACAAGAAAGTTTTGTAGTGTCTTGGAGTGGTGAAGGCACTGCTTTGCTCAGACTTTGAGTGGTTGTGTAATGTTCTAGCATGAAGCATTGCCTGTCTTGGAGCTGTTGATTTATGTTTGTTTTTTTTTTATCAGAAAACAGGTCTTGAGAGAAAGGATGTCCTTGGCAACCTATAACAGAGGGGTTGTTGCACAAAGTGTATTAAGGACAGCACTGAGATACCATGGGAGAACCAGTAACCTACTGTATAGACTGGCTTGGTTCTACTGCTCATTCAAGAACCAACTCATGTCTGAGTGTGAACCCAAGGAGGTACCTGCACAGGGTCTGAATACTGCTCCAAGAACTGAGACCTGTTTGCAGAGGATACTTAGAAATAACCCTTTGCCCATTCGGGTTTGAAGAAAATCTAAGACTTGGGCCATGTAGAGAACTTCTCAGATGTCTCCCAGAATGTTTAACATTTAACCCGATCAGCAAAGTTTGACCCTTTCCTATCAAAATGCTCCAGATGTTGATAGTTTCCTGGAGAACAAGAGAGTTTCCACTACCTTCTCTTGTCCTAACTTGAGAAGCCTCCACATCTCAGAAGCTGAACCACCAGTTGGAGCTTAGCTGGATTTGCAGTAGTAGTAGTAGTGAAATGAGTTATTTGGCACCCTATCCTTTAGGCCCAGGGCACTACACATAATAGATAAATTGCAGCAGAACAAATATTTATCTCCTTTAAATACTGTTAGCCATACCAAATAATAAATGAACAATTATAAATATTATAAAACTAAAAATATTTATTTACCCTAATGTCACCTCAGCATCAGCAGCAAAACAACTAATCAAGAAATGTCAGGGAAAAGAGATGATGCTGAAGTCCCCTCTTCTTAAAAACTTCAATTGATATGTCCTTGATGCACTTGGGCAAAGACGTTCATAATAGCTCATAATACACGCACTGCCACTACAAATATTTGGTCCACAGACAACTCCAACAAAATTGTGGACCATCAGGAGACCCACACCTGATGAGTGAAGAGGGCAGCCAGGATCATACAGGCAAAGGAGCTTTTTAAAGTAGTCCTGGTCAAAATTGTGTATGCTTTGCATGTCAACAAACCGACGTTAAAGGAGATATACCACCTCATTGGCAGATAGTGCAACATCTGCAGCACAGGTCAGATATGCCCTTTGCATGAAACTCCAGCAATTAACCTGGCTGCAGCATGCTAAACCAGCAGCAAGCAACCTATCAAACCTCTAGATAGCCCAAATTTTAGAGCACTGCAATAGAAGAACCTTGACATCACAGACCCGTGTACTAGTGTCTCTAGGTCCTCAGAATTTAGATAGTGTCTATTCCATGTGACCATTCTTAGATGAGAAAAGCCAGCACAAACCACTGCTGATACCTGAGGCCTGATATCCAAAAATGCACAAAGCTGAGTGCCAAAATTTGCACTCTGCTTTGCAGTAGCCTGGGTGCCTGCAGATGCAATATTCAATGGAATAGTGCATCGAAGCAATTTGACTGAACATGTTAGCCCAGTGCTAAGCTACATGGTGCTGCCCCTGAAGTACACCACCACAATGGCTTGCACTGAAGTGCAATTCACAATATTCAAAAGGACCCATGCAAATGAGCCCATTGGTCATGCAATGCGCTAAAGGGCCATTTGCATGCCCATTATGGGCTCGGCAATTTAGCCCACCGCTGCCCCCCCAAGTGCCTGGTCCCAGGCTTGGAGCTATCCCAGGTGTTAGTGGTTCCCCCCCACCTGATAACCTGCATGAGTAATAAAAGAAGAGTCTCTCTAGTGCCCAGTGGTCCTTCCTCTCACCTGCACCCATGCCAAATGTACACACACAATGTACTTGGTGTCCAGTGGTCCCTCTCCCCATCTGATGCCCTGCCAAAGTAATAAAAGAAGAGTCTCTCTGGTGGCCAGCAGTCCTCCTCCTGTCTCACCCCCATCCCCGTAGCGGTGAAAGCCAACCCTCATTTGACAATCCTCCCCTCCATGCAATTGCCAGCCACCATTAACATGCAGAATGCCTGTGGCAAGTAATGCCACCCCCAACAACACAGCTCTGGACCTGTTCCCAAATAGTGACATTCTGAACCCACCAGCCCATGTTTCATTGGTGCCTAGTGGCTCCCCCTCCTCCTGCAATACCAAGAACCCACCCCTGGTCATTCTTACCTGAATCTCAGTGCTGCAGTGAAGTGACAATGAGTGACACAGCCCTCCACGCACCACTTCGGCCACCTGCCATCTGCTGGAAGCAGGGAATGCACTATTTAAAGTGCCCTATAAATAAGCAGCATGTTCCCTGCTTCAGTCAGGCATCGGGCGATGAGGTGATGTGAGGAGGGCGGTGTCATTGCTGTCATTTTACCTTGACAATAAGATACAGGTAAGGGTGACTGAGGTGGGGTCTCAGTGCCATGGGAGGGAGGGGGGCCACTAGACACCAATGAGACATGGGCTGGGGGTTTGGAATGTTGCTGTTTTGGAATGGGGCTGCAGCTATGTTGTTGAGGGGGCATTACTTGCCACAGGCATCCTGCACATTAGTGGAGGGCCCACAATCACTGGGGAGGGAATGTCAAACCGGTGTGGGTTTTCCCTGGTATGGTGACTGGGATCAGATGGGGGTGGGACTGCTGGACATCAGGGATAATCTTCTTTTATTAATCGGACAGGGCATCGGGTGGGGAGACCACTAGACACCAGGGTAATTGTCTGTTACATTGGGCATGGGTGTGGGTGAGGGAAGGACCAGTGGACACAAGGGTAAATGGCCTGTTACATCAGACATGAGTGCAGGAGGGGGAAGGAACCATTGGACACCAGGGACATTGTGTGTGTACGCTGTGCATAGGTACAGGAAGGGGCCACTGGGACAATGTTTTCGTGGCTCAGGATCTGTGCATGGAGCTGCCACACTTCCTCCACCAACTGCTATAGTTGTGCTGGAGTAAGTTGTGGTCTCCACTGGTGGTATTTGCACCACACAAGGGGGCCATGCAAAACAACCTTGCATGGTGCAAAGACTCTGAATATTGGAACACACTGATATTCAAGTACCTACCCCTCCATTTGTATTATGCCCCCTCCCAAGTTTGTCCAGGTGCAAACCCTGTTTGCATGCGCCATCCAGACTTTTGAATATATAAAATTCATGCAAAGCCTGGTTTGCACATGCACACCAAGATTTACACTTAGGCAAACTTTTGAATATCAGGCCCCTGATGTTCTAGTGCCCACTTTCAGTCGATGATGATGGACAGATTCTTTACACTATTTCTGGCAGTAAGAGGGGTAGCATCATTTTAACCATGGCAACTCCCCTCCCAGCCCATGCAATCTGTGAGAACCTACATCAACCAGTAACACTTTCACCTTGTCTGGATTCAGCCTATGTCATCGGGAGGCCATCCAGTTGTTGATATCAGCTAGGCATCTGTTCAGCCCATCACTGATACAGTTGAGTGTCTTGAGCATAGCAGTGAAGCTGCAGACAGTATCACTGAATAACATCCCCCAATGGCAGCATACACACACAAAAATTCCCCCATGCCACCTTCTGCACCCTGCTGGTAAGAAAGGACTCAAACTCCCAAAAACCATGAGAACAGCTTGCAATATTAATCTATTATTGTTCAAATCACTATATGCACATTCCATTAAGGAGTCCTGCAATTGCTTTGCTTGATTTTTGATTAAAGGTATACTGACCTCAGGCATTGCACCCTCTGTTTGTCCTCCACTGACCCCCCAATGTGATTTTTACTCACACTTATCATCCTTCCTCCCTTCTCCAGCTTAGTTACTCCATGTAACCGTTGTCCTTCCATGCATGGTTGCCCACACCATCTTTGTTATGCTGGTATGTTCAATGCATATATTGCTATGTGACTCCTATCTGTAAGTGTTCTGATAGTGTACGTTTTACAAATGTATCTTATTCTATTGTATGTAATGCCTTTATTTTAATTTTTGTACTATTATTCATATATCATGTACCTGTCCAGGTCCATCTTGTAAATGAGTTTACTCAAAGGTGTTTCACCTGGTAAAATAAAGATTTTTGATTCATTGATTGCTTGATTGTTTGACTTTAAGACAGTGCCCTTGAGTTCTCTCAAGTTCCTTACCTAGTTGTTAAAATCCATGGGTCAACAGTGTCAAAAAGGCAAGAATTAAGCAATTGCCTCTCTCTCTCTCTCTCTCTCTAGCTACGAAAAGATCACTTTGCACCCTGATGAGTGATGTCTTTGTGCTGTTTTCTAGATACTCTCTAACTGTATTACCCCTAGGGTTGTCAGAATTAGTTTGAAAAAGATTCAAACTGTGCTCAACCTCTAGTGTTCGAGTTTTAATTTAGAACTCAAACACTTAAGGGTTCATAGAATTGTTTGAACCCTTTCGTCTTCAATTTTTTATTTTGGTTATGGGGCAAAATGTTGTCAAGCAATGGCAGATGTAAGCTGGGGGGTTCAAGAAGACTGGTCCCATGTTTTCTGTCATTCATGGGATGGCAGAGTGGGTCTTGCAGCTTGCACAAATGCACGCTGGCCTTTTTTGGGAGGAGGAGGGACTAAGGGTCAGGGGCTGGCTGCTGTTGTGTAGTGAGAGAGGGTTGGTGGGAGGTCTGACCAAGCTGGCTGGGGCGGAGCAGAGGAGGTGAAGGCTTGTGTGGGTGGGGGACTGGGACCCAGTGAAAACTCATGAGATGTCATTGTGCTGCCTGTGATTCAGTCATGTGATAAATGAATCACAGCTGCCTGCAGAAATCCATTCTGTAGTGCAGTTAGTTTAGAGGGGAGTTAAGTGCAGACCTCATTGTTAGGCTGGCAGCTGCATGTGTCCACCAGTGCAGCTCTGATTCCTATCCACATCAAAACAAAAAATCCTTATTTTTTTTCCTTCTGTTGGAGAAAAACTAGCAGGAAATAAACAATAGCAGAATATTGAAAAAAGAGACAGGGAGAGACAAGCAGTGGAGATGGGTGGGGGGGAAGGTTGCTAACTGCTACCTCTCTCCTTTAGAAGATTATCATTCTACCATAAAACCCTTTTAAATAAAAAAAAATCTTCCCTCCTTGTGTGGACTCAGGGTTGGAGAATATACTGTAACTACAAAAAAGTACATATATATATATATATATATATATATATATATATATATGCAATAGTTGTGGACATATATCCAGTGTGATAAATGCATTTATCTAAGTCACTGTATGTATAAATAAATTTATACAAACAGTGACCATTTATACATACAGTGCTGGACTACTTTCTAAACCCACAGCCCCCAAAAATAAAGGAGTGAGCCAGATTCACTGCCACTCATCACACTCACCTTGGATACCACCTGAAACATGGCAACACAGCCAGACACCAACACCCCCAAGCAACCATTTATAAACTACAAACACCCAAAGTGCAAGAAAACATTTTCCTACTTTGTTTTTTTTTTAAACTCGCCTTTACAGCACATTTCTCTTCCTATGTTAACACAACTACCTACCCTCCAGGTTCTACACCAGCCCACTACGCAATTGCACTGGCTACATCACACTCCACAATCTCATCTCCTATTCAAAAACTCATAAATAAAAAAATCACCACTGTATCAACATCTCAAATAAGCTACCGCTCTCTCCTTCATGTCCCCAAACTCATACACCGCGATGACAGAGCCATATAAAGCACGAGGTGCCTTGCACTTCTGACAGACATAAAAAAAAAATTAATAACTACTTCAGCCTCCAACCTGACCAAATGTTTAAAAAATAAGACAACACACATAACTCATAAATTTAACATAAATTCCTAACACACCATCACAAGAACAACACCCAGCATGAGCTAAAAATAAGCTTGTCCTCTCGAGCCAACATACCACCATGAAGCAAACCGAAACAACCACACCATCGAAGAACCTAATACTAAAATCAGCCACCGTTACATTCCATACTTTCTTTTTCATCTTAAAGCCTCACAAAAATAAAAGAAAAATGAAATAAAGCCATGAACATCACACCGCAGAACACACAATTTGACCTTGAACTAAGTCAGATATTGACTCAACTAGAAAACGACATGGAGCCACTTCTAGATACAAGTTTACCTTCTACTTCAGCATTTCCTCAAGATGCAACCACAGGCAACAAAAAAAGGTCTGCCAGTACTGAGAACATGAAACAACACACCACAATATACGAAACCCCCATAAACATGGAAGATATAGAAAACTTTATTGATAAAGGAAAAAATATAAACACTGCCAGAAAAACACAAGCAGATGTTTCCATGTTCTCAAGATTCCTCACAGAACATTTTGGCCTACAGGAGCCACTACATAAAATCAACCCTCCAGAAATGAACCAGTATTTATGCCACTACTTCATGTCATGCAAAAAAAAAGATGGTACCCTATATGAACCACTAACGCTGCGTTCAACTTTCCAAAGCTTAGAACATTATTTAAAAAACAAAAATTATGCTCACTCTCTTTCAACTTCCCCTATATTCAAAAAAGCCAGGCAAGTCTTACAATGTAGACAAAAACACCTGAAAAGTGAAGGCAAGAGTTCAAAACCTATGGCAGCTGATGAACTAACAGACAAGGCAATAGAAACCCTATATGCTGAAGGAGTCCTTGGACCCGACTCACCAGAATCACTCCTAAACACAATGTGGCTAACAATCAGCATGTACTTTGGAGTCAGAGGAAATACTGAAATGCGTAATGTAAAATGGGGTGACATAACCTTAAAGACAGAGGACAATGGGAATAGATTTTTACAATACTGTCAAGAAAGACAAACAAAAACTCGTTCTGGAGCCAATCCAAAAGACACTCGTAAAATAAAGCCACAAGCATATGAGCTCTCAGAAAATCCCAAGAAATGTCCAGTGGAAAACTACATAGCCTATAAAAAAGCAAGACCCCAGCAAACACCGTCAGAAGATGCTCCATTTTTTCTAGCTGCAAACCACCACTCATTATTTAACACAGAAAGTCCCTGGTTCAAAAATCAGCCAGTAAGTGTGAAAAAGCTTGCAAAAATAGTTAAAAACATGGTAAACAAATCCTCCATCAACACTGACAAGTGCTTGACAAACCACTCTGTCCGCAAACATCTAATCCAAAAATTAACAGACTCAGGTGTTCCCCCACAGAAATCATCCAAGTCTCGGGGCATAAACTCCAAAGCTTAAATGACTATGCAAAACTAAATGAGGACAAACAAAAGAAGATTTCTGGAATCCTAAGCTCAGCACCTATAACACCAACACAACAAGGATCTCAACCACTATCTACCATCTCCAGCAAATATTCGGAAATCCTGGGTTCTTGCTTCAATAGACCAAATATCACAGCAAAAAACATCACCTTTAACATTGTTCAAGGTAATCTTCTTTTTATACATCACAAAACCTTCAACTAAACCAATAACATAGAACACCATATTATAACATCACCCACAACTAACATGTAACACATCCAATTTAACACACTTTCCTATAGCTCCCTGTGAAATGATTTAGCAGCACAAAGGGGCCGGGGAGGTTTGAATAGAAGACACAGGAGTCATGTTCTCAGCAAAACTAAACTATAATGGCTTTTCATCAGTAAAACATGTCTTGTCAGTTCAGCAGCTTACAACAATTGTAAGCAAATGTTACAAAAAATGCTAAGATTTAAATCTACATCATATGTATTCCCAACTTCACAAAAACAAGAAATTCAACATCTGAAATGCAAATATAAAAAATACTGTAGATAATATGTACAAACAAGAAATGCTAACAAATAAAAAACATGTATAAACCTTCAAGTATCCACATGTCGGCTAAACAACATATTAAATACCATTGTTTCCCCTTCCTTCCACAGGAAACAGCTATGGTACCTGAAAAAGAAAAGAGAACAACAAATAGCTTCTGACAGTGACAGTGACTAAAGGTACAGTACTATTTCTAAACATTACTAAAATACAATACTAGCAACCCGGTAAAGATTGATTCTGTATTACTTACCCTATTGCACATAAACTCTCTCCATAATGTAGCAGAAATGTGAAGATTGATTTAAACATCACTTTTTTTCTGAGATCACTTTACAAAATTACATTAGCCCTCGCAAAATAAAATTCAATACTCACATGCCCATCACTTAGAACATGTCACTTCTTCCACCCTCTCACTAGTCCACATACCTATTTCACATACTTAATATGCCACATAGAACCACAAGAAAACAAACAAAACTATTTTAAATGCACACATCAGAAATCTAACACATATTCTTTATTTCAGTCTCATTCCAGGACACAACAACTACCTGCACAAGAAAGAAGAACAGCAAAAAGCCAACAGAGCTCTTCCACCTGTCTCACACCATTATAATGTAGCCTGCTGCACAAATGGATATTTCAGCAAAGCACTTAACAGGACAACAGTTACCTAACAGTTGAAAAAGTTCAAGGCTTTTCCTTTTTCTCCATTGACTTCTACTTCAACACATCAGATGCCACACACCATCAGAAAAATGAACAAAAAGAATGATGTTGTCTTTTTCTTTAGCAACCATAAACCAGTGGTATACATTGAAGAAACATAGAATACATATTGCTATAAAAGTGATGCAATGAAAATGTGTTTCTTTTCTATCATACATACTATATTATTGTATTGTTCAACATGTTGCTTAGAAACTGAAAAAAAATGTTTCATTTAAATGTAATAATATGTAACTTAGAAAGTGCTAAGCATAGACAAAACGTTCAGACACAGTCAAAACAAAAAAATATATGGCAGCCTCTTCTAGTTACTTGGTTTGCATCAGAAAAACACCTCACCTCGCAGTGTTGTGGTAGTAAAATAAACTGTTGTATATATACTTATTAAAATTATAAAAGCAGCTAACAACACCAGCTTTTTTTCCTGTACTACCTTACTGTCCCACAAGTTAAATATACATATTTCAGATTTTACTAACTTTTGGTTGCTTACTTAACAGCCTCTTTTCTTGTTAAAACTGTATTTAACCAATGTGTAACTCCCATAACAAAGTCCTTCATATATGTAAAGAAACTGTTCAAAAAACACAATGTTTTGCTCATTAAAGTTTGTTTGCATGTTACTTACCTAGTCTGTGCTTGTACTTGGGAAATCCATAGTCTTCTCAACATGCAGACCCCTCTTCAGCGATTCCTGAAAAATGAACTCCATCGTACAAAAATGCCATAAAAACATAAAAATCAGACTTCCACTAGAAATTACCAAAAAGAGTAAAAAATGCACCCCAATGTCAAAACGCCACAAAAGATTTGTCATTCCTACAAAAATCTTCATCGCCATATGCAGCACCCAGATCTTCAACATGAACAGTCCCTTCCATTGATAGGCCAAGCACACCGCTACTGCCTTCCACATGCCCCGCTTCCAGTACTGCTACTTCGGCTTCCTTCCACATTGCCACTGCTACTACAAGATGCTACCTCTACAGACATCCTTCCCATTTGACGACTTTCACCAAACTAACAAAAAATTCCTCCACTACAGACGTCCCCACCCCTCAACCAATCCTAATGCAACTCCACACTCTTGACTCCACCCCTTAACCAATCACCACAAACCAAAACCCCACCCACAACCAAATCTTATCCAATCAAAACCTACAACATGATACCCATTCAAACAGACAACCGAAGCACCAAAAACTGATACCACCGTTTCACTACAATAGCAAGTAGTCCAAACCCCATGACAAACTAATACAAATACTAATAAAAATACAAACACCCACGACACCCCTATTGCATAAATTGAATATGCATAGGGTGACAGTGTGAAATGGATTTAATTGTTAGTGTGTTGATAGTGACCTCTCAGACCATCACTGTGGCTACACCAATGGAGGCTACTTAAGGTCACTGTCAACTACACTAGATAAATCCATTATCACACTGTCACCCTACGATATCCTTATTTATATTTATATATATATATATATATATATATATATATATATATATATATATTATACTAGCACAGTAGCGCCAGTATATTAGAGTGCAAACATCTATGTCAAGCCCAAAACCTTGAACCTTAATAGCTTTGGAACCGTTCAATGGATTTGCATGCCATTTGGCAAGTATAATCTTTTAGGGTAGAGTCCTTGATGGCCCAAATGTCATATTAATCTGTTATGTGGGTTCTGAGATAGAAACTGACAAAAAATCCTAAATTTATAAGATTTTTCATGTTTGTTTGTCCACCTGTATCTCAGAAATGCCTTCGCATTGTGGTCTGAAATTTTCAGGGTAGAAAATCTTTGGGTAACAGATGTGCCTTTGGAAGGTTCAGTGAAAAAATATTAATCCATTCCAAAGTTATTAGATTTTTAATTTCTCATTATTTTCTATGGGGAAAAATATATTTATAATGAAAGTGAAAGTACTTTTCACACACTCATCCAGTTTTGCATACTTTGCACCTTAATAACTTTGGAACCATTGGATGGATTTGCATGAGATATGGCATGCTTAATTCTTTGGAGCAGAGCCCTTGACCGGCCAAATTATGTGCAAATCCATTGTGTGGTTTCTGTGATAGAAACTGACAAACAATCCTACATTTACCATTTTTTTCATGTTTCTTTGTCCACCTGAATCTCAGAAATGCCTTTATGTTGTACTCTGACATTTTCTGGGTAGAAGGCCTTTGGGTGAACAGATGTGCATTTTGAAGGTTTGGTGAAAAAATATTAATCCATTCCAAAGTTATTAGATTTTTAATTTCCCTTTATTTCCTATGGGAAAAATATATGTATAATGAAAGTGAAAGTCCTTTTTGCACACTGCAATTAAGTTTTGCATACATTGCACCTTAATAACTTTGGAACCATTCAACATATTTGCATGAAATACAGCATGCATAATTCCTTGGGGTAGAGACCTTGATTGCCCAGATTTTGTGCAAATTTGTTATGTGATTTCTAAGATAAAATCTGACAAAAAATCCTACATTTACCTTTTTTTCACATTTATTTATCCACCTGTATCTCAGAAATACCTTTATGTTGTGGTCTGAAATTTTCTGGGTAGAAAGCCTTTGGGTAACACCTTTGGATAAACACACCTCTCATGCCTGTTCCTGCATGTACTGTGGGGGTGGGGGCTTGGGCTTGGGAGCCCTAAGGTTGTATTTCCCTACTTTTGATGCTTCAACTCTAATGGTGAATTAACAAAGGTTCCTGCAATGAATATATATATATATATATAGATAGATAGATAAGCAGTGGTGTTAGGTGAGGTTGGCGCTCTCATTAATGAAAAAACAAATTCTACAATATAGTAAAGAGAGACCAAATTTTTTTGTTTATTTAGTGTGGCGTCTTCTTTAAAAAAAAATTCCCAGAGGACATATCATACTCCTGCATGGCATACTTGCCAGTCACTGTGACCAGTGTATGCCAGTGTGGCATCTCACATCCCAGTATCCCACAGATACAGTATTTTGGGTGGCAGTGGAGGAGACTGAGACAAATAATTTATTCATTATCTGTGACTCCTGTGTGGCATTCTAGCCAGTTGTGCTGTGTTCCCTTGGACTGTTTTCTGCCCAGTGTGTGCCTGTCTGGCATCTCTAATCCCACAAATATTTTGGGTGATGGGGAGGAGATTGAGACAAAATATATATTCATTATCTGTGACTTCTTCATGGTGTACTTACTAACTGTGCTGTTCTCCCTTGGACTGCATTGTGCCCCGTGTGTGTCTGTGTGGCATCTCAAATCCCAGTATCCCAAAGATATTTTGGGTGACAGGGGAGGAGACTGAAACACATCATTTATTCATTATCTGTGACTCCTGCATGGCATACTATCCAACTGTGCGGAGTTTCCTTAGACGTCACTGTGCCCAATGTGTGCCTGTGTTGCATCTCAAATCCCACAAATATTTTGAGTTACAGGGGAGGAGACTAAGACAATTCATTTTAGTCATTATCTGTGACTCCTTCATAGTGTGCTAGCCAACTTTGCTGCTGTGTTACCTTGGACTTTGTGTGTCCAATGTGTGCCTATATGACATCCCAAATCCCACAAATATTTTGAGTGATAGGGGAGGAGACTGAGATGATTAATGTAGTTATTATCTGTGACTCCTTCATGGTATGCTAGCCAACTGTGCAGCTGTGTTACCTCGGACTTTACTGTGCCCAATGTGTGCCTGTGTGGCATCTCAAATCCCAGAAATATTTTATTTTTGGTGACAGGGAAGGGGAGGCAAATCATTAATTCATTATGTGTAAATCTGTTGTGGTGTACTTGCCAATTGTCACTGTGAATTGGCATGTGTCGTCCTACAGTCATTGTATGGTATCTTAAATACATCCCTGTTATAAAATGGGAAGGAGAAATCCTACTTCTTGACTGGTTGATACCTGTGTGTTAGATCTGTCTAATGCATGGGTTAAAACAAGTTCTGAAAACCCAGAGAGGGGACATAAATGAAATCCTTGTGCCAAACATGAATAATGTTTAAAAAAAATTACAGCTGCTATTGTTTCCCTTAGTGAGATTTTTTGTCACGCTCCCTGTCAGTTAAGTAAATCAATGAATAAACTACACATAATTTATTATAATTTACATCATTAGCTTTTTGTCTTCTTTTTGATGCTTGCCAGTTTCTACCTGATATCAAGTGGCCATGACCCCCCCCATCACTCGCTAACATCCACACTATGCCAGAATTCTTCACTTCTACAAAAAAAACACAAAATAGAGTTGACTTAAATGGGATGGCATAAGCAGAGTTGCTGAGCCTGATTTAAAAAGCAGCATTTCTTCCCAGTTTGAAAGACCACACTCATGCTCTAACTCCTGATACCAGCGGCTGTCACTCACTCACTCAGTCACACCCATGCTATGCCAGAATACTCCCCTTCTGCATAAAACTGCAAAATAGAATCAACTTAAATAGCACAACAGAGTTGGTGATCCTTATTTTTTTTAAAAGCAGTATTTTCTTTTCAGTTTGAAAGATCACGCTAGTGCTCCTTCTCCCTATCCCTCATATTAAGTGCAATCTTCTATACACAGCATGCTGCAATATGATTATAAAAAGGAATCAGTAAAACCTTTTAACAGTATTACAGACACAGTACTTCAAATCAGTAAACTTACCCATAGAACTCTGGACTTCCTCTACACGTACCATTTCAGCTTGTCCAAATAAATCTTTATTGATGTTCCTCAGCTATAAAAAAGGGATGGGCAGTTTGATGGGCTTACCATAGACTACACAGAGCAGTAAAAAGGGATTGGGTCACACACAAAAACAACAACAATTTCAGTTTTGTGGTATTGTGCTGTATTTCATATACTGCAGCTAACAGTTTCAGGGCAGTACTCAGTTCAAACTACACATATGAATTACAACTACAGTACAGAAGCCTAAGCAGGATATAGGCCATAAACAAAAAAAAAAAACATACAGTACAAGTAGGCTGATGAACTATTTTACAGAAAATTAAGTCTGATATTTAACATTTTTTAATAGTTTAACCAATAGATATCAATTTTTTCTTCTATGTAAAATACAGGGATCCATTTCATAAGTGCAATAAAACACACAGGGGATGTGTATTAGACTCTTCTAACATACTGCCAAGGGTTGAAGTCACTCAGTCAGTAGCCTCATGCTTTACTATTTGTAAATGTATTTATTTATTTAAAATTGGTGACCGGGAAAGGCACACTGAGCCGAAGCTCATTTCCAGGTGTGACCTGGGTACAAGGTGTACACAGAAATATACAGAGATACATAAATGTTTTGGTTACAGACAGTAATAGCAACAACTATAAACAGTATGTACATCCTATAGAAATATAGTTTAGACATTTGACTTTACAGAAAGGTAATTACAGGCACTGTACAGACAATCATATTTACAATTTGGTATAAATAAGCACAGACATAGTACAGCAGAGAAGCAGGAAATTCAATACTGTAAGAGGGAACATGTACACAATGACTGTATGAGACCTCCTAGACAAGGTTAGGCCCTAGTAGGGGAGGGTACCGTGGGGCAACTTTGGCAGGGAGGGGAAGGGAGGAGCCTGAGGAGTTGTTTAATGGCAGAAAGAGAGGAGGCCTGGTGAAGGTTGGGTGGAAGGTTGTTCCTTGAGAGGGGAAGATGGTAGGAAAAGGCGGCTTGCCCCTTAGCAGCGTGATGGTGTGAGATGAGGAAAGTGCAAGTGTCCCTGTGGCAGAGGGAGTATCCTAGGGGATTGGCTGGTGCAAGGCGGAAGGTGAGGTAGAAGGGCAAAGAGCCTAGCCAGTATTTAGCTATGATGGAGGCGCTGTGAATGGCTACTGTCCTGGCTGTGCACTGGAAGTGTCTAATGTACACCCTTTTGTGTCTAATTGCTTACATACATTTTGGGTGAGGCAGGTTAGAGATATACAAAGACAAATTCAATAGTGAAAAAATCATTTTTATTGAGAATTTCAGTTCTTGACATCCATGTCCTGCCCACACCCATTCTTTAAGCCTTGAACTTGGGATCCATCCAACCTCATATTTGCTTCAATTAACTTCCATCATAGATTACACTATCATAAAGCCAAAAACCAATTTGTAATTTAAACCACACTATTTTTGTAAGGCAAGAATTGTGCACAGTCGCTGGTGCTATTATTGCTGACAGCACAGGTGAAGCATCTGGATTTGCTGCTGCAGATGGTGGTGGTTCTGGTTCAGGTAGTAGTAGGAAAAATAATACAAATGTCTCAGGTGATAATGCAAGCACCAAAAGAGCCGTAGTAAACTGTGGCAAAGGCAGACCTTTTAAGAAAACTTGTGCAGCTGCTGGTGTCACTTGTAGAGGCACTATAAGGTATGCTGTCCATGCTGTTACAATACCTGTCACTACTAATAAGAGTAGTGCAAGTGACAGAGACTGACTCAGACAGTAGCTCTTTATCTGAGTCTGAAACTTTACTGACTGGTGAAGTGAAAGACCCTCACCCAAGCCAATTAGTGAGGCTGCATTAGAAAGCATCAGGCAGTGCAAATACAGTTGTTTAAAGGAATCCACAGATGTTTGCAATGAGAAGGACACATCCACCACTTCTTCTACAACTACTGTACATCAGATCCAAGTGAAAATCCTTCAAGCACCCACTCTACTAGCACCAAAGGTAGAAAAAGTATGGATGGCCTGAGTTCATTTTGCACAGGTGAAAAAAAACATGGTACAGTTTTCCATTATCTTCCTAGCACTGGAACCAAGCTTGTCACTTCTTTAACGTAGAACTATTTTTCAGTCAGTAAAGTTGATCCCTGCTGAGCAATCTGTACCACCTGTAAACAAAGTGTTAGCCATGGTAAAGTTGCTCCATGTGCATGTGTTCTTCTGCATGCACTACAGCTCTAAAACACCGCTGAAGACACATTCAGCATTGCTTGATCATGATCAGCCAAAAATCATGTCCCTCCACTACCACCTTCCTGACCACTAATGAGAAGGATCAGGATGTAGAAGTGGATAGTAAATCGCGTGAACTTGATGCAGTCAGAACCACTGCCAGCCCTAGGACTGCCATTACTGCCAACACCATTAGCACCAGTTGCACATCCAGTAATGGCACTGAATGTACGAGTCCACAACCACCCCAATATCCATCTGGTAAATGAAGCACAGTATCTAATAAACCAGCAGGAACATGTTGCAAGCAGCTAACATTGTCTCAGGCATTTGAGATCAAGAGTATTTTTAGCAAAAGTCATCCAAAGAGTCTTCATCTGTATCATAAAATTGGGAAAATGTTAGCTGGAGCCCTTTTTGTATATTCTTTACATAGAAACATAGAAACATAGACTTGACGGCAGATAAGGACCGCTTGGCCCATCTAGTCTGCCCATTTCCCTACCTACAGGACAGGCCGCAGATCCTAGTTAACCAACAGTCTATTTTTTCCTAGGATTTTAGAGCGGTCATGAAACTTGCATAGGCTAGTTGGACCACAGTGGGCTCAGAGAGGGTGAGGATGGTGGAACAGAGGCACACCCAGTCAGTTGTTCCACTCCACAATCCATACACCATTCTGGGGGAGCACAGCTCCCCTATGGATGCACCCACAGAGGAGACTAAGGAGGCTGAGGACAACTGTCACAAGGAAGGCCCACAGGAAGGAGACAGAGGACACCACAAGGAAAGGAAGCAGCTCCTGGTGGGGGACTCAATTACTAGGGTGATAGAACTGGGGGGAGCAGGGAAAACTGAAGTAAGGTGCCTGCCTGGTGCCATGGCTTGGAGAGACAGGAAGTGCATCCTCAGGATCATGAGAACAGCTGCACGGGAGTCTGAGCTGGATGTCATTGTCCACCTAGGGACAAATGACTTGGCTAATCATGAGATTAGAGCAGTGCAGAAGGACTTTGTAGAATTGGGGAGGGGCCTAAGACAAGTAGCACACACAATATCCTTCTCTGAGGTGCTGCCTGTCAATGGCATGAGTGAGACGAGGGTACTTTGCACCATGCAGTTTAATGAATGGTTGAAAAAATGGTGTGGAGCACAGGGGTTTGGCTTCATTGGGGATTGGGGTTCCACCTGGAGGGACACCAGCCTATACTGGCAGGATGGTCTGCATCTGTCCAGGAAGGGAACAAGTCTTTTGAGCAATCGGTTTAAATGCTTCATTGGCAAGCTTTTAAACTAGTCAAGGGGGGAGGCACTGATAAGCAGCAGGAAAATCCCAGCCTCTCCCTACAAAACAGGGTACTAAATGAGAAAAAGACCGAGGTAGACAGGTCAGTGGGGGATGCTGCAAAAGAAGGTAAAGCCATCAAAAAATGGAGAGCAATGAGTACCAATGCCCGTAGTCTGAGTAACAAGCTTCCTGAATTAGTGGCCTTGATGGAGGAGGAACATCTGGATATCGTGGTAGTCACAGAAACATGGTACCCACAAAACCATGACTGGGACATAAACATACCAGGATACACTATCTACAGGAGGGACAGGGAGGATAAAAGAGGAGGAGGAGTAGCTCTTTACATAAGGGAAGGAATCAAAGCAACAGAACAAAAGGGAAAACAGGGAGGAGAAGAAGCACTGTGGGTAAATTTGGAGACTGGCAAAGGCACCACAATCCACACAGGGGTTGTATACAGACCCCCTTCTCAGGGGGACGACATGGACAAGGAAATGATAGAAAGAATACTTAAAATGGCAGAAAAAGGGGAGATATTGCTGATGGGTGATCTGAATATGCCAGATGTTAACTGGAGTGCAGTTGCAGCAGCCACTTCAAAGAGTGGGGTTATTATAGATGCCCTACAGGGGGCATGCCTTAGACAACTAGTATTGGAGCCCACTTGAGCGGGAGCAATCTTAGACCTGCTTCTCTCAAATGGAGATGAAGGGAGGATCACAGATGTAGAAGTGGGTAGCCATCTGGGAACTAGCGACCATCGAACAGTATGGTTCACAATAAAAACAGCAATAGAGTCAAGCCATACAAAGGCAAAAATACTGGACTTTAGGAGGGCTGACTTTGCCAAAATGGGTGAGTGCCTAAGGAATGCACTAGCAAATGGGCAGGAAGGAGGGGTGGAAGAACAATGGGGAATAATAAAAACTGCCATCACAGAGGTAACAAGCCTTTGTGTGAAGCAAATAAACAAAACGAAACGATGTAAGAAACCACTATGGTTCTCAAAGGAAGTGGCGGGAAAGGTTCAAGAGAAAAAGAAAGCATTCAGGAAGTACAAGGAATCACAGAAGGAGCAGGACAGAGGACTGTATCAGTTAAAGCAAAAGGAAGCTGGGAAGGCAGTCAGAACAGCAAAGGCCCAAATGGAGGAAAAGATAGCCAACTCAGTTAAGAAGGGGGATAAAACCTTTTATAGGTACATCAGGGAGTGAAGGAAGACCAAGGAGAGTTAGTGAGGCTTAATAAAGAGGAGGAGGGTGGGCAGAGGGTGACTGTGAAAGGCAGAGATACTAAACAAATATTTTTGCTCAGTATCTACAAAGGAAGTGGGGAGGTACCTAAAACAAACAGTAGAAACACTCTGGATACAGAAGTTGATACCAGCCCATTTACAGAAGAAAGGGTTCTGAAAGAACTCTTAAAACTGAAGGTGGACAAAGCAATGGGGCCTGATGGGATTCATCCCAGAATTCTAAAAGAACTAAGGGTAGAACTAGTGACACCACTAACTACCATATTTAACAAATCATGGGAGGATGGGGTGGTACCCGAGGACTGGAGAAGGGAGAATGTGATTCCCCTTCACAAAAGTGGGAGCAAGGCAGAAGCAGAAAACTACAGACCTGTTAGTTTAACCTCAGTGGTAGGGGAAAATGATGGACTCACTTCTGAAGGAAAGAATTGCTGAGTATCTAGAGGCCAGAGGGGCTCAGGACCCAAGGCAGCATGGATTCACAGTGGGAAGGTCATGCCAGACAAATCTGATAGATTTCTTTGACTGGGTGACCAAAGTAGTAGATCAGGGAGGGGCTGTGGACATGGCCTACCTAGACTTTAGCAAGGCATTTGACACAGTCCCACACAAAAGATTAATATACAAGTTAGCCAGCCTGGGAGTGGGTCCCAAGATGACAGCCTGGGTAAAGAATTGGCTGGAGAATAGGACACAGAGGGTAATAGTAAATGGAGTCCACTCTGAGAAAGCGGGGTTACTAGTGGGAGGTCCGCAGGGTTCAGTGATATTAGGACCGGTCCTCTTCAATGTCTTTATAAGAGACATTGCAGAGGGACTGGAAGGAAAAGTATGTCTCTTTGCAGATGACACAAAGATCTGCAACACAGTTGATGCACAAGGTGGGGTGGAAAGGATGAGAAGGGACTTGGCAAGGTTAGAGGAATGGTCAAATGTATGGCAGCTTAGATTCAATGCTAAGAAGTGCAAGGTAATGCACCTGGGAAACAAAAACCCAGGGGAAGAGTACACAATGGGGGGTGAGATACTAACAACAACAAAATGGAAAGGGACCTGGGGTAGTCATATCAGATGACCTAAAGGTGGGCAAGCAATGTGAGAGGGCAGCAAGGAGGGCTGGGGGGATACTGGGATGCATAGGGAGAGGCATCACTAGTAGAAAACAGGAAGTTATTATCCCTCTGTACAGACAGTTGGTGAGACCCCATCTGGAGTACTACGTGCAGTTCTGGAGACCCAATCTCCACAAAGACATAGACAGGATGGAGGCTGTCCAGAGGAGGCAACTAAAATGGTGCCGGGTCTGCAGCGAAGACATTTGAAGAAGAGCAGGAGCTAAATATGTATAGCCTCGAGGAAAGGAGGGAGAGGGGGACATGATAGAAACTTTCCAAGTACCTCAAGGGAATCAACAAAGTCCAAGAGGGTAGCATCTTTCAAAAAGAGGTGTGCAAGAACAAGGGGCACAATTTGAAGATAGAAGGGGGCAGCTCAGAGGTAATTTAAGGAAGTATTTTTTCACAGAGAGGGTTGTGGATGCATGGAATGGCCTTCCGGAGGAGGTTGTGGAGTCAAAAACAGTGGTGGAATTCAAGCATGCATGGGACAGTAATAAGGCAATTCTAGGGGGTGGGAGTAGGAAGAAGTAGGCTGCTGGTTAACTAGGATCTGCAGCGTATCCATTAGGTAGGGAAATGAGCAGACTGGGTGGGCCAAGCGGTCCTTATCTGCCGTCAAAATCTATGTTTCTATGTTGTTACAATGTTCCTCGTTGAAAGTGCTTTGCCTATATTGAAATACAAAACATTTTTCAGGCATTAAAAGTGATAGTGATGCTTGCAGTTTAAATGCAGAGGGTGGGGTTATTCATTTCACAATAGATATGTGGACCAGCAGTCAGAATACAAATTAAATGTACCTCACTGCTTATTGGGTCGGTTTTAGTGCTGTGCGGAATGTGGAATTCCACTGGTGAAATTAGCGTGGAATGCCCATTCTTCCGGCAGAATTTCCACCAGAATTTCACTGGTTCTTCTGCGGAATTCTGCCTGCTGTGCTGCAATGCATTTTTTTCCCATGGAATAGCATTCTGCAACCATTTCCATGGAAAATCATTCCACATTTTTTTGCCACAGAATTCCACCATTCCATTTCCAGCAAAGTTCAGTGGAATTTTGAAAATTCTGCAAAATTTTATTCCACTGGAATTTGGAAATTCTGCACAGCACTAGTCGTTTTTTCTTGTGCTTCTTCAAAAACAAACATGCCCTAAAAGATGGTGCTGCTGCATATAAAGAAGATTGGGAAAAGTCATACAACCGCAAGTATCTTACAAGAATTAAATGAGTCCCTTAATGATTGAATTTATTTTCATGGTCTAAAATGTGGCTTTATAGTGACAATGGAGCAACATCTTGAAAGCAATACATGACAGAGTGTTCATGCATGCTTTTTGCTTTGCACATTGCCTACATTTAATTGTCACTGGGTTCCTGAATGATGAAATTTAAGTTGATGGTGTGATGGCTGTTTGCAAAACAATTGTGACTCACTTTTCTCATTCAGCCAAGGCTGTATGGATATTATCTGAAATGCAGAAGAAACACAGTCTGTCCCAACAAAAGGTGATTTGAAATGTTTCCACTGAGTGGAATTCAACTTTTTATATGCTGCAGCACCTCTTGGAACAAAAACAAGTTGTACATGAATATTGCTCCAGTTACATTATTGGTAATGGCATTATGCTTTCTGTGGTGCAGTAGAAGTTAATAGAGACAGTGTGTTGCATTTTAGCTCCTCCTGAGACAAAGGAACATGTCTTCAAAATGTGCGACTCTGAGTCAGGTTATCCCACTTATAATGTTGATCACACATCAATAGAAAGAGACAGATCTAAAGACAAGATGTTGGCAGTATCACAGCAATGTTGTAAAGAGAATGTTTGAGCGCTTCTAAAATCTTGAGAAATTAGTTGTGAAGACCAAACAAAAACACTAATACTTCCAACTCTCTTAGATCCTAGGTTCAAGGCTATACATATTCCAAAAACAGATAATATAGAGCACTACAAATTGCTGTTGTTAAATGAGTTGCAGTACTCACAAGAGTCCAACACAGACACACACACACAGTAGCTTCATGTCTCTACAACATGCAGGTCCATCTTCAAAGAGATACAGGACAGGAAAAGTCACCAAATGTGAGCAGTCATTTTTCCACAACTCTTAGTTACATCCCTAGTAGCAAGCTAAATCTGTGGCTAAACATTTTGCAGATTACTGGCATACCAAATTATATTCTTCTTCTGAACATTCTCTGCCCATCTTGGTAGACAGTTACTTGCAAGAACCACTTATTCCTATTGATGCATGTCCTTTTGAATACAGCAGATAAAAAAGGTTAATACAGCCCAAGCTGTTTGATGAAGCCTCTAAATATATTGGTTGTTGTGCAGCAAGTGTCTCCTGAAAACACCTGTTTAGTACAGCTAGCAATATTGTGACAGACAACAGAAATAGGTTGCTGCAAGAAAATATGCACACATTAACGTTTATTAAAGTTAGTAAGGAAAGATTTTCATATCCCTACAAAAGTATATCAGCTGATCCTGGTCAACTGATGGGTAATGATAACTTCTCAGATGGTGGTTGGTAAATACCATGTGGGAAAAAAGAATAGTTTAAAGTACAGAATTTGGTGAAATGTGGTGCCTACCATTCTACTATGATGGACAATATCCACAAAACACATGTACCACCATTTCCATCTAATGGCAAACTGCATTGTAGCTAGAGACCAAAGTCAGCATTTTTTCACTGGAATAGGTAACGTAATTGGGGACAGGACCAATGGCATTAAAGGGAGACTGTCAACCTTTTGTGCATCATATTATTTCTAGTTGAAAAGCCATATTTTTGGAATGCTTATCTTCTCTAAAATTCATTGATGTTGCTGGTTGCTTCATTTGCTTCCTTTTTCAGTACTTCTTGAAGCAGCGGTGCAATAAAAGATGTTTCTGCTACAATTAATAAAAATATTAGCATGCCTGTCAAATCTACTTTACTAGGTCCCTCCTATGCTGCTCAGGTTCCTCCTATGCTGCACACCATGATTTTTTTTTTATTCTCTCGATCCTACCCTTGTCAGGTTTACAGTGTTATTTCTTAGTCAATTGTGATTGGCACCTTTCTTCCTTGAGAAACTTTCATAAGATGCTCAGTTTTTGGTGGAAGTAGAACTTTTTACCACCAAATAAAACTGGAAAATGCCTGGAATCTTTAACAGTAAAAAAAGTATATGGTCACTTTTTTGCCAAATTTCATTGCACTCCTGCTTTAAATGTATGGACATGGTGTAATTAAATTATATCCAAGCTTGCTTTGCTTCAAATCCTACCTTGATTAACACTAATTGCATACCTCCTGAACAATGCAAATAAGCTACCAAAACGTGCAGCCATTCATGATGCTGTGTCTCCTCTCCTCTCACTGCATCATGAGTGGCTAGACTGCGTGGAGGTATTCCCAACTAGGAAAGATGCAGTGGAAGTTGATCAAGGAGTGCAAACAAACTTTGTAGTGGTGGTAACATTAATATGGGCAGGGGACAGCCTGTTTTTCACTTTTAAAAAGGAATCAGAATCAAACAACCAGCTACATCAGCAATCTTCACAGAACATGACCAATCATAAAGTGTGTTTTTTAAATGGGAACGTCTTAAGATCTAAGGGGGTTGACATTGTCCCTTAAACATCACATGCCAACTGCTGCAGCTACATTATATGTTCCTTGAGATATTATGTGGGGAAGTAGCAACTTTCTTTTGGTTATATATGAAATACATTTTGCTTATATAGCAGCTGATGCATCATCTTGTGTTATTGCAGTTTGTCAGCAAGAATGATTGCAGTGTTTTTTTTTTTAATTTAAATGTCTAATGACTGACTGCACTTATGAACACATTGGCCGCTATTCACTAATGGGGTGGAAGGTATGTGTCAAAGGCACATACCCCACCTGCATAGCTCCACGGTCCCAGACAGGTGCAGGGGGCATGGCAAGCATGACCACAAGCACCCATAGAACAACTCTCTACACACACACCCAGTGCACATGTGTGTGGGGCAGTCGACAGCAGAGCTGTGGACCTGGGCAGGCATCCAAATGGATGCCCAACCCAGGTCCCAGAGTGGATCCCTTGCACCCATGGGGCAGTGGTGCATAGCACCTGTGGATCCAACAGCAAAGAGTAATACTGGAAAAGTACAGGAACTCACAAAATGGCTTCCCCAGCCTTTCTCAACAGCTGAATGGGCAGGGGCAGTATGGGGGTTCATTTCCCGGTCGGCAAGAGATGGTCATGTGGGCATGCACTGGGTTATGGCAGGGTTCTGGCTGCCATAACCTGTGCCCCCCTGTGCCTGGCACTACGTGCCTTAGTGAATGGTGCATAGTGCAGGCCACCCCCAACACTCCCCCCCAACTACCCCCGATATGTTGCAGCACGCACGATCAGTGATCCACCACAGAACTGGCTGGTGCACTCCATAGTGAGTGCTGTGGGAGGTCTGTGGGACTCCTACAGCTCAGTATTCTCAATTAGGGTTGCCTACATGCCACAGATATGTGGCGCATAGGCGAGCTTTTTTTTTGTGCATAGGGCCCATTAAGTGTACCAGTTCCATGTGCTATGGCTGCAGTACCTTGACTTTGTTATATTTTACAAAGTTTTAAACATAACAACTTTTGAGTTATTTATTTAAAAGTGACAGCAGCAAGTAGCTGAGGTTAGCTAAAACCAGTTTCTATTTTTTTTCATACTTCATGATGATGAGAATATAGCCAAGTAAATAAATGTACTATTTATTGATTTTTATGCACTCAGGAAGTCTAGTGCAGCTGCAGCAGGAACACTTGTAATGTATGGGTGTGTGGGTGGCCCAGTTAGCACCTGTAAGTTGCTGGCTTTAGCAAATAGAAGAAACCACAGATAACCCTAGCTACAGTCATATCAAAGCCACACATGATCATCTCTCTTTCTCTCTCTCCTTATATTGAATGGGTTTTATTTCTTTTTGTCCACAATTTCATGACATGTATTTCACTATTACCTTCACTATTGGAAGCACAATTTAAAAAATAGGGGTTGAGTATTAAAAAGGTTCTGACAGCCCTAGTTGCCACTACCTTCTCAATTGCCTTCCCTAAAAAGGGTCAAAGAGGTCAGGGTCCAAGGATCACTTTTTAAGGTGGGCTTTCAATACCCCCTTCATTAGTGCCATGGAGAACACACTCTCACTTAAGTAACATCTGACTATCTTAACAGTAACTGGACCCTGGGACTCCTGACAGTCCAATAACAGTCTGACAACAGCTGGGTAGGTCCTGAATTCAGTGCACAGAAAGTGGGTGGAATATCAGTCCCTGATTTAGCAGGTCACATTGTAAAAGAAGCCTGTATGGTTCCTGAGCTTCTACCTTGACAAGATAAGGGAACCATGGTCTTATTAGGTACTTCAGATCCCTGAGGATGAGCCATCCCTGAGATTGGCAAATCTTTCTGAGTATTACCAAAAGCAGAGGGAATGAAAGAAACAGATGAGCTCTTTGAAAATCCCAAGGAAATGATAGAGCAGCTAGAGCTTCAGCTGCTTAGTGCCTTTAATGAATTTATATATATATATATATATATATATATATATATATATATAAAGCTGCTCATTGAGTCTCAATGCAAGCAGATCCATGTCCAGAATGCTAAACCAGAGACAAAGTAGTTGAAACACTCTTGTTTAAGATACCATTCCCCAGATGGACATATTGGCAGCTAAGCCAATCTACTTGAGAGTTATACAGAAACAATGAAACATATTTCAGCTCCCTTGCCAAATGAGTCACAGTCAGAGATTCCTGGTGGGCCTGAGACCAATGAAACAGCTGTAAGCTTCCATTAACAGCCATTTTCTTCTTGTTCTGCCCAGCTTGTTAATATATGCCACTGTTTCTGCACTGTCAGACAGGAACTTGACTGACTTCTGTCTGACTCTGTCCTGAAAATAATAGAGGGCTAACAAGACAGCGCTCATTTCTAAGATATTTTTTCTAAAACTTCTGTTCCTTTTGAGTCCATGCCCCTTTAACTGGGATCTAGTCCACTACTGCAACCCTACCTGTGAGGCTGGCATCTGTTGTCAGAATTATTTATGACAGAAATGATGAAGGAGAAACACTCAGAAGACTCTGAGGGTTCTCCCACCACTCTAAGGTATGGTGAACCATTTGTGGTAGGCAGGTTGGCATTTGGTATGGCTTTGATGCTGGGGCCCAGTGAACAAAGAGACAAACCTGAAGAGGTCTCATACGAAGTCTGTCCCAAGGAGCTTGGGACTTCTGTTTTACATTTCTGGATACAGTTTTCCAGAACCTATTTTTCCTAAGTAAAACTGACATTTAAGGTGTATTTGCACCAAGGATACTTTATAATATGATCAAGAAGTGTTATTCACCAGTGGTGACGTTATTGTTTAAAAAGAGTTATTTGCCTTTCCATCTACATAAGGCACTAGTGAGTGGGTAAATCATGAAGGATTTTGTAGATGTAGGTGGCAGTGTAGAGAGCAGTTATACTTTTTGCACTTTCACAGATTCAGAAAGGAAGCAGCTTCTAAAAGCCATGAAGGTGATAGGGACCTCACAGCCACAGAAGTAGAAAGTGCAAAGAAAGTTAAGCAGAAAATTGAAAACCTTAAACCTAAGGATTTAAAATTAGAAAAGTGCAGATTAACTTTAGCTAAGTATCTAGAATATAAAAGAATACCATGGAGACTTAGGATAGCAGTGGAGTCCAATCTGGGTAGAAATGATTAAGCATTAACTAAGAAATAGGATGGTATAAGGAAAGGTGCATTGTGGACCTTATGTATGCCCTGATTGATGCAATCATAAAAACGGGGGAATAGCTAAAGAAATTCAACAACATGAGGGTACATTTAAAACACAATTGAAATTAGAAGTATGCAATAAATGGTTGGAGGAAACAAAAGAAAAGCTTATTGATTATGAAAAATATTTTCAAGAAATTAAAATGAACAAATTTCTAAGAAACATAATAGATTAATACAACTATAAAAAAAGAGGAGCCCCTGGGGCAGAAGTGCCGACAGCTACACAAGAAGCTCCCATAAACCTGATAAGTCTAAGAAACCTTTTTTATCCAGGCAGTAGGATTGGATGAGGACTGAGGTTCAGGAACACAAAGAGAATACAGAAGTACAGTATCAGAGTGACACCCCCACAGCGACACCACAATCCCGATGCAGAAGAGCCCAACAGCCACAGCAGCAACAACCCAAACAGAGTGACTCACCCACCAGAGTGTTAGCTCTGCTGGGGCTGACATTGAATAGCGGCCTCTAGGTGTGAGCTCTGGGGTGCATGGGAGGGTGCACCACCATCGGCACACTGTGTATCCCCCCATTGCCACCATTGGTACCATGCCTGTACCACCTCTGTCCACCGTGTCCCTGTCATGGTGCCTGGAGTCCCTGCTGTGGTCAGTTGACCACTGTCATCCTGCCTGGCATGCACCATACTGCATTACCTGGTAGCACTGTGGTGCTGTGCTCCTCTCTGTGTGTCCACCTGTATGTCTGTCTGCATTGGGCTGAGGTTCCCTGCCTGCTGTATACTGCCAGTCCTGTTTGGCCCCATTCACCACTGTGTCTACTTATTCTGTCGGGCTGCTGCCCTGTGTGTCATCCTGCAGCCTGGTGGTATCATCATCACCATGAGGGAGTGAGCGCCTTTCATCGGGTCGCTAATGGTGGTGTCCATCTCTGGTGCGGCGTTCAGTGTCTGGTCATCATGTTGTATGACGTGGGCACTGTGCCGGGTGCTGTGGCACTGTTTTGTCTGTTGGTCTGCTTTTCATCAGGGTGCTCTGTGGCAGTGTCCCTGTGTCATTGAGGGTGAGGTTGATGTTGTTGCTGCTGCTCAGATGTGGTGTTCCGAGAATACACAGGATCCAGTACCATGGATATCAGGGAGGTATGATATATGCAACAAGGTAGGTCAGGGAGGAGAAATAGAAGGAGCAGGTGGAAGAGGCATAGGTCAAGGTCTAAATGGACTACAGGGGGAGCTGGAACAGACAGCAGCTTTTAATTTGAGTCAAAGAACACAAACAAAAGTTGAACTAGATGTGCCAACTCTTGGGCTTTCATATTCAATTTCCCAGACTACTAATAAGTTTCAGACAGAGGTGGATCTGCAATGCTTTTATAGAAATCTAAAACTGCAAATGCAACTTGCGCATGTAGTACCACAAGATAAAGAAAAGGTAGAACTAAGATTAGCATAACGGGTAAAGCCATCTCACATGCCCCAGGTAGGTGCGAATAACTCAGTGGAAATTTATATTGGGATGTTTCAGAAGGAAATAACAGAATTATTAAAGTAAGAAGACCCAAACTTGACAAAATCAGTGTCTAGCAAAAGATGTATCTATAATTATTAAACCTGCAGACAAAGGAGGCACCATAGTCATCCAGAACATAGCATAATAAAGAGGTACGTAATTAGAGTTATTGCAAGTAGAAGAGAATTATAGAAAACTGAAGTCTGATCCTCTGCCCAAATTAAAATCATAATTATGACATTTTTAGAAGAGATGACCACGACTGGTTGGTTAAAAGACTGGGAGACATCAATACTCATTAAGGAGTACCCACATGCACCTCTATTTTATGCCTTACCAAAGAGTCACGAAGATGATAACAATCTACCTGGAATATCCACAGTCTCAGGAATTGACTCTGTTCTTGAACCACTGTCCATGTACATAGATTTCTATCTACAACCCCTTATTAAAGACATCCCTACACATATCAGGGACACAATCCATGTTATACATTTGATTAAGGATCTTAATGACATAATAGACATGTAAGGAGTTATCCCTGTTACCACAGATGGAAAGGAACTTTATACTTCTATTCCACGTTCATTTATTTGAAAAGTTTAAACAGGAAAGGCATACTGATGTGTCCTGGTGGAGAGGGGACAAGGGAGGTACATTTGATTTAAGCACAGAATACAATTTTATATTAAACAAAAGAGTAGAATCCATAAGATTACACTAGACAATTGGAAAGTTCTGCAAGCCCATCCAACAATGGCTCATATTGTTCATCAAAAACCTTTTGTAACAACAAGAAAAGCACCAACAACATTAGTACACACAGGAGCCCAATTAAGAAAAGAAAAAAAAAACAGGACATTATTGTTGGGACCTTTAAACTGGGGTATGTACCCATGTGGGAGATGTCTGACATGTGGGCATACTTCACATAAAGAAATTCTTAAGCACCCCATACAGGTAGAGAATATAGAATTCAAGCACACATTGATTGTAACACAACAGGTGTTATATATGTTATTCAATGCCCATGTGACCATCTTTATGTGTGCAAAACCTTATGGAAATTAAAGAGGTGTGTATGAGAGCATAAAGTAAAATTAGAATGCAGGATGAGAATTTTCCATTAGTGAAACATTATAAGAACAGAGGGCACACAGTGGTACAGTTGAGATGCTGGGGCCCTAGAACAGGTAATGGAGACTGTTAGATTGTGGAGAAAAGAGAAATGTAGTGGATGTTCGAGTTGGGGACCCTGAATACACTATGGGGTCTGAATGGGGACATCAATTGACAGGTGTGCTGGTAGCAGTGTACTATGCATACTATAGTTTGTATATATTATCCTGTATATATCCTTTTACAAATGTGAACTGGAGGTTATATTGTACATTCTGGATCTTGTTGCTGCACCATTTGGAAATGTGTATTACATGATGTATTTGAAAATAGGAAAAGAAGGTTACTAGCCACTTGCATTTCCTTATCAAAAATGTTGAACTCTGTAGGTTAAGCAGGGAGAATGCTGATGCAATGCAACATGTAAATTAGTTATAATTAATGGAGTGAAGGAATCTAGGGATATGCATTAATTTGCATTGAGTTCTAATTCATAAGTTTAAATTGTAAAATACCTAATACTGATCCTGTAAAATATGAAACATGTATCAGATTCTCAGCATGATCTAGGCAAAGTTAATATACCAGGCATAAAGTATTAAGTCAAAATAAGCAACCAAAAGATGACCAAGGTCTCTCAGAAAAATTAAAAGAATAACCTTGCAGGACCTCCATGTTTGTTTACATCTGCTGCCTTACTAACTATGTAACTGCAAGAGAGCCATTGTTACCTAGCAACAGCATCATCCATAGTGATGTTTACCAGTGACTTATGTCAGTACATGGCTCCCTGCGGTTACAAGAGGGTGGGCCTAATGGTCACCACTTGCTGCCCTACCAAGACATCACTATACTTGAAATAGAACTAAAGAAGCTCTACCAAAACATAAGCATTGAAAAAGGAGGACATACGTTAAGTAAGAGTGAATTTTGAACCTATGTATATATGTAAAATGAAGTTTGTACTTATTTTCTAGTAAACTGAGACTCTGACAGGAACACAGTAGTACTGTTACCAAAAAAAGCGTATATATCGGTATATATTTTAAACTGTGACAGAACCTCCTATGCTTCTGTATATCAGTAGCTGGTACTTAAAGCAAACACTTTGGAAGCACAATTAATATGACATAAAAAAATTGAATATTTGCAGAAAGACCATTTATATTGTAACTTTCTTGTGTTATGTTTATTTCATTAGGAAATTGAAGCCCTAGGGCTACAGTATACAGCATGACATAAAATCTAAAATCACGAAACAAGTTGAAATCAGGTACATTGAATACATAAGTACTGAATATCTGAGCAGATAGAAAAATCCCATTAACATCTATATTTTTAAACTGAAAAAATGTAGACCCTTGTATCAATACTATAAACCAAAGAACTTTTATTTTATATACAAAAGATTCAAATACACATCTGTGGCAAAGGTCAAAGCAGACAAGGGAGGCTGAATAGCCCAGTAAAAAAGTAGGTAGCACATTTGCTTTTCTGCACATATGAATACCATCAGCTAGTTAAATTGATGTGAAAGGCATCAATATAAAATTATTAATTATACTGATAAGAATTTGAAAATGATAATGAAATGTATAAACAAATGTATGCTGATGTATAACATAACTGCAAGTTGCGGAGTTGAGAATGTATGAAATATATGATGTCATAAACTATATGGCTACAAAATTATATTTAAATCATCATTACAGTTCCCCAGAAGAAGTCATGTACAGCAACACTTTGGGGCACATGAAGAAAATAAAGGAAATAAATTTATGAACTATTGTTGTGTTGGCTTATTGTAAGCCTGAGCAGCCGTAGTCTTAATTCCTTTTTGATGTTGCCGGAGGTGGCCAGCTCCACTAACAAGCAAGAGTAAGCAGTGATGATTTCCCTTAGGACTTCAGTTTTACATTCTTTATGGTAACCATCATGAAAACAAGAATCAAAAGTAATCTGTGAACTGAGACTACCTACTGGGTCACTCACAGGAGCAGCATTCAGAGGGAGATTACACACTCTGCCAGTCAGGGTTATTACACTGACAGGAGCAGTGATGGGGGTACACTATTCACAAATGGGGTTATTACACTGGCAGGAGTGGGGGGGTGGAAGGTATACTATCCACCAAAGGGGGCTATTACAGTGACAGAAGGGGTGATGGGGGGGCACTGTCTATGACTGACAGCTCCTGCTGTCAGTTCACTAACCTGGCACTTGGCCAGCAGGGGTGTTCACACTCCACTGTGCACAGTGACAAGGGAATGGTTTTGGCAGCATTAAACAGCACAGTGATGTAGGCCACTTAGCACTGCCAAGACCCTTGATTATACTGCTGCACCCTGTATGCAAGGAGATCCCTCATTTGGATGGGTGCAGTGGTATATTCCACATGATTACACTATCAGTCAGTGCCATGCGCTGGGGGCCTTTGAATATGGTCCACCCCATCGCATCATGCCATTCCTGGTTAGCATTGCACTAACATGGTTAGTGCTGCACTAACCTTTAGAATGTCAGGGCTATGATGCAGCCACATGTGCCTGCAATGTAAATTCTCTATATAGAAGGAGTCATGAGATAGTTCTGGAAGGCAGCACAATTTTTAAATGTAATGATCACTAATGGGTGTAGTTTTACTGAGTATCATTATTTTTAAGATAATGTATGTTTTAAATTGTGGAAAATTTCTTCAATACCTTCTGTGACTAACTTTTGTAATTTCCTTTTTTATGTAACAGCTATATGCTAAATTACATAAATATTTATGAGTAACAAACAAACTTGAAACACATTCAATTATATCATATTATTTAATATCATATTGTAGTAATTATATTTTCAATTAACATATTTTATAGCATATTTTATCGTATATCAGATTATACTTATTTTCTCATATATCATATCCTTTTACATCATATCAGACTGTATTGTAATACATGGATGATCTAGTTTCCCATCGGGAGACAGTGGAATGAAAATCCCATAATACTATCAGCCTGACATCATCTTTCTCATCATACCATCATTCTAATGTCGCAGTACAGTACCAGTATTATGGGATCAAAAACCATGTGTTTAGCACATGTTGGGTTTAAGTTGAACTGAAACAAATAAAACAACAGCAGCTCTGCTCAGGTTCACCTTTCTGTACTATAAGTCTTCAGAGTACACAGGAGAAGGTAGATATCTATGAGGTTTACTTTTTTTTAAAGTTATGACAGCGAGTCTCTCAAGTGTTGCAACTTAAATTGAGCAGCAGTCATGTGGGGATAATGTCATCAGAACCTTAAGAAGCAAACTTGGATCCATAATTAAAAAAATAGGGAATTTCTGAATGTATTTATTATTTGGCTAAAATACCATCTTGAGTTTCTGGTAATATCTTGGAACATCTCAAGCTTAGTCTCAAGGTTCTCATGTCACGATAACCTCTCAGTGGTATTATAGCCTCATCATACATAGTTCCCTATATATTATTCTATTTATCATCTCATATATTACATCATATCAGGTTATGATATCTTCTCATATGTCATATTACATTAGGTTTACCTTCTCATGTAATATTATAGCAGATTATATTAATCTCTCATGTCTTATAACATATCTTCTTATGCATCATATTGTTTTATATCCAATTATATTATCTTATCAAATATTTTGTCAAATTAAATCAGATTAAATTATGTTCTCATACATCATAATATTTCAAATTATATCATCTCTGATATCATATCTGCTGCCCTGTATCTCCTGCCCAATGCTATTAAAAGGCATATCATTCCACAGTGGCCAAAAATTGAAATCATCTCACAATCACTGTTTAATTCCTTTGGAAGTACCCCCAGTTTACCCCAGCGCCACCACCAGTCCACTGTACCTAAAAGGCCAACAGATCCTCTGTGCAATGAAAGTATTTTACAGATGACACCACAAATCCACTGAAATCATGTTGCAATCAGTCCGGTAGAAAGATTGCCTGTGGGCCAGTGAAATCTACTTAACTTTTAGCAGTCAGGTCATGACCAATGCTTTAAAATGTGATTATGTCATTCTTCTAACAGTCATATCCACTCCCACTCCTCAGTTATGTCAGACAGGCCAACAGCTTTAAAAACAATTGGATTGGCTTACATATGGAAAGTGGTGGGATAAGACAGTTCATTCAAGTAATCCTGCCAATATGGGTGGCAGCTGACTGAGTCAACAGATTCATCTCTTGGTACCTGGCTAGCACTGCATCACAAAAAGACCAACAACCAAAACCCAGAGCCTGGCCCACTGTTCTCACACCATCTGGTACTAAATTTGTTGTAAAAAAAATGGTATGCTACCTGATTCATTACATGCCTAAATTAAACAGTCAAGCTTTCTCCGTGCTTCTTCAAGTGCTGACAGTTCCAGAGACATCTTGAGTCTTCCTTCCAAAAATTACACACCCTTTTCATCATCATCCTTCTCTCTCCATCACAAATCACATTTTTTCTACATTAAAATAGAGCAAAATTTAAGAAAAGTAATAACTAATTGTAAGCATCACAATAACATAAAAACCATATAAGTCAACTGGTTCTGAAAACAGCACATCCTTTTCATCATCTTCCTACTCTCTCCATCACGAATCATGTTTTCTTCATCATGCCTAACTGTAAAGTATGTGTAACATACCTTCTTTCCTGCCTGCACACTGTACATATGGTACAGAGGGACTGATAGCATTCATTATAGGAGGTAGTACTGGTAATACCACTAGTTCATCAAAGACACACTTACAGCAGCTTCAGGATGAAATCCTCATCACAGAAGAGGCAGAGATGTTCCTGACACAGCTTACAGACAGGTTTGACAACATTAGATTGGGCATGCAATTTGGCATGACAAGACTATTGGATCCCACCTGTAAAGATGTGTTAATTCCCTATGGACACATAGACTATATCAAACAGAACCTATTGTGTACACTTATGTTGGAGATAAAAGAGGATGAAGGAGACAGTTGACCACTAGAAGGTTCAGTCTCATAGGTTAGGCAGGAAGAAGGGCAGACTGAATAGACCAACTGGAATTCTTCTACTATGTTTTATGACAGAGCCTTGATGAACTCATGATCCAGTTGGGAGAGGTAGCCTCCAAAAATAAGGGCCTCAGGCCTTTCCACCAGGTAGAAACTGAACTGGTTGACTAATAAAATAGAAAGTCCAGACCCAGAGAGCTTATCCAGTAGGAGGGGATAAGCAACTGTGTTGATAGCTCTTGAAGAAGATGGCAGAAGTAATGTGACTCTAATCAGTCCACTTAAGGAAGGTGTCTTTGACCTTCAGAAGGGATGTAATCATGTAGTGTGGCTTCGTAAAACCAGAGGACTGAGCCAGGCAGAGGAATAAATTAAGGGAGTTGTGGGGAGAGAACTAGATGCTTTTGGAGCTTGGCCAAGGCAAGAAGATAGGAAATAGGACAGTATTTCCAGGGACAGAGGGGTCAGACACTTTTACACATGAATGACATTGGCCCATCTCTGAGCCCTTAGGACAGTGATAATGAGGAAAGAGAGGTTGAAGCAATCAGAGATAGGGGAGGCTGTGGCTGGAGAAGAAAGATAAATGATTTTGAAGTCTAAATCAACAGGGCCATTGCCTTTAGAGGGGCTGAGAGATACCAGAGTAGTCTGAGTGGCAGCTACAGTGGTGGTATGAATGAGAAGGGAGGAAATAAAAGGGTAAATAGCAGAAGTGGAAGGGAGACGGTGGAACTAGGGAGCAGCAAGAGGGCACAAGTGAAGAAAAGAGTTCAATGAGGCAGCACCCTCATCTGTTTTTGAAACAATGGAACTACCTAGCTTGACTTAGATGTCAGAGTGTCTCAGCTGGTAGCACATCAGTTTTGGGCCAGAAGGTCATGGGTTCTAGTCCCACACTAGAATTGGGCTTATACCAAAGACACTGTCAACTGAGTTTAGTAGGAGGGGATTACTGTACTGTACTGTCAGAGTATGCAGTTCTTTAGATGAGATGTTAACCCAGGTCCCCTCTTCCCATCTCAGGTACTATCCTGCTGGAAGTCAAAGAACCAGAGGCACTTTTTGCAACAGTAGGGGAATGTTTTATTGAACACAAATATTGCACAGCAACATAAACAAGATATAAACAATATATGTATTAATTGATATTGTAACATGGCATAAAAAAAGAGAAATGAAATGAAGCACTCAGATAGGTGCAAACACACCGTGTGGTACAGTAGAAACCATGGTCTAATACCATAGTAGATCATGGTTTGTATTGTAATACCTTGGCAATCCACTACAGGTAAGAAGCAGTATAGAAGGGAAAGCAATATGCAAATAACTTGCAGTGTATAATTGTCCCAAGTTGTATTTACTAAGAATTTTCCTGCACAGGGTTTGACTTTTCAAGATTGTTCTATATTGTAGCTACAACAGAAGTTCATGAGGTACTAAAGATTGTACATTTAAACTCCACATATACTGTTAATTATGCTGCAGCAATATTTCTGTAGAAGTGAACAGTTACATACTGTCACCATCCCTTCTGATCTACTGCTTTCTAAGCAACTGTGGGTGCAATGCATTGTGGATGACTGAATAATATTATCTGGCCTAGCCTTGTCTTGGTGAATACACAGTGGTAAAGATGAGCATGCAGCTTCTGTAACCGAAAGCAGAAGTAACAGACAGTGAGATAAACAAAGGAAAATTAAAGAGAGAGGATACTTCTCTGTGGGTGAAAAGAAAAATAAATTGAGAGAAACAAAAATAAATCAAAGAGACAGACTAACAATAGTAGTCAAAACAAGTATTTGAAAGATGAAAGCAGTAAATGTTATGTTGTTCTATGTCCTGCTGAGTTAGGTAGTTTAGAGGGAGAAAAAAAGTGAAAATAATATTCCGCAAAATAGTAGTTGTTCAATAAAGTGTTTTTCAGATTGGCTTAGTTCAGTACATTTGGAGAAAAGGTGCTTGTGCTACTAGGATTGTGTGATAGCCACCTATTGGTCTGCAAAGGAACTGGAGAAAGAAAACTGAAATGTACCATAGCACACTCCCATCATGCAGTGCAGCCCATATCTTGTAATATATAGAGAGGAAAATCAAAGCACCTAGAATAGAAAGTGAATTGCAAGGTTTTGAAAAGTTGTAAAATATGTTTTGATGTTAGAAAGCTTAAAGCTTGTAATCTAAGTTATTTTAGCAAAAGTGAAATAGCGGCCACGATATTTCCAATAGGTGTGTTCCAATTGTTTTCAAGTATATGTACATCATGTTTAATAGCTCAATTTATAGTATTCTGAAAGTAAATCAGTGTGATTGTACTCATTTATTCAAAGACTATTAGTTATACACTCATTGCCATGTTACAAGCGGATTAAGCCACTCGTAAGGATGGGTCTACAGTGGAATTAATCCATGGTTGGTTGGTTGGACCGACTCGGCCTTCGGCCTCGTGGTCCAACCCCCCCAACCATGGATTAATACCACAGTAGACCCATGCTTTCTCGTGACTTAATCCTTACCTGTTACATCAAGTGAAGTTTATTTTTCGGTCATAAGATCATTACAACAATATTAAAATACATCACCATGTGACAACAATAAATACAGTATATAACAATACAATACATTACATGAGTAAATTCAGTTATACAACCTGGGAGATAAATTATGCCAGTAAAAAAACACATCTACATTTTTTTATGCAACAGTAGAATCAATGTACAGTTAATACACTGTACAGTATGTAAAGGAATGGCATTGTTTTCTAGCTTTGGTAACAGATGTTATATAGCAATTCTCTGTATACAGTATTCATCTTCCATTGTCATAAGAAGATTTACAATTTCTCTGCTCTCAAGATTGGAGTTCTCAGTAAATAGGCCAAGACCAAATTTGCCTCTGCTTCTCATTCTAAGTACATTCAGCCATTACGTAAATCAGATTATGAACTTGGGATTGTAAATACGTGAAGCTGATTGGCCAAGAGGTTTTTGAAGCTGTGATGATATCGGGCTACACCATCACGGCTTCAGAAAACCTCCGGTCACCAGCCTCCTCACTGACTGTGCAGTGTTCTTAATCTCCCACAGTCCGGAGTGAGTCAGACTTGTAGTTGGCCGCTATTAAAAAAAAAATATCAACTATGCCCATAACAGAAACGCAGCACCACACAAGCTGCTAGGAGGAATGACTGTTGAGCTGCCCACAACATCCTCCACATCCTGCCCTAGCATTCCCCACACAAACATTAACTAACAGCCAGCACTCACACTCGATAGGAGCAGCTTCTCACTCATTGCCGCTCACATTCATATACCCTGATTTGCTGACCGTGTGGCGGCTAACAGAAAAAACCAAAAGAAAGCAGCTTTAAGCTCTGAGAAATCTAGGCATTCGCACAGACTTACACAGTAAACACCCCATGTACCTCACAAGCTTACTTAAACTTCAGTCGAGTGACTCAGGCTGCATCCCAGAACTCATCACAGAGCAATGGCCACTGACGCTCAAAGACCAGCCCCACTACTTCAACTTCATATGAGTACTATAATTGCCAAGTTATAAAGATGCTACAAAAAAAGGAAAAGAACACAAAACAAATTATTCCTTCACAAGACAGCACTCGGGGACAGCAAACAGAAACAGAGTTCACAGGTCATACCATCACAATACCTCTCCTGCCAGCTCCAACTACAACAGCACCACCTGCTGTTTCCTAGAACTATTTTTTTAACTGTATTCCTACACTAGCATAAAATTCTAATTTTAAAAAGAATAACTGTTTTTTTTCCATTAACATTTTCTTTATTTTAAGCAGAGATAGAACACACATACAAAACATTGCCAGATATAAAGACAAAGTGTGATTAAAACATTGCTATCAAAGTGAAACTTTTCTCTGCAAACCCCCCCTAACATTACCAAACTATAAACCCCAAACCCTCCCACCCCTACCCCCAAAACTATCTACTATACCCTCCCCCACGAGGCACACGAATCCCTTTATCACCGTGACAGGGTGCATTCAAGAGTCAACGGAAAAGCAAGTATAGAATAGGGCCCAAATCTTATCAAAAAGGGGTAACTGATTATGCAGGATAGCAATCATTCTCTCAACCCTTAAAAAGGCAAGGAGTTCTGCCAGCCATTCAGTATAAGAAATTCGCGCCTTATCTTTCCAGTGGCGTAGAACCAATTTCTTAACTATAATTGAGATCAAGGTCATATAATACTTTCTAGTTCTGACCGAAAAGCAGACATTTCCCCCAACAGGCAGACCTCAGGTCTAAACATGTCCTCTAACCCCAATAGGGGATCTATCTTATTCTTAATCTCAAGCCAAAGAGGAGCAACTTTAGAGCACTCCCAAAAAATATGAAGAAGGTCCCCTACATTAGCATCACATCTGTAGCATTTGGGATCTTTTAACAAATTCAAATCTGTGAGTTTCTGGGGGAATAGTAAATGTTATGTATTACTTTAAATTGTACAAGCCTCAGTTGATCATGCCTGATAAACCTGTGACATGCTTGCCAAATCCCCATCCAGTCTAAATTGATATTGGGAAAGACTGCTTCCCAGTAAGAATGAGGGGCCAGGTTTGCTGGGTACACCCAATGAAACAAAGCTAAGTAAATCTTTGAGATTGCCTGAGGGACCCCAATCAGCAATTAGTATTCAGTCAGAAACAAATGCCGCGAGGGATGGACAATCTTCGCTTCAAGTTTCTGCAATAAGGCATGTCGAAGTTGATATACTTTGAAAATATCTTTGGTAGATAAATTAAATCTATTTATTATTCTCAGGGCCGAAATTAACTCCCCTTCTTCGGTGAGAAGATCTTTAAGGGAACAATTATCCAACAGGCTCAGCCAGTCCGCTCTAATGGTGTTATTACTTATCAAAAACCGTGGGTTACCCCAAATTGGTTGATCCCAATCCTTAACATGATCATATTTGATAAGCCCACAAAGCTGAGTATGAACTTTCACTGCAACCCCAATTGGAGATTTTTTCAACAAGGGGGGGAGTATTTTGAAAGTGGAATAAAAAAGAGCTACTGGGTTTATAGCACATTTATTAAATAAGTTCAATTCTAAGTTCACCCATAAAGGAACATAACCTGATCCTAAAGTAGGGTCTTTATATAAGGCCCACCTACCATATTTGCTCAGCTGCGCTGACCAAAAATAGAGGCCAAAATGAGGTAACCTCAACCCGTCAACTGATTTGGGTGCAGCTAATTTCTGGTAGGCCATCCTGGACTTTTTGTGTGCCCAAACAAAGTCAGCTATCCTGGCATGGAGCTTTTTAAACCAGGACATGGGAAGGAAAATGTCTAACCTACTCAGAGGATAAAAAAGCCTCGTAAATATGTTCATTTTAACTATATTTATCCTCCCCCAAAGCGATAGTGGAAGCTGAGCCCACCTATTAAGGTCCAACTCAATGGCGTGAACCAAGGAATCTAAATTCAATTGACGCATGCGAGCTAAATTTCTGGTTAGATAAAGGCCCAAATATTTAAGGGACTCAGAATTCCCTGTTTTTTTTTTTTTTTAATATTTTATTTCCAAATCTTTACTGCAGTTCATAATAGCAATAAGGCACTCCAGGGTGTGGTATATCATGGAATATCGTCACTTCTTGGATGGTTGGACGCAAGCGGCCTGCGGCCTCGTGTCAACCACCCAAGGCGTGATGATATCCCATGATATACCACACCCTGTCGTGCCTTATTGCTTAATTATCTAACCTCCCACTTTTACATAAGCATTCTTTATCTTCTGCTTTTTTAGTTTTATCATAACATGACCATAATATCATACCAGGAAAAGTTTCAAATTTATAGCTTGTGAAAAGTTTTCTTTTTTTAGAATCTGTGATAACATGAAGATAGTATCTAGATCTATGTCTGTTATTGTTAGCTATAAACAACAGTGCATATTGTAAAGCACTTAATACTTAAACATCCCTACATGCTTGAATGCTATGAACTATAGTACTAATATATTATTGTATGCAGAACTTATAGTAATATTATTCTTACTATAATTCCTTATGAATGAAAGATTATATTTGTGAAGTGACTGAATAAATGATTTAACCAATTATATTTATGACATCATCTAATCTTCTGTTGCATTTTCTCTTTCAGACATTGTTTAGGTAGTCTATCCTCATTCATATTCAAAATATTTATCCAGTAATTAATTTTCCTCACAATTGCCAGCCCCCAGATATCTGAGCATCATAATTCAGATGTAAGTAATATTACATGGACAGATTCAGGAACCCCAAATAAAGAGTGCAGAGATTGGGCTGCTAACTTCCCCAGTCCATATATTTTTTTTATAAGCCCATACTTCAGACACATACAATGCCTGTGTATTACATTTAGCCTTTAGAGCTGTTAGGGCAGGTAGCACTGAAAACACCCTCTTTCTAGAGCCGAATCTTTTTATGCCCAGAACAGTTTTTATTTATCAGTTTTAATTCTACATTCTTCAGATGCTTATTTCAATAACAATTAGAAGATAATGTAATACCCACATATACATATTCCCTTACCATGACCAGAGTTCCCAGTCCTGCGCTTCATTTGGAAGACAGCATTATTTTACTTTTGTTTGTATTGATGTTCAATTTTAATGCCAGTGAAATACTAGAAAAAATTTCAATTTTTTTCTACAAGCCAGATCATGTAGGAGAAGACAATATCAGATGATCAGTTTAATGTTAACAGTATCAGGAATTACAAGAGAAGATTGACCACATGTTTTTCCCTGAGTTTCTCTGAGGCCAATATAATTGTATTACAGGATACCAGGTTAGGAACTGCTTGAGACAGATACCAAGTTCAAAATGCATGGCCGGGTGGGGGCATATGTTTGGTCTGTAGGGGAAGACCCCTGCACAGAAGTGGGAATATGGTTTAAATCAATAAATATAAAAATCTCAAAGGTAATGGATATAGACCCAGGTAGTTTATTGTTATTAGATATTGTATGGCAAGAGCAACCTGTTAGAATAGGAGTTGTCTATGCACCACAAACAAAAACAGCCTGCATAAATATGTTTTGATCGCTACAGCCATATTTACATACAGCTTGATTTATTATATGAGGAGGGGATTTAAACTGCCCTTGAGATATTTGAGGCAAAACAAGCAAGACAAATAAATTATACTGTGACATACATTTTTTAAAACATGAGTGGTACTGAAGGTTTACAAGAAGCTTTTAGACAACTACAGCAAAATGGAGGTCATACTTATCACAGGGGAAATTTGTCCTTACACGCTGATTACTGATCAAGGAACACAGCACCATTTTTTGTCTCTAGCTGATGTGAGGTTTTGGAGGCAAAACCTATAGCCTCTGCAATGCCAGACAATTTTGAGGTTCATATTAAGATAGCACTTGGAAAGCAACAAGCCATGGGTAATGGGTACTGGACAGTAAATACTTTCCTTCTGGAAAACAACTATATCAGAGGGAAACGTGAAAAGCTCCTTCAAGCAAGGAAATCAGATATTTGCTGTTTTGAGAATGTTGGTAGAATGGTGGGAAGGTACAAAAACCAAAATACAGACGTTCTTTAAAAATATGGAGAAATAAATGGAAAATTTATTATTCTAAGTATTTACAATTAAATACACAATTATTAAACTACACTTCGAACAGTAGAGAAAAATTATTTTAAAGAACAAATAGAAAATCTGTGCAGTGAAATGAAAACATATTTATATGATAGAGCAAAATCTTTGAAAACAGAACAACAATTTGGTGTTCAGGGTTCCAAATACTCACTTGATATTTTTAAAGAAAGTCAAGAATGTATAAGAAATATGGTGTTCATGTCTGTATGGAACACATAGGGTATGATACATTCTGTGAATAGACAAATTAGGTCAGTTGTGGAATCACGGTTAAGAAATTTGGGGTGTAAAAAGGTACTAACAACAGATAGTATAGAAGACTTTTTACAGAGTCCTAATAGCAACTTATTGTCAGAAGAGGAAAAAACTGAATTAATAAGCCCTATTAGGTTAGAGGAAGTAGAATTAGCTATAAAATATTTAAGGCTGAAGACTGTTCCAGGTCCTGATGGTCTAAATACAGAATTTTATAAACATTTTTCAATTTTAAGTGTAATGTTATTGGAAGTATTTAATGATATGTTGGGTATCTAAGATCAATAGAAAATATTTTTTCAGGAATCCTAATTTTATTATTTAAAAAGGAAGACCAGATGAATTTGGGAAATTCGAGACCTATTTCTCTTACGAATACAGACTTGAGGATCTTAACAAAAATCTTAAGTAATAGACTGAGTAAAATAGCCAATGAAGTTATTGCACCTTATCAAATATGTGCAGTACCAGGGAGATCTAGAGGGGAGAATTTATTTCATATTAGGGAGCTGATCACTAGAGGCCCAATGGATAAACAACAAGGAGTTATTTTTCCTTTGGATCAAGAGCATGCTTTTGATTGAATTTCTCATGATTATCTATTCCAAACTTTGCTTTTCATGGCATACCAAATAGTTTATAAATGGATCCAGCTTCTATATAAGTATGCACATTTTACGCCTTTAATAAACAGATTTATAGGGGAAAAAATTCAAATAGCAAGAGGAGTCAGGCAAGGGTGCCCCCTAAACCTATTTTTATACTGTATGTGTTCTGTATTGATGTTCTGATTCAGGGGATCAGGAAAGCCTCTGAGGTATGAGGAATTTAAATCAATAAAAACATTTTACAATTTAAAATTAATGCTTATGCTGATGTAGTTTGACTATTTTTAACCGATCTGAACTCTTGTCAAAATGTATGGAAAATATTACAGTTCTGTTTTAAGGATTCAGGTGCTGAGGTTAATGCACATAAAAGTAAGGCACTATGTTTAGGGCCAATGAAAGAGCTTTGACTTAAACAAGTAGCTGATATTAAAGTCATAGACTCTGATCTTAAAATCTTGGGCATACAATTTGGATATCCAGATATGGATAAGTTAAACTGGGAAGAAAAGATTATGGAAGAAGAAAGTGAAGTTTATATGTGAAAAACAATGCAAATAACTAAGAAAAAAAGAGTATGATTGATAATAATTGTATTATTGCCAATATTCCTATACTTAAGTTATGTATTTCCCCCTCCAAAAGAATTAGAGACAAAAGTGCATAGTTTTGTTTTTTTCAAACACTATGAGGCAGCAGACTAGAAATTTTACATACCTTCTGCTGGAGAACGGTGGCCTATCAATAATAAACCCAATAGTTTTTTTCTGCTTAATATTTTTTATGGTACTTTTATTAACTTATTTTCTGTAAAATAAACCAACTAGATTATACGACTACAAGACTGGATTAGGCTATTTTTACCACAATGGGGACTGGGTAAGTGGAATTTTCATACAGCTGTTAAAAGAGAACATATTCCTCAGTACATTGTATGAGAATATATGTCCCCAATTAAAAAATTCCACTACTGTGTCATTATTTGTAGCTCACTAAATTATTTGATTTCTTTTGGTATTTATGGAGAATTAGAGATTATACACACTCTGTAATGGGCTCTTGAAGTTTCAGTCAGGGTTTAGGAGTGGAAGGAGTACCACCAATAACTTTTATGTTCTGTACCACTTGCTTGAGTAGTATGTCTCGTTAAGATTTCAAAAACTGTATGCAGCTTTTATAGATTATAGTTTAGCCTTTGATTTAATTTCGCATACCTTATTATGGTAAATCATGTTTGATTAGGGTATTGAATCAACTCTAACTGATATCATCCAAGACATGTACAGCGATACATTGGCAAGGTGGGAGACAGGGGACAGCTCTCTGGAACATTTCAAACAAATAGATGGGTTAGACAGGGCTACATCCTGGCTCCTACCCTATTTTATACCTACATAAATAATATTGTAAGCTTGGATGATGCTGGTTCTGACTCTCCAAAAATTGGTAAAAAAAAACTATCCGGTGTAAGCGTATTTTTTTTTTCATTTTGTGTTGACCACTTAGTCATTCTATTTACAGAAAGAAAACCCTGCTCAGAATGAGACAAAGACATCCTATAAACTCTTTTTTCTTCTATTGCTTTTTTTACCCATTTTAGTTTCTGAAATTCCCCTATCAGTATCTGATATGTTTCTTTCTGAAGATGTTACAGAGGAAGTTTCTAAGTCACCTTCCTCTTCCTCCATCACTCCATGTACTGTAACACTGTTCTGAGTCAACATTGTATCCCTTTTTAATACTTTGGATTTTGGTTGAGGCCTTTCTCTCCTTCTTTTCCCCCAACCATCTTGAACTCTTCCTTGGGGGGGAGGGGCATTTATGTTAAATTTTTTTCTGTAACATCTTGCTAATTTGTATGCAAGTCTTCCTGTTTGTTTTGTTGGTGTTCATCTTGGTTTGAACTGGAGGCTTCCATGTGTGTCACAACACTTTGTGCCACACATGGTGTTTCTGATTCTGGACCAGTTTCAATTCTGTTTTGCAAAGGTTAATTAAGCACTTCATTATCTATAGATTAATTGTTTGCCACAGCACTCCTGGGGACTGCCATTCTTTCCACATTCTGAGATATTTTGTTTTGTGTCTCAAGTACCATGTCTTCTTGATTATAAACAGACCCCTTATTATGAACTGCCCACTGGGCATTTCTTATAGGAATGTCCCAGTTCTTCACGTAAGTTCCATCTCACTGGATTTGGACAAAAATGGATTGAATGTCCCATTCCTAAACACACTTTACGTACCATAGCATCATAAGCATAACTTAAATGATTTAGCAACCCACATCTATGACAGGTCTTGAGTTGTCCTGCATAGAAACAAAAACTCCAGTCACATACAATATACATACAATATAGAAGCTGCTAGGGAGGTGCTGTGTTCCTTGATTGGTAGGTCTTAGTCTCACTTTAATGTTCCATCCTCCATCCAAATGTTATCAGAATCTAAAACAGGTGTTGAATGATCTGTCACATCATCCCTTTAACACAGTATAGAATGGCCAAGATATGAACTCCTTCATTCTAAACAAAATGGTTATATTTTTAACTGCAGGCTTAGTTAATGGATTTGCTATGAAGAAAGACCATATGGGTGATGTTTTGAGAGTATATTTTTTTCCAAAACCTTTCCAAAAGCTGTGGGGTTTTAAAACTGATATTGAATTCGGTAGCCCCAGAAGTGTGAATAACTGCATAAATATCAGCAGCTAAAAAGTGTAGGGATTCTTTTAACAATCTGTGTGCAACATAGACTCTATCCAGTGCTTCCTTTATACTTTAAGCAAACTGCATTCAAATGTTTAGTCAGTTTTCCCAAATTGGCAAAGAGATCTGACATTCTAAAGTTCCCCCTATTTATATTGCCCTCATCATTCCAAGTAAATGAGCCTGTGTTTTTGTGGACTATCAGCTGGGCCAGTGTCCATATTAACTGGGATGGGGGGCAAGGGCTTGTTGTTCTCTGGAAACATATTTCAGATTATCAGTCTTATTGTTTCTTTTAACCTTCCTTCTTCCACTAAATCTGCCCAGGAAGTTGATGATGTTGCATTACAAATCAGTGCAGGTTCAGAGTGGGTCAAAGTTTGCACACCATTTAATTAGAGGTAGGCTGAAGTTCAAATTTGTTGGTGAATTTGCAGCAAAGTGGCTACAATTTGACTCCGCAGAACTCTGCAAAGTTTTCCCCACCTTGAGAAACTTTGAAATGGTGAAGTTCCACAGTGAAGTGTTGAATTTCATCCGCAAACCATGGAATTTCACCCTTGAAGTGCCAAATTTCAGTGAATTCCCACTGTTTGCAGATGAAATTCTGCAATTCACAGGCAAAATTACATACTTTGTGGAAGGAATTCTGCACTTCATGGCAGAACTTCAACATGTGAAATTTGCTGAATTCCATAAAATTCATGGATTAATCTGTGGAGTGAAGTTTGCCAACTTTGCCCACCTCTACATTTAATACACCAGTGCTATTTATTTCTACAGTCTCTTTCCCGGAATGCTGATTTTTCCCAGTAGTGACATCTTGACTCCCCCAACCCCACTTTGTCAGTTTCAAAGTCTGTCTCCCTGCTAATCTCATTGTTTGTGTAGTGCCATATTTTATTGCTTTCAGTTTCCTCAGAAACAGTCTTTTCTGTCATGCAGTTATCATTAGGACAAAACCATATCTGTTGTTGAGCTTGCTGAATTTCTACAAAAATCATAGTCCCTGTGAAGAATTAACACTACTACCATCAGCTGTGTTTTTGTCTGTTTCATCTTCTACCATCCCACCAGCTGACAGCATTAACATGGAAACCATACTTGCTGACATGGCTGGCCTGCTTGTCAACCCAGTGTTCATTTGAGATATTGTTTTGTCCTTGTTTTTGTACTGATTTACAGAAGTTTTTCCTTTTGTCAGGTTCATTATTATGTCAGCTGCTGTTAAAGCCACAACAGCCCCCCATGAAGCTCCATCCAAAGATCATTTCCAGATGGCTGCTAACAGGACATTTTCTGGAAACCATGGGGCTCCTTCCACAAAACAGGCTGTCATGCCAGCTTTTCCATGCTTATCAAACCATGTATTTGTGCCGCTTTTATTCTGTGTTGACTGTGTATCCTTTTGGGAAACATTTGGAGGATTGCACAGCCCATTTTGTGCTGCTCTCATGATAGCCAAAAGGGCAGCCTCTTTGTTGGCTAATAACTGGAGAAGAAAAGTTCTTCTTTCCTGTACATCTGCAAGCATTGTTTCTTCATTCAGCATTTTTGGGCTATTATTTTATGATCAGGTTTCCATCTGTTCTGGTGAGTGGATTGTAAAATTCATCTACACAATGTCCTGGTTTGTAGCCTTTTCAGGTATTTCCTATCTTCTGAGACCCCCAAACTAGTAGGGATTTATATCAAACTTGCAAACACCACATGTCCAGCTAGTACCTTTGAACTGTGTAGGAAGAAGGAGGTTGAGGAGTTTAATAGGTACTGTAGTTGAAGGAATGGTGTCAAGAGGAGGGATACCACTTTGTGTGGGATTTGGGGCATCTGGGACAGCAGGCTCTTCAATGATGATGGCCTTCACCTAACATGAGTGGGGACAAGTGGGTTGGGGTAGAAGTTTGAGGTCCATGTTGGTGGGCAGTTAAACTGACTCAGGGGGAGACTGAGGCTAGGTATTCCATTGAGAATGGTCAGAAAGTAGGAAACCTAGTCAGTACTGCACCTGAACTGGTGGCTAAAAGCATGGGAGAGGGAGAAACAGCAAATCACAAGTTTATAAAAGGATGGCGAATAATGCCATGGAGGGGGTTTCACTAAGCCTGCAAAAAATGGGAAAAAAATAGGAATTAAGAAGGTGAAGGAAAACCAAAGTTGGGTCATGAAAAAAACAAGTCAGAAGAAATGCAGAAGTTGAGGGCTCAAGGATTCACTGGCCTCAAAACTGTACCAGTGTTCACAGTCAGAGAACACAAGCACATGAGAGAGATAGGAAGACAAAAGAGGCTACACCTGTTCCCCAAAGGGTCTGCAGCACCCACTGCAGTTACCATACATGTCAGAACTGCTATACTGAATAAGAAAAGCTTACTTTGTAGCTTTATTTTCAAACTTTTATTAAGCAGCAAAAATGTTGGGGCAAACAAACAAAATCCACCATCGACATCCATTGGTGTTCCCAAAGTGGGACCTGATGGCCTACAGACAGTGTGTGTACCAGCTGGGTCGCACACCGGATGCTGATGTTTTGGCAATCTGCCTTCCTCAGAGCCTGGACTTCAGCAAAGCCTTCAACTATGTGCAGCCCATAAGACTGGTGAAAAAGCTGAGAGACCTGGGAATGGGAGAGAGATTAGCCAAATAGATAAGAAATTGGCTCAGAGATAGGATACAGAGGGTGTTAGTGAATAGGAGTTACTTGGTGGTTAGGAAGGTGCCTAGCGGAGTGCCTCAGTGTTCAATTCTAGGACCACTGCTCTTTAACATATTCAAATGTGACATACAGTGTGGTCTGCCAGGAAGCAATGCAGTGTCACAGCTTCCTGCATGACAAAAGGGACTGACATTGACTGCTTCAGAATTCCACTGTAGGAGTGGGCTTTCAGTATAAGATTAGCTTAACTGAAAATGATAACAAAGAGGAGGGAATCCAGGAATTGAGGCATGACTTAGTGAAACTAGAGAAGTGATCTTAAGTCTGCTTAATGCAAAGAAATACACAATAATGTATATTGGAAATAGGAATCCCAAAACAGAGTATTGAATAGGAGGTATAAGGGTAAACCAAACAGGGAGAAAAGGACCTTGGATAGTCATCACTGGCAGCTCAAGTCATCAGCCCAGTTAAGCAGAGCGTATGCTAAGGCCAAACAAAATTAAGAAGTTGAAGGGGCTCAAGGCTTCACTAACCTCAAAACTGGACCAGTGCTGACAGTCAGAGAACACAAGCACAGAAGAGATGGAGACAGGAGTGCTACATCTGTTCCCCAAAGGGTCTGCAGCACCCGTTGCAATTACCATACATATTAGAGCTCAAGGAAGGCAGATTGCCAAAACATCAGCACTCTGTGCATGACCCAGCTGGTACACATGCTGTCTGCAGACCACTGGGTCCCGTTTCGGGAACACCAGTGGGTGTCGATGGTGAATGTTGTTTGTGTTTCCCATTCAAGTTATGATTTCCTGCACCTGCAATTTATGGCTTCAGGTATTATTTTTACCCAGCTCTTTTGCTCTTTAATAAAAGTTTGAAAATAAAGTTACAAGGTAGGCTTTTCTTATTCAGTATAGCAGCTGTGATATGTGTGGTAACTGCAATGGGTGCTGCAGACCCTTTGGGAAACAGGTGTAGGGGCTCCCGTCTCCTTCTCTACTCTGTATGTAAAAAATAAAAACAGGTGTTGTCACAAGATGGAAGATGGTTGACTTAATGCCAGGAACCTGAGAAACAAAATCAGTGAGCTCAAGGCAATGATAGGAAGATGCTGGGCTGGATCTCTTAGCCATTATGGAAACTTGGGTCACAGAGAACAATGACTGAAACCTGACAGTCCAGACTACACTGTGTGAAGGTATGATAGTGGGAAAAGTAAAGGTAGCTCCCTGTGTCTGGATAGTAGTGGGGGATGTAAACCTGCCAAACATTCTATGAGACATTCCAACTCCTTGGAGCACCAGAAGCCAGGCCCTGCTAGATACTTTACAGGACTGCATGCTGGTGCAGCTGATCAAGAAACCCAAAAGGCAGGCTGCCATTCTCTATGTAGTGCTCACAAACTCGGAAAGGGTAGGAGGGGTCAGATTGGTGAACCACTAAGGTACAGTGATCATAACACTATATGATTCAAGCTGGTCCTCGGTACCAGTAAGGTCCCATCAAAAGCTGAAGTTCTGGATTTCAGAAGGGCAGGCTTCAAACAGATGAGGAAATTAGTCCAGGACAGGTTAACTGGAGTTCACAGGAACAGGGATGTGGAGTAAAGATTGGGAAAAATAAAAGGGTCCATTCTTGAGGTAACAAAGACATGCATGAGAACGGTTACCAAGACAAACAGGTATATGAGATCAATATAGTTCTCTGAAAAGATCACGGAGGCAATGAGGACCAAAAAGAAGAGCTTAATCAGATATAAGGAGGAGCAGAGAGATGAAGAATGGGGGGTGTACCAAATAAGAACTAGAAAGTCAAAGAAGGCAATTAGGGATGCAAAAGCAGCCACAGAACTGCATATTTAATCGGGGATCAATGGCAGGGAAAATCGGTTCTATGAGATAACGGCGAAAGCCTAAAGGCGATCGCCGTTATTGCGCAGAGTGCCGAAAACATTTTTAACTTATTTAGGGCTCCATATTAATGCTACTGTTTTCCTACCACATATTCATTTTTATGGCTACATTGTGAGAGCTATGCGTGACGTAGTGCTATTACAATGAGAAGGGGGATCTGGAAGCACATGACTGCAAATGCACCATGGCTGTCTCCTTCCACTGAGTGGAGCTGAAGCACATATTTCCATGTCATCTCCATTCAATACAGTGCAGTTACTTCCTCCCTTCCCCTGCCACACTGGGGGAGGGGGACCTAGGGGGTCATCATATCTGATGACCTTAATTTATCAAAGCAGTGCATAGTGTGCAAAGACTGCAGGGAGGGCCAGTAGCATCCTGGGGTGCATAGGCAGAGGTATCACTAGCAGGAGGTGGGAGGTGGTAATGCCATTGTATAAAACACTGGTAAGCTTTCACCTGGAGTACTGCATGCAGTTCTAGAGACCACACATGCAAGAGGACATAAACAAGGTGGAGAAGGACGACAAAAATGGTGCATGGTTTGCACCACAAAACATACGAGGAGAGACTAAGAAACTTCAATATGTACTCACTGGAGGAGAGGAGAGGAGAGAAAGGGGCAACATGATTGAAACTTTTAAGTACCGCAAGGGCATAAACAAAGTGCAGGTGGGGGATCTTTTCCAATGTAGAACAGATACCAGAACGAAGGGGCACGATATAAAATTGGAGGGGGTAGATTAAGAGGTAATGTAAGGAAGTTTTTCTACACAGAGAGGGTGGTGGTTGCTTGGAATAGACTGCCACAAGAGGTGATGGGGGCAAGCACAGTGGAGGGGTTTAAACACACATGGGACATACACAAGGGAACCTTGGGCAAGAAGGCAGTGATGAAAGGCCATTGATCATTTAGGGTCAGTGGACGCATACAACTATAGAGCCTATGGGCAGACCAGATGGGCCTGTCAGTCCTTATCTGCCGACAAGTTTTATGTTTCTATGTTTCTTGCTCCCAATCCAGGTGCCTGTTTGATCTACTATCACTGTAAACAGGAAAGCTCCATTCCATGCTAAGCTGAGTGTGAAATAGAGCTTTCCCATATACAATGGTATCAGATCAAAGCAGACAATGGGCTCACAGCTGCATTTAGAGCGGTTGTTGGGTTTTGCAGAAATAGTGCTGTTCTTCTTGTAAATTTATATCTGGGAGAGTCGTTGCCTTAGCCTTATGTCATTAAAATATTCAGTAAATGATTGATTATTAAAATGTATTTTTAGTGAACATTGTAAAAGAGGAGGTTGTAGTAAATAAGGACATGAACTTAGTACCAATTTGAAAGTATACTATTTATTTATATATGTAGATCCACTGCATTGTTAGGTATCTGGATACAACAGCTGCACATGGGTACCTTGAAAACATGGGGTATGTCTAAGAGGAATATTTTCTTTGATTCTTAAGCCAAAAGAATATGCTGGAAGCACTCCCTGGTGCTGAATGGACGGTTTTGGATGCCATTGATCTCAGCATTGTTTCCTAAATTTAGAACTTTGCAGTACTTCAATCGATAACATAATACTTGAAAACACAGATTTTTTTTTCTGACTGGCAGCATTATGTAATTGAAGCAATTTGGATCTACCAGTTTAGATTGATAGTGATTGGGGACTCAACATTGGGGAAGTCTTGTTTGCTGCATCGCTTCACTGTATCTAGTATGTATTTTCCACAGAAAGCTTCAACAGAAGCAATTAAAAAAAACATTGTGAGTGGTGGCTATCTTTAATGAGGTGAGTCATTATTACAAAATAAGATAAAAATGCTATTTTAACAGTATCTAAGGAAAACTAAAAATGCCCCAAGGATGAATCTAAGGATGTTAAAATATATATATTTTTTAAAAACTATATGATGATTTTTTTTTTTTGCTAAGAAATACCACTGTTTTAATCTGGAGAGCCTTTCAGTTTACTAGAAGTCAAAATGATTCACAAGACCCAAATCTAGAAGTGCGGGATCACTTTTTGTATGTTAATAAAAAATACCCCTTATATAACAAATTCTGGTGAGAGCAAATATGGCTGCTAACTGTTAGTACTGATGCAGCCAAAAAAAGTGAGAGGCTGCTTCACCCCCAACTCATGAATCCCGTAAGTGAAAGTTTTCAAATCCCCACCAAAATGTGATTCCACGCCACTGAAATATCATCAGCACCATAGGTGTGAAAATACATTTTGGGCAGGATTTTAAAAATTATAACTATCATGTTCATGAGGTGGTGTGAAAAAAATGGCTATGTTGAAAATTTGGGGCAAAAATATAAAATATTACCAAAGTTATGAGCAAGCGTATACAAATTTCAATGTGTGCTTGTAACTTTGTCATTGTTCTATGTGTATATTGACCCCAAATTTTCAACACAGCATTCTTATGATTCCATCTCATGAACAAACATGGTGAAAATGTTCAAATCCTGCCCAAAAGGTGATTTCGCAATGCGAGTGTGAAATCACCTTTTTAACCTGATTTGTATACTTCCACCCCAATTGGTCATGAGGTGGGGTCCCAAAAAGGCCAAGTTGAAAATTTGGGGCCAAGATATGCAAAAAATTACAAAGTTATGCATCAAAGTTCAAATTTCAATTAAAATGCATTGAACCACACTTACCTTAGTTACTTATATTGCATTTGGCGGTTCCAACAGAAAGACATGTCTTTGATTGGGATCTACAATGCTGAGTCAACAACTAATTAGTCGACTGGCATTGCAGCGCCAGGCTTTTTGTCGACTGCGAGTTGCAGTCAGCATGGAGCCGTGCATAGTAAGGACTGTTTTTTTTTCTTTGGGGGGCCTTTTCTCCCAAACCCCCATGCAAGGGGATCTGCCCCCTGCACCCCCATTCTAAAAGATACCAACTCTGAGATGGAGTTGGTTTGGGGAAGGGGTGCAGGTCAGGGGAAAGTGGTGCCTGGGCACAACCGCTATAGGTTTAGCCAAGGGAGGTGCATATCCTTTGATTGGAGAGTGGATCTTCATCCTTTGACCTGCTCAGGTGAGTGAGGGTGTCTGTGGATATACTTGGGGTGTGGGGTAGTTGGTGTTGAGTGAGAGGTGGGGGGGCAGTTCAGCAAGAGACTGTTTTCTTTTTTGCAGGTTTTAAAAAAACATTGAGGGAAGGTTTTCTTTATTTCAGAACAGGACAATGATGGGAGGGTAGGGGATGCCACTAGACACCAGGGAAAGAGAAATATATTATAAGAACAGTGATCTGAGGGTGAGGGTGCCACTAGACACCAGGGCTTTATTTCAGACCAGGATGGTAATCAGAGCATGAGGGATGCCACTAGACACCAGGTAAAAAAAATATGTTATGGGGACAGTGACTGGAGGGTGGGCAGTGCCTCTAGAAACCAGGGCTTTATTTTAGACTGGGACAGTGATCGAAGGGTGGGGGGGTGACACTAGATACCAGGAAAAGAGGAATATATTATGGGGATTGTGATTGGAGTGTGGGGGAAGGTGCCACTAGACACCAAAGAAAGAGGAATTCATTATGGGGACAGTGATTAGAGGGTGGGAGGTGCCACTAGTCACCATGGAAAGAGAAACACATTAGGGGGACAGTGATTGGAAGGTGGAGGGTGCCACTAGACACCAGAGAAACAGCACTAGACAGCAGGGATGGTGATTGGAGGGTGGGGGTGCCACTAGACACCAGGGAAACAGTAATACAATACAGGGACAGCAATCAATGGGTGGAGGTGCCACTAGGCATGAGGGAAAGATTATTACATGTATATAAGGAGAGGAAAAAACTGTTCGCTCAGAACCCATAAGTGAACTGAAAGTCAGCACAGAGCAGGAAAATAGTGCATGGGGGGGGGAGGAACAGCATTATAGTACATAGAGAGAACCACATGTGCTTCAACTCTGCTGTGGAAGGACACAGTGGAGGTATCTGGTCACATGCTTTCAGAGTCCCCTCTCTCTACTAAGTCATAGCAATATTTCAGCATAGCTCTGATATGCAGCCGTAAAAATGTAACACATTTGGATTATGGGGAAATTCTGAGTGGTACTCAACGAAAACATATGGCATTAATATCTCTATGTGCCAAAAAAGTTATTATGCGCCACTGGTTGGATCAGAACATCCCAACGTACACAGAGTGGTTAAAAGAGACGCTTTTCGCTTCACAAGCTGAAAACATGATTACTCATATGACAAAGAGGCCGCAATATTACCAGAAAGTATGAGCACCTTTTACATACTTTATTGACCATTTAATGGCCAATGGGGTACTGAATAATATCACAAAAGGGGGGAAAGGAGAAGGGGAAGGGGAGGGAAGGGAAGAGGGAAAAAAGAAAAAAGAAAAAATGTCACTCTTTCTTTTCCTCCTTTTTCTTTTTCTTTTGTGAATACTACTATCTGTGAAATTGCAAATACTAATCTTGGCCTTTTCCAACTACTGTACTTGGGTTAATGAAATTACAGGCTAATGTCACTGCATACCTGAAGGGGTAGGGGAGGAGGGATGGAATTGGGTGGGGGAGCAGGAGGAGGAATAAGGGCATGTTATTGCAGGCCAAAAGGGATTGTTACAAGTAATTACACTTATGACTAAAGTTCTACCGGATTTTTTGTTGTTCTTTGTAATTGCCTAATATTGTAAAAAAATGCTAACTTACGACATTTGTATGTATTAATGTAACATGCAAGCTTCTTTACTTAATGTTTGGAATATATGACTTGTTAACTCTTCCTGTAAATAAAGCATATTCAATTTGAAAAAATGTAACACGTTTTACTTCCATGCTTTCAACATGGGAAGTCACAGGGTGTCCTTTTGGATTTTTTCTCCCATTTGAGAGTTAAAGACTCCACCCACCTGTATTTTGGAACCTTTACCTTATTTTTAGTAGTCAAATACTCAGGGACGAGACATAAGGGCAGGGTGCAGTCAGCACCGGCCCACAAGGTTTGAGGGCCCAAATCATAATTTTGATGTTTATTCAAAACCAGGGGGGGCCCTATAACATACATTTGCACCAAGGCCCTCTGGGAATTTGCTATGTTACTGCAAATACTTCCAAAGTGGAGTTAACTGAAGTCCTAGTTACATCTATTTTGATATACAGTAGTTGCTATGCAGGACTCCATGGCCGAGTTTATATTGGTTAGTCATTTGTAATGCAGCAATAAATAATATAATACAAAACTGTGCAAAGAATATTGAGAAGAAAACGTGTCTTATTTTTGGGCAACTAACACTGGGAATATGCATCTGCTGTTGCTTAACTTAGAACTTTTACCAAAAGGGCAATATTTACTGTTTAGTATATTAAGACTAATTTGTATGACTGCATAGTGAGAGCTATGTATGACATAGTACTATTACATTGAGAAGGGGGCAGCTGGAAGCCCTTGACTGTGAATGCACCACAGCTGTCTCCTTCCACTGAGTGGAGTTGAAGTACATCTTTCCACATTCTCTCCATTCAGTACAGTGTAGTTGCTTCCTACCCCCCGCCACACTCATTTCTTGTCCTGACCCCACTGCCTGCTTTGATCTAATATCACTGTAAATGGGAAAGCTCTGCTCCATGCTCAGCTGAGCATAGAACAGAGCTTTCCCATTTACAGTGAGAATAGATCTAAGCAGGCAGCGAACTCAGAGTCAAATATCAATATACAATACGAAGTTAAAATATTTTACTGAGAAGCACAATATACAGATAGCATTTGCAGGAAAGCTTTCAGAAGGTTTAACATAGAGCCTTTTGCTCAAACCTAACTATAGGGGCACTACCATACCTCTATAATATGCTGTTTCTGTAGCGCTCCTTATTGTCAATGGGTAGTCATTACAGTTGAGTATTGATCACCCCTACTAGGGAAAATGGCACAGCCTAAAGGCTGAATCAGCCTTGGAATGTTGAGCACATGAGGATTCCAGGCAGTAGCAACTCTCCAGTCTTAGCTGTGCCATCAAAGAGGAAACATCTCTCATGCTGCTCTGAAGAAATTCTCAGTTTCTAGGTTTGGGGTTGCAATTCTGCATGGTAGGTTGAGGCTACCTGGTGACTGGGAGCACTCTAAAATTCAATTTGTTCCTGATAAGCTGCAACTTTCAAATTGACTAACTTGCTCTCCCCATTTCCATTGACTGTGCTTGGATTGTGGGGCACATCTGCTGCACTTTATTTAAGTGTTGTATAATATTTGAGGTCTCCAATTAAAAATAAAAGTGCTTCAGGTAAGTATCTTTTTAATCTTTGGATTTTGGGGGTTTTTTAGTCAGGGCCTATCCTGGGGGCTCCCCCTCCATCTCTGAACATCGATCACCCCCTCCCTCGTGTTTAGGGTCTAATTTAGGTTGTTTGCCTGCCTTTTGTATTTTTTTAAGGGACTTCCCTTTGTGTTTTTGGCTCTCTGTCTCCAGGGGCTTTTTCCCTTTAAAATTCCTCTGTAGCAGAAAAAGTAAACACAGGTTGCTGCTGTAAGAGTTTAGTCTCTCATTGCTCTCTCGATTCTCCTTTCCCAGTCTTGTTAGATTCCTGTTTTCATTATTTAAGGTCATTGCCCTTTTTAGAGGGATTTGTGTGAGGGGGCCTTTTCCCTATTATTTGAGATCTTTTTACAAGGACCTTCCACTTTTTTAATGCACCAGTTTTTTTGTCAGGGAACCAGCCTGGCAAGGAGCCTCCTTATACTTGCATGTCAGACCCTCTTTTATGCTGTTCTTGGTGGTTTTATCTGACTTCAACCTGATTGGTGCCTTCATTTTGGCTCCTTGGATCCACACAGTTTGTACCACCATTTAGTTGTTTTCTGTGGTGGATGGACGAATTCTCTGTTGTTCTACCTCCTTACTGTGGCAGTTGCATGCACAGCCTGTAGTTCTGCTCCTTAGCGCTGTGTATTCTTTGCATGCCTGAGTTATGTGCATGCCTCCGTCTGTGTAGTGAAATCACATTTAGTGTTGTGACATCATTAACATGCTATTTGAAGGGAGCGCACATGCAGCTGCTCTTCTTATCACTAGCCACCATGCTTCAATGTTCTTTTCCTCCCGTTAGTACTCATTTTCTTAAGGCAAGGCAAAAAATGTTTTGCAAACTGTTCAAAATATCAAAACTAACACAACAACAGGGTGAATGAGCAGCAGATGAGGCAGCTTTGAAACTAATACTCTCCCTCTTGTCACTTTGTTACTAGGCTCCAGGTTATAGTCTGCAGGGCTAGTATGAGTTATATAGGAACTCTTAGATCTTAGTGATAAATGGGTCTTAAACTGGTACGTATTAGTACTTTTTAATATTATGTTATAGCTTCATGGCTCCATCTAAAATTGTTCCAATCACTCTGGCAGACAAGATGCTAAAAATGAATCAATAAAAAGTGGGATTGGACTTAAAGTTACAAAGATATGTGTTATATATTTGGGACATATTATTCTTTCTCTTGGCACCATGGTATATCAGAGACCTCCACTCATTAAAAGATGTAAGACCTGCATGGGGGTAATAAGACCCTTTCCCATGGGTTCACATTGCCCCCTTTGTGTTTCTCAAGTTAATATGTCTGTTACAGTCCCCCCAACCCCAATCACACTTCCAAGCCAGTGGGAGGTGTGCACCTGGTTTACCAGTTAGCAGAGGAAAGCAGAGTTTCATAAATCCTTGTTGTTGCTCTTAAGAGAGCTTTTGAGCCCCGATGTTCCACAGGACATCCCATAAGACACACCCATCCCCAAACCAGCCCACACAGCCATGTCCTGGTGCTCCACAGCAGGACATGGCTGCTTTTTCAGAGCTGCAGGCATGCCCTAACCCTGCCCTTATGAGGGTCAGGATGAGTATATTGGGTATCTTGGGGAAATTCCTGACCTAAAGAAGTTATTTGATGAGGAGGAGGATGATCCCTCTCATGAGAAGGAGGAAGGGCAGTGGACAGAGCTGAAAAGGAGGATTCCAATCCCTCCCCTGTTTGATATCAAGTCTTTGTCCTACTTGATATCTGAGGTGTGTAGGCCATTACAGCTTAAGGAGATGCTTGGAGGTGGTGGATATCAGTTCTATCCTGTCCACGTCCTTCTCCGCTCCTTTTCTTGGAAGAAAATGCTGGCAAGTGGAAAACTGCTCCTCTGGCTGATAAGGCAGTTCATAATTCCATCAGACACGCCACTATTCCTATGGAAGGGTTCTTAGTCCTAACAGATTCGCAAACAAGTGAGGGGATGCTGCATGCAGAAGAGCCTTCGCCCCTAAAGGCATATATCTACACACATCCTCTGCCTCCTTGATGGCTGTCAGAGCCTTGTTCTTGTGAGTTTTGACCATGGGCAGCTGCATTCCCCCAGTTTTGGAGGGGGGAACATTTTGCAGTTAGTTTTCATGGTTTCCACCTTCTTGGGGGGATGCCATGGTGGAAACATTTGCACATATTGGCTCACTCCAACTGTCACATTGTATCTGCTATGCAGGTGTGTGTGGGTTTGACTTTGGGTAGCTGGTCAGGCTTCAATGGCCAAGCTGTTTAATTTAGCCTTTGAGGGAGACCTGTTGTTTAGTTTGGACCTGGGTGTTACTTGGATGGATATTCAGGGTAAAGGGCCACTTCTGGTGGAAAAGCAACAGCAAAGTCTGCTTCACTTCCAGAAGGTCAATGAGGTGGCCATCAGAGAAAGTTCCAAGGGTGTTTTTATCCCTTTTGGAACTTCAGGAACCAGATAGATAGAGAAGCCTACACTGGTTTCAACAGCAGTAGTTGCAGGGGAGCCCTGGCCCGAAGACAAAATGCAGGCACAGGATGAAACGTGAGCTCTTCACATTGAGGGTAAGCAGGTCCATCTCTGCCTCCCTTCTCTTGGTGGAAGAAGGCACGATTTTTATACAAGTTGGGCAAAGATATCTTTGGATACTTGGGTTTTAAGAAATTATGATCTTAGGTTATACAATGGAGTTTTCAACAGTTCCCTCAAGGGGCATTTTCTGATGTTGCTGGTTCCAAGGGACCCTTTGAAGAGTCTAATTTTGGCACAAAACCTGGACCACAGCTGCCAGTTGGGGCCATTGCACCATTGCCCCCCAGCATGCAAGGCCAGGTGTTCTACTTAATCTATTCATAGTTCCCAAGAAACTGAGGGGGGGGGTTCAGGCCTTTCATGGATCTGAAACATCTATACAAGTCTGTTCACCAAATGACCCTCAAGATGGAGTTCCTGCATTCAGTCATCTGGGCTGTCCAGCTGGGGGATTATCTGGCTTCCATGGGTCTGAGTAATGGGTATCTCCACATTCCCATCTGACAGTCTTATCAGAGGTTCCTCATTTTCTCAGTCCAGTGATAGCTTTTCTACTACAGGGAACTGACTTTTGGGCTGGCAAGAGCCCCTAGAAGTTTTCTCAAAGGTACTCATCCTGTGGCTCATCTCCAGTAGGAAAGACATCATGTCTATCCCTACCTGGACCATTTGCTGTTTCCAGAGCCATCTGTGCCATGGGCTAGGAAGTCAGTGACCAGGACTCTGGAGGTGTTAGAATCCCAAGGCTGGTGGTGAATTGGCAAGAAAAAGTGACTCAAAGAGCAGTGACATGCTGGGAGTAGCCTTTGTTCTCCTGCTTTGGGTCAAAAGGTCTGTTCTCTCCTGGTCAGCAGTCCTATTGATGGGGCAGTTGAACATTCAAGCTGACTAGATAAGCCACGAAAGTGTTCATCTAGGGGAGTGGATGTTGAATCTGTAGGTGTCTGACCTTCTGTGTCAAGGTTCTGTCATTTTCAGCTCGATCCGTGCAACTCCAGCTGAAATGCTCAACTCTAATAGTTATTCAGCCACTGACAGTGTCCACAGGTGGAAGTAGTGGATGCCCAGTCACAAGAGTGGAATTTCAGTGGTACATACTCCTTCATTCCCCTGCTGCTTAACCCTAAGGTCATTCACAAAGCAGAGCACTCAAGGGGAATCTTTCTTCTATAACTCCAGAGTGGGCCAGAAAACTGTGGTTCTTGGTCTTGGTGAACCTAGCTCAAGCACATTGTTTCAGCTTCTAGTGTGGGGGGGGTCCTTTTCTCTCAAGATCCCATCCTGAATACAGTCTGGGACCGATGCAGCTCATGGGCTGGCTCCTGCAAGGAGGAGACTCCTGAAACTAGATGTTCTCTAAGGAAGTGGTAGTAACCCTCATGGCTGCCAGGTAGAATTCCATGTTGGCAGCTTACATGCTCATAAGGATCACCTTTTTTTGGCTTAGGCCAGGGACAACATTTCTGGCTTTCCAAAGCCATGGTTTCACAGTCTTTGTTTTCCTGCAGGATGGGGTAAAAAAATGGTTTGACCTCAAGCACTCTAACAGATCAGATTTGGCCACTGGATCCTCTTTGGGACTATCCCTAGGGACTAACTGGGATGTTATTCTTTTTTCTGCAGGCTGTCTGCAGGGTCAGTTTTCTGCTCTGATCCCCATTTTCCCCAATTGGATCTGAATCTGGCTCTAAATGCTCTCTGTAAGGATCCGTTTTTGAATTGCTTTCATCAGTAGCCGTTGAATGCCATGTCCTGCAGATGTGTTTTTTAGTTGCTAGGTGCTCAGCCAAGAGGATTGGCAAGTTTCAGGCCATATTCCATAAAGATTTATATCTTGCCATGCATAAGGTCAAGGTGGTGCTCAGAACAGATTACCTATGAAATCCTGTAATTCAGTTTCCAGAACTCCACTAGACCGAGTTCAGGAGACTGAATTTTGACATCCCAACAGGTACTTGCAATCAATGTGGGGGGGGGGCTGTGCCCCCTGCAACCCCTGTAACTAAAATAACCAAATCCTTGCTCTTGCTACTCATATAGCGAAACTGTGTTTCACCTGTGTGGAATCTTTTGCACATAATTTCGCCGGGTGAAATTATTTTGGACATTTGTATTTTGGGATACTGATGCCAGTCCCATGAGTGTCAGGAGTCCAAGCTTCAGTATCCTGAAAGGATATGCTCAGAACAGTTCCGTCTTTCACTCTGTAGGTTCCTATGACCAGCCATATGAACCAGGAAATCTGTTTCTCATCCTTCTGTTTGTAACCTACTCTCCCTAAGGAGGAGTGGCACAGCTTAGATTTGCAATGGGTCTTTATAACATACCTTGGATGGGCTGCTGAGTTCTGAACTTTAGACAGGTTGTTCATGCTTCTCAGAGTGGCCAAGCTTAGGCAGAAAGCCTCCAAGGCTGCCCAAGCTAGGTAGGAGAGGGCCTACATTTCCTAGGCTTATGTTGCAGCAAGGAAGCAGTCTCCAACTTTCATCAATGCTTACTATGGCCTTTTCCTGGGTGGAGAGAGGTGTAACATCTGTTTTAGAGTTATGTAAGGCAGCTGCAGTCTGCCATCCACTTTTTCTCCAAGCACTACAGATTGGATGTTCAGAGCTCTGCTGATGTAGCCTTGGTCACAGTGTTTTGCAGATGGTAGTTAGCAGGTTAATTCCTTTCCTATACATGGATGATGTATGGGACAATATTCTTCCCGACCCAATTTATTGTCTAGGTACTGCTTCTTAGAACCTAATAGAGATGACTACCCATTGACAATGTGGAGCACTACAAAAAGAAGAAATTTCTTCATACTTACTGTAATTTCCTCTTCTGTTAACTCCTACATTGTCAATGGGACCTGCCCAGGAACTTCACTCCTGCTGGAGGATATTGTCTGGTATGGGGTGGGGATGTCCGCTGCCTGGTATAACCACTATTTTTAACTTTGTCTGGACATCCCTCTGTACTTTACCTGCTGCACTTCTATTTATTTAGATATACAAAGAAAGAAAAAAATAATATTCAGAGCAGTTCTACATTAGAATGTCAGCTGCTATTATGCAGTCTTCTCTGGTTCAAATTTGATGTTAACCTAATGTGCCTTCCTTTGTTGCAGATGAATGGTTACACAGCCTGAAGTTCTTTTCCTTATAACAAGTCTGCCTTCTTTCAAGTTGCTTTGGCTTCCACAGGACCTTCCAAGGAATAGATTTTTGGAAGATGAGCCTTGATTATTCACTATCAGTCATCTGATGTGGTAGGCCACTGTTTACTGTACTTTATTCTGATTAGGGTTATGTCTGTGTAGACAGCTGATTGTGTGCTTTTCATGTCAAGTCAACTGGTATGACTTTTATTTCCATATTAAGAGGCACTGCAACGACAATAGTGACTGGATAGTTGCTGCTGTCCAGAATCCTCATGTGTCCAACATTCCAAGGCTGATTCAGCCTTTGGGCAGTACCATTTCCCCTAGGAGGGTTGCATCATGCCCAGTTACAGTATAATGACTATCCATTGACAATGTTAGAGCTAAGAGAAAATGAAATTATGGTAAATATGATGAAATTTCTTCTATATACTCCAGCAGCATTGTAAGGGTTAAAGTGTGTTGTGATGGGAATATAATTATCTTTTATTACTGTTCTCAGTTGGTTTAGGCAGGGTAAATCACCTGAACCGGAGCAGCCAAAAAATTAAAGTAAGTGACACTGACTTTTCAGTTTGTAGTGTTAAGTGCTCATTTCATACTTTTATACATCACAGTGATGTGTGGAAAACACATAGTTACTTTAAACAGTATATCAGGTGTATACATTGATTGCTCACTCCTTCTAGTCTAGGCTTGGGCAGAGAATACCACCAGAACCAGAGCAGTTATTGCCCAGTCTGAAAAAAAGTGTAACTTCATTTTGCTAAATGTAATTTCTAAACAAGCAGTAGGGAATAAGGCACAAAAGCAACAAGTAGGGAGTATGACCTGATGTCTGAGAAAGAGAGATAAACACTCCACAGATTTATAAACAGTCACATCACTCCCTTGAGACATTAATGCATTAGCAGCCATTTTGGCTCTGACCAGAGTTTGTTTAATTAGTTAGCAGTTCCGGAACACAGTGACATCATCTGAGTTGAAGTCACTGGATTCCATTTCACTGAAGTCTTCAGTTCAGCTGATGTCTTTTGATTCTCGATGTACTAAGTAATTAAAAAAACATGACTGTTGAGCTGGAAAAGATTGTATTAACATGTGGCCCTAAATAAGGAACAATAGGAATATTCCAAAACAAACACATCAAGCAATATGCTGGAGTCATTAAACAGACTTTACCCATACCAAAATTTACTATTATATTAAACAATTGTAATGACTGGGTATATGTTCCATTTAAACTTCAAATAATAAACTTTAAATAATAGGGTTTATGTGCCCAAAACTTGGTGCCTTGTACTTCAATTAAGACTGTCTGTCTCTGCAGGTATGCTGTGAACTTGTCACCAAAATGGTGCTCCTGGTCTTCAACTATGTGGACATGGTCTATGGCACTACTCCCTCCGCTTTCCTTGCAAGACTGTACACCCTCTGCAATGCTTTCTGTTATTTTGCTACCAACTCCCCCTCTCATACCTACCATTGCTCACTGTACTCCTCCTTATCCATTCTTCCTCTACTTTCACATTGTCACAACCACTGCACCCCATTCATAACCAAATATTGATTTGGGTCCCTTCGCTCTAACCTCTTCTCATTCCTCTCCTCAATTCCCTCTGCCTTCTACTCCATCCACTCCAGGGATCCTCAAACTTTCACCATTCCTCATCCCCTCTCTGCTGGGCAATCAGCCTTTTCCTATTGTCTCTTCTCCCTTCACTCTGGAACCTATGCTACCCTCCTATCCTCCCTCCCATACCCATACCCATACTTATACCCATCCTACTTCCCTCTCACACTTGCTCTGTTTCCCCCCAACTAACTGCCCCCTTACATTTGCCTCCTACCCTGATGTAGGTGTGACAGAAGAGTCTGATTTTTGCTGCTTGCTGTTATTTTACTTACTTCTATGCATTCATGTGCTCTAGTCCACTTAACTATAACTGAACTATGTCAATACAATTACTTTTAATTGTGTACATGCTACGCATTTGCCTCCCCTGTTCCCTTCCTCCAGATTGCACCTGGAAATGAGCCTTGGCTCAGTGTGCCTTTCCTGGTCAACAATTTTCAAATAAATAAACATTAAGCCAGCTCACCTACCACTTGACATGGGCAAAGCCAAAAGAAATGTATAGATGAGTGTTATCTGCACGGCAGAGAAAACACTTCAGACTTCTGAATGATCTCACCCAGTTGAAGAGTACACTGTACATCATGAGCACTTTGGTCAAGAGCGAACCCTGTAGAACTCCACAACTGAGAACAGCAATAAATAATTATTGTACCCCCATCACAACACACTTTAACCCTTACAATGCTGCCGGACTATATATAGCATTTTAGAGGTGTGGTAGCACCCCCTATAGTTAGGGTTGAGCAAGAGGTGCTATGGTAAAACCCTAACTTTGCACCTTTTCGGTTTTGGCAGCATTTGATGAAATTAGTTGAAATTTTGCATGTGTTGTTTAGCCGGCAAGGTCTAAAACTGTGGAAAGATTCATGATAGCAGCTTGTGTGGTTTCAGAGATCCACATATGTCATTTTCCTGCAGACGACTCATTTTTTTCTATACTTTGGGATAGCTCTTACATACAGCCTACACGGAATGGAATTTTTTTCTGAAACTTTCAGGATAGAAATGGGCTGTGTCAAAGTAGTGCCTTTGGAAGGTTTTGTGAAAATATATTAAGCAGTTCCAGAGTTATAAGGATTTAAAGTTAGTTTTTTCTGTTCTAAGCATGCTCAAGAAGGATTTTGGGATAACGTTCTGATACGATACGACACCAAAAATGTTGTGTTGTAAGACTGTTTTTAGTTTCATGAGATGTGCTGATGACACCAAATTTTTTTTTTTCATTTTGTGACAGCCAACATCTTGTTTTTCACCTCAGTAACAAACTAGTAATTCAAATTTTTATTGCAGCAGCCATAATAAAAAAAATGAATCTCTCATTAGAACATGCTGGTTCATATTTTGGGGTTTGTTTCAGTCAGTCATGATTACAAATATGTTTTACATATTTTTCCTCACATTGTTAATGAATTTCCTGTTGTTTTTTTTTTTTTAATCATGACACACTTTACTGTGTCACACTGTTAAGGTAGTATGAAATTAAATTTGACTTGTGCAACTATTTTTAATTGCAATTCAAAAAAGTCTGTTGGAAACACATTTTGCTTCTGGATTATAACTTCCACATGCAAAATAGAAATTGGTTTTGTGAAACAAAATTTGATTGCGCATCACAATTTTTCATTTTGCAGCAGAAAATTGGTTTCTTGACTTGAAATTTGATTGCAAACCAGAATTTTTGGTGTTGTGACTTAAACTGTCTTCTTATCATAAAAATGGTCACTTAATATCAAATTTCACTGCAGATCATAATTTATCATTGCTCATGGCAAAATGGTTGCTGAAAATAAAACTTGATTGCGGTCTATAATTTTCAGTTTCAAATGGTGAGAAATGTAAAATTTAATTTGGCTTGTGAATCTATTTTTAACTATGATTCAAAAAAGTCTGTGGGAAACACATTTTGATTCTAGGTCATAACTTGTACTTGCAAAAATAGTGGTTGCTCAATATGAAATTTGATTGCAGATGATAATATCCAGTTGCATGGCTACTATTGTTCCATGACATTAAATTTTCAATGCAGATCATAATATTTTTTTTTTAATTCTGGGGTTCCTGTTAGTACTCTGACATGAAATTGCATTGAGAAAGAAATTTTGCATTGTGAGAACTGTGAAATAAAATTTGCATCGCGTGACTTAAATTGATTGTGCAATATGAAATTTGATTGCCTAGTATAATTTTTCTTTTGACAAAAGAAAATTGGTTTCTCAGCATGAAATTTAATTGCACAACATGAGTTTTCATTTTGTGGAAAAATTGGTTGCTCAAATTAAAATCAGATTGTGCATCGTAATTTTTGGTTTTGCGACTTAAATTGGCTTCTCGCCATGAAATTTGATTGCACATTTAATGAAGACAACTCTCCTCTTGGCATAGTGCCATGCACATCTGCACCCATAGGTGTCAGAGGGCATTTTTCATTGGCTGACATATGGACTCTTTCCCCTATGCATCTGTATCTGCAGTTACATGGAAGAGCAGAGAACAAAGAGCCCTGAATTTCTACAACCCACTTGATAGCCCCATGAATTATTGGCATCCATCACTGCACAGAACTGCAGGGCCCACAAGGATCCTGCAGTTCCCATAAGTGGATGGAGTCTTCCCTTTCTTCCATTGGGTCCTGCATATCTGCATATCTTCACGCTGGTCCTGAATGAGGATACGGTTCCACTATCTCAAAAAGAGAGGAATTTCTTTGGAAAAAAATGCATTAATGCACCAGTTAGTGTTTAAGTTAGAACCATGAAAGTATGGAAATGTTGTGCTAGGATCTCCAACTGCAACTCCCCACCCCCCCCCCAAGCAGCAAAGGAAAAACATTAGGGTTTTGGGTCTCTGGAGTCTTGGTGAATCAGTGGTGGGATCTTCCTTGGAGTTGTCAACCCTAATGCCCTCCCTGTTCCCTGACCAAACAAGGTCAGATTTGATCTCCTTTCTTCATGCAGAGTCCAGAAGGCCCTGCATAAAGAAGGCTACATCACAATGTATTGGCAACATGTGGCAAGATATACTTCTCTGCCTTTGAAGAGTATATCAGTATGAGGCACTGGCTTGGAGATGCACCTTGTGTTTCATACAGGAGGCTATGGACTGGGTGGAGAGGTGAACATTAGGGCTGACAACCCCAAGGAAGGCCCCACCACTGATTTGCCAAGACTCCAGAGACCCAAAACCCTAATTTTTTAAATTTTTTTTATTTAGTTTTTTGTTGACAGGGTAAGTGCACTACACAAATCCTGCCTATTTTCAGGCATGACCCAGGGGAAGGGGATACAGATGAAAGCCAACTGATCTTGAACCAGATTAAGCTGTTGGTGGTATTTTTAGCAAATGAGGGGAAATTTGGCCAGGACACCAGGGAAATTCCCCTATTCTTTTCGATAAGTGCCATGGGATCTTTAACATCCACCTGAACTACCACCAATCCAGGCAGATGGGACCTCGGTTTAATGTCTCATCCAAAAGACAGCACCCATCTCTTGCTGCACTACAGTGTCAGTACTAGGATATTAACCCAAGTGCCAGATGTGGGAACTGAACCCACAGCCCTCTGATCTCCCGGCCTCAGAGGTGAATGTGCTACCCTACTGAGCCACTGACACTAATTTATGATTTTTAGGAGGCAGTAAAGCGCTATGATTTAGGACACTGAGCTGCAAACTAGGACATTTAGGTTTGAATCCAACAGCCCACACTTGCATACTGTGTGACCCTGAGCAAGTCACTTAACTTCTTTGTGCTTCCAGATCACTCCTGGAAATAAGCTTTGGCTTAGTGTGCCTTTCCTGGTTAAACAATTTTCCCCTTCTCCTTCCCTTTTTCCTTTTACTGCATTTATATAGATACATATATATCTATATATATACTATAGAGGCGCAGTCACACCCCTATAGTGAGGGTTGAGTAGCCTGTTCAGTGTTAAACCCCTAACTTTGCACATTAATAACTTTGGCACTGTTTGACTACATCAGCTGAAATTCTACATGTGCTGTCTAGTAGGCAAGGTCTTGATCTGTGGAAAGTTTTGTGATGGTAGCTTTTGCAGTTTCTGAGATCCGCTTATGCCATTTTCTGAAAATGTCTACTTTTTTCCTATGCTTAACATGTTTGTTTTGTTTTATTTTTTTGTGTGTCATCTACTGCTTATATGGAATGGAATTTTTCCCAAAACTTGCAGGGCACATGTGGCATGTTCTAAGGTAGTGCCTTTGAAAGGCCCGATGAGAAAAAGTATTAAATGGTTACAGGGTTATAAGGCTTTAATGTTTTGGGTTTTCCCATTCTGAGCGTGTGCAGTAGGGTTTCTGAGTTAACGTACTGGTGCAAAATGAAAAACTGGATGTCACAGTGCCCATTGTTTGTTTCTCACCACTTGCTTCTCACAACAGGAAGCATTTTTTTGTGCTATGAGACCGTCATCTTCTTTGTTTCCACCTCAAACTAAAAAATATGGAAAATATATAAAATGCTATAATTTAAAAAAAAACAGAACCTAGCTAAACAGGATCTGTTGAGCTACATGCTGATGTTTTTTTTCATGAAATAGCCCAAAATGCCTTTTCTGAGCACCCCAAAATCAAGGGTGCCCAGCATTCTGAGAGGAGTTGTTCACCCGTGTTCTCTGTATGAGAACAGTGGGACTTTCTTGTCATCTGCAGCTGGAACTCGTGCTGTGTGCTGCAGTGAGCCACCATTTCCCTGGTGTCTTTTTTTTTGTACTTTGTCTCTGCAACTGTGCTGCTTTGTTCTGTACTTTTTTTCTTGTTTTTACTGCACTCTGCAAATGTTGCAATCAATTTGTAATATTTTGCATCTTCTCAAATTTTAAATTTGCCGGTGTTAGCAAAACAGGTACACAAGGGAAAAAGCCACGCTGGAGTATAATGAAGATCCTGCATAAAGACATACCCCAACTTCACAAAGGGCTGAAAGTGAAAAAGCAGCTGTGAAACCCCTAATTGGCAAGTACTGTTTTTTTTTGTACATTTATGACTGCTTCCTCAGATTTTATGAGTTCTCTCCCTGCTAACATTCTACCTCCTCTTGTCCTGCTAATCCTGTTTACATTTAAGTATATTTTCACTATGGAGCAGTAAAATCTTTGGCATATGCTATGGCCACATTGTGTACATTTAACAGTGGACCATGAACATTTCCAGCTATGCAAAATAGGCCTGAGTTTCCCCATTTTCTCAAAGATGCCTGTGTTTGATCTCATTGAGATACTTGGCCAGTAACTGGATCAGCATCACTTGAGTCACATCAGACATTGCTATATGGACTGGATCCTACATTACAGAGGTTAGCACCCCCGCCCTTTTATCTCTTTTCTTCCCTGAGGTGAGTCCACCTGGTCAGGCTGAAGAGCTACAGTAGTTGGTCCTTTGATTACAGCTAAGCTACAATCTACCCAGTTCTATATGTTGCCACAGCTCCCCTGTTCTAATTTATGATGAAGACTTTTGAATTTTATTATGCCCTGCGCTGGCTCAACTGCACACAAAGGTGGCTGACTGAACATTTTGAATTGATATTGTTTAAATTGCAGTTACAGTTTTTGCTGTTGCAGGGGCATTTCAGTATTGAATTAGTTGAGCCCAGATACCTGTTCGACAGGGTGCAGGGTCCCATTCAACCAGATTGTACCAAAGATGCACTGCAACAATGGCTCTACAAGCACAGTACACTATCTGGGGGAGGGGTTCAGCCTGACACTCCATTTTGCAATGCAGCACAGCAAATAGCACAACATATGTGACTGGATTATTGATGTGGGGTTCAGTATTAATTTACATCCTTTTCTTAACAGCCATGGAGGGAGAGGGGCAATCAGAAAATATTGGAAGGGCTCTGATTTTATCTCAGTCTTAGAGGCCACCCCCCTTCAACTTCAATATAGAACTTTTAATCTAAAGCCAAGGAAATTTTTTTTCTCCTTACGCATTATTAAGCCCTGGAATGCCTTACCAATTGAGGTGATTACCAGCAACTCTAAAGCTATGTTTAAATTCAGATTGGATAAACTGATTAACTCGGATACCTTTCTTAGCTATTATTAGTCTTAAGGAGCACTTATGGACCATTAGATTCTCTGGCTCCTATCCTACCTTAGTATGAACCTTAGTATGATTCAGGACTGGAACCTTCATTAGGGAGGTTGGCACCCCCACAATCTCTTTTCTTCCCTGAGGTGAGTCCCACTGGTCAGGTTGAAGAGTTGCAATACTTGGTCCTTTGATTACAGCTAAGCTACAATCTACTCAACTCTACATGTTGTTGGTGAGAGCTCAAGGCTGATGGACTGTCTGAGATTTAACAGTGAGTGAACAGCAGCAGCACCATGTGAGCTGTGAAAACATACCATTGGCAGCAGCAGCAGCAGCATTACTGGGCGGACTGACTCCATGGAGAGAGGGCTCAGCCTAGCCACCACACCCCCTCCCAGAAGGGCTGTACACCTTGATTTTTGGTTTGTTTAAATTCAGAAAATCAGGGAAAGTGAAAAGAGAGCACACTTTTTTTTGCAGTGGGGTATTTAACAGAAGGCAAATGACAACAAAAGGAGCAAGAGAAGCAATGTGTGAAAGGGAGATGACTAGGCACCTGAGGACTATGTGTATACTAGTAATATTCATCCTGCAACCTCAGGTTGATGAGTAAATGATAGGCAATGTAGTCACACTTGTCAAAGGCTGTTAGTTTCCTTGCTTGCTTAAAGCTGGGTGGAAGTCACTGGATCTCACTATCAAATGACTGACGATTATTGACACAGTCACAAACACACTGTACATAGATTTGTAGGTGGGATCTGTACTAGATCAGTTTATTTACATACTGTTGTCAGCAGACAATTTATTTTATTGATTATATAAACATGTATAACAGGTTTGAGATTTTTATGCATGTCATAAGTGAAATAATACACTCCAGGGTGTGTGATGTGCTGTAATAACTGTACTTTCTGGGTGTCTGAAAGCCCTTGGCTGTGCCACCTTCCTTAAGATCCATACAGAGTGAATGATTATTAAAGAACCAATACATACCCTGTTGTGCATTATTGCTTTTGTATAGATATTTGTATGCATACTATGTGTGTGTGTGTGTATGTATTGTATATATGTAGGTACTGTATATGTATATGTAAGCGATAGCAGATAATAGAGCATATGTCAAAAAGAAATATGCACACACCTTTGGGTTTGGGCATGAAAGGAAACCAGATGTTCACAACACCACCACCATCACAACCCCCCCCAATACACTTATTTCTTTTATGAACAAGTGGGTTCATATTGCGCTTAAAAATGGATGCTAAACATTTTTAGCAATAAAGACACAATAAAGAAAAAATAGAACAACATATTTGAGGTATACAGGCCTAAAGAAATTACAGCATGCTTACTATACCATGTGATGTGTAAGAGCCAGTCAGATAATACATTTGAAATGCATGCCCACCACTGTTAAAATCTGGTTATACCACAGTTGGTTATTATTCAGTTAAATTATTGAAGTGGGGCCTGAGGATTTGGTGTGAGTATGTCTGCAGTTCTGACTGCATCATATAATCTTTTTGTCTTGAAAGGGGTACATTTGTTAGTACAGTACTTCAGTGGTCACTGGTACTCAATAATGCATGTGCTGATATTTTATTTTCTTACCACTGGTGACTAGTTGTTCAGTGGCTATTGCTGAACTGTAATCCACTGGACATTGCTTGTAGGCCTGAATGTGATGTCATGTAATCTGGTTTGAAGGGAATTTCTAAGTTGTAGCTGGTCAACATTTATTGCTTTTTTTAATAAAAATATTTTGCAACATCAGGGTAACAAGAAATCATTATGCATTTTATCAAACTGAATGTTGGCATGATCATGTCTTAAGTGATTCAAAAAAAAACCTTCACTTTACAAACAAAATATTTTGAATATGATCTCTTTTTCTGTTTTAAACTTTCTATTTGAGTATTTTTCATTGTTTTTGTTGTTGTCTAGATGACACTTTAAAACCATTATCTCTATCCATATTTTACCTGCCTTAAAGAATTCTGTACAACATCATTTGGGGCAGGGAGCTAGAAGAAATGGCATGGTACTGAATATCTGAGAGATATTTATAAGCTGAAATGTACTACTCCATGAGCTGTGGTTTCAGCACAGTTGTAGTAATGTGCCAATAAATGGGGGAGCCTTACAAATCCTACTATCACCTGCGCCCACACATGCCCCCACACCCACCTTACAAGTTCTACGATCATAAGGTAATAATGGGATTTAGTTTAGTGACTTTGTTGCTACATACATATATACATATTTAATACATTCATAGTTGCCAGAAGATTAGACCTAACAGTCTATCACACCTGCCCAAACACAGCTCACTGGTAAGGTACAGTAGCTGCTCTACCTCCCTTTTTAACCCATCAGTCCCACACTCCCCTCCCAGCATATCCCTGATGTTCTCCTTACCTCCAACCCATACCATGCCACTGGGTCCATCCCAACCCCTCCTGAAACCTCCTACAGTATCCATTTTTATCAGTTCATCTGGAAGCACATTCCACAGTGCCACCACCCTCTCTGTGAAATAATGTCCCCTCATCTCCCCTCTTTACTGTCCAACTGCCACTTTTAGACTAGGGCCTCTCGTAGTCCCCTCCCCTTCAATTTGATTAGTCCCTCTGTTCTCTACTCTGTTGACTCCCTTCAGATATTTGAAGGTCTCTATCACATCACCCCTATCCCGTCTGTCCTCCAGGGAGTACATGTTCAGCTCTTTAAGCTGTGATCATATGACATTTCCCCCAGACCACATATCATCTTTGTCGCCCTTCTCTGGACTCTCTTTAGCAGTGTGATGTCCTTCTTTAGGCGGGGATGCCAGAACTTCACACAATACTCCCGGTGCAGCCTCACCAGTGAGTTGAACTGGGCAAGCATAACCTCCCTGCTCCTGGACGTTATTCACCTAGCTATACACCCAAGCATTCTAATCACTTTAGCAGCTGCTCTCCTGCACTGCTCTGTGTTGTTCCATTTGGCATCAATCATCACCCCAACATCCTTTTCCATCTTGGAGACAGTCAGCTGTATTCCCCCCAAATGGTAGCTATACCCAGGGTTCCTAACACCCAGATGCAGAATGCTACAGTTCTGTGCATTAAACCCCAACTGCCACATGTTTGCCCAGTTTTCCAGCCTCACTAAGTCTTCCTGGAGTGTTAAACACTCAAATGGGGGAGCCTTACAAATCCTTCTGTCTCCCACTGCCATACCCACCTCACAAGTTCTACTATCATAAGGTAATCATGTGATTAATTTGAGTGTGTTTACTGTTAAAATTATTGCATAGTGTTAGCCAGCCAGGTGGCATGGAGGACTGAGGCAGCGCTGCCTTACCTCCTGTCATGCTGGTGACCCATGTTTGTGGTGCGAGCGGGTCATTGGGGTCTGGCCTGGGTGGGAGAGGATCAAGTGTCCAGAAGACTGCTCTCCTGTCCTGAGGAGGGTGGGGAACAATAGCCAGCATTTGCCTGACACCTAACAGATTCTAGGTGTTGGCATGCCTGGCCAATTTAGTGTGGTAGGGAGGTAGAGCAGTCGGAGGTGCGCTACACATGGATGCATGTGTGGCACGCCCATGTTGGCACTGCACACTCCACCTCTGAAAACAAATAGTGAAAACTGGAAGCCAAATCGAGCGGTGATGGCCGTCCACCACTACGCACTGTCTCCAAGCACCACCTGTACTGGATCCAGTCCTGGTGGAGAGTTGGGGGCTCCCCGCCACCCCACCTCAGGGGGTAAGCCATTGGGGTAGCAAGGTGGTAGCCCGATGGGAGATGGGTGTGGATGAACAGTGGCTGGAGGAAGGAGATGCCTAGGAGCTGATTGGGGCCATGGGGAGAAAAAGTAGGTGAAAAAAAATGATTGCATAGTGTGTTATCTTTTATTGGACTAACATAGATATTAAGTATTATAAATCATGACATCACTGTTACCTTATCGAGATTATGTGTTTCTAAACATTCTACACACTCTTATAACCCCAAGAGTGCATTCTTAAGTCATTTGTGTCCCAAAACTGCACAGCTGTGCTTCACAGTTTTCTCACCCAAAGAACTCGAGCAGGCACTCTTATAACCACAGGACATGCTATGCTGGAATTGTACATATAGAAATATAGAATTTAACGGCAGATAAGGACCGCTTGCCCCACCTAGTCAGCCCCTTTTTCCCTACCTATGGTGTCACCACAGACCCTACATGTTCCCCAGCTCTTTCTCTCCCCTCCTTCCTTCCTTTCCAGTAAGATTCCCTTATGTCTATCCCATGCAGTCTTGAACCCCACCACCACCGCTGGAAGACAGTTCCAGGTGACTACCACTCTTTCTATGAAGAAAGATAAAATACATACTTGCTATTATGTACATTAAGTAGGTTTGCATTTTTCTTTATTCATTATTCCTAAAGAAAACCTAAAGGTCAAAATGACGATACTAACTTTACTGTTTTTAGCATGCATTTAAAGCAGCAGTATTTCTTAGCAGAAAAAAGTGTGATGCCCACCCTGTTCTCTGAGCAAACAAAGTCAGATGTGATCTCCTTTTAAATTATTTGTTAAGAAACTTTGTGTGTAGTGCCAGTCTTGACCTCAGCAGGTAAGTTTTGTGATCCCGTGCAAGTGAGCTGAGTTTGGAGGTGAGCTCAGTGACCCAACTGAATGGAGTTAGGGTGGGAGGATGCTGCTGTTATGTGACACCTCCACTTAGCCAAGGAAAGCAAGCTATGGTGTTGTCTGAATGGGCCCAGGTACCCTATAATAAAGACAGCTGTCTTCATTCACTCTTTACACATTGACTCTGTGTACATTCAGTCTGTGCACATTCACTCTTCACGCATTCACTCTTTGTTCTTTCAGATCTCTTATCTCTTTAGATCTGAAAGAACAAAGAGTGAATGTGTGAATGTGTAAAGAGTGAATGTGTAAAGTGTGAATGAAGACAGTTGTCTTCACTTAGCCCATGCGGACAACCCTGCAGCTTGCATTCCCTGGCTGGGGGGGGTGGAATTTTCCAGGCCCTGCACTTCTGTAGGTAGACTGAGCCTTCCCTTTTCACAAAGCCCAAAGGGCCCTATGGATCTGCACTTGTTCACACAGGTCCTGAAGAGGTCTCAATGAATGAGGATATGATTCTACTATCTTAAAAAGAAAGGAATTTTTTTGCAAAAAAAACATCATTGACACACCAGGTAGGGTAACATAATGCCATAAAAGTAGGGAAATGCGGTGTTAGAGCTTCCAGCCCTAACTCCTCACCCCCACCCCCCAAGTAGCAAATGGAAAAAAACATTAGGGTTTGGGGTCTACCACCCATCTTAATAAACCTAACAAGCATGGTCACAGTACCAACACAGCATCTAACAGCCCCTACAAACACAGCTCACATGATAAAAAAATGTCACTAACCTACAAGGAATACATCACTTCTCACCCATACAGCATGTCCCATGATTCCAGGACTTACTGCTGATTCCAGCATGCTGCAGACTAACTCCCTCCTCTTGTACCATTAAGCTCTTCACCATGGCCAACACTCCTACTCATGCTACTGACCTCATTTGATACTGCTATTTAACACTGACCATACACACATTGAAAAGAAACCCACCAATTTTACTTTTTTCCTTTGGCTGAAGGCTCCTTTTCCATTTGTGGACCCTGGCTAGAATCCTATGGCAGAAATGATACTTCACTCAAGCTGTGGTCTTTTCTTCACATCAGGAAGGTGGTTACCTGTGGTCAGGTAACAACAGCCACAACAGGAGAGCTTTAAGCCAAAGCAGCCATTATGGGTGTCGGCAAGCAAATACCATTATACCTGGGAAGCCAATAAACTTGAGTGAAATATAATTTCTGCCATAGTATTCTAGCCAAGGTCCATGAATGGGAAAGAAGCCTTAAGCCAAAGGAAAGTTGAAACCATTACAGCTGGAACAAAAAGTAAAACTGGTCACAGAATAAGGGACGATTAGGCAATTGAGCTGGGAAGACCTCAATATGGTACAGTGACTCTGAACATTTTTACTCGATAATAATCCAAATAGCATGAAGTATTGATTGTCTTCAAAAAAATGAACAAAAATGAGTGAAAACACTTTAAAAGTTTTGGAATAAAATGTTATGCATTCATGGGCCTGTATACAAAAGGGGGGGAGATGCACGGCACAACTAAATGCACCGCCCAAAAAGTTGCACTGCACAACACAATGCGATATGCAAACAATATGTGCGATCCCAACAGATCATGCATCCTGCATGAATATCCCAACTTGGGTGAGTGGTGCAAGGGGGGGCAGTTGCCAATGCACCCAGTGTATCCAGGGTCAGATCTGACTACGGCCAATGGGGGATGTGCCAGTGCATCACAGATGCACTGTGCCCCCAAAGGTAATATTCAGCCATTAAATGCAAATGAGCTCATTGGGCATGCATGGAGCAAATGGGCCTCATGCATGCCCATTATGGGCTCATTTGCATGCCTGCACCTGGCAGGATGCATCGGGTCAGCCTGCCCCCCTGCCCAATCCCCAGCCATACAAAATAAATGTATTACCCCCTTTTCCATAGTGTAGGGTTCCCCCCTCCCTGTCTGATCCCAGACCATGTCAAAATAAATATATGACCCCCTGTTACATAGCATAGGGTATCCCCCTTCCTGCCTGATACCTGACCCAGTATCATAAGCAGCCCCAAAAAAACTTTTCTGTAGTGTAATGTCCCCCCCCACCCCAGTAACCCAATCCCCATTCAATCAAGAATCCTACCTCATATCCTTTCCATAGTGTAGGGCCCCCACCCCATATCTGATCCAGGATCCCATTCAAATAAGAATCACCTGCTGTATATTTTTCATAGTGTAGTGGCCCTCCACCTTGGTAGACATGACCCCCTCCCCACACCCCCCCACACTACCCATGCTGGAGACTGGCACAGCCCTCCACACCCTGCTACAGCCATCAGCCAACTTATTCAACTGTGAACTCGCACTGTACATAGTACGAGCCCATTGGTGACAGCCAATGGGCTCATACTAGTTACAGTATAAGTTCACGATCAGATCAGTTGGCAGCTGGCCATAGCAGGGTGTGGAGTTCTGTGCCAGTCACCAGCACAGCTGATGCAGGGATGTGTGGGGAGGGGGTCATGTCTACCAGGTTGGGGGGGCAGCTACACCATGGAAACTTTACGGTTGGTGATTCTTATTTGAACAAGGATGCTGGATCAGATATGGGGTTGGGGGACCCTACACTATCGAAAGGATATGGGGTTGGATAACTAATCAAATGGGGATCAGGGTATTGGGGTGGAGGAACACTACATTATGTAAAAGGGGTTTGGGGCTGCTTATGATACTGGGTCAGGGATCGGGCAGGTAGGTGGGTACCCTACACTATGGAACGGGGGTAATACATTTTTTTTGACATGGTCAGGGATTAAGTAGGGAGGTGGGTACCCTACACTATGGAACAGTGGGTTTACTATTATTTCTTGGGCATTGGGGAATGGGGCTGGGGGGTGCCACTGCGCTATGGGGGCTGGCAGGCTGATGTGCTCCTGTGTGCACTACCGCAGCCTGCCTGCAGCTGGCCAGAAGTTAGACATGCTTTTTCCATGCCTAACTTTATGCCACTTATCTCCAACAATCTGTTCTAAATGTCCTGTTTTGTGGGATATTCATGGGCACACACCCTCAGCTTGGGCTACATGCATTATCTTTGGGCAGCCCATCTCCCTTCTTTAAACATGGGGTTTTGGAGCAACTTTTGAGATGGTTGGCTCATCTCCATTTTTTTCAGGGATGCGCCACCCATCTCTTTTGAAAATGTGGGCCATGCACTTTATGTTGTCTACAGCCAGTAATAAAAACAAAAAGGATCTTTTTGTTATATAAAAAGTGGTGGTTTCCATTGACATCTTAGTGCCAATAAAACTGCTTCACTTCATATAGCACATTTCCAATGACTTTAGCTCCCTGCTATTGAGCACAAGAAACCCCTCTAGATTTAACTAAAACAATTTGAGTACAACAATCCCCTTGCTTCACCTGAAATATAAAATTAAAGTCAGATCTCGTGCCATTTCTTTTGTCCAAGCATTTATTTTTTTTTATTATAGACTACCATGTCCTTTTTTTCGTAATCTCTAAATTATGTTGTGTCCTCAAAAACTTCTATTTTTAGTATTAATAGTTGATTCTCCATTTCTGGTGTAGAAATTATTTTGAAATCTATTATTTTTGATGTAAGCAATAAGACATGACAGAGTGTTGGTTGTTATGTCATAACTGCATGCCTAGGCGCATGATAAGGCATGAGGCTGAAGGCAGAATGTCCTTCCACAGCTAGTTGTGCAGTTATCACATAACAAACAACACCCTGGAGTGTCTTATCATTCTTATAAAATGGGTTATAATTATGGAAAAATGACACCAACAAGTAGTTTGAGTTTTTAAATGTATGTAACATTTATTTAAGTAAAGAACAGAGAATTTCCTTAAAATGGAGAGAAAAAATAGTCCCTATCTAAGTTGTTTGAGATGTCCAAAATAATAAACAAAATTGTGTAGGTCATCTCACAGTTATAGTGACTGTGGGGTCAGAAAGGCTTTCTTTCTGTGTGGAATGATTCACTAACTAAAAGATGTAGGGCACATTCTGAGTCACTGTCCTGACTCAGCGAAAGACTCCCTGAAATAATGTGTTTTTATTTGTGCACCTTCAACAGCAATAAAATGGATCTTTTTATAAGGAAATGCTTATGTATTTATTAAATGGTAGCCCTTGTAGACATCACTCATTAACAATGCCAAAGCAAAATCTCTGTCAAATAGGTTTGTTAAGCAAGGTAGCTGCATGAATGTGTGAGGTGACAAGGTTCAACACCTTCACGATCATGAGGAGATCATCACACAATCGGGAAGGAGTTGCAGTGGTCAGCTCACACATTTGTGCAGCTTGTTATCAGCTTTGGGTCTAACATGGAAGTATTCATATGTAGCTTTCCTTCTGAGATTAAGTTTTTTAACAACAGAGCTAGGATTTGAGCCTTTTCAACCCATACTGACAGTTATCCCATTTTTTATTTAGTTTAGATGCCTGCTTACTGTGATGCACAATGCCCATGGAGCTGCCTTTTCCTTTATTGTGTGACTGGCTTTACTGTTGCTGATTGAAGGCTTTCTGTTTTGCATCCTTGACACCCCTTCAAAAGGTTCTCACAGTGCTGTGCTGGTAAGGACTATCAGTGGAAGTTGGTACAGCTCTTTTCGACTTGGTCTGATTATTTATTTTTGTTTTTTACAACTGCCAGTCAGATGACCCTACGATTACCATGGGTGCCAGGCATTCCGTGATTGCTGGGAGGGAAGGTGCGTGGGCAGTCATTCTGTTAGAAATATGCCATGGCAGGGAGCACTTTTTCTGTGGCTATAGTTACTACTGCATGCTGGCTCTGTGATCTACAATTTAAAAACTATGAGGACAAGCTTAAAAAGGTCTGTACTGGGGACTCTAACTGGATACTATATGAAATGTGTGCCATTTGTTACTGGTGATCTAGTTACTGCTATAAACATGCATTTTATTAATAATTTTTTGACTTATAGCACTTACTTTTTTTAAGTATTCACTTTACAAACATTTCTAATATTCTTGTTTGGAACTCAAAAACCATTGATACCACTGTGCACTGTGTACTTGTTGCCAAAAGGGTTCCAAATCTATTGGCTGTCTCTCTTATGGTACTGGTATCTGGACCCTCTCAGACAATCAGAATGCAGGAAATTTACTACCCATTTTATAAAATGCATTAAGATTAGTCCAGAGTAAGTCTATTGCAGAGGTACCAGTCGAGCCCAAATATGTATGATTTGCCAGTGGGTCTCTTTTAGTTCTATTATTGATTAAATGGAAGTTATTTGACAGCATTGAGCTCAATGCTGTTTTACCATGAGAGCTCACCATTTTGTCTTGCTGATGTCTTACTACTGCAAGATTACTGTTTAAGGCATAAAATATAGCCATATCCAAATAAATACACTCTGTTTCCTGTATTGCTTCCATGTAGTTTCCTAAATGTGAATTAAAAAAAATCACCCAGTACATTAATATCTGGAATTGAGTGGTCTTCATTGAGTCACTTTAGGATATTCTGTAAGGCTTCTTAAACCAATTCTAGGTACCCAGTAGAATTCTCTGAGAGAATCTAAAAATTCACTAAATCTAGGTTTAATTCAGTCCCCTTAATGTGACCAATTTGGAAGTAACTTTGCTTTTTTCTCTTTTAGATGTTTCCTGAAGAAGAACTTAGGTCGAAACGTCGATTTTTAACTCTGTTTTCAGCGTGCATTTACTATAACCATTTTGTTTCAATTTGAAAGTAGCCCTGTCCATAGAATTTGAATTTTTTTGATTTGACGGCAGATAAGGACCGCTTGGCCCACCCAGTCTGCCCATGTCCCTACCTAATGGATAAGCTGCAGATCCTAGTTAACTAGCAGCCTACTTCTTTCTACCCCCACCCCCTAAAATTGCCTTATCACTGTCCCATGCATGCTTGAATTCAACCACTGTTTTTGACTCCACAACCTCCTCCGGAAGGCCGTTCCATGCATCCACAACCCTCTCTATGAAAAAATACTTTCTTACATTACCTCTGAGCCACCCCCCCATCATGATTTTTTATTTTTGCTTCAATATCTAGTGAAAGAGAAATTGCAAATAAGAGGCTGCCATGATTTAACCCACATTTTTTTAAGCTTTTTGGTGGGAATCTTAAATCCAGTACATCCTTTTATTTATGGGATGCTAGGTTGTGACTAAATTTCTTGCAATAATAAAATATCACACTGAAATAAAAAGGTTTGACAATCCTGGTCTGCAAGTTTGGTTGAGAGTCCACCCACACTCCATGAAAGTAAAGTTATCTGATTATTTTTGTTTGACTCATTATTACGTGAATGAGTAGGAATCTGTATAGGTTGCTGTCAAGTAACATTAATCTGTTCAGTATTAACCCTGTGAAATAGGCAGACTTGGCCTCAGATATGAAGGATACTTGTTGCACTTTAGGAAAAACTGAATCGGGACAATATTGTCCTGGGTGAACATTATCATAGTTATACTAATCACTACGAACACACAAAATTTGCCAGCAGATAAAGGCCTAGAGGTCTATCAAGTCTGCTCGGATGTGCAGCTAGCACCCCTTATTCTGTAGCTGCCCCTCTCTTCCACACTGCATATATCACTGATATACAACAGTAGGTATCCGCAGGATCCAGTTTATGGGAGGGCTAAAGCCTGAGGTCAAATGTGGAGGAATAGCTCCTCCCACATCCACAATAAATACTAGCCTCTCCCTGAAGTCCTTGCTTAGGGTGTTCAATCAAGCACTCTGAGCTCCTGCATGGCTTGTTTAGCTGTGCCTTCTCCCTTTCTTACCTTGCTGCTGCTTCCCCACTGTTGTTTAGCCCTCCTTTTGTCCTCCTCTTGTCTCTGTGCTCTGCTCTGTCTTATGTCTCCCTTGCCTGTCACCCTTGTCTTGCTCCTTTCATATTTCTTTCTCTCTGTTCTAGTTTGTGTTTTGTAATCCATTTTCCTTGTGCCTCCTCCTGTCCCATTGTGCCCTCCTGTCCTGTTGCCATTCCATTTGTGCTTGTGTTGCTTTGAGTTATCCCTCTATGCCCCATTTGTCTGTCTATTCCTGCTTTTGCTCTCTCCCCCTCCCTGCCCATTCTCTTCCCCTGTCCCACTCAGTCTTCCCAGTGCTGAGCTTTCCTCTTTCTCCCTGCTCCCCATTTTGCCTCATCCTGTCCTGTTGGGTTCATCCCCCTCCTCACCATTCAACCTGTGACTTGTTGTGTTACTTGTAGCATCTCATATGAGAGTGTAAGGGTATCTTCTCCTCTGTGTTTGCACAGCTCACCCCACTCCTGTGTTTCTCTCTCTCTCCCTCCCTTCCCCACCAGTGCATTCTCCTGGCCACTGGTTTCTTCAGTGTCTTTGTTTATGTGCTCCCTCACCCTCTGCTCTTTCCCATTCTGTTCTGCCCTCCTGCTTTGCTGCCCTGTCCCTGCTCCCCTGGTGTTCCTCTCATTCAGGTAGTTTTACAGCTCGCCTACCTTGTCACTCTTCGAGCCCCATGTGGGTCATTTTTCCCTCCATGCTCTGTTCCCATGCCTGCTGTTTTCACTTTGGTGGCTCCCTCATCCTCTTTCATTTCTCCATCATGCTTGATTTTTGGGGGGGACTTTCTCCCGCTCAGCCCAATGCCCCTTTTGGCCCAGAAGTTCCAGGTTGTATGCCTCCTACAGCTCTTAAAGTAATAGTTACCTAGTTTTATGTTTATGCATTTTCAACTCCCTGCTCCTAAAAAATGTAATCTTTTGCTTCTTACTGCACCCAACACTTATTTCACTGTCACTTTGTCCTAACTAGCATTTTATTTTTATTTATTTATCCTGGGGGGTAACAGGGAAGACATACAGTCAGCAAAACATTTGAACACAATGTAACAAAAACAGCATAACTGTACAACAGTCCAAAGATTACAGAATTATGCATAGAGGGCCCTATGCACTAATGGGGCAGGGGTACACGGAATCCATGCATACCTCACCTGTGTAGCTGCACACCTGTGGACAGGTGCACACCACTGGTATTCATGACTGCTGGCCACCTGTCTATGGCCCCACCCCACTGGCAAACGGGAGTGTGGAGGACAGATATGTGGACTGGGCAGGCATCCAATGGGATGCCTGACCCAGTCCGCTGGTGGATCCCTTGCACCCTTGGGCTTGGAGTAATGACTGCCACCATGCTATGCATGTCAACCAAGAAGTGAACTGGTGCCTGGTTAGCCATCCCTAGACCACCATTCATTGCCCATGGTCTGGGGTGGCATGGTGTGGAGGATGGCAGTCCCTGCCTGGCTTTCAGAGACTGGGGGTGACATCCTTATGGCAGGGGTTCCCCCTGTGTACTGAGCACCCCCCCATGCCCAGTGTTCCATGACCCTGTGCACATCGTGAAGTGCAGTCATACCCCTGGCACACTCCCTGCCCCCCCCGACCATGTTGCCCTCTGCACAGTCTGGCGCTGGGGCTGCATGCCCTGTAGGTGACTCCTGCAGCTGACCGCATGGGTGACAAAATGTGTGTGGAGTGGTTGCAAGCCCCAGATATGTGCGCATAGCCACTCTGCCCCATTAGTGCATAGGGTCCAGTAGGTGCAGTGTAACAGTCAGTAAAACTTTACAAAACATGTATGAGCCTGATAAGTGCTAATGTTAGAATATAGGGTGATTAGAAGTGAGGTAACTAGAAGGGGGGTGGAGCAGACAGAACTGGGAGGTTTAAGAGGGAAGAAGAGATGTGGGAAAAGTAATATGGAGTAATGGTATACAGGGGATAGATAGTCAGCCATAATGGGAGGTAGGAAGTAATATAGGAATTGAGTTAGGAGGAGGAGGAGGAAGAGGAGTCAAAGGAGAACCAGAGGGTAATTAGCCACAGGTGCAGTTTACCATAAGGAAATTATGTAGGGCAGAAGAGATGGAAGTGGGGGAGTATGAGTGGCGAATCTTGGGAGGGAGTGCATTCCATAGTTTGGGGAAGTGACATGAAAAGGCCAATTGGCCAGCAGCAGTCATACAACAAGGGACTACCAATAAATGGGAGTCATAGGATCTGAGCGAATGGGCCAGAGGAGGGAGGGAATGTAGTGATGAAGTCAGATGGGGGGAGCTTGCCAAACCAAAATTTAGCCACAATTTTAGCAAGTGAAGGAGACGCTGATTATCTAAGGAGGTAAAAGCCAGGTAGCGGTAGAGATTGCAGTGATGGGTGAGCAACGGGGCATCCAGTGCAAAATGACAGAAGGAGTTAAAAAGGGTGTCCAATCTAATTAAGGAAGACTTAGGAGCAGCACTGTAGACTACATCACCATAGTAAAAAATAGGTAAGATCATCTTCTGGACAATTTCATGCCTAGCCGGAAGCAGTAGTGAGCTACGGTTCCTGTATAGAGCACCAAGCCTGGGGCACAGTTTTTCAGGATGGCGTCCATATGGCCAGAGAAGGTGAGGTGTTGGTCTAGCCACACCCCAAGGTACCTAAAGGATGTTGTGCCCTCAAGAACTGTCCCATCAAGGGTTTGGAATGAAGGCAAGGAGGGTAGCAAAGAAAGCCTCTGCCTAGTGCCAAAGGTCATTGAGACTGTCTTCTTGGCATTGAGGGAGAGCTGATGAGTGTTAAACCAGTGCTGAACTTTATTGAAATTGTGCTGTAGTCTTGATGCTACCTCCTCAGGGGATTGTCCAGAGGTGAAGAGGACCATGTCATCAGCATACATGTGGATTGATGTGGAGGAGCAGACAGAGGGGGGTTATTTAGAAATATAGAGAATAAGATAGGGCCCAACACAGACCCTTGAGGGACCCCAGTGTTGATGGGGAGAGGAGAGGATATGGAGTCAGCAATTCTGACCGATTGGGTCCTGCCTTGCAGGTAGGCTTGGAACCAGTTGATGGCAGATTAATTTAGGCCTGCCAAATAGAGGGAGGTTAAAAGAAGGGTATGGGAGATGGTGTCGAAAGCCTTAGCAAGGTCGACTAAAATTGCAGACGTGATTTGGCCCTGTCCATGCCTGAGATGATGGAGTCAGTGAGCCGAATCAGGGAGGTAGTGGTGGAATGGTTCTTCCTGAAACCAGATTGGAAAAGAGTGAAAAAATTAGAGCCAGAGAGGTAGGCAGAGAGTAGAGAGAGAACCAAGTGATCCTGAAGCTTTGCAAGGGTGGGAAGAATCACCACACTTAGGTAGGGGAAGGACAATTACATGCTTCCAAATAGATGGGATAGTTGCCATTATGAAGGAGCGGTTGAGAAGGTCAGAAAATGGCACCGATATGGCAGAAGCCTTCAGTTACTATTCTGGCCTCCTGTTCCCCTATCTGTTCATCCTTCTGACTTCTATATCTTCACAAAACTCCCTAACAATTTCAATTGATATTTTCCTCCCTTCATCCACAGCAGTCAGCCTTGCTTTTCTTGCCAGCCCATACCAGCAGTTCTCCAGACTCCATCCCTAACTCATGCCTTCTGAAGTATTTAGTGAAAGTAGGCTTGCCCCGTCTACCAAGGATGGGATTCTGTTTCAGTTTTGTTTCATTTTATTTCAACTACCCAATGGACTCTGACCGTAACTCATACCTTGCGGTATTAGAGTATAGGTTGGACCTGCTTGGCTACTGGGGCTGGGAATCTGTCTCAGTCACTTAGTTATCAAATTTCTACTTTACCAACTACACCAGCAGCCATTCAGTCTCCATCCCTAACCCTTCCTGCTGAGGTTTTGGATAGAAGACAATTGCCCATGTTCAGGGACAGGAGCCTGGGGATTTCTACAACTTCTTCCCTTAATGCTACCCTTATCTCCACTGTTAGGTAGGGGAAGGATGATTGCATGCTTCCAAATAGACAGGATAGTTGCCGTTATGAAGGAGCAGTTGAGAAGGTCAGAAAAACGCACCGAGATGATTTGGAGGTCGCGAGGGCATTTGATTCAAGCCCTCCCCCAATATGAAGAGCTGCCCCCCCCACACAGCATAGCAAGCAGCTCTCCCTGTTGGGTCATTTTTGGAGGTTGTGAGAGCATTTGATTCAAGCCCTTCCCCGAGTCAAGAGCAGCCCCCGCCACACAGAGCAAGCAGATCTTCCTGTTCGGTCCATTTTGGAGGTCACAAGGACATTTGATTCAAGTCCTCCCCTGAGTCGAAGAGCTACCCCCCCTTTCCACACAGCATAGCAAGCAGCTCTCCCTGTTCGGTCTTTTTTTGGAGGTCGCGAGAGCATTTGATTCAAGCCCTCGCCCGAGTCAAAGAGCTGCCCCCTGCCACACAGCATAGTAAGCAGCTCTCCCTGTTAGGTCCATTTTTGGAGGTTGTGAAGACATTTGATTCAAGCCCTTCCCTGAGTCGAAGAGCTGCCCCACACCACACAGCATAGCAAGCAGGTACAGATCACCTGCTCCAAGGCAGTTCAGTTCTGCAGTGAGGAAGATTTTGGCTGCCAAATTTGAATCTGGCCACTTGGAGTTGGCAGACGAAGTCTGATTGTTTTTTCTCACTGAACGTCCCTGCACTTTACACGGAGGCTTTTAGCTACAGCAGGGTTCTTTAAATGTGCATACAATTCTTAATATCTCGGGACAGTGACTGTTCAACTGTACCCATTTGCACTTCTGCGGCACCAAATGTAACTAGTCTCCAACTAGACTTAATGCCTGTATAGTTGATTGTAGCAGTTAAAATGATTTTACCCCCGAGTTTAATTATAGGCTAAATCAGTAATCCAGTATTAGCAAGTAACGTCTTGTATTGAGCTAGGAACTTGCTGATGCTTAATTTCTTACAAATTAATTTAATTTCAGTGACGCAGCTGAGCTTAGCCCCTCCCTCACTCTTACCTTATTTAATTCCTGTTCCCTGTTATTTCCCCAGCTCTCCCTGTTCAGTCCATTTTTGGAAATCATGAGGGCATTTGATTCAAGCCCTCCCCCAAGTTGAAGTGCTGCCCCCGACACACAGCATAGCAAGCAGGTACGGATTACCCGCTCCAAGGCAGTTCAGTTCTGCAGTGAGGATACCACCACTGATGCTTTGAGTCAGCTACTCCACGACCCCACCCCACCCTTGGCAAACCATCCTATATATAGGTAAAGTCACATGACTGTCCGAAACCAATCAGCCTAGTTTCCCATTTGCAGGTTATTCCTCTCAACCTCTAGTGGCCGCTATACTTAAGAAAAATATAAGAAAAAAATAAATCTCTAATCTCTCACATTCTTGCCTCTCCACAATGCTACCTCTGTTCTTAACTTCATTCCTTATCCTCGTCCCCCAGGTGTCCCACCCCCAGTCTTCCTATCCTGTGTCGATGGACAGACAGGCTCCTTGCCTCATTTTGCCTCCTAACATTTATGTCTCCATTACCAAGGCTGACGCACTCCCTGGTTGCCACTTCCACACAATATTAGTTGGCTCCACTGTACTGCCACCCACTTTCCAAATTAGGCAGCTAGCCCTATTGCCCCATCTTCGTATGCCTTCAGCTGTTATCGATAAGCCTTATACCACCTCCCATAAGCTATACTGGGCTGCGCACAACACCAAACTCCTGATCACACTATTACTACTCATAGCAGGTGACATTGAGCAAAACCCTGGACCTGCTCACCACAACACCAGAAGCCCCCCTTTGCCAATCCAGCTCCCACCAGGCCTAAAAATTATCCACCTAAATATATGCAGCATCCTACATAAAATATCCCTGCTTCAGCCCCTTGCCCTATCTCTCAATCCAGACATATTGATTGTTTTTGAAACCTGGCTGAAGCCCCACAACCCTGACACAGAATTTTCTATACTTGGCGATTCACTCATCCGACATGATCATAATGACAATAAAAAGGGGGGTGGCTTAGCCATGTACATTACCTCCTCAATCCAGTTCTCCCAGGTCACCCTGTCTCTGCCTTCAGAGTCCATTGATGCACTCATGGTAAAACTCTCCCTTCCCCACTCCATTTCCATTTTCATTGCAGGCACCTACTGCACACCTGACTCCAATCCGCCGGCTATACTGGATCACCTAGCCACTCTAAACTGACTGGCTTCTGGAGGTGAGCTCCATACACTTGGGGACTTTAACCTAAACTGGCTCACCGGGGCTAACTCCAAGCATTGTGACAAGGTGACTGCACTAAACCTAGCTCAGCAAATCTCTGAACCCAGTCTGCTAAACCACAAAACAATGAATCACACTCTCTTAAACTGGGCCTTCACATCACACCCTCACAGGATACTAGCTTCAGGCCTCCTACCAGACTCTTTAAGGGACCACCATGGCATCTAGTAAGAAAAATCTACAGGCCTAAAGCCCCCCCTCCCAGAATCCTTATGACTAGATCCTATAAGACCCTATAAGACCATGGACCTCACCTCTTTACTTTATGACTTGGCCAACTCTGATTAGTCATTCATCAGCCAATCCACCTCTATTGATGTAGCCCTGGAGTTCTTTAAGTCCAAGTTCTCTGCCATTTGGGACAGCTATGCCCCACTCAGGAGAACCAGAGTCAGAGAAGCACACCTCCCATGGATCTCTACTCAAATTCTGGCACTCCTCAGGAGTAGGGATAAAGCCTGGAAATCCTTTAAGACTTCGAGATCACCAGCTGACCTTCAGATTTATCATGCATTACGCAATACATGCACTAGGAAAATCCACCTAGCAAATGCTAACTATTTCAAAGTCTCATTCAACTCCACCCTACATCAGCCAGCCAAATTCTGGAAAGTGGTAAAATCACTTCTCACCCACCTTCGCAGCCCCCCACTCCTACCTTACAGGTAGGAGGGGTCACCATCACTGACCCTCCAGCGGTGGCCTCACAGTTCAACTCTCACTTCACAAATCGTCATGCTACTCTCCTGTCATCACCTAACCTTGTGCAGCAACTCAGCTCTACCTCCCCCAACCTAGCCACGTCCACAGCCCACACGTTCTCTTTTCAGCACATCACCCAGGATGAGGTATATAATGCATTAATCGCCCTTAATCCTAATAAGGGTAAATGCCCAACCGGGTTGGACTCAAAAATGCTCCACGTCTCAGCCCCCGCCATAGCCAAACCTCTGGACACCCTTTTCAACCTATCCTTCTCCCTTGCTGAAGTCCCCTCTGAATGGAAACATGCCACCATTATCCCCCTTCATAAAGGAGGGGATACCTCCATCCCAAGCAATTACTGACCCATTTCCCTTCTACCCATCCTGGCTAAACTCCAAGAGCATGTATTCCTCTCTTGTCTGTCACCCTTTCTTGACTCTTCCTCCTTCTTTACCCCCTTACAGGCCAACTTTAAGAAATCCCACTCCACCACCGCCTCTCTTCTCAGGCTCACCAATTCCATCCTCACTGGTATGGATGCTGGCCACTACACAGCCACCATTTTCATCAACCTGGCCAAGGCACTGTCTCCCACCCACTTCTCTTGTCCAAATTCACCAGCACTGGGCTGACTAGCTGGGCTTCCAGCTGGTTCCACTCGTAACTTGTAGATAGGTCTCAATCTGTCAGAGTCAGTTCTGCCACATTGGCCTCCTCCCTGTTGCCTCTGGGGTACCACAAGGCTCCGTTCTTGGTCCACTCCTGTTTTCCATCTTTCTAAATGACCTACCATCTGCCTGCACACTCACCTCCATTCACATGTATGTGGACGATACTGTGCTGTATACATCTGGCCCCTCGGCCACAGAGGTAATGACCAGTTTGCAAATGGACTTTGCTAAGGTACAGCTTTGGCTTCACTCTAATCATCTCTCCCTCAATGCCAAGAAAACTGTCTCAGTGACCTTTGGGACAAGGTAGAAACTCTCGAGGCTCCTTTCACCTATCGCATTCCACACCCTAGGATGGACACCCCTCGAGGCCTGTAACCTCTTCAGGTATCTCGGAGTCTGGCTAGATCAGAACCTCAACTTTTCCACACATATTGACTCCATACTCAAGAAGCTGTACCCCAGGCTTGGCGCACTGTACTGCAACCGTGCCAGTATCCCAGTCCCTGCCTGTAGGGCCATCGTGCGGAAAATGATCCTCCCTGTCTTCAACTATAGTGATGTTGTCTACAGTGCTGGTCCCAAGTCCATCTTAGCCAGACTGGACCCCCTCTTCCACTCATTCTGTTGCTTTGTCCTGAGCAGCCCTTGCTCCACCCATCATTGTGCCCTCTACCAATCTATGAACCATACATCCCTAGATAACCGTAGGCAGTCCCACTGTGCCAAGATCTCGGCCAAATACTGGTCCCAGCTGCTTCACCCCACCTTACCTGTGCCTTAGCCAGCCCTAGCACCCCAACATATATACTCAGAAATAATGACTCGAGGACCTTAGTTGTCCCACGTAGATCCTCTGCCGTGGGCCAGGCAGCCTTCAGCTACCACATGCCTAAGTTGTGGAACTCCCTCCTCGCAAACATTTGTTACTTCTCTTCCTCCCTGCATCTTAACTCCATGCTGCTTGCCCACTTCTCCCCTACCTGCTCATGTGTCTAGGCCCCATTACACACCACACTTGTGGCAGCCTTGGCTGCGCATCCTATGAATGTATATTGTTGCTTAACTATCCTAATATACTTAATGAATTGTATGTAAACTGTGCCTGTTTCAAGTCTGTATCATCTGTTCTCTCATGATATTCTTGTCTCTGTATTGGCCCTCATGTCCCTAGTATGTATTATGTATTATGAATTCTGTATTATACTTTGTATTTGCCTACCTTTCAAATGTTTACAGTGTACCCCCTTCCCCCAGGACACATCTGGAATCGAGCAGTAGCCTGCTCAGTATGCCTTCCTGGTTAAACGCTTAAATAAATAAATAAATAAAATCTCAATCCCATAGATCTACTAATCAGTGATTTACGTTTGCCATCTCCTCCAGAGGTGGGAACCTCATACCCCAACACTGTAGCACCTTCCACTATCAACAATTCAAGTTCATCATCTCCTCCGGCAGTGGGAACCTCATACCCCAACACCGCTGCATCTTTACCATCAGCAATTCAAGTTCACCACCTCCTTTGGAGGTGGGAACTTATATCCAACTTCATAGCACGTTCGTACCTGAGTCCTCTACATTTTGCCTGGATCTATCAGCTAAGGCCTACTTCAGCTTCCATACATTCTAAGTCTCTGTACCATGGCAACTACCCTGCCTACCAATACCGTACCTGCAACCTCTGAAGGTGATACTGCTCAGCCTCAGCAGACTTCCAACCAAGTTCCATCCTTCCGTAAGCAAACTTCCAAATCAAACTTTTCCATCAAGGATTGGACTGTTCCCACTTAGTTGCTGAACTGAAAAAACCGGGCAGCCAACACACAGATTCAGCTCCCAAACAGGAGTTATATGACCTATTCTTTGCCTCGCAATCCTGGCTGCTCCAGAATCTTATTCTCCATTAGTTGAATCCACCCTTAGATCTTTCCCCATATCAGAACTCCAGGACACTGTGGCCCAAGTTTCTTCCTCAGTTTTCAGCCTGGAATCTCAAATGCCTGCCACTGAAGCTCGCATCCCCATTGCTACTATTCCTGTTTCTACCCAATCCTCTTCAGAGGTCATCCTGTCCACCAGTCAAGCTCACAGAATTCCAGTTCCTGGTCTTCCAGATAATCATCCTCCATCATTCAGTGAACCGTTGCCTCTCCTACCTTCAAGTACATCAATATCCACCTCTTCTCCTGTTATATCTCCTGTTCATCTCATCCCAACTTACCTCCGTAGGGACATAATTGATGAGAGGGACGTAAACCTGGCTTCCCTAGTTATCTCCTCTCAAGAGGTTGGATTGTTTCATGGGGGCAACATTTCCATCATTCTCAAGACCAAGGATCCTAGTCTCCTTCAGAAATTGATGCTATCTGAATTTGTCCTAGCTTTTAGCCTCTATCGTGATGGCCTCTGTTCAGAGTTTCCATCAAGGCATGAGGAATTGGATTCATATTTGCATCTCCTGATGGACCTTAGTGTACTTTACAGGGAAACCCATTTCTACGACTACCACAGATCTTTTTCTGCAAAAGTCGCTGCCTCCTTGTCTCACTACAATATCAAACTGAACTGGGCTGTCTTAGACAACAGACTCTTTTGCTGCCATTTTACAGAGCAACACACTTACTCCTGCTCCCTATGTGGTTTATGTAATCATTTTGTACCCCTTTGTCCCTTGTCAGTCTCTGACTCCTCTTCATCCACTACCTCCTCCAGGTATGACTGGCCCTTCAGTTCCACTACTGTGTCTGATCCTAGGCTACTTCATACCATATCCCATCCAGCTGCCCGCCTGGACCTTTGGGGCCATCCAGTTAAATACTTCAGAGGTAAACCCATCTGCAACAACTTCAATGAGACTGGATGCCCTGCTCATGGATGTCTGCTTCTTTACATTTGCACTTTTGTGGTGATGCCCACGCTCATTACATCTTCCCTAAAGCTCCCAAGCATCCTCAATGACACTCCATTCAGCCTTCCACTCCTATTAACTTTTCAGCCTTAGCCCAGCTTCTAGAGCACAATCCTTCCCCTTCAGTTGTGATGCATCTCCTGGCTGGCATTTCTCATGGATTCCACACAGTCATTTCAGTGCTCCCTTCTGAACCATTTCTTTGCCCCAATCTCCAGTCTGCTGCCAAGGAGCCAGCTGTTGTCCATCAGCTCTTACAGAGAGAACTACAGAAAGGATTCATAATCAGTCCCTTTCAATCCCACCTTTTCCTACCTATCGAATCAATCCCATCAGAATTGCCACCAGGAAATTTTCTGGCAAGAAGTGCCTCATCAAAAACCTCTCCACAACCAGATCCTTGTCTACCCCTAGCATCAACTCTTGGATACTATCAGATGAGTATTCCTTATCATATGCACATATTCACAATGGCATCACTATCATCAAACACTTTGGTCCTGATTCCTGGCTTTCTAAGGCTGATATATGGACACTTTCAAGTTATTACCAATTCATCCTTCCCTCTGGCACGTTTATGGTATGTTCTGGCAAGACAGCTACTACTTTGCAGTTTGCCTGACATTTGGCTGCAAAAGCAGCCCTAAACTTTTCAATATATTTGCTGAGGTTCTATGCTGGGCATTACTAAACTTTTGTCAGTGGCCAGCTGTTATTCATTTGCTTGATGACTTCCTTCTGATTGATCCTTATGTTTCCCCTCCAGCTGCTGCTATTAAGGCTCTATTCTGGCTAATCCATGGTCTTGCTGTTTCTTTCTCTGAAGAAATAACCTTAGGCCCAGTGACATCCATCGATGTTGATATTATACTGGACTCTGACCATATGGAAGCCTGATTACCACCTGACAAACTACACAGGATTCAAGCCTTGGTGAAATCCTTTTCTAGCCAATCTAATTGCATGAAATGTGAACTCCTTTCCCTTCTGAGATACCTCAAATTCACAATAAGGATAATTCCTCAGGGTCAATCCTTTATATCCTATCTCTTGATATTGGCTTCATCCATTTCTGAGTTACATTGCCATATACAAATCACAGCTGCTGCTAAATCAGATATCGCTATGTGATCCCAGTTTGTGTCCTACTGGAACAGCTGTTCTATTTTCTATAAAGACCTTTCTCCTGATTTCCACCCCAGAGTCTACACAGACGCTTCTTCTAAATATTATGCCACTATCTTTAATCAGTCCTGGACTGCTCCCCCTTGACCTCTGGATATTGCCTCTCTTCATGATTTCTTAACTACATCCTCACTCTTTGAGATTTATCTAATCAAAGCGGCTGCCTTCCTACGGGGTTATCACTGACCTTCTAGACTGTATCCATTTTCTCAGATAACCAACCTACAGTGGACATTATTAACAAGGACCTTTCATCAACTATGTCCTTTGGCAGATCTGGTTATGTCTCTACCCCTTCATTCAAAGACCTCATAATGACATAGATTACTACCACCAGCAAGCTAACAACATTATGTGGACTACCTTGGCTCCAGCCACCAGACTTATGTACACCACCGCATGGAGAAAGTATTCTTCATTTTGCAGACTTCAGTCTTCTAATAATTTCATACAAGTAGACAATGTTCTAGCATTCTTAACATTCTGCTATCAGGCCTTGCAGCTTTCCTATGGAAGCACCAAGCAATACCTTTCAGGTATTCAGTTCTTCTAGTCCCAGTCTAATCCATCCTTGTCATGCCTGTTCAGCAACATTTCAGTTAAACTTCTTTTACTGGACATTCAAAAAAATTCAAGCGTAACATTTACTCATCATCTTCCCATAGATGGCTCTATAATGCAAAACATGCTGGACTTACTGAACTCAAATTGATTTGATTCTACTTCAAACACCACGGCTTCCTCAGCAATATGTCTGGCTTTCTATGGATTCCTGCACCCTGGTGAATTTAACGTTTCTTCATCCTCTTCTACCAACTTCTGTAGGATTTCAAATATGCAGAAAACCGCCGACCATTGTGTGTTGTATTTACCATCCTCTAAGACTGACAGACTACATAAAGGATTGCTCATATCTTATTATCCATCCTCTAACGTCTGGTACCCAGTAGCCTATCTAGATAAACTAATGCTCTCCCATTCACATTCAGATCCTTCTCTGCCTTTATTGACTTCTGTTAAGCAACCCTAATGCCTAAAAAATGTATTTTGGATCATATCAGAACCCTCCTTCACCAACTTGGACTTAACCCTCATAGGTTGATCAGATCTGATTAGACTTTTGTCCTTAGAGCTCGCTTATAGTTTAAAAATGAAAGCCTCCCATCTTGTGTAACTTATCCAGTTTCAACTTGAAACTGTGAATAGATGAGCTTCCCACAGTCTCCAGTGGCAAGATGTTCCAAACAGGTATTACCCTTTGGTTAAACCATTTCTGTCTCTTCCAGGTTTTACAGTTTTCACCTTTTAGTTGCAGTGTATGTACCCTAGTGTTGTAGGCTTGCTCTCTAAAGTTCAACCCTAATCTATCCCACTGATTGCCATATGTCTGGGCTTTATATAGTAAACCCATATCACCCCTAGCTCTTCTGTACTCTAATAAAAATAAGTCCAGATCCTTTAATCTAGATTCATAATCCTTCCCTTTTTGATCCACAATGCTTTGTGTTGACCTCTTTTGAACCCTCTCCAACATGTTAAATTCCACCTTCTTAAATGGTGACCACACCTGTACACCGTATTTGAAAACTGGTCTTACCAGGGACCCATACAAGGGGATGACTACTTCTCTGTATCTGCTAGAGATATGTTTTATTATACACTTCAACACCCTATTCGCCTTCTGGCTCAAGTTCTTACAATAAGTCTTAAACTGTAGGTCATTTGCTATGGTAATGCCCAGATCTTTTTCCTCAGTTACATATCTGAGAGTGGTGTTGTGTAAGTAATATGTATGATTCAAATTTTTGTCCCCCAAATGCATTACCATGCATTTATCCAGATTTAGATATAATTTGTGTTTATTACACCAATCATATATCTATATATAGTTTAAAGCATCCTGTAGAATGATGGCATCCCCAGGGCTGTTTATCTCTGCCCCTAACCTGCAGTCATCAGCAAATTTTGTCAACCACAAGCCCTGGTATTCATACTGAAGGGATGTGACATAAATGTTGAAGAGACATGGTCTCAAGACTGACCCCTATGGGACTCCACTTGTTATTTCAGTCCAGTCAGAGAGTATGCCCCTATCGCTGACTGCCTGCTTCCTAGCCAGGAGTTTATCCATGAAATGATATTCTCATGGATTCCCATTTTGGTGAGGACCTGTACCAACTCTAAATGAGATAGTTTATCAAAAGCTTTAGTGAAATCCAAAAGTACCACATCCACTGACCTACCCTCATCCAAGGTCTTACTAGCTCTATTATAAAATTCCAACATGTTGGTTTGACATGACTTACCCTTTGTGAAGTCATGTTGAGTGTTATCTGCCAGATTGTTCCTCTGTGTATAATCTATTATGTACTCCTTGATGATTCCTTCCAGAGTTTTGCAAAGGGTAGACGTTAAGCTTACTAGACATTAGTTTGCTGGATTCTTCTTACATCCTTTTCTGAAAAGTGGAATTACAGTAGCTACCTTCCAGGGGTCCACCACTTCACCCATATCTAAGGAGTACTGAAATATGTAGGTAAGTGGTGGCGCTAGTTCACTTGCTAGCTCTTTAATTAGTCTAGGATGAAATCCATCTGGGCCTGGGGATTTGTTAGGGTCCAACTGCCTTAGCCTGTTTCTGATGTCAACTGGATCTATCTGGATGGGATTAACTGTAATGTTTAATTGGGATCCGTACGGTTGCCCGGCATGATGTCACCCGACAAGCAGTATACCGACACCAACTTCCCGTCATGTGCTTTCCCAACTAAATCATTTCCCGATTGACAAATTGACATTTTCCTGACCAGTGTAGCATTTAATCAAGCAGCAGAATCACCAAGCACTTCATCAAACGTTAGCTCCCAGGAAACAGAAACAGGAATGAAATATAGGCAGTTGTAACACAGGGAATGAGGCTGGTATTCAAAGGAGAAGTAAACACATTGGAATAACCAATAAAAAAACAGCACTTGGTTTCCCCTTCCAGTACTGTTATCACTGGGGGACACATGCTGGAGCTCAGGACTCAAGCGAGAGCCATCAAAAAAATAAGAAAAAAAATTGCAGCATTGTGCAAAATGCAATCACCGTATGCTGCCTGCACATTAATAATTGTCCCCTGTATTTGGAGAAATGTCTTCGATCACCACCACCCCCCCCCCAAAAAAAACATTATGCAGTGGAGGTGGGGATGGGTATCAAATACATGTAGAAAAACTATGTAGTGCACCACAGTCCAATAGCAGAGCAATACATGTCTGTATGCACACTGGCAATTTGGGAAAGTCTGCACTTAGACCACTAGCATACACCATACATCAGCTACGGCACATAGCACAGTGGCACATGGTGCAGTACTCATATAAAAACTGCACATAATTCATAAATCCTTTTTATCACGTGTGCAGTGACACTTGCTGTGATATGGAAAAACAATGATTGACCCAACAAGAACATGAACAGAACAATGAAATAGCATGTCAACTATGGCCATATCATATATGTTACGCTTATGATAGGAGAACATTATGACTAACTGTAGAATAACAAACATGTTCACAGAAAGACTAGAGGTTACATCAATCGGGTCTTGGTGGACACGTGAAATATTGTTACAGAGGGATCCGTATGTATTACAATTTCGAGCAAACAATGTTTGGGAAAACATCGCGTTGGCAAATAAAATTGCGGGAAATAGATTGCGGGCGATACAGTTATACCGGGCAACCATTCTAGACCCGTTTAATTGTTTTTTGCTGACATACTGTTTCTGTTTTTCATTAAAAACTTTGGTGAAATATTTGTTTTGTATGTCAGCCATTTGTTTGCTTGTGGAAGCTAAAGAGCTGTACTGATCTATTAGTGGGCCTATTGCATTCCCCATTCCCTTTTACTGTTTATGTATGTGTAGAAGGATTTGTAATTGTTCTTGGTTTTACTGATAAGTTTTAGCTCGTAATCCGCCTTTGCTTTCCTATCTGTTTTTCTACCCTTCTTTGCAAATTTCTGTATCTGATCCAACCCCCCCCTCATTTTTCTTGCACTTTGTGCCCCTGTATAGTTTGTGTTTCTTATTAATCAATTTTTTTCTTTTTTTAGATAGCCAGCAAGGTGAACTACCCCTTTGTTGTACTTAGCCCTTAAGGGAATATGATCTTTCATAAGTTTGTTTAGTTTATCACAGAAGGCGTCCTACATCTCATGAAGATTTTCACTTTTTAGATCCTGTTTCCAATCCCAGCTGGCCAAAACATGCCTAATAGCAGTGACATTTGCATTATGAAAGTTCAGTGTAGTGGTTTCTCCTGAACAAGCCAAGTTTGTTTCCCTTAATGTAAATGATAACATACAATGGTCACTCCCCCTAGCGGCATGGTGACTTGACAATCTTGGATGGAGTCCTCCAAGTTTGTTAAAATTAAATCCAGGGTTTTATCTCCTCTTGTGTGCTGTTTCACAGATTGGTCCAGTTCCACTTGGTCAAATATGTCTAAATAAGTATTTTCCACCCTGGATGTGCTACTGAGGGTTTCCCACTTTATCCCAGGTCGATTAAAATCTCCCAATAGTACAATAGTAATAGTCTAGCTGCGGGGTTTAGTTCTTGTATATATTTTTGTAGGGTGAAATCATCTTCTGATTTTATAGAAGGTGCTCTGTATATAACCCCTAGTACAATTTTGAGGGATCTAAAAGATGTTATTTTGATTCATATTTGTTCCACATTACTCGTGTCTACAGTTATTTCTTCTGTCTGGATCTCTTCTGACACATATACAGCCACCCCTCCCCCTTTTCTATACTGTCTTGATTTGGTGTATAGGTTATATCCCTTAATAGATTGTTCCCATACATCTCTGTTATCCCACCAAGTCTCCATTATAGCACATGTATTGATTTTCTGTGCTAACAAGACATGATGCAGGTCATAATATGTATACCCTTGAGGAAAGAAGGGAGAGGGGGGACATGATAGAAACTTTTAAGTACCTCAGTGGAATCAACAAAGTCCAAGAGGGTAGCATCTTTCAGAAAAAGAGACTTGCAAGAACAAGGGGACACAATTTAAAGATAGAAGGAGGGTGGTTCAGAGGCAATGTGCAGAAGTATTATTTCACAGAGAGGGTAGTGGATGCATGGAACAGCCTTCCTGAGGAGGTTGTGGGGTCTAAAACTGTGGGAGAATTCAAGAATGCATGGGACAGACATAAGGCAATTCTTGTGGGGGGTAGGAAGAAATAGGCTATTGGTTAACTAGGATCTGCGGCCTATCCTGTAGGTAGGGAAACGGGCAGACTAGATGGGCCAAGCGGTCCTTATCTGCCATCAAAGTCTATGTTTCTATGTTTCATGAAATTTGTTCACCACATTTCTGGCATTTATAAGAATGCCTTTCCAACCTGTATCAGAAGTGTGCCGCATTCCCTGAAATTCAGCATTTTGCAGTTTTCCTGTGTTACACTCCTGGATACCCCCATCCAACTCATTAGTTTAAATGAGCATGAATGTACTCATTAAATCTACGGGCCAGGATCCGGGTGCATATTTTGTTGGGACGCAGTCCATCTGGGCTAATTAGTCTATCATCTCTGATGGTGTGCCAGTTGTCTATGAATCCATACTCTTTCTGTAAGCTCCATTAACTCAACCAGTTGTTGACCATGTCTATCTCCCTTTTTCTTTTATAGTGCCTTCCAGGAACCGGTAGTAACCCTGATAAGATGATATCCCCTTCCCTGCTCCTTATTTCAGAGGCAATGAACTCATAGTCATTGTATGTATCTATAAGGTTCCTTTTACCGACATTCATCCCTGCATGGATAACTACTAGTAGATTTATAATATTCTCCATCAGGCCCATTAGAAGTTTCTTAACATCATTTATCTTAGCCGTGGGTAGTGTGCTAACTGTTGCACATTCCTTCCTGCCCCTGCACACTATTGTGTCTGTGCCCCTTGTTATCGAGTCACCTATTACTAATATGTCCCTGTATTCATTTCCCGATGATACGTTATTTTCTTATATATGTCTAGTCTGATCTCCTCCATTTTATTGTGTAGGTATTATTGCCAGTGTGACCCCTTTATGATCTTTTACATTGGATGTATCACTCACATGATTTCTGATTTCTTTTTCACCATTTTTAGCGCTCATGGACTGTCCCTCCGTTTCAAACACTGAATCATTAGTGATTTTATTTTTGATTGCACCCTCTTGATCTAAGACCTCAAATCTACTAAGTAGTATTATGGGGGCACTGTATTCATTTTCAGGACATTTATTCCAAATTGGAGCAGCAACTTCAGCATCAAGAAACAATATTCTACCCCATATCATCAAGAAACTCGGAAGATGGACATCATCGGCTTTCAAAACCTACATCCCTAACCCTGAGCCAGAACTTAGACAAGCATTTAGGATTATCTCCTAGTAGAGGATGGGCAAACCAGTAGCCATGGATCCTCAGAGGTTTCTTCCACCTGGGGGGTTTTCCTCTCCTGAGTGCTACTAGTCACACTCTGGGTGAGTTGGAGGAGGTACTGTTTTTGGGCCCCCTGTTCCCTACAACACTACCCAGCCTATCTACCAAGGGTGGAATAGAGAAAGGCCAAAAGTTTACTGCAGTTTATATAAGCACTACTACAGCTATACTCTATTCACCAAAACGTTGAACCACTTTCAGCAAATATAACAGATGCCAATTCCCAATCTTTACTTTTCAAATCTATCTGAGGGGCATAATGCATTTATGGATGTACCTCTATCCATTTTATGTCATCACACTTATAACTCAGTGATCTTTATGACATTTTCAGAGTTTACATTTTCATCAGTTTGCAAAATAAATTATTTGAGTAGTTTTTGAGATTTTGAGGACCAAAAACAGCTGTTTTTCCACTTTTTTCGCAAAATAAATTTGCAATGCTTTTCTCAAAAACTACAAGCAGTTACAATTTTATATTCATTTGTTCAGAGTTGTAGGGAATTTGAGTGCTCATGAAAGATACTCTATTGACAGTATTGGAGGCTGAAACCCTCCTATTATCCACATGACAGGTATAGCAAGGTAATCACAAAACAAGCTTCACACACTGCCCCCATGTCTCTTAATCCTCTCATGGAAGAACCCCCACAATGTAAGATGGTAATTCAGCCTACATGTGTATTCAGTATTTGGACTCTCATGTGTGACTGCCAACAAGGGTGCCAATTATGTGCAAATGTGTTGATCATTTTGTGATATGGACATCTGCCCATTTGGAACCGAACCAAAAACACCACAACTCATTTCATGTAGGTTACTAAACAGACATCTGATGAAATGGGCTTTGGAACACTATTGAACCAGACCAAATACCTGTACTAATCAATGACACACAGGTGAAGGTCTCCTTAAACCATTATGAATTCAATGAGTCGGCTACTTTAATACTGAAAAACAGTAATTCAATAAGGTGTGTACTTACCTACTTATTTCTTTTGGACTAAATCAGAGGTTTCCAGATTTGGGGGCTGCCTGAGTCTGGAAACCTCTGCTTCAGTCCAAAATGGACAGCTGCCATTTTAAGTGTGCACACAAGAATGATGCCAGCTAGACAAGAAAGGGGATGAAAATGGAATTGCTTGAAATAGGGAACATGTGTATGCATTGCTGTATAGTATGTAAAATTGTGAAATAGATACCAAACATCCACAAACATGGCTGGTTGAGGAGCTTGGGGCCCTAGGACATTAGCCAGCACGTATGGCACAGGAATAAGATACATGATCATCAGTGACTTGTTTATACATAGAGTCACCCACAGAATCACTACTCTGCCTACTTGGCAGACAATACCCACACCAAAGATGGCTACCCTTCCATCAGTTCACTTTCTGTTTAATTTTTTTTAATGCAACAATATTTTTAAACTCCCATCCAGTGTAAAACAACCCCCCACCTCAGAGCTGTTTTAATTAAAAAGAAAAAAACAAGCAACATTTTAAAGCTCCCTCCTACACAAACAGTACTAAACAAACTCCTCAACCCTGTCCCTGTCTCTCTCTCTCTCATCTCATATCTTAAAACTGAACCCTGATAAAGTCATTCCTCTTCTTATAGGTGTCAGAACATCAGGAAAAGTGGGGGTTTAGAAGTTCACAAAGTAAAAAAAGTTATTTTTTGCAAACAAAGGGGCACTTTGAATGCTCATGGGCAAAAGTGGGATGGATGGATGCAACACCCCCGTGCCCACAGGTTCAGGCACCTACTGTATGCATCTTCTCCTCAATTTGATTAGCCATTCAGGTCCTACAATATTATTTGGCTTCTGACTGGGCTATAAGCTATGGAAAATCAAGCTGATGAAACAAAAACCCCTCCCAGCATTCATCAAGCTGCCATGCTACCAAAACCAAAACAGCACCCAATACTCCTCAAGTTGTGTGTTCCTGTTCACCATGCTGACACCAAAGCTACTCCTGACACTCTTCTCTGCAATCCCATTGCAGCGAATGCTAACCCCCAAAATAAATTGTCAATCAGCACATTCAAACCATGCTACTGCATGTGATCACAGCTCACTTTTGGGGACATTAGAAGCTCCAGAATAAGCAAAGCTGTTCAGGATGCCCCTGATTCTGATATGGAATCTCACCTTGTTTGGTCTTGTGTCGCCCCTTCAAACAGAAAACCAAAAAGAATAAACTGGCTGCTTACACGTAAGGGAGATGGCTGTGTGACTGAGGAATTTTGCCAGGACTGAGGAATGCCTGAGTCCCCAAGGTAGCTAGATGAATGTGATCATCCAGCTATACAGGGACTGTTACCTTTAAGGGGGAAACACTGGCAATGGTGAATTTAGAAAAAGAATGAGCCTTGGATTACTGAGTGAAGCCAGCAGAATTGATAACACACTACAAATTGTTCAAAGATGAAGAAGAGAGGGACCATGAAATGCTACTGTCCTGACTCTGGATGGTGATACTGTGAAATAAGATAAATTCAGATATAAGCGAAGTGTGCCCAGCTTATGCTTTTTGGTTTAACATTAGAAGCTTTGACAGGCTGCAGGTCACATACCACTACACTGGAGCTGCTACTCATGTTGCCATTCTTATAATACTCTGGCACTGCCTTTACTTCTATAAGGAAGGAAACTGTGCAGTGTGTCATTACCTACCACCAACCTTAAAAACTGCAACAGCTCAAAGGGACTGCATTTTTATTTAGCAATATATTTCCTTTTTTCCATTTTTAACAACTTTTAGTGTAGTAAAAGGATTTAAATAAAATTACTTAATGTACTTATGCTATTGGATCAAGTTTGTAATGTCAATATGACACTCCAGAGGGTGTGTTGTTCTGGGATAACAGTACTTCTTGGGAAGTGAAAGCACTCGTCCTTTTCCCCCAAGCTAAAACATCTCCAAGTCATGCTGTTTTCATTGCACAATACACCCAGTTCTGCCCAGGTGCTTAAGTAAGATACCCAAAAAGGCAGTTATTAGATTTTAGGGGCTTATATGTATTCATTGATGTTTTGTAGTTCTATATACTGTATGTTTTTGAACATTTACAGTGCATTTAGCTCTGGAATGAAGTTTAAAAAATAACTGTCTGTCTGAATGTGTGTCTTTTAGTCTATCTTTCTTCTGTCTATCTAAAAGAGTTTTGACCACATTCCAGGAAGGTAGAACAAAAAGGAGCACTGAAGAGATTGACAGTTACCAGCAAAACACCTTCAAGTAACATTTATTGAGTGACCAAAAAGGACACTGACTGCCCACTCCAATGCTACAACTAAAGGATCTTCATTAGTGGATGTGGTCAGATGTCTAAAACACCTCCACCTTAAATCAGGCAAAAACTCTTAAAATATATGAAACACCATAATGTAAATCATAAAGGTTTTTAAGAAAGACACAGTACAATACGTTTGTACAAAAATTGTTATCGAATTAAACACAACATAATACAATCCACAGTTTGCAGTAGTAATTCTGAACTCCTTCCAAAGTCCTGCATAACTCAGGATCCAAATTTCATGCAAATGGTTATTGCATGATTTTACTAGGTAGAATTATTTAAACCAGACCCATAGGTCAAGGGACATAAACCTTGCTTGCCACAAGTTTTCTCAAATGCTAAGAGGGCTTATTAAATATTAAAACTGATCGTTGAAAAACCAAGACACCAAACTGAAAGACTCATCTGTGGCAATTGCTTATCAAATGTGAACTTGTGCCACAAACCAGGAACACTGTTCTCCAGACAAAGTAATGCATTAGCCACAAAACGCTGAGATTAATTTTCTATATAAAGTTCCTGATGATTTAAAATAAATGCCAAATATTCACAAAATTCAATCACAGGTGAGAGTGCTACATTTTGTTTTTGTTTTCTTATCCATGCCATAGTGTGTCTTATTTATCCAGTGTATTTTAAATCTTAAAGCTTTTAAATGACTGTAGTTTTTTTATAAAGCTATATCTGTTGATGTTTCATTTCCCTTTTCTCTTTTAAGTGTAGCAGCAGAGGTCATTGTGATGTCTTCAGACATTGTGCAAGGAGCACTCCAATTGGTCAAGGGTTCTTTTGTGACATTTGACAATCTGATGATGCTATTAATGTTAAAATATGAACTTATGTAATTTCTACTGTAGAATTATAATTGGTTGGAAATCTCCTGCTTCCTGAGTGGTTAAATAAGTCGTATTTATTTATTCATTTATTTATTGAAATTTCAGGGAATACATTTGAGCACAAGTGCTCTTTTACAAATGTTCCACATCAGCAACAGAGATTACAGTGTAACATATCAAATATAAAAAGCAAATTCCAGTGGAATGTAATTAAACATCTAATCAAATCCACCAACATGAAACTTGATATCCTCTACAGACACTATACTTCTATGACATCCGATGCCCTTAAAATAGTCACCCACTGCTCAGTATTATCCTCAGTGGACTACAGCCTTGTCAAATATGGGGCTGGCACTGACTCAGCATTAAGAAGGGTCAAAACTTTTTTTTAACAAGGCCTGTCGGGGGGGAGTCATGTGATGAGCTGATCGGGTAGGACGTGTCCCGAGCATCTCCGAGGCCCGTAGCACAAATTTAAAGTTTTATTTTGCCCCGGGACCAGCAATAAGTGCTATTTTCACTATAAGTGCTCCAGGAAAGTCGCGGGAACCCCTCCTGGCCGGACAAAACAAGACTGCGATTTCTTTTAAGACCGGCGAGCTCCTACTCGACAGAGGTGCATTGGTAGGCTCAGACCGCGCTCTGGCCAGAGATGGAAGCCGACTTTGGGGAACCCCTGGTGGGGCGCGCTCCAGCAAACAAACGGCCCAAATCCCAGTCGCCCACTATATTGGATCAGGGCGAGGAACCTGTGAAAGAGGGGGGTTCGGACACAAATGCCAATGACATCAGGGAGATTAAGGCACTTCTACAAGGACTGGTGTTGGATTTCTCAGAGGTTAAACCGGCACTACAGTCTTTGGCACAAAGAATGGGTGATGTTGAGGCCTGGATTTCCTCGCAAGAGAGGAAGGTGTCGGTGTTGGATCAGGAGGTGGGGACGATCCAGAAAAAGCTGAAGAAATTGGAGGAGAGGATGGAAGAACAGGAATCAAGAAATCGCAGGAATAACCTGGTTTTGGCGGGGCTTCCAGAGAGGGCTGAAGGCCCAGATTGTGTCTCTTTTATGCAGGAGCTTTTATTAAAACTGCTAGGCCCTACGCCCTTCGGGGAGGGGTATAATTTAGAAAGAGCCCATCGGGCTTTACGGGAGATCCCACCGCCGGGGGCGAGGCCCCGAGTTATAATTATGCGATTCCTTAATTATAAGGAAAAATCCCACATGCTTCTGGTTGCCAGACAAAAAAAAACCCTGCAATGGAATGGTGCTTCATTATGGTTTTTCCAAGACCAAACGCCTGCGATTAGAGAAAAGCAGAAGGAGTACACTGACATCAAGAAGAAGCTCTACCTTGCAGGGATAAAGTTTTGGCTTCAGTATCCTGCTACTCTGATGGTGCGTCTCCAACCTGGAGAAAAGAAGTTTCTCACAGCAAAGGATGCACTGGAGGGGCTACGGGCTGAGCTTCCAGACTTATTTAAACCCCCAACATGACTTTTTGAGGCAAAAGAGGTCAAGCCCCCCTGGAGGGCTGTGATGGAAGAAAGATAAGGGGGTTGATATATTTAAGGACGGTGGCACCACTATTTCTGGCCTGAATCTGGACAGTCAAATTAAAAGACTTGGGGGTATTAAGTAGTGACTAAGGGGGAAGGGACTTTGTTAACTATATTATTTGAGTCACCAGACTAATGGAATACTCTCTATTCCTGAGATATTGGAGAAAGTTCCTGAGATATTGGAGAAAGTGGCTATAAGGGGGTGATAAGGGATTTTGTTTATTATAAAAAGGGTTAACTGGTTAAGGTTTTAGTGGCCAATGGGCGCTGATAGTTATAAAGCGGGCGTTTACCAGCCTTTGGGAGGGACGGAAATGGCTTAAGGGATTGGAACTGTTTCAGCATCAGCCAGGAGGGTACCTCTTTTAGAGTACAAGAGATCTCGAATAGAGTAAGGTTAGTTCGAGATTTATTTTTCTAAGGAGGGTTCGAGGGTCTCCCTAACTACTCTGCTGTTTATTTCTTTTATGTGTATTTGAGAACTATATGGAGCCAACCTCTATTGAGAAGATGGGGCCTGTACTATTATATTTATGGGGAGTTAAGGGCCAGATTCTTGGGTATGATGTCAATGGTTGGGACTGAGGGAGGTAAGGGAACGGGTTCATCCATGACTCAACATCAGGTGGTTGGTCGGCCAAGGACCGGGGCTTGGGGGAGGGTACTAGGGTGGAAGAGAGAGAGTCCAAGACTGGAAGTATGGGAATGCAGACCTTAGAAAGGCACAATATCTGGATCTTTGTGAAGAACTTTGATGTTTTAGATGGCTTACTTTAACATAATTTCTTGGAATGTAAAAGGACTCAGGGGACGACGTAAGAGATTGACTATTCTGTGGTACATTGAGCAACGGGGGGCTCACATTGTAGCATTACAAGAGACGCATTTATTGACTGATGAGTTAAATGGTCTCAGGAAGCGTTGGGTGGGGCAGGTATATGGAGTGGGCAGGGAGAGGGCCTCTGGGGGGGTTGCGATTTTAATCAAGAAATCTTGCCATTTTGAAGTGACCCAAGTGTTAACCCAGCAAGATGGTAGGGGGATTTATTTGATGGGCACTTTGCATGGCAAGGCAGTCTCGGTGGCTTCTATATATGGGCCAACTCCCCTCGATCCCGAAATTTTTGCCTCGATAGAAGGGGATATTGCCACTTTTCCCCCACTTTCACTCATCTTGGCTGGGGATTTGAATATATATCTTGACAACAAGAAGGATAGGATACCTCCACATAGAGGGCCAAAGTCCAAGGCCCAGTCTGCCCTGGCTAAGCTTTTGGAGTCAGCAGCTCTAGTTGACCCAGTTAAGATCCTTCCTAATAGGGGCCCTAGCATGACATTTTACTCGGCAGCACATAAAAGTCATACTAGGATTGACTTTTTTTTGGTAAATAGTGAGGCTCTTGCAGAGACCAGAGAAGTGCTGACTGAGGGTAGAACTCTCTCAGACCATTGGCAAGCTTTTAAACTAGTCAATGGGGGAGGCACTGACAAGCAGCAGAAAAATCCCAGCCTCTCCCTACAAAACAGGGTACTAAATGAGAAAAAGACCAAGGTAGAACGGTCAGTGGGGGATGCTGCAACAGAAGGTAAGGCCATCAAAAAATGGAGAGCAATGAGTACCAATGCCCGTAGTCTAGGTAACAAGCTTCCTGAATTAGTGGTCTTGATGGAGGAGGAACATCCGGATATCGTGGCAGTCACAGAAACATGGTACACACAAAACCATGACTGGGACGTAAACATACCAGGATACACTATCTACAGGAGGGACAGGGAGGGTAAAAGAGGGGGAGGAGTAGTTCTTTACATAAGGGAAGGAATAAAAGCAACAGAACAAAAGGGTAAACAGGGAGGAGAAGAAGCACTGTGGGTAAATTTGGAGACAGGCAATGGCACCACAATCCGCACAGGGGTTGTATACAGACCCCCTTCTCAGGGGGAGGAAATGGACAAGGAAATGATAGAAAGTATACTTAGAATGGCAGAAAAAGGGGAGATATTGCTGATGGGTGATCTGAATATGTCAGATGTTAACTGGAGCGCAGCTGCAGCTGCCACGTCGAAGAGTGCAGTTATTCTAGATGCCCTACAGGGGGCATGCCTTAGACAACTAGTACTGGAGCCCACTCGAGAGGGAGCAATATTAGACTTGATACTCTCAAATGGAGATGGAGAGAGGATCACAGATGTAGAAGTGGGTAGCCATCTGGGAACTAGCGACCATCGAACAGTATGGTTCACAATAAACACAGCAATAGAGTCAAGCCATACAAAGACAAAAGTACTGACTTTAGGAGGGCTGACTTTGCCAAAATGGGTGAGTGCCTAAGGAATTCACTAGCAAATGGGTGGGAAGGAGGGTGGAAGAACAATGGGAATAATAAAACTGCCATCACAGAGGTAACGAGCCTTTGTGTGAAGCAAATAAACAAAACAAGACGATGTAAGAAACCACTATGGTTCTCAAAGGAAGTGGCAGTGAAGGTTCAAGAGAAAAGAAAGCATTCAGGAAGTACAAGGAATTGCAGCAGGAGCAGGACAGAGAACTGTATCAGTTAAAGCAAAGGAGGCTGGGAAGGCAGTCAGAACAGCAAAGGCCCAAACTGAGGAAAAGATAGCCAACTCAGTTAAGAAGGGAATAAAACCTTTATAGGTACATCAGGAGCAAAGGAAGACCAAGGGAGGGATAGTGAGGCTTAATAAAGGGGAGGGAGGGTGGGCAGAGGGAGAATGTGAAAAGGCAGAGATACTAAACAAATATTTTTGCTCAGTATTTACAAAGGAAGAGGGGGAGGTACATAAAACAAACAGTAGTAACACTCTGGATACAGAAGTTGATACCAGCCCATTTACAGAAGAAAGGGTTCTGAAAGAACTCTTAAAACTGAAGGTGGACAAAGCAATGGGGCCTGATGGGATTCATCCCAGAATTCTAAAAGAACTAAGGGTAGAACTAGTGACACCACTGACTACCCTCTTTAACAAATCATGGGAGGATGGGGTGGTACCGAGGACTGGAGGAGGGCAGATGTGATTCCCCTTCACAAAAGTGGGAGCAAGGCAGAAGCAGGAAACTATAGACCTGTTAGTTTAACCTCAGTGATAGGGAAAATGATGGAATCACTTCTAAAGGAAAGAATTGTCGAGTATCTAGAGGCCAGAGGGCACAAGACCCTAGGCAGCATGGATTCTGAGCGGAAGGTCATGCCAGATGAATCTGATAGATTTCTTTGATGGTGACCAAAGTAGTAGATCAGGGAGGGCTGTGGACATGGCCTACCTAGACTTTAGCAAGGCATTTGACACAGTCCCACACAAAAGATTAATATATAAGTTAGCCAGCCTGGGAGTGGGTCCCAAGATGACAGCCTGGGTAAAGAATTGGCTGGAGAATAGGACACAGAGAGTAATAGTAAATGGAGTCCACTCAGAAGAAAGGAGGGTTACTAGCGGGTACCGCAGGGTTCAGATTAGGACCAGTCCTCTCAATGTCTTTATAAGCAACATTGCAGAAGGACTGAAGGAAAATTATGTCTCTTTGCAGATGACACTCAAGATCTGCAACAGAGTTGATGCACAGGGTGGGGTGGAAAGGATGAGAAGGGACTTGGCAAGGTTAGAGGAATGGTCAATGTATGGCAGCTTAGATTCAATGCTAAGAAGTGCATGGTAATGCACCTGGGAAACAAAACCCAGGGAAGAGTACACAATGGGGGTGAGATACTAACAACAACAAAATGGAAAGGACCTGTTGGTAGTCATATCAGATGACCTAAAGGTGGGCAAGCAATGTGAGAAGGCAGCAAGGAGGGCTGGGGGATACTGGGATGCATAGGGAGAGGCATCACCAGTAGAAAACAGGAAGTTATTATCCTCTGTACAGACAGCTGGTGAGACCCCATCTGGAGTACTGTGTGCAGTTCTGGGAGACCCAATCTCGCAAAAGACATAGACAGGATGGAAGCTGTCCAGAGGAGGGCAACTAAAATGGTGCAGGGTCTGCACGGAGGACATAGTGAAGAGAGACTTAAGGAGCTTAATATGTATAGCCTCCGAGGAAAGGAGGGAGAGGGGGACATGATAGAAACTTTCAAGTACCTCAAGGAATCAACAAAGTCCAAGAGGGTAGCATCTTTCAAAAAAAGGATGTGCAAGAAACAGAGGCACAATTTGAAGATAGAGGGGGCAGCTCAGAGGTAATTTAAGGAAGTATTTTTTTCACAGAGAGGGTTGTGGATGCATGGAATGGCCTTCGGAGGTTGTGGAGTCAAATCAGTGGTGGAATTCAAGCATGCATGGGATAGTCATAAGGCAATTCTGGGGGGTGGGGGTAGAAAGAAGTAGGCTGCTGGTTAACTAGGATCTGCAGCTTATCCAGTAGGTAGGGAAATGGGCAGACTGGGTGGGCCAAGCGGTCCTTATCTGCCGTCAAATTCTATGTTTCTATGTTTCTATGTTTCTTATCCAGCTGCAATGGGAACCAAGACCTGCGCTGCCTAGACCTTATAGGTGGAGGCTTCACAACTGGCTTTTAACAGAGGATAAGAGAAGGGATGAACTAGAGGGGGCTTTGCAGGAAATTATTAGATTCCAACTTCCCACACTGAGCGATAAAAGGCTAGCTTGGCCTACATGTAAGTTTCTGTATTCGGAGGCAGCTTTAGCTGCAAGGGATAGGTCGGTTAGAAGGGCCAAAGAGGAATTCTTGACTGGGGCAATAAACTTTCTGTCGCAGCATGAAGGGTCCTCGGAGGAAATAGATGTGGAACTTAAAAGTTTGAGAAAGGAAATGTCGGAGATTCTTTATGGGAAGACAGAGTTCTGGTTAAATAAGATTAATGCCAAGTTTCTTTTGCAGGGTGATGTTCCAGGGTGCCTCTTAGCAGCTAGAATTAAAGAATGGGAGGCTAGTAGGACAGTTATATCAGTTAACCATGAAGGGAAGCTGGTCACAGACCCTTAGGAAATGGCTGAGGCATTTGCATCATTCTTTGCAAAAATTTACCAAGCGAGTGATTTAGTGGGGGAGAAAGAGGTTAATAGTTATTTAGAAGGAATCCAGTTACCTGTATTGGATCTCTGCCCAAGCTTAGGAACTGGATGCCCCAATAAGAGCATCTGAGATTGTCGATGTGGTGCTGGTCTCTTCCTCTAGGCAAATCACCAGGACCCGAAGGTCTTACTGCTAAATTCTACCAAACCCATATCCAGACCATACTCCCTATACTTCATGATTTTTTTCTTACTATAATGAGGGAAGGAATCCACCACTCACCCCTTTATCAGGTGTATGTTACTTTAATACCTAAGCCAGATAAGCCCAGGGATGTAATAGGTAACTATAGGCCCATAGCGTTAATCAACCAAGATATTAAGATACTTACCAAAATTTTGGCGAACAGGATCTTGACTGTTGCTCCGAGTCTAATTAGTCAGGAGCAAGTAGGCTTTATGCCAGGAGAGGGGCAAAGAGGCTCTCAGGAAAATTCATCATATTATAAACTTTGCCCCGGACTCTCAGCTACCCCGGCCCTGATTTCCCTAGACGCTGAAAAAGCATTTGACCGGGTCTCACATCCATTTCTCTTTGCTACAATGGAGAAAATGGGGTTCCCTGGGGGCCTTATTAGAGGTATTAAGAATTTATATGCAGCTCCCACAGCCAGAATTCTATGTAATGGTTATATCTCGAGGGAATTCCAACTCAATAATGGGACTCGTCAAGGATGTCCTCTTTCGCCAATATTGTTTAACATTTATTTAGAACCCTTGTTAAGATCTATCAATAGGGATGTTAGGGTCCAAGGGATTAGGATTGGGGGAATGGAGTTAAAACTTTCAGTCTTCGAGGATGACATACTTCTTCATTTACGAGACCCAGTATCCAGCTTTGAGACTGTTAGAGACTTAATAGACCATTTCTCTAAGGTCTCTAACTATAAGCTAAACCTCACCAAAACACAAATTCTACCCTTGACCCACATGTATTTAAGGCAGATTTCTTATCCTTGGGAGTGCAGTGGAACACTGACAAGTTGAAGTATCTTGGAATTTTGATTACAGCAAACCAAGAGTCTGGGGTGGACGCCAATTTAGGGGGATCATTTTACGATTAAAGGGACATCACAAGGTGGAACAAGTTACCTTTGAACTTCACAGCACGCTTGGGCATTATCAAGATGAATGTCTTACCGAGGTTGATATATCCAATATATTTAGCCCCATATAACATTCCTGTCAGGTGGTTCAGTTTAATTAGAAAACTGATCTTAGGATTCCTGTGGAACAACAAACCAGCTAGGATTAAGTATAAGGTCTTGCGTTTGCCATATGAGGAGGGGGGCATTAGATTGCCTGAACTCCATGCTTATTATGTGGCAGGCCAGTTAGGCCTGATGGCCCAATGGGCGGTAAGCGGTGGAGAGGGAAACTACTTACCTGCATGGCTGCTAATCAAGAGGCAGTTGCTAATGAGCTCTGGTTGTTCCCCTGAATCGATGCTATATGCTGGGCCTAAAAAAGGTTTATTTAGGGAAGGGCATGGGAACCCAATTAGGAAAACCCCTGGAGGCCTGGTGGTCATTTCTTACTCCGATACAGAGATGTTGTCAAATGAGGTCCAGGGATCAGCCCATACTGGGTAACCCTAACTTGGTCATAGGGGGTCGGGTACTTGGACTTCGATGGGCTACTCATCTGGGTGGTTTAAGTTTGAGTGATATGCAACAGGGAGATAAAATAGTTCTACCACCACAATGTGAGGGACTGTCCTTTTTTCAAAGGTTACAGCTTAAACAAATGATAGCAGGGTCCCGGAAGGGACTGGGGGATTTTTCAGACAGTTTCCTCTCGAGGAGGAGCTTAGTGGAAGCCTTTCGGAGAACTAACCCACTCTCACGAGTGTATAAGCTTCTTTTGGATTCCCTAGGCCCAAGCACTTCTACTTCAATCCCATACTGGGACAAGGTGTTGGCTCTTAATTTAAGGTGGGAAAGTATTTGGAAGGCCATTAAATATAATGTGATTCCCAAATATAGGAACATGCAGATCTTTATGGTTCATAACATATATTATACCCCTGTAAAGCTATATGCTAGAGGGTTGAGACAGACAGATCTGTGCTTCAGGTGTGGGATAGAAGTGGGTGACTTGTTGCAGGTCATGTGGGGATGTAGTAAAATCTCTCCCCTATGGAGAGAGATTAAACGGGGCATGGATACAATGTTAGACTATTCTGCTTACATGATTCCAGAAATTTGCGTTCTGGGTGACTTCTCTCAGATTAGGGGGTCTACACCCAGATTTCACCTCTCTTTAATGGTGTCGATAGTCAAGGCGTTCATAGTAAAGCACTGGAAAGATGATCAGGTTTGTCCATATGAACAATGGGTGAGAGAATTGTTGGGGGTATTGGCCAAGATCAAGAGACACCTATTTTCTGAGGGGAGACAGGAGCTATATGCCAAAAGATGGGCAACATTAGATGCGATCTACTCCCAGCAACATACAGGCACTAGAACACAGATCTGTCTGTCCGATAATGATTAGCAAAGGGATACACGCTGGAGTATCTAAAGTATCCAGGGTATTGTGCCGTGTGTAATATGCTTTTTCTTCTTGTATTTTCCCCTACATTCTGAGTGATGTTTAGACTCCAAGTCTTTCAGTTGATTAATTCTGGTTCAATCTGGGTCTTTTATTAAGGCAACAGGGGATTAGATGTGGTCTGCAGGGGTTCATGGGGATGGGGACTCTCTCTCTCTCTCTTTCCAGGGGACACACTGGAAGGTCATCCGGGACGACTCAAGCTACATGGGGGCCTTAGGATGCAGCACACTTGCGAGTGGACATATAAGGGAGGATTGAGTTAAAGAAGGGACGGTGTTCTCATTAATCGACAATGTCCTATGTTAAATATCTCTGATTCTGATTCTGGCTATAATTTGGGGCGGCTCCCAGTGTGCTTGTATAATGGGGGTGTACATAGTTTACACAACCAGTTTTGGGTTGTGTCCCTGGCTTGGCCGGGTATGTGTATTGTTTGTATGTTTGTTGTCTGATTTACTGAAAATGAATAAACATCCTTTTGAAGAAAAAAAAAAAACAAGGCCTGTCGATTCGTCCTGGGCATGCACAAGCTGACTCACACATGTGCCCTTTACAAGGAGACCGGCTGGCTCCCTCTCCATCTCAGATTCCAATACCAGGCCTGCCTCCTAGCAAAAAAATTACTGCAGGGCCTCATGCCAAACTGTACTTCTGTCCACTTTGAAAATGCTCAATCCACCATCAGCACTAGAAGTGCATCCAAGGGAGGTCTGATCATTCCATTCAAACGCTCTCGCCTTGGCCTGAGATCCCTTTCCTACTGTGGGCCCAAGTGATTCAATGATCTTTCTTCTGCCCCTGCTGAATCATCCAGTCTCAACCAATTTAAAGTAGGACTTCAATCTCTCCTTGCTGCAACTCTGGCTGTCAGTGTTCCTGCTAATCCAAGGTTGTCACTACAATGTCCTGCCATAGTCCTAATCTTCGCCTTCTTTTCTCCCCTCCACCTGTCCTTGAACTGCTCGCTATCCCCTACATTGACTCTGCACTCTCCGCCCCATCCTTGCCCATCCCCCTATTCCTCTCTTCCCCCTTTGATATAGCCATGCCTGGCTGCATCCAAGTCTTGTGCCCTCCAACCAACTGGGGTCTCCCTCTGTCTTAGTCTGCCTCCTGATATCAACTAAGCACTGTACTGCACTCATGTAATGTTGCTTCTATTGGTTTCTCCTCAAGTGTGGAACTGCCCATATCACTTGCTGTCCTTTATTTCTGGTTTGTGCTGTAACCGCACTTTCTACCCAGTGTTAAAGGTTTTATCAGTTGTAAATACTTGTTTTTAACTAAATATGTCTTGTACTGTCTTGGGACTTGGAGCCTTTGTAAACGAGTCCATGGCACAAAGGTATTAATCCATATCTGAAATAAATAAATAAAAACAAGTATGAAATGGACAGCCAACTGCATACTAAACAGGCTAGATCAATTGCATACAATTTTACAATAAGGCAGGTAAAGAGAAACAGTGACCCAAAGTTCAGAGACCCATATGTTAATATATAGAATGAAGTATGGGGTGGTGTGTGTAACAAGAAGTTTACACACTCCCAAGGTATTAGATGTTACATAAGCCCAGAAAGCAAAGCTCAAGGAGTTTGTGAAAAGCATCAAACACTGACGGTGTGGGTAAACTTTGAGTTTAAACACACCACCCCATATCTTATTTTATATAATTGCTGGGTTTGCCTTTTTCACCACAGAAGTTATATAAAATAAAGTCATTCTTGTGCGACTACGGTCTGGTTAGGTTTCAGCACACGGTCCGCAGTCATCTTTATTTGTTTATTTAAACATTTTTTTTATTTATCCTTTTCTGTCAGCAGGCAAATGTTAAGTTTTTTCCTCTTTCTTGGAAGTTTTCATTTTTAAAAATAACTTACTGCCAACTGAGTGGTGGTTCAGTCTCCAAGAAGCCAGCAGTCAGAGCGAAAGAGCTGCAGTTGGTGCATGCGAGGAGCAAGGGATACCAGGCACATTTGCCATTATAAACACTCATTTATAATGGCAGATTATACCATGGTTTTCCTATGGGAAAAAGATGAACCCAGTTATTATAACCCACTAATGCAAAGCTGGATGAAATTCAAACTTTCAGAACTGTGTGATCCACTTCACTCATCCCTAATTGACATCACAAACACGGCTGCCACCTTAACTCACTGAAAACCATCATCTAGGCCCTAAAAAGTAAAACTCTCTTATAATTAAAAATATATAAATAAATAATTAAATGTTCTTTCCTTTTTGTGATCTCCTCTTTACACAAATACATTAAAAAAATGAAATCCTATTCAAGGTTTTCATTTCTGATTTATCTTTGGTGACCATGAATAATCCTCCTCCTACCCTTTCCAACTTGCTGGAAAAATCTCTGTGCTTACCATGTCGCAGATAAAACTGAGGCCATATGTCCATATAAGACCTTCGTTTTTGTGTCTCTGTGGGGAGGGGGGTGAACATTTAACCAGTGGAATTGAGCAGTATTTTGAATTCTTGTATTCCATGGCATTCTTTCAAAATGGGTGAATTTTTCTTGTGGCATGTTAGTGTTTTTTTTTTTTTTTTCTCTGTTGTGTAAGAAACATTTAAAATGCCAACAAAACTAATTTTAACCCAAAACCTTTCTATTACTTCTGTTAAGTGTGGACCCATATTATAATCTCAGTAAAACACTCCAAAGTGTACACTATTGTGGGATAATGGCTTTTCTGAGGTGATTGTGTGCAAGATCATTTTTGCACTCAGCTTTGACCAGAGGGTAGCACTGTCCTGTGGGCAGTGTATTTGTCTCGCTCCTTCTTTGCGCCAATTGGATGCAGCAGGTAATTCAACTCATCTTTTCATTGGCCCATGAATGCCAAAATGCTATTGGCCAGTTGCTTACATTTCTTCAGTGTTGTCCTGTGGGAAGAGGGTCTGACCACTCAAATGCCGAAATCAAGTGACATGATTGCTAAGAGTTTTTCATAATAATGTTATTTTTATGTTAAGCACTTATTACCCCTGTCAATTCTTTGGTTTTGCCTGTCATGCCTGTGCTGTTCTGGCTATTGTTCTCTTTCTCTACCAGTTCCCATAATAGCCCAGTATTACAAATGTTAAAATAGTAATACTTTAACTTATATAAATTATATCATTGTGTATGTATTAATGGTGGTTGCCATTACTGAGCTTGCAGGTGGCTTTGGTTCTGCATTTGCCCAGTTTTCTGTTTGTGCACTATCCCAACCCCAGTTTGCCATTGGAGCTCACCCTAGGGTATTGATTGCCACCTTGGCACAGTGTTTTCCCCTGTGGCACTCAGTGGGCATGTCTAAGAAGTTGTTGCTCTCAGGGCAATTGTCTGTCATGTGTTACTGCCCTGATGTACGTGATTTTCAGTTTCTACACCTCAAGGGCATTGCATAGTGCAAACTGTACAAGTGGTACCCTAAGGGCAGCACATAGTGACAATGACAACCTAACAAGTACCCCACAGGCAGCACATATTGTCAATAGATAACAGAATAGACGACTGTACAGTGTCTACCCATGGGGTATCTGTTGTTCCGCTTTCATTAGCTGATGCAACTGGGGTTAATACTTGTGGCATGCTACCCTTGGGGTAGATGTGTGCTTGGACATGTGTGCAGCCCTTGAGATATCACTTCTACAATGTTCAGTCAGTTCTGCCCTGTGGGTAGAGCACAGGTATTGGCTTCTGTCCTGTCTATCCTGTTGCCTATTGACAATATGTTGTGTTTATGAGGTACTTGTTAAGTTGTCACCACATGCTGCCCTTATGGTACCGCTTGTACAGTTTGCACTAGGTGATGCTGTTGGGGTGTTTCAACAACAAACTGCATACCCCAGGGCAGTAACAAATAAATAATGCCTCTGAGAGCAGCAACTTCTTAGAAAAGCACATCAAATGCCACAAAGCAATACACTATGCCAAGTGGGCAATCAGTACCCCAGGGCGCACACCTATGGCAAACTGGGGTTGGGGTAGAGTACAAACAGAAGACTGAGGAAATGCTGAACCAAAGCCACCTGCAGGTCAGCAGTGGCAACCACAGTTATTAAATGTACAATAATATAATTTATATAATTAAAAATAGTAAAATTTTTCATACTAAGATATTGTGGCAGTTGGTAGAGAAGAAGGAGAATAGTAGCCAGAACAGCACAGGTGTGACAGGGAAAACCAGAAAATTAACAGGGGGAACAGCATGCTTAAAATAAAATTAAAATTACTATGAATAAACAGTCAGCAATCATGTCACTTGATTTCAGGATTCAGGGCAGATGGACCCTCTGCCCAGAAGGCAGTGTTGCAGAGGTGTGAGTAACTGGTCAATGGCATTTCAGCATTCATGGACCAATGAACAGATGAGTTGAGTGATCTGCTGCATCCAATCAGGAAGAATAGGGGTCAGGACAAACACACTGCCCATGGGCAGTGCATCCCTCAGGTCAATCCAGAGGGCAAAAAAAACACCTTAAGTAATGATTGCAGACACTCTGTAATGCCTCATGCCTCACAAGCTACCCAAAGCATACTGTTAACCCATAACAACACACACTCTGTTGTGTCTTGTTGCATAAATTAATTATTTATTTCCACAACAGAATCATCATCAATAGAAATAAATGTTTTTAATAATATTATTTTACTCTCATAGTCTGACAGACAGACATATGGACAGACAGACAGGCATTCAAATTTGTATACATTTTAGTTGTACTTTTATGTGATGAGGGCAGTTGTATAACAAATAACTGTGCTGTATGTTTCATGATATTCATGAAGTGTAACACTATAACTTACTGAACTGATGCAGATTTAGTTATGGACTAAAGTTCACCATGGTCACTGGTGAATCTGTCTAGAAGTGTCAGTTTTCAGTCAAGCTGCAATTACTGTATATAGATGGAAAAAGAAGCTGACATTGGCAATAGACAGATGAAATAAAATGCTTAAAGAAATACAATAATGATTGTCATGTTACAGAAAGAATGACATAGACATCAAATTAATGGAAAACTTGTTCATGCTGCAGTTGTTTTAATGCCCCTTTCTAGAACTATTGCTTTTTTACAGGACTAAATGCATCAGTTGCAAAATTGCTTCAGAAGAAAAGTGCTTCTAAGGAAAACAAGTATTTCCTTTTCAAGTAAAAATTTTAAAGGCCAGATTTTACATTTTGTTTTCCTGTTATTAGTAGGTAGGGTATACTCTTGCCTGCTGAGCATTTTTACCATTGGGGAAAAAAAGGTTTTTTTCCATGTTAAAAGGCAACTCTGCTTTATACTACAAAAACACTGTTATGCTATAGTTTCATAAACAGAACAGGTCCTTGCATTCTCATGCTTCTGTTATTAATGGGAAAACCACTGAGAGATACATAGTACCAAATACTGTCTCATCATACTTTCAAGAAAAGAATTGTTAGTTTCATGAGCTCTTTCTGAGGCAGTGTGATCTAGTGGTTAGAACACCTGTGTGGGACTCAGTAGATCACAGGTTTAAACCATGCAAGAGCAAAGTTCAGTCAAGTTGCAATTATGAAGAAGGGAAGTGAGGCTCTGACACTATCAATAGACAGGTGAATAAAAAACTCTAAAAGAAATAAAACACTGGTTGCTGTTTTGCAGAAAGAACAATAGCAGCATACTTATTTAATCCTGCTTATGAAGCAGGAAGAGGGGGTCAGACATAATAGATTTAGAGTCCCTTCCAACCTTAAATTACTATGTTACTAGTTACTATGTGGAGCCAAATATTCATTTTGTAAAGCTGGGCATGTCACTTAGTCTCCCACTACATCCAGTCATAGAAATGGGTAGAAGCAGGACCCCACTGAAAACAAGATGTTGCAGCTCAACTAGGCTATCCCAAGTAAATAAACTGCAAAATAAAATAAAATGAAATGCTAGTGGCAGTCTATCAATGGACAAATACATCTCTAAAATAACAGTGCAGCGAAACTGAGCAAACATTTGACCCCAACTTTTTTCACAATGTGAGATTTCAGGCATCTTCCATTATTATTTGGTGGTGAAATGTTCTAGTTCCACCATAATCTGAGTATTTTATACATGTTTTAATTTAGTTGTTTGTTTTTTTTTTCACGGAAAACAAAATGGCCACCACATTTGGCTAATCCTGGTAAGAGTTAGGATTGAGAAAATGAAAAGAAGAAACATATGTTGCACAGCATAGGAGGTACCCAGAAAAATAGATTTGACCAGCACGCTAACATTTTTATCAATTGTATCTGAAACTAAGTCTTTGGGTAAAGCACTTTTTTTTGCACTGCTGCTTTAAAAATAGCAAATGGCATCCACTGTTCACAAACAAGCTTGTTAAAAGTCATAATTACTTGGAGAGTACACATAACAATGTTGTAGTAAGGACAACTGGACAGGAATGAAGCTCAACTTTATGAGTTGAAGCATACTTAATATTCCTTTCATGATCATGCAAGGGGAAATTATTAACTATGGAATGAACATTTTCCTGTTAAGATGGCTATTTCATCAATGATTTATTCCTGAGATGTAATAGGTTGTTTTAAATGGTGATTTAAAAGTTAGGCCTTTTTGTTTAATTTTCTCACAGTCAGTTGATAATTGTCATGGTCCTGCAGTTTCTTCAGAATGCTGCTGAGGGTCAAATGCCAATGGAACCAGTTTTATGGGTCAATTAAGGCAGAAGCCGTGGTTATTAAATATATCATGTTAAATGAAGCTGTAATGTTCTGAAATCATAAATAAAGCTGGTTATTGGAGACACACAACACCGTGTAATCGGGATAGAACTGGAATGCTCTGGTGGAATCCAAATTGAAGCTTTTTCCTAAGTTGAAAAATAAATGTTTAGTAATTGTTTTCTTAGTGAACTCTTTCCTATCGAAAATGAGTTTGCTATACATAAAAAAGACTACAATGCAGAATATAAAATTATGCTTTAATCTAATGATTAAAAAGAGAAAAGATTTCAACAGATAATGGCATTCCTCTATACTGAGCATAAAGCACATGACTCAGTTAGACATGGAATTTATCATTCATGTGAGCAAAACCAAGCAGCTCACAAGTGATTTATGTTGGGTTTTGCTTATGAGTGGGAAAAATCCCATTTCTTACTTCAAACCACGTGCTGTCCTATTTATACAATGTCATTTAAAAAATAAAATATGCAGTTTTCACTAGGGGTTGGGTACTGTGACATCATCACAGTGAAATGCCATGCAGTAAAGTGTGAAAGCATTTTTATGGGCCTCCGTAGGAGTACACACATGTTGTGCAATCATTACTCCCTAGTTGGTCACCATTTTCCAGATGAGACCTTCACTTCATTCTGATCTCTGGCTTTGTAATTGAAGTGCTGTAGTACCCTAAAGTTAGGGGCCCCTCAGAAAAAGGGGACCCTCTCCCCAATGTGGCAATTTTCTTTTTTTTTCTTTCTTTGTCTTTTTTTTTTCTCCTGGTTCCCCTCCATTCCATCCCCTCCCTGTGCCTGCAGCCTCAGACCCTCCCTGTCTTTTGTTTAATTTCATGCCATTTGGCACTGGGAAGGGGGTCATGGGCAGGAGACCCTCTCTGTGGGGCTTGTGCTGCCCAATCTCCTGACCAAATGCCAGGACCTTCCCTGCCCTACAAATGGTCCAGGGAGTGGCTTTAGAGGGGAGTCTGTGGCTGACTGGGGAGGGTGAAGGACATGGAGAGCATGGAGGAAAGGCATACATGCTGTAGTCCCGTGGCTCCTTTGGTGTCACTTCTCTCCAGTCAGCATCCTGGCATGTGGCAGCAGCAGCAGGGTCAGTCAGGTGGAGTGTGGCTCCCCAATCTGATAAGTTCCCTCTGGGCAGAACCCCAATCAGTAAGGGGGGAAATAAAGGGTGGACAGACCAAGTGATGCCACAAAATAGTATGTCTGGGTGAAAACCACACCCTGGACCTGTAGTTCCACACCCAGCAGCCACAGCAGTTTAGCTGGAGAGTCAGGTGGGAATGTGGCTCCCTGGCCATTCTGCCGACCATCCCCAGCAACAGAGACATCCCAGGCCATGGTGGTGAGTGGGCAAATGCCCAATCTTTTTTTATGCTTGCACCACAGGTGCCAGGGGTGAGAGAGGTGAAGGGGAAGGGGAAAGGGCAATTAAAGGGGCTAATTGCCCAAGAAGAATGCTTAAAGGGGCCAGCACTCTAGTAAAGAAAAGGGGGAGGTGCAGTGAGCTCCCTGGGTGAGTTGCCAGCCCTGAGGGGAAGGCCCCAGGAGTGGCCAGAGGTCACAGAGCTATTTTATTTTTTATTTTTTTTTGTTATAGTCAAATGTGGAAACAGAAGGCAGGCTGGACCAATAACAGCTTGCCTCTAGCTGAATAAAGAGAGAGGGGCACCATGATTGTAAAAACCTCAGGGGTGAAAAGGGACAAAAAGGGAAATGAGCAGACCCAGGGCACAGTGGGGTCAAAGCCCTTGGAGTCTGTGTAGGTATCATTCTGCACCAAGGGCAAAAACCAAAGGCCCTTGTCCATCTGCCAGGAGGGAGGGGCTAGCTCTGAGGGTCCAGCATCCTGGCCCTCAAGCATAGGGATTAGTGGACAAGGCCCCACCTAAGGCCAGGGATGGAAATTAATACTAATAATGGGGGGTGGATCTGCAAAAAATAGCCAGAAAAGGGGAAGAACCTTAAAGGTGCAGCACCCTTTGGGGGAGGGATGGTCCTATGGCCTAAGTGGCCCAGCACCCAAACCAAACTGCGCTGTTGCCTGCTTAGCACCCTCTAGAGACTGCATTTCCTAAAAGAACTGAACTGTCTGCCAGAAACTGAACAGTTTGCTTGCTACTAAACTGAGTTATTGAATTGTGCCTTGATGTACTGGACATCCAGCTTTGCCTTTTTTGCCCGGACCAGCTTCACCAGAGCCTAACGCTGACCCAGGGAGGTCCCTAGCCCACCAACCATCTGCAGCAGGACCACCTCCAGTGAAGTCAGCCTGCTCCAAAGTTCCACCACAGGTGTTCCGGCATCGGTCCTGCAATGATAAGTGGTAGAGAGCCACTAGTGAGGTATCCCATAGTGAGTCAGCTTAGGAGTCACACTGGCTCAAGCGTGAGGGACCCCAGTTAACATCGTGCATGCCCCTTTCTTATTTTGCCAGCCATCTGTAAGTGTGCATGTGCCCATGTCACTCCAGTGAGGCCACCAGAGAGTTGCATCACCAGCAGTCTTCTTCTTGGGAGGTGTCCAGGGTGCTAAGTACCTACCAATGATCATTGCAGCAGATCATCCAGAGAATCACCTGCCAACCAGAAGTCTTCAGCTTCTTGCCCCGAGCCAAGTTCTTCATTGACCAGCTAGCAGTGTTCCTCCTTGTGCTCTGTTCAGTCGAGGGATGCCCCATTATGGCCTGTTTACAAAACAGCTTTGTGGGGTCAATGCCCACCTGTTGATCAGCTGATGCATAAGAAAGCCCAAGCTTGGCTCGTCAGTTGTTTCATCATCTCAGCCAAGGGTGTGTAGGACTTGGACTAAAAGGGGTTAATCCGCTGTTCTTGGTTCAACCAATTGTTGGTCCTGATCATATTGTTTTGTTGTTTATGTTTAGTATCCTGTAGCATTGTAGTTATCGTGTTTTTATTTGTCCCTGGTAAAGAACCTCTTGCATCTTGGTCACTGAGTAAGCTTCCTGCCTCTCCTTCCTGATTGGTCTGGCCTGTCCTGACATCATCAGAGAACCTTCAGGCCTTCTACAGTGCTACTAAATTTAATAACTCTTTATACTATATCACAATATGTTTTGAACAAAGAAAGTTAAAGTACAATGCAGCAAAAAGAAATTATATTATAAAATGTGGAATTAGGGATAAGTATTCAGGACATTTGACCATCTGTGAAAGCAACTGACTCAATGTCGGTATGAACTTGACCAAAAGTGGGGGTACAGTCACATTTTCCATACTGGGAACATGCCCTTGAGGATCCTAGCATTTACACACATGAGTTTACCTGTGCACAGCAGACTTTCCTCTAGAACAGGTGAGGTCATCATTTGCAAATGCAGGTATGCCTGATGAAAATGGCACTTAGTTACAGCAGCAGCCACACAGCAGTAAATATATAAAAGCATGTTTCCTGGTCATTGCCCTGCTAGAGTAGATCATGTAGTGAGTAAGTGGAGCTGGTGGGGGTTTAACCTGGGAGCTTATTGTTCATTGTTCAGTGCTCTGTTCTCTAGTAGGGATAGTTGGCAGAGATGTCTCACTTATAAATCTACACTGAAGTGGGAGGGATTTCAGACCCAGTAATGTTAAATCCGTTTAGCTCTATATGCCATTTTAAATCTTTATTTCTTTAGGTTTTTGTAAGACAACATCTTTGTTCAAGCCCTGGTCTGCTTCCTCATGCAAATCGGGACCTAGAAAGTATTTTTGTTATAAATACCCAAATAAATAATGATGTGAGCATGACTTATTAAACTAAATGGATATCAGTTCCACATTTGTAACTTCAGAGGCTGTGCTCACACAACATTTCCATTTTTGTGTGTAAGTACAGCTGGCATTGACAATTTGTTCACCTGAACAACTGTCAGTTGCAAAAAATTCTTTGAGAACTTTAAAAGTTTCTCTATGTACAAATCCATCTCATATAGACCAAGCTACAACAAATGATTGGACATTTTTGTATATCTGACTTTTTAGTGTTTCCTTCATGTGTACAGCTTCTATTTTCTCCTCCAAAATGCATACCCTAACATAAATGGGAAAAGATGGGTAAAGATAGAGGCAACTGCTATTGACTCCACCCTTCTGTCTGCTCAACAAGTATTGCCATTGAAATGCCTTTGCTCTAGGAAATTGTTCAAACCCCTATTGATCTCCCTAATACTTCCAGCCTTGATGACTGCCAGTGACAATGAGCTCCGTAGTCGACTGACCCTATTGGTGAAATTGTTCTTTTTACCATTTAGTCTATCACCCTTTATCTCTCATCTGTTACCATGTCTATGGAACCTAACATTATCTACTAGTCCTCAAAAAATCTTTTTGGTTGACTTGCACTTTTCCTTGTAGACTCTTAAATTGTTTTTTCCAGTTTCAGGAAAACACTTTACAGTTGCAATCAGTGAAACCTGTTACATAGCAGATTTTAATTTCAGCGTCTATCATTTTTTTTATTACTGAAAATGTTTTCTTGAAAACAGAGTCTTTTTCTGTTAGGCTTCATCTGTCCCTGATGCATATACCTGTCCTGAAATATTCCTACCCTGAAGCCATGCTTCTGGCATCACAGACTGTTGTTCTGGAAGTTATTCTGACATAAGGAGCAGTGGCTTATGACATCAGAGCGGGTATAATCAGCAAGAACAAATGAGGGCTAAGGGAAAAGACCACATCTTCATGCCAGTGTCTTTAGTAATAAAGAATTCTGTTTCCTGGAATTCAATTTTTTTTTAGAATGTTATGAGATTGAGTCCTGCTAATACAGACCGTCAATGTTTTGTGGGAAACTGGAAAATATTTTTAGAAAAAGTGACCATATCACCCTTCAGTCATCTTTTCCTTCCAATGAGCACAGATCCAAATTATTTAATCTTTTCTTTTCCATTTCCTGACATACCTTTAACCATCCTGGTAGCCGTCCTGCAAACGGTCTCCTTTTACACTATGTCCTCTCTAAGATATGGCACTCTGAATTGGCCACAAAATTCTACTAGAGCACATATATGCATTTTATGCTGGATAATAACCTGCCAAGTTCCATTTTAGACTCCCTAGACTCATGTTAGTTCTCCCTGCTGCCCATGCACTGCGTGTTGCAGCATAAAGTGACTGCTGCCTGTCACCACCAAATCTTTTTTAGTCTGCGATGCAGCAAACATTGTGCTTTCCACGAGTACTCTACTTTGTTACTGGTGTTCATAAAATGCAGCCCTTTACACTTTCTGGCAACAAAGTTTACCTTCTATTGCCTGACCAAGAACTCTCATCAGCCCAAATCTATGGCACTTGCAGTCATTAATGCAGTACTTGCAGTAATTCCTATAATGATAAGTTACCATTTTAGGACCCTAAATGGGGTATAAGACTCTCACATGTTCTCCTTAATCCAGTATATCTCATCTGAGGCCACCATGGCCACATGTGGACACCAGCACAAATCTGTAATGCCACAGAGCCATTTGGAATCCCAGTGAAAAATATGATGGAACTGGCTATTTCTTACCTTAAATAAATGTGAGACAATTTTCAAGGAAGAAGACATCCAGATTTTGATTCATTGAGTGCCTTGTAAAAAGAACAATTTTATTTTACAATTTTATTTACCTAGCATAGCCCATCTACGATGCTTCTGCCAATTTCCATAACTGGGTAGAATAGTACACTAAGAGGCTTAGAGACTTTCGCAAGATCACACATATGGCTCTAGTGGGATTTTACCTGTGATCTCCTGGTTCCCCAGTCAGTGCTCTAACCACTTAATATCTTTCTACAAAAATGGGTACCATGCCCCATTGGCATGATCAGCTGCTGCTATTTTCCTGCACTGAAATCCCTTTCCTCTGCAAGTGACACCAGAAAAATTTCCATGGCAGTATTCTGATGTCATAAGCAGAGTACTATGGCCAAACCGTTGGCACAAGCAACATGAACAGATGAAATCCATGGGGAAAATATTCAGTTTTACTGAGAATATCTTTAGTAATAACAAATGAAATGTCTGGAAATTCACATTTTTAGGGAGGTTTGTTTAACTGAGTTCTGCTGAAGTAATGTTTGATTTTTGGCTGGAAACTGGGAATCACTTTAAGGTCACAAAACAAGACCATGATCATGATGAGATTCAAGTCTGAAATCTCTTGGTTCACAGCTTTGTATTCCAGCTACCTTCAGCCAATACCCTGCCTTTAAATTGCCATACATTATTTCTTAAAATCTAGAATCATATGACTTTAACTATTGTTTAGTGTTTCAGAATCATTTGTGTAACAGGATTTTGTGCAGTGTGGGGAGTCCAGTTTGAAAGGTGAAGGGGTGGAGTCTCCCTTTAGTGCATCAGACTTGACTTTTCAAATTTCTCATCAGCTGTAAGGAGAGAACGTTGCACCCATGTTAATTACTCTACAGTGTTGTACTGAACTCTCAGCTATAAAATGAAAGGTGTTCTTCTAGTTTCAGTCTGACTCACAATTTGACAATTGCAGTAGTTACTATACACACAGACAGAAGGGGAGCACACATGTCCGGTCCTCTTCTATGGTATGAGAGAAGTTGGAGAACCAGAGTCACAAGTTGCCAAAAATGGTTTATTGAATTTCTTGTTTAATCAATAATAGTGTTAGGCTATAAAAGAAATATTAAAAACTAGAAATCACACATGCTGCTTCATAATATATATATATATATATATCTAATGGAAAAACTCAATGCTATAATCATATAAAGAATATGCCAAAAAGTTCTAGCATAAATTAGACAATCTTGAAAGAGCATAGTTTGAAATGTGAACATTAGTAAGGGTTGAGAACCGAATAATTAAGTTTTTCCCATACACAAAATAAAATGGGAGGTTCCATTCACAGATCAGGGACGGTAAATAGAATCATACTGTAGTTCCTTTAATAATAGTAAAAGTGGAAGCCAAAGCAAGTATCTGACAGGCAGGGGAGCCAGTTTATTTCAGGATCACTAGCCCTTCCCTCATGTCATTCCTCTGACTTGCACATGGAACAGATTTTAAGTTAACAATGTGTAGTTTGGCAAAGGAATTGTTTTTCTTTGGCATGCAGCAGTTGGTTTACTTTAAAAAATGTATTTTCTGTCTTCTTATATGTGTGCAGTACTGTGAAATTCTTCTAAAACAGTACTTTCTGAAGACAGCAGACTTGAGATAGGAATTTTCAGTTAGACAAGCACTGTAGGTGCTGAGCATTTTTGTTAATTAACTAGCAAATATAATTAAACCTGTTTCATCCACAAATCTCTTATGTTCATGTCCATATTGCTTAGGTGCAGTTAGCATAGTCGCATATTTTTAGTTACCAGCTAAAGTGTTTTGTTGCTTTGCAGTTTATATGTTAATATTTTTACAATACATTTCACTTGGGAATATATAAATGAATACTGAATAAAACATTTAATCTATTATGTTACTGAAATAGATCTTTTTTCTCAGATCAGTTGTTTCAGCTTACCAGTTCTCAGCTGATGTTGATGAATCTGCATAGTTAATAATGGCGATTGGTTGTGGTGGTGGTGGGGGAACCTGATCTCTTGTGCCCTAGGGTCAAAAACTAAGTCACAGCAGTGAACAGGGAGGTGCAGTGAAACACTACTCAGCTGAACATTCACAGATGATTTATCAGTGACCTGATATTTCCACAGACAACAGGGGAGAACAAAATGCAAATTTGAACACATTGGTTCCACATGAAAAGAGGCAGGCTGCTGCACCAGCTACTGTTGTGAGAGAAGATAGAGCTACTGCTGCCTACACATAAAGATAGCCATTAAGGAGAAATTGTTTATTTCTGCTCTGCAGAAATCATAAACACCAGCCATGAGTCTGACAGCACAAGCTGCGCTGTAGTAAATTCCAGCACTTTGCTGGCCATTCCTGGCTGCCTAGTAAAAGTCACTGTGGTTGATTCCTATGTACGTTTCCTGAAAAAAAAATCCTACTTAGAAGACAGCATCATATTCATGCACTGCAGGGTGTGCAAATGCCCATAAATCTAACTCTAGCATCTGAAATATCTATAAAAATTTCTGGGCAAATTTAACCATGACCCTTTGCCAGACAATAGGCCTTCATGTGTTTTGCAGCTTAGCAGACAGCAAGGAATGTTGTTTGGAAGTGATAGCTACTGTCTATGTAATATTTAAGACCTATTCATGAAGCATCTGGCAGAAAATAAAAGGGTTTCCTCCTCTAGCATATGCTAAAGAAGGATGTGGTCCTATGCCTGCTCCTCCTCTCCTGACTTTTTGCAAATAGCACAACATAAGAGACAGTTGTTTCTGTCTGCCCTGCTGCCTGTCATGGCTGTCAAGTGAAATCCCATGAATTATTGCTCTTCCAGATGTAAGAGATTTCTAGGCTGCCTTAAACTGCCTGTGGTTTGTGGTATGAGAGAGAGAGAGAGAGAGAGAGAGAAAGGGAGAAATGAGATTAAACTTCATCTCATCACTGCAATCTGAAAAGATCACGCAGAGGACTAATAATTACAGCTTTTTCATTCCAGAGCTGGACTCAAGAGTTACATGTTTTCATTTCAGGGTTATGTCACATTAAACTTGTTGGAAGACACTGATTAAGGTCAAACAATGTTTGAGGAAAACCAAGAATAAGAACTTCAACATTATGCTTCTGGTTGATTTTAATTCCTGAAAACCTTTTATTCTTGCCATTTTGTATTTCATACTAGTTAGTTCATCACATGTTAATTCGTTTATTCGTCTGATACAAACTTTTTGAGTTGTTTACATAATGCAGCTCACTGTATTATTACAGCAATTATTACCAAATACAATCACACCATGAGGCATGCTCAGGATTGCATTTTGCAAGACATGTTTGTGATTCAGTTGCGATGTTTCCAATAAAAATGGTTGTATTGCTTGTTTTCAAGACTTGACCAGTAACTGACTTTTTATTCATCATTTAAGGTTTTGAGTTTTGCAACTGACCCACATTCAATCATACAGATTATAGAGTGCATACTGACACCCTAACTTATGATCAGAAATAAGAATTGTTATACACCCTGAAGCTTTCAAAGGCAGATAGGTTTCAGAAATGTTAAGAGAAAGTAGCCATCTGTCAACATTCATAAGATTTTCTTTTTTGACTCTTTTTTTTACACTACATACACTTGAAACACAAAACGCAACAAAGTAATGTCTAATGCATTATTAGTATCCCTCATCATGAGTGCTAAACTGAAATATATAAATATCATTATTTCACAAATCACTCCTAAACACAGATGTAGGAATTTGCTTGTCTCTTAATGAAACAGGCAGTTTTGTATTCAATACCTTTATTGTGCAACACCAACAGAACAATTTGCAGCCTCTACTTCCCATTGTATAATGCTAATTGCAAGGAACCAGAGCAGAATACATTAAATCAGTCATTAAATATCCTTATACCCTTTGATCACTGAAAGCATACACCACCTGGAGATTATTATTTTAAATGGTAGTTGTGACACATGCTTGCATAATGTTTGAAAAACTAAAAAGTCTAAGAGCAACTTGCTGGAATAACTTTGCTCGCATAGAATCAGGACATGTTAAGGCCTGTAATATTTTGCTGTTGTAAAATTAGCAGAATACAATTAAGTATAGATGAGTAAAATATATGTTGCATTAAAACAGATGGCAGTGATTGACATGAAAGTATGTGTATCTCAGGTCACACAGCAACATTCTGTACTCATAATTGCCTTAATTCAAGCTCTGAGTTACTTTTTGTACCTGTCATAACGTGTGTGATTGGTAGTGGTGGCTACCAGATGTAAAAGCTGCCAGGCTAGGGTCTCTTTTCATTTGAACTCATGCAGATCAGAAAGGCTTACTAGTGTGAGGGGATCCCAGTAAAATAGTGATGAAAACCACAGGTACAAATCACTGCAATGCCTCACATGAAAGTGTTTATTGCTTTGCATGCATGTGTACTAATACCATAATGGAAGAGAGTCCTTCATTGCAAATTCATTAATTATTAGACACTGGTTTTCCTCAAAGTCATTTTTTACCGTGGGATGTAAGTGAAAGATTGCAGCTGAAAAAATCATCATCATACTTGAGGTAGGCTCATGGAGTCTTTTCTTATGTTCTGTGTGAAGTTGTCTTGAACTGAAACCTCTGCTCCATAAGGATTAAGAGACTGAAAAGCAAAGACTGAAGCTGCTGTAATTTAAAACCTAGTGATTCTTCAGCACAAAGGCACAAAAAATGGACTAAGCCAATTTATCTCTTTGCTGCTTTGGCTAAGAAATAATTTTGCTTTTTGAAAATGTTGTACTATTAGCATTCCAAAGGCATCATTATCTTTGAAGCATTTTTCCTTTAGTTTTTAACATGAGATCAAAGTCGCAAGATGCTAAATAGATGGGCATGGTTTCAAATTGCAGTTTGCCACATCTTTATGATAGTTCCACTTCTATTATATATACCGATAGCTAAATTTCAAAGATAGATACCTCAAATATATTACCACCACAATTGTTTTTTCCACATGTATTAAGGTCCTGTGTATTCATAAATGAGATAAGCAGTTAAAATACCAGCAGCTTTATTGTACACTCAGAATGAAAAGGTAGACCGTATTTTAAAGGTTTGCTACAGTGACTAAAGGCAAAATACAGAAACTATCACTGCATAGCTTGTACATACTACCATGCATAAACGAAAGAGGTATAAAGTGTAGTTTTATAATTTATTGATATTAAAATATGTATATTTTCCATGTTTGAATAAAGGACATAAAGTAACACAGTATCATAGTTACTGTCAACATGGTCTAAATATTCAGTTCAATAGTCTCAAAACACTAAAATATTTCTAATCTTGAAAGGTAAATGAAATAAAATGCCTTTTCAATCTGAGATAAAATTAATGTTTCAGTTGTAAAGCTCATTTTAATGAATTTGCTACATGTATGCATTTAATTCTAGACTAAGCTCTTGAATATTCTTCAGTGCAAAATCTTGAGTGAGACACTGATAGTAACATATAAGGACATTTAAAAATGTTAATTCTATAAAATCATAGTAGTTTTCAGTACAAGTTGACAAAATATTGGCCCAAAGCCAAGACACTAGTACAACAGTAGTGTCAAATCTCTTAAAATCTTCACAGAAAAACAGTTCAAAGACACAGTATGCAGCAGCAACAGAGGAATCTTTTTGTTATCAGTGGGGTTAAAAGGTTGTTTACTGAAATACTAATCTATTTATTGCATTAACTGCCAAGTGCAGTATATTATACTTCCACGTGCAATGTCACCAATTCACATTCAATGTGCTACATGACATAGTACATTTTGAATAAAGGTTAAGGTTGTTAACTCATCTGAAGGTACTGTTTCCCATGATTTAGAGAGTGCATCTTCCTCCATATCAGATGCTTGTTTTGTTTTTTTCCCATTTGCAAAGTCTAACTTTCCATCCATCTGTGACCTTGTATATATTCACTTTTTTTCATTTTGTTTGGATTTGTGGCTTTCTAATTTTTTTAATCAGCTACTGGTATGCTGTCACCATGCCTCCATCTCCTCCTGTGTCATCCAGCTCAATTTATCTAGTCAGTACTATCCACTCTTTTTTCACTCAATGTTAAACTCAGGGCTTGTGACTCGTGTCTGCAGTCCCACCCCCAGATGGTCCCCCAAGGCCTGTGCCATAACCAACATGCTTCACTCCCTCAATCACTATTACTCACAGTGCTACCTCTTTGTGCCAGGCTCCAGACCTACTGCTACAACCATTACTGGCCTATGTTCACAGCCTGTGTTGCACTATACAGCTATGCTCCCTCCTGTGGCTGGACTTAAGACTTTTCTTTGCTGGGCTCTGTATGTGCTGTGTTCTTGACTCCACAGTCAATGACTTACTGTGGTGGTTCTATGTTCCTCCCACCACTGCAGGCCAATCAGTCTGAATATATGCCCCAATGCCTAAGGATATATGTAATTTTCAAGGACATGCACTCCACTGTCTCACAAGGTGACATCACCTACTGGGCTGACAGCTGCATTACCCTCTCTTACCCAAGCCTCACCTTAGGGGCTTCCATTATCAGGCACTGTGCCCAGCACTACTTAAGAGAAGTATTAGTGTGTTCTCTCCATTTCAGTCATCATCAGACAGTCATCTACTGGTCATCCTGCCATGAACTTTTACTATTGCTGTCAGAGCAAGTTTTGATATTCAGTTTGCATTGATTCAAGCACTTCCTTATTTCTCTAATTTAATGACTTCAACCATTTTAATTATTTTTCATCTTTATTTTTAATCTGTTATTACCCTATTTTCTGAAAGTAATGTATATGAAAGAAGTGGCTTTGATTTCAGGTACTTTACTTCATAATATCCTGAATGTGTATTGAAAAAGCCCCATTTAATTTGTCTGCTTATTCAAGCTCTTATCTGAAGCCAAAAAACATCCCAACACTATTCAATACATTCTGTATTCTCTTCAGAGCATTATGTCCATACTCTAGTTAGGGAAAAATGGGCAGACTAGATGAGCCAAGCAGTTCTTATCTGCTGGCAAATTCTATGTTTCTATGTTCCTATCCTAAGCTGCTTAACTACCTAGTCAGATTACTGCTTTTCTTTGGCTTTGGACCATGCCCAACAACTGGTGGGCTCACCATGTGGTCCACTGCTCTTTTCTACTAGGCCTATGTCTGGGAAACTGCTGCTTCCACTCAGTGGTCCTGGACATGCCCTACCCTCTGTCTGTGTTCTGTTGCATGTTTTCCATTAATTCCTCTCCAATGGACTTGGCTTAATTTCAGCATTTCTTCAGTGATTGTCCACCTGTGGCACGTGTGCTCTACTTCCGCTTTTTTCTGGGGGCTTCATGTTTACTTTTGCTGCTTTGATTCTGCCTCATTCAACTCTTCCCCTAACAGCCTGCCATTGGTGCCAAGTCTGTCTGTTAGTCTCTCTCTCCTCTTGGCAGTCTCTCTCTCTCTCTCCCCACCCCGTCTCTGTCCCCCAACAGTCTGTGTTCTTCACATTTCCTAAACATTCCTTCAGCTTGGGCCACCCTAGGAATTTCCATTGTCTCTACACTCCATAAACACTGAAGGGGTTCTCCATGCACACAAACATCAAAGAGTTCCATGATTATGAAAACTGAAGAGCACTACACCCGTGGACATTAAAGGATTCAAGGCCATTGAACATTGAAGGGTTCCACACCCACAAACATTAAAGATCTCCATGTCCTTAAACAGTGAAGACATCTGTGCCCAGGAGTATTGAAAGACTCCATGCACATGAATATTAGAGGGTGCCACAACACTGAGAATCAATGACTCCATGTTTCATGAACACTGGAGAGCTCCTCATTCTGAAATATTTGATGGCCCTATGCCCTACAAACCACAAAGGGTTCTGCATCCCCCACAAGCCATGAAGAGCTTCATGCCCCATAACCCTCAAAGGACTCCACATCCCTCAAAAAGTGAAGGTGCTGCAGACAGACAGACAGTGGTTAAAGGAACATTTCCTGAGAGCGCAGTATAATGAGATATTAAAACAGTGAGCAGAAAACAACATCTTCAAAACCAAGGACTGATATATTGATCATAGGAAGAAATCTGGGTGCCTTAAGCAGCAAGACGCATCCTACCAGATCCTTTAATCAAGAGATTAAACATTCAAGATACAGTGTAACATCCACAAGCTATAAGAAAGTTTGTCACAATTATCCAGCTTTATACATGGAAGAAAATTCTAATAAGGAAATGAAATATATTGATAAATTTATTCATAGAAGGAAACTTCCCATCTTAAGAATAGAAACCAAAATTAGAATCCCTGATGAATATAGAGAAAATTTGTAAAGCTCTTAACTCTTTTACTCTGACAGTACTCCAGGCCCAGATAGATATTCAATCAATTTCTATAATACATTACAGTAACATTTGGTACAAGATCTGAGCCACATATTTCAGCAAGCGAGGGAACAAGGGACAGTACAATACCAGGAACTGTGCAAGACTGGCATCATAGTTTTAATCTTGAAGGCAGGTGAAAAATGATACAGTGGTTGCTAACTGTAGTGCAATATTGATGGTAAATAATGAGATTAAAATCTGAGCAAAGGTACTGACAGACCATGTGACAGCGGTATGGAGCTTGCTGGTTGAAAGCATACCTCTCAACTGTCCCTGATTTTCAGGGACGTCCCTGATTTTGCCTCAAAATTTTACTCTCTCCCTCCTAAAAATTGTGTTTCCGTGAGCAAACAGTGGGGGTTGTAAGCATAAAATAATACCAGAGATTAAAGTTACAGACTTGTTCTTCCTTAGAAAATGCATTTTACACTAAGCCCCTTACCCACTCAGGAAGCTGGTAGAATATCACCAATTTTGAAGATGTGTCCCTGATTTTGGTCCTTTGTCCCTGATATTTTTAAGCCTTGTCCCTGATTTATGAGGCAGGAGGTTGAGAGGTATGGTTGAAAGAGACCAGGTAGGGTTCTTGGGAAAATGTTTTCTCTTCAGATCATTTTAGTAAAATGGTGCATGTGATGGCAGCATCGAGGGATTCTGAATCAGCAGGAATCATTAGAGGCAAAGTTAATCATTCTAAAGGAATTTTTGACACATTTTTCTTATAAGTTAACTATAGAGGAAAAACAGCTATTTTCCATTAAATAGCAGGGTTAGGAGAAGAGACATGGGAAATTTCTCCATGCTGTTGGCCTCCTTTTCCTTGTCTTACCTGCATCTGCATATTGCTAAATCTATCTAGATGTCACTGGAGACTGCACCTTCAACATCGGGGGTAGAGGGGAAGACCTTCTGCCACTGGTTCCCTCCCCCTGTGCCAAAATTGGACCACCGATCACCGCAGAAAATAATGGAGCTAAACTGGGGTGTGAGGTGCACCAGTGCTGAATGCAGCATGGTGGTCCACCCCTGAATTCCAAGGACTGAGCAGCTGAGCAGGTTTTTCGGCCCACTCACCTCCCATTCCTCCACCCCTTTAAATACTCAGCCTAGCCCCACCTATCTCTTTTGCACCCAATAGGAGGTAGTTTCCTCCCTTGTTTCTGGTATATCCTAGCTCTACTGTGAAATTGATGATCATAGTGCACCAGTGTTATTCATTACAGTTATATTAGCATTTGTTAGTCGAAAAAACTAAAAGGCTAGCCTATTATTAAGTGTATAAGAGAATTTTGTACGAAGCTTATAGCATTAGCACCTGCTGACTGACAAAACTTAGACTGTACTTAACTGCAAATAAGTGATAGTCCTACTGCGTACATTACTTTGGATAAGCTGGTAATAATGAGGCTAGGCTAGCAGGGTGACCTTCTACTGGGCATACCTTCTATTGCCTAGTAGCCTTGTTGTGGGTCTTTGATGTAAAGTACTATTTGGCATTTTCCCCTGGGCTTACTTAGAGAAACTGTTTTTCAAGCTGCACTGGTTAACTTATTCTCCTGTCTGCCTTAGTTCTGATTAACTCTATCTATCTATGACCTAGCACCCTGTACCAGCTAAACAGCTAAGGTATACTCAATTATATCTGCTCCAAATCAAGATGAGGGGGCCAAAAAGCCTCCCTCCTCTGATCATGACTTTTTAACTTGTTTAATTACCTCCCTGTGCTTGATGTTACTCACTGCAGACTGTCTCTCTCCTCCAGTAGGACTCAGGGAAAAACCAGGACTGCCCTCTGAGTTACACTACACCTTCTCAAACCTGATAGCCTCTGATAGCCTGAACCTCTGGCCTATCTGCTGCATAAATTTCAAGCATGTAATGTTTCCCACCATAGTGATCAAATGTGTCTTTCACAAACCATTGATCTCTAGGAGTCACCCCTCCTTGATGTACATTCTATGGCTCCTATTGGTGCTTCTAGTTCTGGCAGAAGATACAGAGTTAAACTCTGACCTCTCTCCTTCTCCTGCCTATCAAGTCTCCTCCACTCCCTCTAGTTGGTTATCTGATATGGGGCTAAAAGTGGCACACCTGAATATTTGCATCCTCCTGCCCAATCTGGCAGAACTTGCTGCTTGGGTTGCTCACTACAAGCTTGACAGCCTTGACGTTAAAGAAAAGTGGCTGAAGCCTTCAATCCCTGACTCCTCCTGTGCACTCCCTGACCTTAACCTCATTAGGCATGAGTGCCAGGGGAAGAAATGAGGTGGAGGGATCTTGATTTACTACTAGGATCACTTAAACCTGTCCATCACATCCCAACAGCAACCTCCACTGCCCCCAAATGAGTTTATTCACACAGTATTATTGTTGGGTAACACAAAAAAACTGCCTTTCGTCTGCAACTATAATCCTCCTAAGAGTGGTGCACAACGGCTATCCTACCTCATTGATGCTGTCAGCCCTAAGGTCTGTGGTAATGAATTAATGATCTTAGGTGACCTTAATCTAAACTGGCTTGGAGGAAATGCTAACCAGTATGAATCTCTGCTGGCTGGCCTCACCCTCTCCCAGTTTATCCAGGAGCCCACTAGGCTGTCAATCACTGATGGCAAAAGTACTCTCCTCAACAGGGTGATGTCAAACAGACCCGAGATAATTGTCTGCTCTGGAACCCTTCCTGACTCTATCTTGGATCACACCCCCATATACTATGTCTAGAAGATCTCCCCTCCCCAAATCCCTTATGAAATCCTCCTGATGAGGGATTTCTCTAATTTTAATCTGGGGTCCTTCCATGCTGACCTGGGGCTCACTGACTGGTCGACTGTGTTAAAAGCTCCTGCTACTTCTACTGCCCTAAATAACTTTCTTGCCATTTTTTCAGCCCTGCAGAACAAACATGCCCCCTTTATCAGAAGGCTGGTAAGGGGCGCCATCACCAAGTGGCTCCATGGTAGCCTACTTGCCTTCATGAAGTCTAGGGACAAGTGCTGGGCTAGTTTCAAGGCCTCAAAGAACATGGTTATCTTCCAGCAGTATAGGAGGCTCAGAAATGAGTACAAGAAAGCCATTAGATCTGCTAAGAGTGAATTCTGTAAATCTGCTCTGCTAAACTCAGCTAGAGACCTTGAAATTTCTGGAGGAATATCAAAAATAATATAAGCGGCTCCTTAAAAGGTGGTGTCTCTGATATGATTATAAGTGGTTCAAACTGCAACAATCCCCTAACTATTGCTAATGTGTTCAATTCCCATTTTTCTGACTTGTCTGCATATACCTCTCTATTCCCTGCCCATGCACATGATAATCAAGCTGTACCTCCTAGCCCCCAGCCCAAGTCTGCTTCCCACCCATTATTCTATTTTAGGGCAGTGACCTTCAAGGAGATGCAGAGACTTCTCTCTGGTATCTCCCTGCACTCTACTGCTGGTCACAATAATATGGAGCCTAAACTCCTATATCTTGGTGCCACTTACATTGCCCTACCGGTATCACACATCTTCAACAAGTCACTCATCTTGGGACTTATCCCTGACCTCTGGAAAGTGGCTAGGGTAGTCCTGGTTTTTAAGTAAGGTAACCCTAAAAGCTTTGACAATTACTGACCCATAGCCATCTTATCAGTCATTAGCAAACTTCTGGAAAACGTTGTAGCAGTGCAACTTACGGAATGCATCCAGGCCCATGAGCTGTTGTCACCAGCACAGCATGGCTTCTGCAAGGGCTACAGTACCTCCTCTGCCCTAGTTAAAGCAACCTCTGAGATCAGGACTGCCATGGATCTAGGTAAGCTCTCTGGTGCTGTCTTCGTAGACCTTTCCAAGGCCTTCGACCTGGTTGATCATGCACTCCTATGCTCTCAACTTCAGTCACTTGGCCTGTCTGCCCCCGTCCTTGGGTGGCTTTCCAGCTACCTTCAGGGAAGACAGCAACTCATGAAATTCAATAAGGCCCTCTCAGAGCCAACCCCGGTAACTTCTGGAGTCCCTCAGGGGTCTGTCCCAGGGCCCCTCCTTTTCTCTGTATTTGTTAATAATCTCTCATCTGTGCCATTGCATAGTAGCACCACATTATATGCAGATGACCTGGTAATCCTTATCCATTCCCGTGACATCAGTGTCATTAACCACCAACTTAGTGCTGATTTTAGTAACATCCAATCTCGGCTTATTGCTAACGAACTTGTCCTCAACCTCAAAAATCCCAGGCCATGCTCTTTGGATCCCAGACAAGAATAAAAGCTGCCTCTGCTCCCCGGAGCATAAATGGGACTGATGGATCCTCTGTGAAGGTTGTTGACTCCATCAGTTACCTGGGGGTTACCCTTGACCCCCCGCTTGACCTTGCCCAGCATATCCAAAACGTATGTAGGGCAGTAAATAGCAAGCTAGGCTTGGACTACAGAGCGAAGAAAACCTCACATCTGCTGCTTGCCTTGCCCTGGCTAGAGGTGTGTTCCTCCATACTCTGTTATGGGCTTATCACATTTGCCCAAACCACTAAGTCACACCTCTCAAAATGGGACATAGCCTACAACAACATTTGCTGCTTTGCAATGTCTGCCCCTCGTCTCACCCACCATTGTGACCTGTACAACAAACTTACCTGGCTCTCCCCAACCAATCACCGGAGTTTTATCCTGGGATGTTTCACAGACAAGGTCTTTAGAATTGCCACCCCTCTGGTACTTGCAGAGCTTCTCAAACCTGATTCCTCCTCTTATTCTCTTAGGTCCCATGGCTCAGCAGTTCTTATGGTTCCTGCTTATGCAAATGGGTGACAGAAGATTTGCCATATGTGCACCCAGAGTATGGAACTCCTTTCCTACCCAGGTCCACTCCTCCCTCTCCCACACCTGCTTCTGAAACTCCCTCTGGGATTACTTGAAGCTCTCATCGGTATGCAGCTGCTCTATATCACTCAAATGACATCTCATGCAAACAGGATTCGTGTCTCTGGACATCTACATTTGGTACTTTCCAGAATTCCTGTGCTGGTTCCTCCAGCTAGCCTCATCTGCCCATGTCTCTGTTTTGCCTGTACATTTTTTGTTACTGTATGGAATCAAATTGTTTGCCCTGTCAGTATTCTTTGAAATGTCTGTATATTGTCTCCTGAACTTATGTACAATCCTTACTACCCTAAATTGTATGCTTTATTTATCTGATGCTGTGTTTCACTGTCTGAACATGTCTCTTTTTTCCCTGTACTCACCCGGTTCACACCTGAAAATAGGCATCTGTCTTGTCTAGTGTGCTTACCTGGTTAGCAAAAACTAAATAAATATAAGAAATCAGGTGACTGAACATTGATATGCTCTATCAGTAAATCAAAGAGGATCTTTGGAAGTTCTAGCCACTTTCCCTAAGTTTGAGGGGTTGCATGAAAATACAGTATTAACATATATTCTGTTTGGACTACCCCTTCAGTATGCTTACAGTCACTCATGCCAGGAATATTTTTAGAAATTTTCATGCAGAACTCTCCCTTATTGTCAATGGCATGATAATGACCAAGACAGTCGCCTCTACATAGACAAATTTTACCTAGAGAACATAGTGGTTTGCTTGTGCCTATTTTCTACAGACACTGTCAAGCCTTTCAGGTTTAATATCTTTGATGAAAGCTCACTTAAAACTATGCAGAGGGAGACACAATGTACACCCCAATTGTTGGGGATTGAGGATGACCTTTGTACAGTAAACCACATGAATTTCATTATATTTCCATTTTATATGCACCAGGTGTAGTACTCGCACTCAGGCCTTGGCCTTCACTTATTCCCTAACTTCATACTGCAATTAATAAGGGGACCTGATGGAAACAGAAATTATTTCAGCCTTTCCATTCATCAGATAACCCTATGTTTAAGACTGAGCAGTGAATGTCCTCACTTAATTGAAAGGATGGGGCATCGTCTAAGTGAGCATGTTATGTGTTATTTTTATTTTCAATTCTCTAAGCTAAATTTAGCCTTGTTATGATTTCTCAGAATTTAAGAATATTGTATGTTTTGCATAGAGTCCTGGGAACTAGCAATGTGTTGCATGGAAAACAATTTGACACATTCCAGGGATAAGCTATTTGCCCACACCCAGCTTCTAAGATCTATGATCTTGAAAGATATGGCCATGGTAGATCCCAAAGCCACCATAAGCTGCTGGAATCATTGACAATAATTGACATCAGTGGCAATTAGTTGTCATTGCCCTGCATTGCCACCATAACTGTGTGCAGTTACAGTTTTGAAACTCTGACTGCTGAGTTGAATCCCCCTCCTCCTCCTCTCCAAGCCTTCTCTGTACCCTGTTCTCTCCCTCTCTCTTCAACTGTGACATCATCCTCCTGCACTGCCTAGCTCATCTGTCTGTCTTGCCACTGTGCCTGGTGGTTGGTTCATTTGGAAAGCATTGACCCCCCTCCTCTGATTAACAGCAGGGGTAGTGAGAGGAGGAGCTATACACTTCGCATGTGATTTGCATGCAACAGATCAGGTAGTGGGCTGGTCTCTGAAGAAGGGTGACTAGCATAATGGCAGCAAGCAGAAGCTCAGAATGCATAAGGCAGGCAGAGCATTCAAGGGCCTCAAGGCACATTGCAGGCTGAGCCGGTGGCTGCTGTGAGAAAAGGTACAGTACATGTTGTGAGGCATGGGTGATGGCAGGGAGGGTAGGACAAGGCAGCAAACAGTGTGGTGTGACAGCAGCAGCTAGCCTGCTTAGCCAGCAGTGTCAGTATAGGTTGAGTAGTCCTACAGTTAAGTGGCTGAAAACCCAGCCTCAGAATGTCACTGTGTCACTCTCTGTCCACCAAACTCACCCTAGACAGAGTCAATGTCCAAGTCAAGAGGGTCATCATGCAATGAGCAGGATGGGCTTTATTCTGTTTAAGTAATTTTATTACTTATTCATTACTGTCCCAGATGCATAGAAAAAAAAATTGCTGAATTTTGTTTATTAAGTTGCAGTCATGAATTTAAACTGGTTGAAAAAATCAGTCAGGATGTGGTGTAAGTCGGTCATAATAGGCAATTCAACTGGCTCAAGGGTCTAGGACAGAAGTGCTGAACATAAAGCCTATGCTCTGTGGATCATGACTTTGCAGCCTTGCCCTCAAACTATGGATTAGGAAAAACATATGTCATAACTTCAATATGTAAAATTTGTTTCAAATTTGATTTAGTTTTTGTTGCAAGGACACCAGATATTAAGCAATTTATTAATTCTGACATCCTATATACATTGTGATTCATATGTGATTTATGTTCATTGTACTTAAAATATTTTGTAACTGGTAATGTTGAATTGTGCACTATGCATAGTAAATGTTTCTGTTGAAATATTTTATTTTTATTGTATTTAAAATTTTAGGCAACTGCATCCATTGTAGAAAGGACCTCATTGTAAATGAGCTTTGCTCAATTGAGTTTCCTGTTCATATGAAATATGAATAAAATTTTACCATACCATACCATTCATATATGAGGCCTGTATGAATTGCTCAATATTGCACATGCTTTAAAGATTGCACTGTTTTTCTATGTGCGCATATCTTTTGTCAAGGTGATGACATTTAATATCAGTAAAATATATTTTAAAACATCCATGCCCCACAAACATCAAAGAGCTCTGTGAACCCCAAAAATAACAAAATTAACTAAGATCCAGACACGGAAGGGCTCCATTTCCATGAATGCCATACAGACTGGTGAACATCAAAAGACTCATGTGCTTATGAATACACAGGACATTGCTCACATGATCATCAAGGAACCTTGCACTCACAAACATAAAAGGATACTGTGGTTGTGAACTTTGAAAAGTTCCACACCAGGATGTAAAAGGATTTAATATTTCATAAACAGGAATTGGAGCTTGGGGGCTGCTAGATCACCAGGGATGATTTATAATATTTCACAAACAAGGATAGGGGATTGGAAGGGGCCTGCTAGATCACCAGGGATGATTTATAATTTTTCATAAATGGGGATCGGGCCTTTGGAGGGGGGTCTGCTAGATCACCAATGATGATTTAATGTTACATAATGGGGGACCGTGACTTGGGAGGAGAGGGTCCACTAGACCACCAAGGAATTATTTTATTAACAGGGGGACTGGGGCTGGGGAGGGGAGATTGCGGCACATTGCTGCAAATTGCTCATCTCTCCCAGAGGGCATATTTCTCAGGATAAACCATCAATAGATCACAGGAAAGAGGGCTCTGTAATGTTGTCATCGGAAACAGTGTGTTGGTGATGTGAGTGGAGGGAGTAGGAGGCATGGTGTACTACGCTTGTCACTTTGCCTTCTGCTCCCCGATATGGGGCAGGTGGAGGTGATTATATTTATTTTAGGAGGTGAGGGGACAGAGCCCCTCCCCACATAAAAACAGGTTGAAAGGTGCGGCACACTGTCTGAAGCCAGTATTGCCTGTTGGTGTTTTTACTTGCAGCCTTTTGTCTATGTTCTGGTTTTCTGCACTGCAGTTGTTTTCACCCTGAAGTGGGTGACCCATTTCTAAGTACCCTTGGACCAGCCTTGGCTAGTCTAAAGGTACTTAGAAATGTGCCCCCTGGGAGAGTTTTGAGGATCCTGATTTTAGGGATTTAGTAGCCTGCATCTGTCACAAGGCCCTAGCACCATGCTGCAGCCCATTTTGTGACCCACAGGCAGCACAAACCCTGGTTGGTGCAGGCAGCATTCTTTGTGGTGCAAGCCCCTTGTAGCATACCGAGAAGCTTTGAGAATCAGGCCTATCATCTCTACTTTTTTTTTTTTACTTTTTAGATCATCTCTAATATTTTTAGACATAAAATATGTAACTCTTATGTAAAGAATGATAACTTTTTTCTTAGTATTTTAATTCTATATATGTATTTTGATAAAGACAATGTAAACCTGAAATTAATTCAAGCATTTCACATACTTATGCCCCTACTATTTGCAGGATACCACAGAATATTGTATAACCATATCTAAAGGTGTTTTGACCAAGCATGGCCAGAATAAACACTAAGAGAACAGTTAGGCAAGTTACAATATAAAAGAAAGGGCAAGGAAGACCAGAAAAAGGGGGTTTGGGGGAGGAAAAAGGAAAAAGGACAGACAGAGTTTGGAAGCAGAGCCCCTCAGATGCAACCAATCATGCCACTAAGGAAACAGGTATATCCTGCATTCTGCAACATATAGTCCTGAATAATAGAACAAAGAAGAAAAGTTAGTATTCTTACTTAATAAACAGAACACTCTTTTCAAACAAAGCAATTGGAATAAACACAGAAAATATTGTTGCTATATTGGTCCTTGTAACACAAGATCCACACAAACAGATGATTTGATACCTTTTATTGGACAAACAGAGTTGTTACAAAAGAAAACAGGTGCTTCTAGCTTTCAGATTACACATAATACTTCATAAGAAATCAGTTGCAGTTGGTTTGGAAGAACATACTTTCTCAAAACTCAGATTATACACAAAAAAACGATGACAGTTGTTAAGGATCCCCACTGAGTAAAACTGCATTCAAGAAACAACACAACCATATAAAGACAGCAAGGTCCCATCAAAAGAAACATATTCTAAGGTCAAATGTCATAGAATTGAATGCTCACTCCTGTGAAAAGTCATAAAACCACTAACGCTTCATTTTAAAATCCTATGTATGTGTGTCTAAGTAAATGACTATGATTAAAACCACAAATAAAAATAAGCTTAAACAAAACATAGTAAATAATGTTAAAAGTATTCTAAATATGAAAATATCTTTGTGTTAAGTAAAAAATGAGTTAGAAGACAACCTGCCCTAGTGTAAATTAAACATTCGCCAGCCGTTTCACACATTTATACAGTGTAAGTACTGTTCAGATACAGTTGTCTTAAGCTCTGTGTACAATAAGTCAATATTACTCATGAATAGTCAAGCTTATACTGTTTAAACATGATATATCTGTAATTCCGTAACAAGTGATTAGTATATGTGTACATTCAAAACCCAACCCTAACACAGACCCCCTTGTAATTGAGATACTATCATATTAATATGTTCATGTATCAGCATGTGTCCATGTATACCTAATCTTCTGTAGTATTAAATAACAGTTCTATAAATCAGAATGGTCTTGTGTCCTACTGTTTTAATTATTATAGGTGATTGTAAAAACTCGAATTTGATTTTTATTTATTTTTGTAATTTCTTAATTTTAATTGTTGTTTTACTTCTCATGTTTTTGTTAGGCACCCTGAGCCTCAGGGATTGGGAGCTCTAAAAATAAAATTTGCCTTGCCTTGCCTCTGTATCCATCATACATACCAGAGGGTTCATTTGGCTGGAGGTATCCTCTTCGGAGCTCATGTCAGTTTATACTTGGAACTCTACCAGTATTATTGGAGTTCAATGCCATTTTCCCTATGGTTGCTAGCTTGGCAAACATCTGAATGCCCAGGAGAGCTCCCTGTACCCAGGTCACATGGTTAAGAACAGTGAACTGTTTCCTGATTGTTCTGACCATGTTTGGTCAAAACACCTTTAGATATGATTATACAATATTCTATGGTATCCTGCAAATCGCAGGGGGACATAAGTATTTGAAATATCTGAATTAATTTCAGATTTACATTGTTTTTATTGTCTATGGAGTGGCCCCAAAATGAACACTGGACAGACTGGACCCCTTCTTCCACTCCTTCTGCCACTTTGCCCTTAACTGCCCTTCTGGCACCCACCACTCTTCACTCTACTCTGCTCTTTCCCTGGCAGATCGCCATCTGTCCCACTGTACCTCCTTCACTTCCAAACTCTGCCTAGCCTCCTTACCCCCCCATCTCAACTCCCTGCTCTCTCCTTCCATCCCTTCCTCCTACTCCCTCCTTAACCCTGGGTTTCACTCTCTCAAGCTCCCATCCCATAAAACTCTTGCTGATCAATCAGCCTTCTCTTTTTGCTTTCCTAAACTCTGAAGTTCCCTCCCCTTAAACATTAACTCAGCCTTTTCTAAACCGTCACTAATCTTCTTCACTCCCACATCTGTCCCTCCTGCCACTGTCCTTAGTCTATGCCAGATTCCCTCCCAACATTCCCCAAGGTCCAAATTACTGTGACTGTATTTTGCACTTATTGTATTCACCTGCCAATGCATTGTATGTAACCTGGTACCTAATCTGCTACCACTGTATCTTGCACTTAATATTTTTTTTTTTCTGTATATTATATTATGTTGCATTCTGTATATCATTTCCTCCTCTGTAATCATTAACTTCTCTGTATTTCAACCTCTGCAGTTGTTTATTTCTGTTAAATGTTTTTATGCTTCCCCTCTCCTACAGGACACATCTGGAAATGAGCAATTTATATGCTCAGTATGTTTTTTCCTGGTAAAACGCTTCAATAAATAAATTAATTTATCAAAATATATGTATAGAATTAAAATACTATGAAAACATTTTTTGTTCTTTATATAACAGTTAAATATTTTATGTTGAAAAATATTAGAGAAGATGTAAAAAGTAAAAAAAAGTAGAAATGATGACTTTCTTCCTCTGTACCTTTAACAAGCTTTAACAATGAAATGGTTTTTGTATTGAAAAAATGGTTACAATATGGATACATTTAATGTCATGTGAGTACTAAGAATCAGCTGATTTGTGACATCATCAATATGGTAGTATTTAAGCAATTCAGTTACTACTTCTACCCAATCTCTGATGAAGGTCCAAGGTTCTGAGGGGTGAATCTGTTTTCACTCCCCCACTCCCACATATCACCATTCTCAAGCCAAAAAATGTCTACAAATCTGTGCTCCTGCAATCAGCCAATCATGTTGCTTATGAGCACAGCCTTCAACCTCTTTCCAGGACACCCACTTGAGTGGTTTTTTATACTGTGGGCAGTTGCACTAAGGGTGGGAGTGCAAAGGGCATCACACTGTGGGTGTCGGCTGTGGAGTCAGCCATTGTTCAGCCATGATTCTGCTACTCTGCCCATTCAGTGTGTGCCCCAGCCCTCATGAGGTACTCTACTGTGGTCCAGTGTTAATTAGAGCTCTCACCCTTCCTCAACATCTCCTTCTTTACCCCCTGCCAGTCTGGCTTCATAGCAGTGTCAGTGGCTCAGCAGGTTGCACATTCACCTCTGAAGCTGGAAAATCAGGAGGCTGTGGGTTCTATCCCCACACCAAGCACTTAGGTTAAATCCCAGTACTGACACTGTGGTGAAGCATGAGGGGGATGCTGCACTCCTGAGGTGCTATCTTTTGGATGAGATGTTAAACTGAGGTTCCATCTGCCTGTTCTGGTGGTAGTTCAGGTGGATGTTAAAGATCCCATGGCACTTCTCAAAAAGAGTGGGGGGATTTTTATTATTATATTCAAATAAAATCATAATACAAATACATTTTGTGTCATTGGAAAGTAATAAAGCATAAAACATAATATAAGATATAGCAAATAGGTACTGAAGCAAACTAAACCAAACATCTTTGCCTACTAATTCCCAAAATAAACATAAATTATTATCTTCTTGTTCTTGCTAAATAATAAATGATAAATAAATCTTTCTTAAACCAAATACATTCCTATTATTTCTAAATGGAAAAAAATACCTAAAGTGATGCAACTATCTCTGGGTACATACCATTCCTCTTTCTGTTAATAATTATATGTTACGGTAAGAAATTGCACCAACTACTGGAATGCATCCCATCTAGTATGCCAAAGAACCCTACTGACTGATTTAAATTCCATCTGTTTAATAGTGTAAAGTTCCTTTTGGATAATAAAAAAAAAGTTCTAATGGGGTAACATGTTGCTGCTGTAATATCAATTTACAGCAGGTCTGTCAAATCCAGTATAAGAAATTGGTCATAAGAATCCGAACACTACTTTCATCAAACTCAGACCAGGTCGGTAATATATACCCTCTATATAACATAGCTTGAGTAATATCTAAGAACCTTTCATCCTGCCATCTAACAGCAACCACTGCCCAAAGGTCCGTGGCATATGGACATGCAAAATATAAGTGATCCATGGTCTCTAATTTATTTAAACATGCTTCTCTGGGGCAGTTTCTTTTCAACAACTCCTTATGTTTTCGGTTGTCTTTTACCTTAATTCTCCAATGCATCCCAACCACACCACATCCCACATCCCACATTTTAGGACGGATCCTTGGGTCGATCAATAACCTACCTATGCTTTCTTGTTCTGGTGTAGGCAAGTGTTCAAAAGGAGATTCAAAAAAATATTTTGCCACCACTGACTTATAAAAAGGTTTCGTAGTTTCCTAGGAGTACTCAAAGTTTCTGAGACTGTCACCTGCCATTTTTAATGTAATCAAAGCAATAGGACCATGCTGAATTCAATTTCTGTTTCCTCTTATTTTTATGGTGGAACTCATTAGTCTGGCAGTCCTGTAGAATTTCTAGTAAAGATGGATCAGCCCAAATTACCCATACAGATTTGCTTCCCCTAAGGATCGGCAGAATATTAGCATATAGAAATACTATATATTCAAAAAATACTACTGGATTTAGCATACCTACCCCTCCTTCCTTTATATCTAAATAAGTAATAGTTAGTTTCACCAGATTCAGACAGCTATCCCATACAAAAAAAAAAAAAAACAATAGCATAAAGAAGTTTCAAACTGCTTTGGGATAGGGTAAACATAGCTTAAAAATAAAAACGCTGTAACTTAAAAGGTGTTATTAAAACAGACCCTTCTTTGTTTACCCATATGCCAGCTATTCCAGCATGCCACCTTCTGCTGACCTTTCCCAATTTGCAACTCCCAATTATATGTAGCCATATCAACTGGCCCAAAGAAAATTCCCAGTATTTTACAAGGTTTATTGTCCACCGCAATCACTGCTATAGTAAGATTTGTGTCTGGAAGATCCTGTAGTGGGGTACAGTGACTTTTTACCATATTAACTGCAGTACCTGACAATTTTGATAAAACCTATACTAAATTACATGCTATCTCCCCTGAATTTCTATCTGAAACTGTTAAAACCAAATCATCAGCATAACCTATAGCCTTTATGGGAGGCAGTCCACCATATTGTAAGCCTTTAATTTTTGAGGAAGGATAAAGAATTCATATTAAGGGGTCACGGGTCAAAACATGTAATAAAGGGCTCAATGGGCAGCCCTGCCTAACACCCACTCATATAGCACATCTCTGGCCAAGCCACTTATCATAAGGCCTACTGTAAGCTTGAGTATGACATAACTTGATCCATTGTACAAATTGTGAAGGGAACCCATAAGCTTCTAAACAGTGCCACAGGAAAACATATGACACCCTATCAAAAGCCCTTGTTTGATCCAAATTAATCAAATACACATTCATCACCCCATGTTCCCCTTTGTTCAAAAGTTCCCTTATTAAAAATAGAGTATCTGTGATTTTCCTACCAGGAACAGAACAATACTGAGCAAAATGAACTAAAGAGTCTAACACCATGGAAATCCTTTTACTCAATAACTTTGCTAATGTCTTAAAATCAGTATTCAAAAGTGTGATTTGTTTCCAATTATTTAAGTTAGTCCTATCACCTTTCTGAAATAAAAGAGTCAATAACCCTTCATACATTTGTGCATCAAGCTGCAACTCTGTCAAAAAGGCTTGAAATACTGCAAAGAGTTCCAATGGTATTAATTGATTTAAGGATTTATAAACATCACTGGGTAACCCATCTGATCCCTGTGCCATCCCGGTCTGCAGTTGAGATATAGCCATTGATAGTTCTGAATGTGTAATGGGCTGTACAAGCTTGTTGTGATTGTGCTTTACACAGTTGGGATAATTCTGCTGCTTTCAACATTTGATTTATTAAAACCTTCGAGGTAGGTTGTTGAACCTGCTGTTCCCTTAATTGGTGTTCCATTTCCTGTAAAATGCCTTGAGTCTCCAATATTAAATTACCCTTCCCATCCTGTATTCCCTCAATATTCCTTTTCTGTTGACTTGTACAGCAGTCTTCAAAGGGGTTAGTTTGATACTTTTTGCCCTGGGTGCCAAATATTTGTTTGGCTTCCAGAGATTTTTATCTATCATATTGCATTACAAACATTTCTTGTTTGACCAAATCAATTTGTAAGGCATAATCTTTGCCTGTCTCATTTTGTAAAGAAAGTAGCTTAAGAAATATGTTCCTTAAAGTCACATATTTCTTAGTTTTATCTACTTCCTTTTTTTTTGCTACCACCTTAAAGAAGGCCATAATACTAATCGTAGTGTCCTCCCACCAGTGAAGTGGAGAATCATACAAAAAGGAAACTGTCTATATTGAAGGAGTATTGTTAAATCATTAAGGGCTGCTTGATCTTGTAACAAACTAGTCTTCACTCCCCAAACCTCTTGGCCGAAAGCTCTAGGTGGAGAAGTGTAAACATAAATACCTATGAGAGCATGATGAGATTCTACTGGGGTAGTTTCAATAAAAGAGATTGGTAGGAATTTAGATGTGAACCAAAAATCTATCCAGGTAGACAAATGGCCTTTAAAAAAAGTATGGGCTGGATTGTGATGTAATATATCTTGAGCATCCTATAGGCTGGATTGTTTTATTAAAGTTTTGAAATAATTTGAATCATAGTAGGTTTTGGTAGCTTTTGCCTTTTTATCTGATGCTAACAAACTAGTATTGAAGTCTCCCCCAAACAAGACCTGACTACTTGTACATAAGTATGGCTGAATTGTTTTTAATAGTTCCACCCGAAGGACTTTTGTTTTTTGAGCATATAAATTAATTAACCAAAATCTCAGTCCTTCATAGTTAATATCTAAAATTAGCACCCTACCAGGACACCCATCAATACATTTTTTGGCTGAAATTACTGTATTTGTGAAATACACTCCCAAACCACTACATAGATCTTCACCAATCGACCAATATGATTCACCCCTAAACCATCCCTTCTGAGCAATGGAAATATCCTGCAAAGTACGAAATCAGGTGTCCTGCAAAAAAAAAAAATCATATGATAATTGCTGTAACAAAGAAAAGGTAATGACCCTTTTGACCTCCCACTTAATACTATTAACATTCAGGATCTCAAGTCTTAAAGATGGTTGTAGGTTACGTTTGAGAAGAACTTAGTTTTTTCACACTGGCTCTGGTAACCCTCTTGGACTTGGAAAGAGTTCCCTTTGAACTACTGGGAACTGCTGTTTTGACTGATAAATTACTTCGTGAGGAATGGATGGAGCCTTCTGAATCGGCATCATCCATCTGCTCACTCCAACTTTGCAGAACATCATATCAATTGTCCAATACAACTGTGTCAGTAGCTTGAGGAACCAGCTTCATGGGAGTTTTGAATTTTGAACCTTTAGAAACAGGATGGAATAACTCTGACTCTGGTGTTGCAGAAGGGGGTACCAAAGGGGGAAGGGCAGAGGTGGTGGCATCACCTCTACTGGTTCAGAGGGTGCCTCCTGACTTTGCATAGGCTGGCACTGTATATTCAGTGGTGTTACAGTTTATAGTGCAGAAGGGGAAACAGTAACTTGTCACCTATTATCAGGTCTCCCTTGAGAGGGTGGAGAACTGGGTGGCGGCTGGGGAGGCCTACCACTTCTGAATGGTATTTTCACCTGATATAAATAAAAGTCTTGTTTGACTGAATCAGTAGAATTATGGGCTGCCCATGGACAGGACCGAAAGTTATGCTTGTCATCACCACATAGGTTACTTGTTGGAGGCAAAGTGAACATATTGGCTATATAGCCTAGTGAGCCATACTGAAAACACTTGATTTGGATACAGTTAGTGTTAGTGTTAGTGACCCACACCTGTAATAGGTCTTCAACTGACTGGGGTAAAAAAAAAATACCCTGGTCCCTGCTCAGAAAGAAACAGTTTGGCAAATGCCTAATCCCCTGTTCAGTTAGGTGCAGACAAACTTGAAACTTCCAACCCCCAGCCCAAAACTCATTTTCATCCATAATGGGATCTGGTGTACCTCGAAGGTCACACAGTTTTTTCCAGCCAAAAAATAATGTGTCATTGACACTCACCCTTTCATTATGAAATAATACAGTCACAGTTTTTACTGTAGATTTGGTGATCAGAATGGCTGTGAAGGCCTGCCATATAAGGGTATCTTTCATGGTATAATACAAGCTCCAGAATTTATCAAGCGATGCAGCAGTACAAAAGCTTATATTCAAATTATGATCCCCTGAATAAATGCATAAACTTCTGCAGGTGTAAAATTTAAGGAATCCTTAATTAGTGCTTTGCCTATGAAAATGCGGTCAGGGACCAGCTCAAGACCCTCTTTATATCTAAGTTGTACTACAAAGTGATGCTTAGCTGCTTCCACAGGCTGTCCAAAAAGGCTAGCATAGCTAGAAGCTTTGTCCTGTGGTTGGTGTATTTAAATATTTGCCCCAAACATAGTTTTAGTACCTGTAACACCACTCTGTGGTGCTGTTGCTGCAGAGTCTCTACTGAAATTCGTATTCTGTCCCTCCAATGTGTCTGATAACAACTTAAGATCTGAGTCCACCTCCAAATGCGGCTGTTGCTGCAATGGTCATACACAGCAGCAACATCTCTCACAGCAATAATTTGCTTTGGTTCACTGACTCCACCTACAGCTGTTGCAGCTACAGCAGCTGGTTGCTCAACTCTCTGGGGAATATCTGATTCAGGCATCCCCTGAACTTGTTAATAAACTAGCTTGTGGTCTTTCAGGTGTTCCTGGGATTGGAACACTGGGGTCCGGAATCCATTGGCCCTTTGAACAAATCCACCCCGCTTGCTTCAGGGCATTTTCTGGGGACCACTTCATCGATGAGGAAATATCACTCTCTGATGACAGCTGGCTGGGATTCACAGATATTGGTGCCTCTGGTTCCACTACGGGACTCTCCGCTGCAACCTCCATTTTGCCCAGAATAAGTTTTTTACTGAACTGCATAAGCAGGCATACTAACAAGCGTTTTTGTTTGTGCTCTTCTTCCAACTTCGAATTATGTCATAAGTATTCACGTTCTGCCTCCAACATCATTTCTAAGAGCTGCTTCTTTTTTGCATCCAATTTCTGCTGTAAGAGTAATTCTTCCTCTATGGAAAGCTCCATTACCATCTCCTTCTGTCGTTTGCAAATCAGACAGCTGACTGGAGCTGGTATCAGACCCCAGGACTGTTTCAGATCCTGCTTCCTCCGATTGTCTTTCAGTCACTTCCATATAGACAGATTCTTCAGAAGGGCCATACTGTATAGGATTATCCAAATTCTGTGTCTCCCCTGAAACACATCCTCCTCCTTCCAGACCTTGACCGACACTGGACTCCTCCATCCCTCCACAGAGAGACAGTGCCCCAGCAGAAAGAGTAGGGGAATTTTTTTTTATTTATTTATAACTTCAAACAAACATCAAGGAACAGTATTAATGACACACCAAATAATTTAACAAACACAGAAATTAGAACAAAAATCAAAGAAGTATTACAGTCATGTATCATCTCATTCGATATCCTTAAATCTATTGGAAACCCCAAAAGTAAAACAAAAAATGAAAATGGAAAAGAAGAAAAAGGAGAAAGGGAAATGTTCCATCAAAATGAATCATACCACAGTATTAAATCATACTGTAATTCACATAAAACAAAACAACAAAAACAAATGAATTCAAATAAACAATAAGTACTTCAATCAAACATTCTATTGTTTTCTAATGGAACAAAAAATTTACCTAAACAGTTCCTATTACTTGAAAAGCGAAACCAAAAACAAAAATTAAATCACAGGAAAACCTTGTCCCCTGGAGCTCATTCCAGATAGTAGCATATCCTGAAATATAACCCATTACTTATTTGTCTTACCTCACATGCAATTCCTCCCCTCCATCCACAGCTGTATGGGAAAAGAGTTATGTAATGCAAGGTTGCATACAGATCAGCGTTACATCACTCAAATTCATAGCAAATGAAAAGGGACCATTAATAAAATTAAAGCATGTTCTTAGAGCAAAAAATGCCTTTTCATAACCTCAAAACTGACTGGTAAATTATGGACTGTATTGAGATTTAAGCTATGATATCCTATATTCCTAAGGTATCCCATTTAACTAACAATGAAAAAAAAATGGGTCACAGAAACTACCACAGCAGCAAAAACATAAAAGGTAATGTGCATGTTATCCACATCCCCCGTGAATTCCATATGCAGTAAAATGGGACCCAACCTTGTAGTTTATCCTAAAATGTATGTAAGTCCTACAAATTATCACATTAGCCATAATCTGGCTCCCCCCCAACCTAAGGCATATGGGGGAACATACGTAAACTAAAATTTGATCAGAACATATCCTAAGGGGCACATGAAAATTTCTTATAAACCCATAAAATTTATAACCCTATCCTATCCAAGTCTAAAAATTTGACTACCTAGTCCCATTACCCTTAAATATGATCAAAATGTCATATCCATATCTCTCGGCTGTTTTTTCCATTTTCAAAACAACTAAATTTCCTCAAGTCCTGAATTATAATATAAAAAAGCCATTCTACTGGGATGGCTTGCTGTTGAAGAACAAGTCTGCACTGACAGATCCATATCCAGTATAAGAAATGTAGCATCACCATACATAGTGTACTGTTATTATACCGTACTGTCATGTGGGGGACAATCCCATAGTACAATAATTCTGGATCGGGGATATGGGAACAGCCCATTTCCACTTATCGTTAACTAAATCCCAAAATTTAAGAATATAAAGGCAATGAAAATACATGTGATCCATGGTTTCAATTTTCATCATGCAGTGCTCCCTCGGACAATACTTCTCCTGCAACTGTTTGTGTTTTTGGTTACCTTTAATGTTAATTTTGCCATGGATCCCTAACCAAGCTGTGTCCCATATTTTCTCTGGGATCCTAGAATCCATTATACAGACAGAGATACAGTCTTGATTGATTTTTGTAAAACCTGAAAATGGATGCTGCATAAAACATTTCAATATAACATCTGAATGCAGCATTCTCCTAGGTAAATGAAATAAAATGAAACTTTATTTATATGGTGCCTTTCTCAAATCAAGGCACCTTACAATATTTAAAACAATAAGCACTAAATAAAAACATAACTAATTTATAAAACACTAAATATATACAGCACTAAGACTGAGCTCCAATTTCATAATCAGTTAATTAAAATTAATCTGAGACCATAAATAGGTCTTGAGGGCTTTTTTAAACTCCTCCATGGGCACACACTGATGAAGTGGATGAGGTAGAGAATTCCAAAGGGTCAGAGCAGTGAACATAAAAGCACGAGCACCTGATGACTTTAGAGAAACCCTCAGAATCTCTAGCAACCCCTTGTCCGCCAAGCAAAGAGATCACCCGGGGTGGTAGGGAACCAAAAGCTCTTTCAAGTAATTTAGACCCTGTCCATGTGGACTTTTTAGGTCAAAAGACCTACTTTAAAGGTGATCTGCTACTGAATAGGCAGCCAGTGCAGATTGCATAATACCAGCGAGATCTGACAGGCAAGACGTGTACCCATCAATAATCGAGCCACAGTGTTCTGCACTAGCTGCAGGTGGCAGATATCAACCCCAGGAAGTCCTAGATAAATGGAGTTGCAGTAATTCAGGCGTGAGGTCACAAAAGCGTGAACCAGTGTAGGAAGGTCAGTTGGCAGAACAAGGTGCTTAATCCTGGTGATGTTCCTAAGATGATAAAAGGAAAGCTTGACAACTGCTGACACCTGCGAATGCAGTGTCAGGTCATTGTCAAATATCACCCCCAGGTTCCGCACCCATTCCAAGGTAGGGAGCTGGATACCACCCAGAAATAAACCTGAGAATAAACCAGCTCCCATCCCCTCTACCCTGTGACCTGGGTCCACAACTAATACCTCCATCTTCTCCGAGTTCAACTTTAGCCAGCTTGCACTCATCCAGTCTTGGATCTCAGTGAGGCAGCTGTTAATGACTGAGAGAGCTCTATCCTGGTCGGGTGCAAAAGATAGGTAGAGCTGAGTATCATCTGCATAGCAGTGAAACTTCAGCCCATACCTTCTTACAATGTCTCTGAGGGCCAGCATATACACTGCAAACAACATGGGGGACAACACTGAGCCCTGGGGTACCCCACATGACAGTGAGAGTGGGCAGGAATAATTTAATACAGGCACTACTCTCTGAGTCCTGTCAGTGAGAAAAGATCTAAACCAACTGAGGACTGTCCCTGACAGACCGCAGATAAACTCCAGGTGTGCGAGAAGTACCCCATGGTCCACAGTGTCAAAAGCTGATGAGAGATCAAGAAGAACGAGAATGGAATGATTCTTCTGATCTCTAGCCATCAGGAGATCATTGAGCACCCGAACCAGCGCTGTCTCAGTACTATGTCTCTTTTGAAAACCAGACTGGAGGGGTTCATAGATGTCATGGATGGTTAAATGGTTCACCAATTGTGCAGCCACCACCTTCTCAATAATCTTCCCAACAAAGGGAAGATTAGAGATCGGCCTGTAGTTAGCATGGCAGTCAGGGTCCAAGGTAGCTTACTTTAGGAGGGGTGTCACCACCGCCTCCTTCAGGGAGCTAGGAAACTTCCCCATATCCAAAGAGCACCAAACTATCCGTGCTAGAACTGGGCCGATAGTCTCAAGACAACCCTTTATCAGGGAAGTCGGGCCCAGTGTCTAAACTACAGCACGTGGGGTGCATACTTTGGACAATCCTCATGACATTGATGAACTCAGGCTAGTCAAAGGAACTTCAGGAGAGACCGGAGGGATCAACCAAATGCCGATCAAAAACAACTCCAGTAGAGGGAGCAGGCTGGAGTGCTGCCCTAATGTCAGCCACCTTATCTACAAAGAAGCAAGCAAGCTCATCACACTCTAATTGTGAAAAGGATCTCCGAATCTGGAGACAGGCTGGGTTGCACAATCTGTCAACAGTTCGAAAAGGCTGAGCTGGTCGGTTCTGAGTAGCCACAATCTCTCTGGACAGGAACTCTGCCTTCCTACGAGAGATAGTGGAATGATAGAATTGATAATGTTCCATCAATCTAAGATGGTCGGCATCAAGAGCAGTTCTCTGCCAACAACGCTGTAATCTTTGTCCTTGTCGCCGCATCTCTCTCAAGTCCCCATCAAACCATGGGGACCAAGGTCGAAGGAGGAGAGGATGAACATGGACAGGAGCAATTTGATCCAGAGCTGAGGAGATGGCCCTATTATAGGCCAGCACCAAGGCATCAGGATCATTGCTCACTTCAGAAAACTCTGATAGGTTAAGTGCCACTACCAGGCCTACAGAGCTAATATCTCATAAAGACTGGCACTTAGCCATCTCCACAGGGGTAGGCCTACAAGGGGGGTGCTAAAACTGAAGCCCACATTGTAATGATTAGACCAACTGATGGGTTCCACCCCCATGTCAGTAGCCTCAATCCCCAGGAGGAAGAGTAAGTCCAAGGAGTGACCATTTTTATGCATGGCAGAAGTAACCACTTGTGTGAGACCCAAAGATGTCATTAATTGGAGGAAATGTTGTCCAAACTGTGAATATTCATCATCGATCCAGGCACTGAAGTCACCCAGGACCATCAGCCTGGGAGACTCAAATGCCATGTCGATGATGAAGTCAGCTATTTCCTGCAGAAAATGTTTCTCATCCCCTGGAGGATGGTAGATGAGAACAATTCTACATCCCACACCTGCCACAGCAGTACACTCAAAGGACTCAGCCTCCTCAGCCGGTACACTTGTGAGTCCCAGTTCAGTCTTGAAACAGACTGCAACCTCCCCCGCTGTGGTCCAACCTCAGGTGGTGTAACACCGAGTACCCAGCTGGAATTGCTGCCTCCAAAACTGGCCCAGCATTACCATCCAGCCAGGTCTCGGTAATGCAAGCCAGATCCATGGACTCCACAAGATCTCCAATAACTGCAGTCTTGTTCCTAATAGATCTGGCATTGCACAACACCACTCGGGTTGGACAGGTCACTGAAGTGCAACAGTTTACTTGCCCAATACCATTAATAGTAGAGGTGCCCTTGGGTATGGAAACTAGACAAGGAGAACCTTGCTCTAGATTCCATTTTGCCCTAGGGCATCTTCTGGTCTCCACCACCCCATCCGATGTTGCCGCTCATTCGGCCTCCACTGTCCACACCCCCCAAAACCGCTCCTCCCCCTCTGTACAATTCCCAGTGCTCTACAGCACTGGTAGGTTGACAGTTGAAATGGCATAGGGGAGAAAGGGCAGACAGCACTGAGAGCAGAGGATGAATAGCATACAACCATGGTGGCAGACCCTCTACACATAATAAAACCAAACCCAAACAATAACCCAAAAATAAAACAAATAAACAAATAAAATAATAATAAAATAATAAATAAATAAATAAATAAAAATCAAATTAATCAGATAAAATCCAAATAATCAAAATTCACAAACCACCAATCAAGAGGATCTCATCCTCTTTTAAATTCTAAAACAAATCATAAATACCAATCACACAATAGTTTCTAAAAAGTCAGTGTCAAAGGGCAAAATAGCAGCTTTCCACCATGAAATGTAGACTCCAGATAACAACAAGAGGGACTCTTAACCCCTCTTAGTCCAAATATCAAAGCTCCTCCAGATGAACTTGGGCAAACAATAAGAGGGGCTCTCACCCCCTCTTAGTCCAATCACTGAAAAGGATCCTCTGGAAAAACCAACTCTTTCCGATAGCAAGACTCAGGTCTAGACATCTTAAGCTAAGATCGGGCCAGAGGGCTGTAATCTGAAATAGGGCCACAAAGCGGTAGCAATAGCTCCCACTACAGAGATACCATAGGAAACCAGGGAAAAACCACATCATCAATAAACCCCGGAATTCCCTCAGAGCAACCCAACACAGCCACAATCCCACATCCAGGTGCCAAGGCCCAAAGGAGAATGCAAACCCCCACCCCCACAGGAGTGAAATCCAGGGAAAAGCAGGCCACTCTAGAAGGGGAGATCTGTGACCCCAGTCACCCACCAGCAGATGAGACCCATCCAACCAGACAATCACAGAGGAAGACGGCCCTATGGCCAAAGTCCCCCGCAATTCCTCCCAAAATGGCCCAAAACTCCCTAGAATCACCCACACTAGAGGAGGAGAAGCATCCACCAAAATAGTTAAAGAGGAATGCCTTCATTTGCCACAGTACTCCATGCAAAGGTTCCCAGACTCCAGGACAAGGAGAAGATTTAATCAAAAGGCCCCAAGCCCCGGGTGCTCTCACCACCCAGAACAATATTAGGGACAGTTAATAGTCTGTTAATAATCTGCAGATGTACTGTATGTAGGACCGTAGGATATTTGATGTTCCATTTTTTGATATTATCAAAATCCCCCTCCCACATGCGCACTAACCTAGGACATCGTTTATTTTTATGCACAAATTTCACACTTTCCCATTCTGTTATGATGCCTTGGACTATCGGAAGACCCCATTTCATCCAAAGCTGAGTACAACCCTTTATAAGTGGTACTAGGTTTGCATATGGGAAAGTTGTAAACAAAAAATAATATTGGGTTCGGCATCTGTACCCCTCCCTCTTTTACTTCTTTGTATAATACATTCTGTTTAATGGGGTTGAGCCTGCTTCCTCAAAAACAGGAGAAAAAACAGCTCAATACTTTAGTTTCAAACTGTTTTGGAATAGGAAAAACATAACTGAGGAACAAAAACACCAGGATTAATAAGGTTCTAATCATATAAATTCATTTCCGCTTTGATGTTTTCCATGCATTCCAACGGGTAACTTTCCTTGTACCTGTAATCAATTTTTGTTCCCAGTTGTTTATTATGACCTCTTCCCCACCAAAATAGACCCCCCAGATTTTTACAGGGAGCTATAGCCACCGGTATACCCGCTATTATCTCCTGCATCCCTGGAAAACCCCCTAAACTCAGACACATTGTTTTCCCAAAATTAAGATGTGCCCCTGTCATGCTACCCACAGCCTGCAATTGGTTGTATGCCCTCTGTATCAACCGCTCATCTTTAACCAAAAAGCAAAGATCATCAGCATAAGTGATAACCTTGACTTCTTGAGAGACTTCCCTTCCAATTCCAGTGATCAGAGGGGATCTCTGAAGAATCCTTACCACTGGGCCTAGTGTGAAAACATATAACATTGGACTCAGGGGGCAGCCTTGATGTATTCCTTTCTTAACCCAAAGTTTAGAACCTAATCTACCATTTTCATAAGGTTTCACATATGCCAAATCATAGCACAACTGCAGCCATTGGATGAAACATTCTGGGATCCCATAGGCTTCCAGATACTGCCAGAGAAACATATGAGAAACCCTATCGAATGCCTTTGCCTGGTCCAAACTGATTAGAAACTCTGGATCTTGGTCTCTGTCTGCTGCCCGCTCCTTAGGAGCTGTCATTTCTCTTAATAATAATAACGTATCCGTAATGCACCTCCCTGGTACAGAACAAAATTGGGTAGGACTAATCAAATCCTCCATAACTCCTGCTAGCCTATTCCCTAATAATTTAGCAGACATTTTTAAATCTGTGTTAAGAAGTGTGATGGGATGCCAATTGGTAATATCTGACTGTGCTCCCGATTTATACAAAAAAATTATGAGGCCTTCGTACATTTGAGTAGGCAAGTAATCCTCTTCAATCAAGGAATTATACACCGCCAATTATTCTTGTAACATTAATTCCCATAAAACTTTATACAGTTCCCCGGGGAGGCCATCCAAACTGGGGAAACATCACTGTGCAACATTTGGATCCCACTCTTCAGTTCCAGGGCTAAAAAGGGGGCCACAAGAGGTGCTTACTTTCCAGGTGCCAATTGTGGTAAGTGCGCAGCCTGCAGCAATTGTGGCATAAAGTGTGAATCTGGTTCAAGTTCACCAAATGTCTGGTCAATATGTGTTTCCAGGTAACTCATAATGCCAGCATTGTCACTATCTACCACTCCCTGTAGGGAAATCAGCTGAGACATTGCCTTTCTTTCGCTCTCTCCTATTCTGACAGTAGTAGTAAGTAGTAGTAGTAGTAGTAAGTCTTTTTTATTCATATGAATAAGGGAAACATTCGACTGAGCATAACTCATTTACGATGAAGTCCCAGTATCAAAACAACAAACATCAAACATCAGTTTCAAAGAACATAACATAAAAAAACAATATTAATTACAGTATAAAAATATACAATATACAACAAGGAGCAATATATGTAAAAAGGACAAAGGATAGGCAGTGGATATTATATATCTGGACTTTAGCAAAGCCTTTGACTCTGTACCACACAGAAAGCTGATAATGAAACTGAAGGACCTAGGAGGGGTGGGGAAAAGGTTGGTTAGATGGGTCAATAACTAGCTGAGTAGCAGGACACAGAGGGTGGTGGTGGTGGTGGGGGAGTTCTCCAGTACAAGGGAAGTCACCAGTGGGGTCCCTCATGGGTTGGTGCTAGGGCCGGTGCTGTTTAATGCCTTCATTTGGGACATAGGGGAAGGCATTCAGGGAAAAATGTGCATGTTCATGGATGACACCAAACTCTGCGGGAGGGTGGACACCCAAGAAGGGAAAAATGAGATAAGAAAGGACCACACCAAACTAGAGAGAGGGGCAGGGATATGGTAGCTCGGGTTCAATGCCAAAAAGTGCAAAGTGATGTACATAGGGGCAAAGAACCAGAGAACAGAGTACTACATTGGAAAAGTCCAGGTTATGCCATCAGAGGAGGAGAAAGACCTGGGGTGATCATTTCTAGGCACCTGAAGCATTCGACACAATGCAAAAATGCTGCGGCAAAGGCAAATTGGATGTTAGGCTATAGTGCTAGGGAAACTAGCAGTAGGAGGCGTGAGGTTATTCTGCTGCTGTACAGGTCTTTGGTCAGACCTCACTTGGAGTATGGAGTCAGATACTGGCACCCACACCTGAAGAAAGACATAAACACGATGGAGAGGGTACAGAGGACAGTGATATGATAGAAGGACAACAGGATAGATCATACACAGAGAGGTTGGAGGACCTGGGGATGTACACGCTGGAGGAGAGGAGGCAGAGGGTGATATGATAGAGATGTTCAAGTACTTGAGGGGAATTAACAGAGTGGACTGGGGGAACCTATTCAATAGGAGGATCACCCCTACCACCAGAGGGCACAACTTTAAGCTGGTGGGAGGGAGATTTAAAAAGGATGTAAGGAAACACTTCAGTACAGAGAGAGAGTGGTGATGGCATGGAATGAATTACCGCAGGAGGTGGTGAAGTCAAGGGCAGTGGGAGCCTTCAAAAGAGCCTGGGATGGGCATAAAGGAATGGCAGGAGGTCTTGTCAAGGGGGAAGACCAGAAATCCGGGAAGGGGGGAGAAGGGGGGAGGGGGCCTCAGAGGTAAACTGAAAGTCAGAAACAACCCTTATTATTACGAGCTGACCCGATAGACAGGGAGGTCCCTTCTGCTGGCCATTTTCTTCTGTTCTTATGACAATCCAAAAATGGATTAGTTTGTTCAGCTTTCCCTTGTGTCCCAAAGGCTTGTTCTTTCTGCAAAGATTTTAATCTATTATATTGATATGTGGACATCTCATCTTTTAAACCCGTAATTTCATCAGTTAAGTTTACCCCATCAGTATTTTGCCTAGAAAGTAGTGATTGTAATTCTCTCCTAAGGTCCAGATACCGACCATGAGCTGAAGTAACACAGGCTAGAGCCCTATGTTGAAAGAAAGCAGTCATACAAAGTTTTAAATCTTCCCACCATTAGTACATCACATCATAAAGAAAAAATTGTAGTGAGCTTATCCTGTAATATACATATTAACTCCTGTTTAATCTCCTGGTCTAACAGTACAGTAACATTCAGTCTCCAAAAACTAGGCCCTGCATCTCTGGGTGACTCCAGTGTAACCCCAGTCCCAATTAGTGAATGATCTGAGGTCTCTATGGGCATGTTAACTGTGTTGAAAACTGGTGTTGTGACCTTTATAAAAACAAAATCTATATGAGATGACAGCATCCCTTTGTAAAAGGTGAGGTGCAGTCCCCTTCCCAGGACATTGTGAGCATCCTGTAAACCAGCCTGTCTCAGTATATTCAAGAGGAAGGATTTATCAAAATAGACTTTATACTTTTTACCTATATGTGTCTGCTGTTGTAGATTTATATTAAAATCCCTTCCCAAAAACATCTGCCAGCTAGTATGTAGGAAGAGCTGAACTTTAGTCAGAAGTTCGATTCTATGTGCCTTTGTCTGTGGACCATAAATATTTATCAATCTACATCTTAAATTGTTAATCACTATATCTAGTAAAAGTGCATGTCCAGGATCTATTTCTACAGTGCACAAGATTTGCACATTTGGGGTAGAAAAACAAATTCCTACTCCACAAAATACATCTAAATTCATCGACCAATAAGGGGACCCCCATATCTATTCCCATGTAGCTTAATGTTTATCAGCTAGAGCATGAAGCCTGGTGTCCTGCAAGAAAAAAAACTCAAAATGCAATTGGTGAAGTATCGCAAAGGTGGTAGTTCTTTTTATGGATGATTTAATACTGTTCACATTGAGGCTTGCTATCTGCAAAAGTTCAGGCTCGGGGGGGTGGGGTTTGTTGCTTCATGCTGGATCTCTTAATCCTTTTATATGGCTCACAAAGTTTATATTTTCCTGGTGGTCTTTCTGTATCACCCCCCGATTGTCTGAGGGGGGAACTTCCATGTTCTCTACTGGGTTCTCCACTTCCACCCTATCTCCTCAGGATTGAAAAGCTGCAAATCTGTTTGAAAGGGGTAGAGGGGAAAGAGCCATGCTAGATTTCACCTCCTGAGGCTCTATCAAAGGGGGGGGAATCCTGAAACTGATTCCTCAAACTCCAGTATATGATGGTTCGATGTATCTAATCTAGCACTGTCCTCCACCAAAACTACCAAAGATGGGTGGGGGGGTATTTTGACACCACCAAAGCCGCAATGGGCACAACTGGTCTTGGGGAAGGAGAGGAAACACTTGTTTCAGCTGATAGAGAGCTGTTTGACTCTGGGAAAACGTTTTCCCTTTGGCTTCAGAACCCATGGGTGGTCCCCTCACTGTAGTGTCCATGTGCAGTACTCTAGGGTCAAGAGGGCCTTTTACAGATGGGGTTTGAGGCCAAGGTGGTCCATGTCTGGCCCTGTTTCCCACACCTCCTCCCTGACCTCTGCCTCGGCCTTGCATTCTGGAGTTCTGTTCTGGGTCAAAACCGTCTGATTATCAAAAAGGGCACCTGGCTTGGGATGAGAGATAGTCTTGGTGTGAAACCTCATCTGAATTATGGGCCACCCACAGACAACCCCAGAAAGTATGCTCATCATCTCCACAAAGGTTACAAATCGGGGGGGGGGGCTGAACACTGGGCCACTGTATGGCCAATTACCCCACATTGAAAACATTTTATTTTGTCACGGTCCTTGTTTAGATGGGATAATGATCTACATTGATGACAGTTCTTAGATTGTCCAGCATAAAAAAGAATACCTCTGTCTCTCCCCAAAAAGAAGGAACTTAGCAGATGTTAAATGTCTTGTTCTCTTTGTTTCAGTTGAATGCAAAAAGTCCATCCCCCAATCCAGAACCCATTGTCATCCATATTGGAGTCTGAGTGACCAAAAATGGTACACCATTTTTCCAACCAGAAAATTATATCACTTATATTCACTCCTTCATTTCGAAAGAGAAGTGTCACAGTTTTTATTGTAGGTTTCGTGAGAGGGATAGCCAAGAAATCTTCCCAGTCCTCGGTGTCTTTTATGTCATAATAAACTCTCCAGAATTTATCTAAAGATGCAACTGTGCAGAAGCTAATATCATATCAATAGTCCCCAGGGGAGTGGATAAAGCTGTAAACTTCTGCAGGTGTAAAACCCATGGAGTCTTTGATTAAAGTTTTACCAACACAATGTCTACAAGGATGAGGTAGCCAAGCCCTTATAGCGGAGGTGAATTACAAAATGCCTTTTCACCACTTCAGCAGGTTTATGGAACAGGCCTGCATAAGATTTAGGGCATTGGTTTGCACCCCCTCCTCACACCCACTGGTGCCTCCAATCACTGTACCTTTCAAGTGAGGGAAAGTTTCCAACTCTTCTCCCTCTTTTTCCACAGTATGATCCGAATTTAAAGCAGTAATTGAGATATTCTGGGAGTTTACAGGTCCAGGTAGTTCTCTCAGAAAGTTCAGTATCTGGCGTAGTCTCTAGTTCTGGTGCATCATCTTCAAGTCGAGCAGCTGCAGCAGAGGCCAAGTCCTCCTCTGGACATTCTACCTCTGCAAGCACCACCTCAGTTCCACCTTCTGGTTCTATGCCAGTGCTGACAGTGTCATGAGCCTCTGGGGAGCCAGGGAGAGGGATGGCTGGGTCCGAAACCCACTGGTTATTTCAATATAGCCATCCAGCCTGTTGTAACACACCTCTTGGCATCCAATCTGACGGTATTCAACTAAAGGTAATCTCAACCTCTGGGGACCCAAGGGACTTCCATATGTTCTGCTGTATCCATTATCACCTCCTGAGATGCGTCAGTCCCCGTACCTACTGGCAGTGTTTTGCTGGCTTCCTGCTTAGGACTAGCAGCCGAACATTTCCGTTTCCTTTTTTCCTCCTCTATTCTAGTTTTACCAGTTATAAATTTTTGTTCAGCAGCCAACAGCATAGCCAACAACTGCTGTTTTTTTGTTTTCCAGTTCAAGCTGTAGATGGTCTTCATCAGCCAATAGTTCCATATCCTCGGGTATTAAAGGTTGTGCAGGACTTATTTGGTTTCCAGTGTCATTTTCCAATTCATTCAAATCCAAACTAGTCTCCTCCAATAAAACTGGTGGTACCTCTGGAGCTCCTGCAACATCATCTTCCCATTCCAAGATCCGAACTATACTGAGGTCCTCCATACTCCCAGCAGCACTTACAGTGCCCCCTGCAGCAGAGTATGGGAATTTCTATTGGAAAATATGGACTTCATTAAAAAGCAAACAAAAAGAAGCTCACATAAATAATGTTGTTAATAGTACAGTAAGTATCATACTTTCATCATTACTCATCCTCTCTTATCTAAATTAACACCATTTTTTTACAATTGATCCACAAGTACAAGACCTTATACAATGGAAACCTAGATACATCATACTTCAATAAATGCTGTAAGGCAGATTTTATATTAGAAAATACAATGCTCTGACAAACCCATTTTTGCTGTAAAACTAGAAGGCATCTTGCTTGCCACAAATAATACCGAATGATACCCAAAGTAATATAAATAATCTCTGCATTATATCTCACTAATAAAACTGGGCTATTCCCATATATGACTTCTGGGTATTTTAGATGCAAAAATATAGGATAGTGTATGGGGAACAGTTGACAACAGGGCTATTCTTTCACCGAGTTGGCACTATGACGAATTACCTCGAGAGTGCAGCTCGAGAGGTAATCCATCATCATAGTGCCAACGAGATGAAAGATTAGCCCTGTTGTCAACTGTTCCCCATGCACTTTTCTTTATAGTGTATGGTGGAATGTCGTTTTTTGGGGAAAAAAATCAGTACAGCATGTTTCTGCTTCAAAGCATTTTTACTGAGGTCCTAGAAGGAAAAATAACTTTACATTTTGAATGTTTTCATGTTTGACATTTTAACTGTCTAAGAACTTAACATTTTGAATGTTTTAACGCTAACAGTGGGTCTAACTCTGTCGTGGGAATATCATGTATTGCCCTGTGTTCGTAGTTGTCTCTCTGGAAACTATGTAATTGCCGTATGTCATTTTTCTTTTTTTTTGCCGTTTTTTTGTTTTCCTGATCGAGGATGAATCTATCCTGTTTGGATAGTGACTTTGACAGTACTGCCACCGACATTGCTGCTTCCACTGTTTGTCCTGTCTATGGAGTGAGCCCTAACTGTCAAATGCTGCTCGAGGAGACAGTGTGTGATGTGCGCAATGCAGTAGAACAAAAAATCATTCTGCTGCACTGCGAACGTCACTAGTACAGCAGAACAACATTTCGACAGCGATGGATTTCAGTGGAGAACAACGTCCCACCATACACTATATTATTTTTCTCCCCATTCCTTAACTATAATTCCTCATGCTAACTGAGCATAAGGACATTTGAGTAATAAATGCTCCTGAGTCTCAATAATTTGAAAACAACTTTCCCTTGGACAGAATCTTTCCGATAACCACTTATGTTTATTATTACCTTCAACACTGAGTTTCCCATAACTTCCCAGCCACGTGCAGTCCCAAATATAATTTGGAATTCTAGGATTTATAAATTGTTGTAAGATAAATTTCTTCTGACCTTCTGTGCATAAGGGAAACTTTACATCCTCATTACCTTCCACCATTAATAAGTGTTGGTAGATCTTTTTCCTATCCAAAGATACAATGTTTACAGATGATAACTGCCACCTTACAATACCTTTTAAACTATCGATACCATATCCTGGCAAGGAATTGATTTTCCCAAACAGTCTAGGTTTTTGCTGTTGCCATAGTAATAGGTTAGGGCCAAGCCACTCCTCCAGCCATGGTTTCCAAAAAATTTCCCCTGGTCTAAGAAATTTACCAAAATTGTAATCTAGAAATATACTCCAAAAAATAATATGGGATTAAACATTACCAAGCCCCCTTCTGATTTGGCCTTATAGGTAATATTCCTCTTCACAAGGTTTAACCTTGAACCTCATTGTCCTTGAAAAAACACACTAAGCAGTCTAGTAGAGATGTCTTTGGGGGGAGGGCAGATATAACATATATCAAAATGGAGGAACTACCAGAGTCTTGATTAACCATACCCTTTTTAACTTCCCCATTACTTTTTGTCTCCATCCTGAAATTATTCTTTCATCTCTTGTTATACTAAGTTTCCAGTTCTGTACATTTGCATTTTGGGTTCCAAAAATTACTTCTAGTATTTTCACTTGTTCATTTGTTATTCTAACACCTCCTATTGTACTAGAAATTAGGATTGGAGTCTTTCCTAATGGAAAACCTCTACTTTCCCCAAATTTATTTGGGACCCAGAAATCAATGAGTATTTTTAATCATTTCCAATACTGCAGCTTCCTTTGTGATTTTATCTAAAGTCAACACTACATTACCTGCATATGTTAATATTTTAACTGAGTCAGAAGTATTGGGGATATTTAAACCAGCTATCCCTTGTTCTTGTAAACACAGTCTAATAAAGATATTCATACAAAAAAACAGATAAAAGGGGACTCAGTGGACATCCCTGCCATACCCCTCTATAAATATTTATTTTATTACTGTACCATCTGTTAATATTTGGAATTATTGCTACGTCTTTATACAATACCTTGATCCTGTCTATAAACTGTGCTGGAACCTATAAGGCTTCTAAGACTGAAAATAAGAATTGATGTGCCACTCGATCAAATGCTTTTTCTTGATCTATACTTATCATCCATCCTGACAATTATTCCACCTCTCCTTTATGAAATATTTCCCTAAGGTTGATTAAATTATCACATTGTTGTCTTCCTTGAACTGCACAGGGTTGAGCTTCATTAATTATATATGTTGCTACCTTTGTGAGCCTATTTAACATCATTTTAGCTAAGATTTTAACATCCATGTTTAGTAGGCTCAGAGATCTCCAATTATTTATATTCACACGGGGGCCTTTTTTATGGATTAAAACTAAAATAGCCTCTCTCATAGGAGGGGCCAAAGTACTATCTCTTAGCATGTAATTAAATAGGATAGCTAGGGCAGGGGCCAGGGAGTTTATAAACTGCTTATACAGGCCTGCGCCTATACCATCTGATCCTCGTGCTGAATCTGTTTTTAGATTATCAATAACTTGTACAATTTCTTCTTCTGAAATTTCTACAGATAGTTGTTTAACATCTTCTGGATTAATCTGAGGTAAATTTAATCCATCCAAAATCTTACTTGCAGACTCAGTTTGTGGGTGTACCCCAAATAAATTCTGTACTTGGATTTTAACAACATCTAAAAGACCTAAAGGAGAGGAAACCATTTCCCCAGAAATATTTATTAATTCATTAATTACTTTATTCTCAACTCTTTCTTTGCAGTCTTTGAATGGGTCTGTGCAATGTTTCCCATCCTTTATCCCAAATCTAGCCTCTTTCCCCACAGATTGGACTGTATTATATTGTAGTTTCTGCAGTTTTGTTTTTAATTCCTGTATCTGTGGTCCATAATTTGCTGCTGAGGTTTCTGATCAAGAAATTAGGTGTTGTAATTGTTGCCTTAGATGTAAATAGTCCATATAATTTCTATTATTTTCTCTATTTGCTCTATTTTTGGAATAGCTCTTGCCATGACTTTTTAGTGTCTTCCCACCGTAAAGTGAGATCCTCATAGCACTCTACTACGGAGAGCCTAGCCACCCAATTCTGTAACCAAAGCTTTTGTATTTTGTCATCTATCAACACAGATTCATTCAGTCTTCATTTTGTTTTTCTGCATCTTGGGGTGTCTTGCCATGTAACCTGTGTGCAAACTGCCACATGATCTGAAAATTCGAATGCACAAGTATTGCCTGAGAGCACCTTCAGTATCCTTGAAACAAAAATAAAATCAATTCTTGTCCGAAGTTTCCCTTTTAAAAAAGTGAAACCTCCTGACTGGTGGAGGGTTCTATAAGAATTCTTCATAGTTGCTAATGAAATAATTTGCTGTAGAGCTGTAGTATCACAATAAAGTTTTTCAGATTGTAACCCTCTATCTTGTTTCTGGAGGCCACAATTAAAATCCCCAGCCCACAAAATCAAATGGAAAGTGTGTAAAAAAGGTTGGATATCTCTGAACAAGGCTGTTCTGAGTGCCTTAGTCTGTGGGGCATAAATTGCTATTAAACAAAACCGTTCTTTATGGTAAGAAAGATCTAACTGCAAAGCTCGAACTGGGCAAATATCTACTAATCTTGTGACTAATAGATTAGGGTTAGCAAGCAATATTCCTACCCTGTCACATACTTCCATCCCAGTGGACCAAAAAGAAGGCCCCAACTGCCACCCTTGAGATGCTCTTTGAAGTTTTCCATTAGTTTTTAATCTGGTGTCTAAAATATGAGTGATATCATAAGCCATTTCTTGACGTGTAAGCATAGTTCTTGTTAATTTCTTATCCCCTTTTATGCTATTAACATTAATTGTTCTAATGGAAAGTTGATCCGGGGAATTAGTAAACTGTCTCATAGTTTAGGATATTATGGAGTTTGTACCTATTGCCTTTGCCTGGTCCATTTTGCTATAGGATCCATGCTCCCTCCTTCCTCTGTATCAGCGTGTGAGAGTACAGAAGAAGAATCAGTGCCTTCTCTCTCTGAGTCCCCATCTTCAGACAATAATACTGCAAATTAATTTCCATTCTTCCAGGAACTAGGTGTATTCTCCTTTCTGGGGCCTCCAATTTTCCTGGACACTACTTTACCTAATCTAGATCTTTTGGTTTGTGTGCCAGTTTTAAAAACTTCTTTAACTGGGGGGGGGCATATCTCTCGAAGTATTACTTACTTTGTCTGGGGTAACTTGACCTTCTGTGGCTACCTGTAATTCTGGATCCTGTGTTGGTATTATATTTGTAGACTGAGTGGATACAGGATCTGAGTAGAAGACTGGCCCAGGAATGGGTGCATCAGAGGTTTGTGCTTCCAGTGCTTCCAAAGGCTCATTTTGTTCTTTCAGATCTGTTTTCCTGTCTTTAGTTTGCTCTGCCACTTTCTTGGCCTGTTGCTGTTGGGCAATGTTAATTAATCCCTCATGAGAGGGACAATCTTCATGATTATGTGAAGCCCATGGACACTTCCTGTAAGAATGGCCTGTTTGCTCACAAAGGTTGCATCAAAACAAATTCAAACATTTACCAGATAAGTGACCAATTTCTAAACAATGACTACATTCTACTGTACTGCATGCAGAGCTTAAATGTGTTCTGGCTCTGCATTTAAAACAAGATCTTGGCTGGTCTGCATAGAAGAAGAAGTCTCTGTCTCTTCTTAGGTGAAAAGTACTAGGTAGGTGAACAGGCCCCAAGTTGGTGGTAATTAACTTCACTTTAACTTTCCATCCCCCATCCCAGATCTGTTCTCTATCTAGGGTTGGAGTTGGCCTGCTTAGTATTTCATACATTTGGCGTAAACAGTATAAGATATCTTCAATATTGACACCTGCATTTTTGAACATAATGGTTATGTTCTTAACTGCAAGTCTGGATAGAAGGACTGCAAGAAAGGGGAACCATAAAAGGGTATTTTTTAGTTTACTATATTGGACCCAGAATCTATCAAGACCAGATACAGTCTTAAAACTTACATCAACATGACTATTTCCCAGCTGTATCAGGGCAAAGATCTCAGATGAAAAAATGTTAAGGACCCCTTCAAAAGTTGTTTAGTGATAAAAACTGTGGTTAAAAACTGAGGAGGCAGTATAGTGCAGTGGTCTAAGGCTCTGAGGTGCAAATCTAGTGACATCCAGAAGACCAGACCTGGATTTGAATCCCACAATTTCCATTTGCATACTGTGTGACCCTGAGCAAGTCACTTGTGCTCCGAGGTCACTCCTGTAAAAAAGCTTTCAGCTTAGTGTGCTATACCTGGTTAAACAATAAAAAAAAAAAACTCCTTCTGGAGGCTCCATTAGCCCTCCTTTATATAACAACCTCACCGCGTTCTGGCAGGAAGCAGGTTCCCCTTTATTTTGAAAAAGCTCAGATAACTTTAGAATAGAGTTCTTACCCCCTCCCCATCGTCATTCATACTTTGTTCCAATACACCTAATCTAATAGGTTCTTCATCTGCAACATGAACTTCCTGACTACCCCCCCACATCATCATTCATAATCCTTCCAAATGCATTGTTATAACTACTATCAGTCATAATTTGTTGAGAAACCATTTCAGGAGGTTCCTTACCCCTGGTACTATGTCGGTGGCCACTTTAGTTGATGTAGAAGAAGCTGTTGCCAACATAACTACATATGTTGGATCCCTTTTATCAGGAGTCCAGCAACCATCAGCTGCTTGTTCCCATCCAACGCTTTCTAGCACTTGCACTGGGGACCAGTTAGTATTTCCTGGCATTTCAATGTTAGTGACAGGCTCCAGGTTGTTGCTTGCCTCCGATTTACCTCACGATTTAGTTGCAGTAGCTGTAACTTTGCTCCAGCCAGGTTTTGTTTCATCTTTCGGAAAGGAGCAAATCTGTTCTTTTTGTAAATCGGGAGTTGCCGTACGAGACACATTCGATGCTAATATTTCTGAACTGTGCCTTGGTCCAAGTCTTTTATGCTGCTTTGATTTCACTGATGTGGCAGGCTTTTGGCACACAGACGAAATGTTGTAAGAACTGCCAGCCTATTTGTTTTTTAGTTCTTTTTTCCTTTGAACCAACATCTACTTGTAAGTCCTCCTTTGTTTTATTTTCCATTGTACAGCCATTTCCTGCACCTCTTTATTAGAAACCAGTGCGGAGGCCTTAACTACATCAATAGTCTGCAGACTCATCGCTTGGTTGAGAGTGATATCCACACTTTTGACAGGTGCCTTTTTAATAGCCTGTGCCTTTAGTTTAGCTTCAAGACTTTCTAGTTCCTTTAGTAACTCTTCTTTCTCCTGTATAATTTTATTATGCTGCTCTTTGGTTAAAACTGTATTAACACTTATACCTTCTATCATTTCCTCATTAGCTTCATCCATAGACTGTAAGGAGTCAAAGTCCAACAATTGAGCTGCAGCTAAGGCAGCATTGGTGGCATCTTGTTGTCCTGTGCAGGGAGAGGAGGCCTGCTCCCCTGCACTCTCTAGGTCCATCTCCACCAAAGGTTCTTCCAGACTGGCTATCATGGACTGACAGTCAAGGGTTCCCCTGCTAGAAGAGTAGGGGAATTTCCCCGGTGTCCTGGTCAAATTTCCCCCATTCACTAAAAATACCAGTAGCAGCTTAATCTGGTTCAATCTCAGTTGGCATCCATCTGTATCCCCCTCCCCGGGACAAGGCTGAAAACAGCCAGAATTAACTAGTCCTCCTTTCCCGATGAACAAAAACTAAAGAAATAAAAGTCCCTCTCCAGCTCCACCTATCTCCTCCTACTCAGTAACTCTTACCTCAGGCATGGATCAGGTCCTGGTTACCTCTGCTATCTTTGTTGACTTTGCCAGAGCCTTAACACGTTTGCCCACCCCATCCTCCTGGACAAGTTTAAGACAGCAGGGCTCTCCATCTCCTCTATTGTTGGTTCCTCTCCTACTTTGATGGTAGGTCACAAGTTGTCTGAATTGAAGATTCTCTCTCTCCCACCCAGTCCCTATCTGTTCATGCATCCCGCAGATGTCTGTCCTGGGCCCAGTCCTATTCTCCATCTTTTTGAGTGACCTCCCCACTGCCTGCTCTTCTACCTCCATTCACATGTATGCATATGATGCAGTTCTCTTTGCCTCTGGCTCATCTGCTCCAACCTCACAGCTCAGCCCCAACAGGATTCCTGGCCAACCAGCTGTCCCTCAATGACAAGAAAATGGTTTCTATGACTTTTGGCACCAGGAAGAAGCTTGCACAACTCTACCTATTCCTTCCTCCTATACCCTTGAGGAAAGGAGGGAGGGGGTGACATGATAGAAACTTTCAAGTATCTCAAGGAAATTAACAAGGTACAAGAGGGTAGTATCTTTAAGAAGAAGAAATGTGCAAGAACAAGGGGCACAATTTGAAGTTGGAGGGGCGGCTCAGAGGTAATGTTAGTAATTATTTTCACAGAGAAAGTTGTGGATGCATGGAACAGCCTTCCTGAGGAGGTTGTGGAGTCAGGAACAGTGGGAGAATTCAAGAATGCATGGGACAGGCATAAGGCAATTCTAGTGGGGGGCAGGAGGAAGTAAGCTGTTGATTAACTAGAGTCAGCAGCTTATCCATCAGGTAGGGAAATGGCCAGACTGGGTGGGCCAAGCGGTCCTTATCTGCCGTCAAATTCTATGTTTCTATGTTTCTTCATTTTACCCCTGATGGTTCAACACTGAAGGATGTCACCTCATTCAAGTACCTTCTGGTCAGGTTATACCATCACCTTGCTTTCTTTGCACTGGTGGATGCCATCCACCAGAAGCTCCACCCCAATCCTGGTGTGCTGCAGAGAGATTGTCTCAAAGATGATATTCCCCATCTTAAGCTATGGTGATACTGTTTACAGTACTGCTCCCCCTTCCACCTTACCCAGACTGGATCCCTTCTTCTACTGCTTTTGTCATTTCACTCTGTACAGTCTCCTTCAAACTAATCAATGTTCTTTGTATGCCTCCCTTTTCCTCCCCTCCCTAGATGCTAGGAGCCTTGCTCTCTGTGCCTCCTTTATCTCTAAATTCTGGCTTGGCACATTCCCCTTTTACCTTTCCTCCCCCCTCATGTATCTTCTCACTACTTCCTACTCCCTTCACATCTCTGGGTCCCGCAAGCTTCCTCTTCCCAATGAAATCCTCTGCAGGGCTATCTGCTTTGTTCTTCCACTTCCCCAAACTCTGGGGCTCTCTCCCTCTTCCATCTGCTCTGCTCTGCATGATTTCAATACTCACTGATGCAGTTGCCCTCAATTACTGAGCCCTAGGCTTTTGCCTACCACCCTTCAACTATTCGCCATGCACATACCACTACAGCCCCCCTCCCCCTCCCTTAATTTTATACTACCCCATTATATATAGTACTGCACTGTCACATGCAGTATATTGCTTTACTGCACTTTACTGTTTGTATATTTTTATAACTCTGAAGCATTGCCTGTGTAATTACTCATTGTTGTACTGTTGTATATAGTATTGTATTCTACATTCACTTTTTATCTTTTTGTAACTGCATTGTTGCCCCCAAGATGCACCTGGAAATGAGCTGCTACCAATTCAGTATGTCTCTCCTAGCAAAACAACCGAAATAACTCAATAAATAAATGAACGAAAGGTACTCCACACCGTGAACAACCTATTATCTGTCAAAGGCTCTCCATCCACATTTAAAAAACTCCATACTTAGCATTGTTCTGATACTACAGAGTTTGGAATACAGGAGCTGAAGAAAATCTTCTGCCCAAACCTTGATAAGTCTTTATTTGAAGAAATATATCCTTGATAAATTCATAAATATTTCATAGAGTTCAGCAACCAATTTGGAATCCTTCACTCCTGCGATTCTTCAAGCTTTCACATTATTTTCATCAGGTGGTTGAATCTGCACTACTAATCCAATGCCAGTAGCCAGCACCTAGCTGCTTTTAAATGGCTAATAAAAACTGATAATTTGAAATCAAGCCCTCCATTCAATGTTGATGGATAACTCTCTCAGTCTACCAAGTTTGTAGCGCCCTCATCAAAATCTACTAATTTCATTGCAGACCAGTTTTTAATGTTTTTAGATATTTTAATACATGTGGCTAAGTATGTATTATGTATTGCTGTAATATCCAATAGCCACGTACTCCCATCATCAAACAGCCAACATTGTCTTCCACCCCAATTTGGCAACCAAGTCCACCACATATGTATTCTGCCCTTTGAAGAGCTCTATTCAAAACAATCTATTGATCTGACTAGCATAAATCAACTAATGTTTCGTCAAAAGAGTCACAACTAACATTTATGCCAATTTCCAAGGAACTAGATCTCTGTATGAGACCTAAACACTATGGTTCCCATTCAAAACCCTAATACTGCATCACCTCGAAAGTCTCAAAACAACAACAGGTGTGTGGCTACACCAGACCACTTTCTAAAGATTTAAAAACTCATTCCCAGGGTTCTTTTAATCATTCTGTGGAACACTGTGGCACCTTTCATAGTAGGCAGCCCCAGTTGTGGGTCAAAGAGACTGAGCATCCAAGTCACCCCTTAATCTGACATCACTGTGGCACCTTTCATGGCTGGTGATACCCTGCTTGTGGGTCAGACAGACTGAGCATCCAAGCACTCCTGAATCTATCATTGTGCTGTCTTTCTTTACTTGATTCTCTTGCTCTCTCTCTCTCTCTGTCTCTCCCTATCCCTGATTAGGGGTTCAGTTCACATCTACTAATGTTCCTTTAGCCCTTTTAGCTAAGTCCCTTCAGCACCTCCAAGGGTGGAACTCATGCCGGGGGGGGGCTTTGATAGTACAGTATATCTCTGTGGCTCCCTGCAAGGGTTGTAGCCTTGGTTGCAAGATAAATGGAGAGGACAGTTAAACCATCCATCAGCAAAATCTTCAAAGCAGTGTATTGCATTTTGTTGCTCATTTGGTTCTGTTACACCTTCAGAACCATACATTTGGGGTGGGGGTATCTTGGAGCATATGCTCTATGTTCTCTAACTTATACGTTCACACTACTAGCCTGAAAGGATAGTGACCTAAGGCCTTGGATTCCCAGAGGCTTCCTCCAGAGGAGGTGGTTTCATCTTCACATAGAAACAGAGAATTTGATGGCAGGTAAGAACAGTGTGGCTGACCCAGTCTGCCCATTTTCCCTACCTACTTTATCATCACAGACCCTACTTGATTTACAGCTTTTTTGTCTCCCTCCCCCCTTCCTTTCCAGTATGATTTCATTGTGCCTATCCCATGCATTCTTGAATCCCACCCACTGTTTACACCCTGATCACCTCTGCTGGAAAGCAGTTGCAGAAATCCTCCACTCATTCTGTGAAGAAGTGTTATATCTCTTTTCACTTGTGAATCTATCCCCGTCCAGCTTCTTAGCACGTCCCCTTGTTCTTGAGCACCATTTTTTCTGAAAAACACTTCCCTCTTGTACCTTATTTACCCCAGTGAGGTATTTTAAGATCTCTATCATATTGCCCTCTTGCTCCATTCTTCCGGGGTGTACATATTTGAGGTTCTTTATTCTCTCCTCGTAGCACTGTTGATGCAGGTCCTGTACAGGTTTAGTTGCCTTCCTCTGGACTGCCTGCACTGCCTATGCACTTTCAGAGATGTGGTCTCCAGAACTAAACACAGTAATCTAGGTGGGGCCTTACCAGTTATCTATACAGAGGCAACACCACCTCTCTCTCTCTCTCTCTCTCTCTCGTGCTCTCTCTGCTTGTGATACACTTCATTATGCACCCCAGCATCCCACTAACCCTCCTGACTGCATTGTCACACTGCCTGACCACTTTTAAGTCCTTAGATATGATTACCCATAGCACTCTTTTCTGCTTTCTCCACCCATTTTGTACTTTGCTTCTGGGTTTCTGTACCATAAGTGCATTATTTGAAACTTTTTCACATTGAAACCCAGCTTTCATACCATTGGCCACTCCTCTAGATTTCTCAGGTCTCTGTTCATCCTTTCCACCACCCCCAGAATGTCCACCCAACTGCAGATTTTGATGTCATCCACACAGAGGCAGACCTTCCTTTCCAGCTCCTCTGCAATGTCACTTATAAGGACATTAAAGAGGATTGGTCCCAACACTGATCTCTGAGGCACCCCACTGGTCACCCTTCCTTCCTCCGAGTGAACTCCGTTTACCACCACTCTCCATCACCTATCAGCTAACCAATTTCTTATCTAGTTTACCACCTTTGGACCCACTCCTAAGTTACCCAGCCTGCTACTAGTCTCCTATGTGGAACGGCATCAAAAGCCTTACTGAAATCTAGGTATGCCACATCCACTGCTCCACCCTGATCTAATTCCTTTGTCACCCAGTCAAATAAATCTATTAGATTCATTTGATATAACCTCCACCCATGAACCCATGCTACCTTAGATTTTGGAATCCATTGGTTTCAAGATATTCCACAATTTTTCCTTCAGCAGGGATTCAATTAACTTTACACCATTGATGTCAGACTGATTGGCCTATAATTGCCAGCCTCCCCCCTGCTACCACTTTTGTGAAGTTGGAGTACATCTGCTGTCCTCCAGTGTTCCAGAATCATTCCAGTTTCCAAAGAGCTGTTAAATAGGTCTGTCAGAGGTGTAGCTAGTAAACCCCTGAGCTCCCTCAGTATCCTTGGATGTACCCCATCTGGTCCCATTGCTTTGTTCACCTTCAGACTAATGAATTCATTCATGACTCTCTCCTCAAAAAAAAAGGACTGGTCTCCACCTCCCTCCCTCCCTGCAAAGCTGCTGTTACTTTTTTGTAGCCCTCCTCTTCTCCAAAGCTGCTGTTACTTTTTTATGGTCCTCGCCTTCTCCAAAGCTGCTGCTACTTTTTTTGTGGCCGTCCTCTTCTTCCTCAGCGAGCACTGAACAAGAGTATTTTTCAGGCTGTCTGCATTTTCCTTGTCCCCTCTGCACTGTCCCCTCTTCCCTTTTTAACCTTATAATCCTGCCACTGGTCTTGCTTTTTTCACTTACATACCTAAAAAACTGCCTTGTCCCATTTCGTTACCTCCAGGGCTGTTTCTCTCTTCAGTTTATACTTTGCACTCATTACTGCTTTCCCTGCTTCCCCCTGTTTCCCCTGATACACCTCCCTATCCTCCTCCCTCTGTGTCTCATTCTATCTTCTGATTGCTACATTTTTGTCCTTTACCTTTTCAGCCACCTCTTTCAAGAAATATGGTGATCTGTTTTCCCCTTGAATTTTTTTTTTAACCAGGAGAGACACGCTAAGCTATAAAGCTTGCTTACAGGTGTGACCTGGGAGCACAAGGAAGTTAAGTGACTTTCTCAGGGTCACACAGTATGTAAGTGGGGGCTGTGGGATTCAAACCCAGGTCTCCAGGTTTGCAGCTCAGAGCCTTAAACCACTGCACCCTACTGCCTCCTTGTTACCTTTACTATGCTCCCTTTTAGCTCTGCTCACTGTTCCTCCACCCAACCCAGGTCACCCTCCCCAACAGGTCATCCCTGAGGCATTCACCCATCTTCATAAAATCTGCCTTCCTGATGTCCAGGACACTTGCCCTTGTGTGGTTTAATTCTGCACCCATCCTTATATTGAATAACACTGTATGGTGATCACTGGTCCCCAGATGGCTTCCCACCTTGATGTCTGCAGCACTGTCCGTGTTAGTGAGTACCAAGTCCAGTATTGCCCCATCACAAGTGGGTTCACTGACTAGTTGCATGAAGAACGCCCTCTGCAGAAAGTCCAGGATGTCCCTGCTTCTAGCTGAAGCTGCTGCTGGGAGGCTCCACTCTACATTTGGCAAGTTAAAATCCCCCACCAGCAGCACCTCCTCCTTTTCTGCCATCTTGCCAATTGCTTCCAACAGTACCTTATCTAATTCCTCGCCTTTTGCAAGAGGTCTGTAGATCACTCCAGTGCAAATAGTCTCCAGGGTGACCTACAGTACCTCTGTCCCCCACTGTATTCCCTGTATCTCCACTGTTTTTATGCTTTCCCTCACATAAAATCCCACGCCCCCACCATTCCTTTCCACCCTGTCCTTCCTGAACAGAGTGTAGCTTGATATGGCTATGTCCCAGTCATAGTTTTCAGTGCACCATGACTTGATAATGGCCACAATATCCAGGTAAGCCTCTGCCATGGTGGCCTCTAGGTCCAGAATCTTATTTCCTAAACTTCTAGCATTCTCAAACATGGCCTTCCAGATTTTCTTTCCACTCTGCTTGTCGTCCCCTTTTCTCCTTTTTGCCCTCCCTCCCTCCCTCCTTCCCTCCTCTCTTTTCACTGCTCCAGTTCCCATCCCTCTTCATCTCTATCACCCTGCTTCCTTAATTAATTTGCACACCGAGGTATTTCTCTCCCGTCAAGTTCTCCCTACTCTCTACTTCAGCCTGGGTGGGGGGAGCAGTTTCTGTTTCCCTGATTCATTCTGGCACGCTCCTTGGCTAGTTTAAACGTTCATCAAAGTAACATTTAACCCATCCACTGAGGACTGTGGTTCCCCTCCTAGATGGATGCTGGCCATCTCCCCCCCCCCTCCGTATAGGTCCTTTTCCTCCTAAGTGGGTCCCCAGTCCCTAATGTAGCCAACCCCTTCTCTCTACACCATTCCTTCAGCCATGAGTTGAAACTCCTGGTGCGGAGATCCCTCTCCTTCCTGTCATAGACAGGCAGCACCTCAGCAAAAGCCACTGAGCATGCTAACTATCTAAGACCTTTGTCCAGCTCCCTAAGCTCTACCTGCACTATTCCGGCCCTGTCCCTAGCAAAGACATGAGTCAAACATTCCAAAGATCATACATTTCATTAGGAGTTCCAACAAAACGGTGATCAGATAATTGGCCATTGGTGCCATCATTCTTTTTCCATTTGAGAGTGGCATCCATTATATTCATCAAGGTTCCTTTAGTAATAGGGCTAATTTTCACTGGCAACTGCAAAGATGGAATCTGCATTAGTGTGTTGTTTTGGCCAAATGGTTGATCTCTGTGGCACCTTCACAAGGCTGCTATTTTTAACTGCAAGGCAGAAAGAGTGAAAATCCAAACCTTACCTAGCATAAGAATTTGAACACACTCATGGTGACATAGTTTGTTTTTGGCTGCTGTAAAAGCAAGGCAAGTGCTGTGCCTGTGAGGATTAACTGCTGCTCTCACCAGCAATTGCTTCCTGAACTGTATTAAGGGCTTTCCTACAATCAGGAGGCTTGTTTCAGAAGGAGGAGCTGAATATTCCTTTTTACGGCTACAGGGTAGAGCCTGCAGCCATCTTGCTATCAGAAAAGCAGCTCACCTCACCAGATCTGACCAAACAGCAATTTTGGAGTTGCATCTCTGTCATTCTGCCAGTTGACTGAAGCATTCCACTGTCTCTGTTCATTAGACCAGTTCCAGCACTATTTCTTCTCTATTCTTGTTCTGGTCTGACTTCTTGTTCACAGATTAACTGATTAGTGTACTGCATTCTCAGATTATTTTTGGGAGGTTATAGTTGTACTGTTGCTGCTCCAGCCAGTGTATGTTAATTCGAACAGTGATTGCATCCACTGGTGAAAAATGAAATATGCACTTTCTTTCTAGTAACTCAGACTGAAGAGTTGTAAAACTGCTGCATTCTTGCATCACATAATTCAAACAGTGATGCTGTCTGGATGATCACCCTTTCAGGGCTGATTTAATTCTTAGTGGACTGAATGATAAACACAGCTCCAGCCATGGCATGCCTATCTGACTGCATTCCTCAAGCAGCTGTGTATGTATGTGTGTGTGTGTGTGTGTGTGTGTGTGTGTGTGTATGTGTATGTGCATACGCATGCTGGAGGGTTTGTTTATGTTAACCCTTTCAGGACCTGTTAGTGGCATTCTATTCAGTTTGTTTCAGACTTGAATTATTCTCATAACTATTCACAAGTGTCCTTCTAGGGGGACCCCAGCTCAGATAGCACAGATAGTGGGTTTACAGATGGGTCTGTGTTGGTGTAATTGAGGAGAACTCCTCGCAGGCCATGTCCATATTTTCTAGTTTTGTCCCACGATCAGGGACTTTTGGGGGGAAATTGAGTCAGCTCTCATACAGATTTTTTATCAGAGTTTCGTTTTGACTTTGTCTTTAGTATTGTTGCATGTTCCCTCAGAGAACCTGTCATTACATTCATGTCAGGTGAAGCTGTTGGTCTTGTTGGTAGTTTGTGCCAAAAAAAACCTCACAAGATTATGGCACATGCCTAGGCACCCTGATCTGTCTTTTTGGTTTGAGATGGTTAATTTTGTGTATGGCATGGAAAAAATCACTTTTAGACATATAGGTAAGCTATGGCTATTTGAAGACTTGTGGGCTCATTGGGTCCATTATCAATTGCAAGGAAATTGAGTATTTGTACCGTAGTTTATTTAATTTCATTGATTTTGTTGACAGGATGAGCATTTGGTCTGAGTCCTGGGAAGGGTATGGGGATGTAGGTTTTCATGTTATTAATGGGGTCATGGCCTCTGCATAGGGGTGATGAGAGCAGGTTAGATGTCTTGTCTTCTTTTATATGTTTACAGTTGGGCATTTTGGGCATATAGGATCATGTGGGATGGATTTACATGGGTAGGGTTTTGTTTTCTCATAGATATGTGTTTTGGAATAATCCATCATCTATATGTATCATTTTGGATGCTTTTGAACAGTAGTGCCACTCTGTAACCTAATGTTTATTTCGTTTACTCAGGTTTTCAAACCGGAATGTGGTATTTTAGAGTTTATAATTGATAACTCTGATAAAACCAATAAAGATTAATTATAAAAAAAATGTCCTTCTAGGGGGAAGTAAGGGGCTTTGGAACCAGACTGCATTATACAGGAAAATGCTGAAAACTGAATTTCCCAGCCCTTTTAAGTGTTATCATTTTCTGCTGTGTGGCTTTCAATTTGATGCAATAAATACCATATTGTAGTCTATAAATGCAGTTTGTACGTTGGAAATATTCACAAGGTGGAACTCTCATGACTTTATTCTGTGTATTTTTTTTTTCGTACTGGCCCAGGCCCTGCAACATGAAGTGAATGTCTTTCTTTATATTTAAAAAAGGACATATTAAATTTGCCTTCAACACTAAATGGAATCTGCTTCTGGTTCTCAGAATGATGATCTCAGGTACTCTGACTACACACATGGATAAAAATGTCCATAAGGGGGGCCTCTACCCTGGGGGACACATCACCCTGAACTGATCCAACATCTTCATGTCACTCGAAAATGCAGGCCTAAGGTTTTTGCAAGTTTGCTGTCTTTACATTTCTTTATTATTTACCACTTTGCAAATGATTTCACCAAAATAAATAAAGTGGTAAAAAACAAACAAAAAAATAAAAAAACAAGGTCACAAATTGTAAGGAGCAACCTTGGCTAAGTGTCATTACTGTGTAGACAATATCTGGATTATAAAAAAATAAGTAAATAAAATCCCATAATCTATCAAACTCAACATTGATATAAGGCTGGGTACCATCATAATATGGTAACGTCATACAGTATGTACCTATCATGGTGTCACCACTCTATGACTAGTATACTGCTTCACATGTGTTCCCCTTGATTTTTTTCCCTCCCTTGCTCAATGCAGATATTATTGCCCATTTGATTATTGTGTCTGTGAAGCATAGTACAACATAAATTATTTGTGCCACACAGTTTACAGTATCAACATTGTGCATATTAATAATTTTACACTGCATCCATTTGAATCACATAACCTGTCATACATAGAAACTGACAGCAGATAATGACTTCTGGGCCCATCTAGTCTGCCCATTTTCAATTATGATCACTTTTGCTGCAGATCCTACTTGATTTACAGCACTTTCTTTTCCACCCCCTTCCTTTCCCCTAGGATTCCTTTGTTCCTATCCCAGACATTTTTGAAACCCACCATTGCCCTCCCACTGCCTCCCATGGAAGGCTGTTCCAGGAATCCACCAGATTTTCTGTGAAGAAGTACTTCCTCACATCTCTCCTGAATCTACTTCCTTCCAGATTCATACCATGATCCCCTTGTTCTGCAGCACCTTTCTCTCTGAAACATATCTCCCTCCTGTACCTTATTAACTCCCATGAGGTATTTAAAGGTCTCCATCATATCCCCACTCTCCCTCCTCTCCTCCAGGGTGTATATATTGAACTCTTTCAGTCTCTCCTCATACGGCTTCTGATGCTTTTCACATCCCAATTAGAAAAGCAGAGTTAGAGGTGTTCACTTCCATGGGCACATGTAAGTTCATTGAACTTTTCAGCTCTAGAGATGCAGCCTGGGCAAAGCATAAAGGCTTGGACCTACCCACAGACTGTACCCACTACAACAAACAGTCAGAAAAGCAAAGACTTCCTAGTTTGCAAACATATTCAAGGCAACAACTAATGATAGTAGGAATTTCTGGAAAGTCACAAAGAGCCTCCTTAATCTGGTGGCCTCTGCAACAGCCTACCCCTTTTGCCAGTCTCATGGTCAGAGCTACAATCTGCACTGACAGCTCTGATTCTTTGAACTCATGCTTTATAAAGAGCCAACAAGCTTTGATTGCTGTTAGCCCATCTAGCTCCATCTCTGCCAGATCCCCTTCACTACAGTACAGCCTCTCCTTCTTATTTCAACCTGCTACTGTCCGAAGTCTTTAAGAAGCTCATTACCCTTAATCCCTACAAAGGAGTTGGCTCAGAAGGTCCTACTCTGAAGTTTCTGAGCCTTAGTGCCCCTGCCACCACTATATATGGTGCCTATATTTTTAAATGCTCACTCATTACTAGTGTTTCACCAACAGTATGGAAGAAGGCTGTGGTCATTCCAATCCATTAAAGTGGTGACCCTTTGGACATGGCGATCTACTACAAAATCTTTCTCCTGCCTATCCTCTCCAAAACACTTGAGCACCTTGTTGACAGTCAGTTGTTAAAACACCTTTATACTATTAGTCTCTCACCCTTCAAGGCTTATTTATGTTTTGTTTATTAAACCACTTCCACTCTGCTTCGTGTCACATACTACATCATGTCCAATGTAGGTAATAGCTAGGTTACAGGTGCCATATTTTGTGTTTCGACATAGAGGACCATATACAAACTCCTTTGTAAACATGAGGCTTCTGGTTTTATTGGAAATGGCTTCCAGTGGCTTGAGTCCCACCTCACCAGATCTAGTCAGAGTTTCAGTGTTGGTGATCTGCTCCACAGTTCCCTACCTATCTCTGTGGATGTTCCACAGAGCTATGCACTCATCCTGTTCCTTGTCACACTTTTTGTTAATGACCTGCCCTCAAGGGTCGGTGTCTACAGTCTGCATACACAAGCTGATGACACTGTCCTCTTTTACTCAGATCACATTCCTGCTGACATGCAGACAGCCCTTCAGCACAATTGTGTGTCCATTCAGAAATGGTTTGTGGCAAAAAAATTGTTCTGAAACAAAAACAGATTGTGGAAATCCTTTTCAATTCCATGTTTTCACTGAAAACTCCACTGAATAAAGAATCCTCCTTCCTAAACCTTTAAAGAATATATAATGGAGCAAATGTTTCTCCTTGCAATTTATTATGATGAAGTTGGCTGCAGTGCATCTACCGAAATCCAGCTATTGAAGTCAGACACTCCTTTCAACACCCTGTGCAGATTAATCTATGGCTGTCTTCGCACACCTCCCTGGCACTCATCATTGGTCAGTGTAATACCAGATGGGTTGGGCCTCCCTTGACCACAAGAGAATCTGTCATATCTTCCTATTTGGACATTAGTACTGGCTTGCCACTCTCCCCTCTTATCTAAACTCCCTTACATCCTTGATGACCAAGATCAATTGCCAGCTTTGGTCCCACCTGGTGAGGAAGTTGCACTTAATCACTAAATCCCCCTACTTATTGCAAACATCCCATATTAACAAACTCCCATTTATCTGACCTAATTTTTTGCCACCGCCTAGGGTTGGATAAATGGGACTGCACTGTACCTATGTTGTAATCCCTTTGGATGTGTTTATCAATATACATAATGTTGTTATTTTTTTTTTGCCCAGGATAGCTAAATAGATAGATAGACAGATAGATGAATAGATAGATAGATAGATAGATAGATAGATAGATAGATAGATAGATACTGTAGATTGATAGAATGTCCCAGTCATGGACAGTTCTTTCATGAGATCACACCAAAGAACAGTGGTTCTTTAGTATGGCCTCTTCTTTCATGAGTTCTTTGTCCCACCATCTTCTTTTGTGTGCTAAGAGTCATCTTTCATGAGATGAAAATTGTCTTTCGTGAGACTGACGAAACAAGAAATTCAGCTCACGAAACAAGTCTCGGTAAGGATTTTTGGGTTGTCCCAAAACCATATTTCAGGGCTGTTTCTTGAAAAACAAACTCCAGAATCTAGCTAAATGGGTCCCATTAAGTTAGATACATGTGTTTATTTTTCTCCAGGGCATAATTTTTATGGGTTTTCAATTTTTTTTAAGCAAACAGAAACAACATGGCTGCCATATGAAAGAAGATTTTTTTTATCATGAAAGATGGATTTTGGCTCACAAAAGAATATTCTTTCATGAGCCAGAAATTCTTCTTTCATAGCAAACATCTAAATGAAAGCTCCCACTGAGCATGCTCAGAGCTGAAATTTCAAATACTTAAAACTCAGGAACGGATCAATGTTTTGTCACCAAACCAATGAAAGGCACCATTCTAGGGCAAGCCCTTTCTATCCTGAAAATCTCTTAACACAATTCCAAACCATCTGGACTGTAGATAAGAGCAACAAAAAAAAAAGGCAAAAACCACAATTTTTCTACTTTTTACCTTATATGGATCTTGGAATATGGATGTCCAACCAGCATGAAACATGCCAAATCAAGAGACTTTGCACCCCAGACCATACTTGCAAACTTTTGTGCTTTTCTGTTGCATGGAGACAAAGCTATTAAGATGAAAAGTTATGGGTGTAAAATTCAACACCCTACTCAACCCTATCCCTAACTAAATGGGTGCTACCACCCTCCTATAATACAACTCTTCAGAATCGGAAGTGAATGGAGACCCCAATCCATCTAGTTCACTATATAGTCAGATAGCTAAATGATACATGAATATCTAGTACAGTACAGTAGAAAACCATGATGTGTAAAAGCATGAATCAGAATCCTTGCAGGTGGTTGATGGAAGACAGAAGTTTTGAGTAATGTGTATGGTTCTAGCATAGGTTGGTTGTAAATTCTTTGTTGATCAACTTTTTCTCTTTTTTATATTACTTTGCAGAATCCAAATCAAGCATAATGTTATAGCTTTAGTAGAGAAAAGAAATTCCTGATGGCATTCACCACAAACACCCATTTTGGGGTGGATTTGAAAGTTGAACCCAAAGGGGTCATATTAATTTCAGTGCAGTCAGTGGAGCAGCACAATGACAGATGTTAAGGAGTCTACATTGAGGGACAGAGGCATCATGATGAAAGACAGAGAGGGAAGTGAGTACATAACCAACTACCAGCCTCTGAGGCAGCCCATCCCAGTCCACCTGCAGGAGTGGCTATTGGAAATGGAGTTGGTGGTGATCCAGCCTGCACCCTTCAAGAGAGGGAGCATTCTTAGGGAGCTGCGCCTTGCAGTGATCCAGCCGCATACTCATACCAGGTGAAAGGGGGCATCTGCATAGGAGCTGTGCTTGGCACTGATGCAGCATGCTCACCTCAAGCAAACATCACTGGAATTGACCAATGCTTGGTTAAAAAAAGGCCACGCCTTTACAATCTGTTACATAATTTAAAAGTGTATAATAAAGTGTGCAAAAACACAAATTCCTACATAACACATTAGCAGATCATATCAGCAAAATAAATTATAGACTATAATCACAAAATGTTTTCCTTATTAAAAACACATTTTATAACATCAAAGGTTGTTACTGAAGAAAGCAGGGCTTATTTGCTTTGATACTGTGATCTAAAGGATAACAAGCCACATATGATTGTTATATTGTTAATTGTGAGATGGTCTCTTCAAAATGTTAACCTTGTTTTACATAAGTTATTCTGTTTGGCTATTTGGATTCTAAAATAGTTTTTGGCATGTAAACTCGCAGTATTTTGTCCTACTCTTCCTGAAAGATCATGCATAAAATGTTTCATCTTTAAACATATAAATCACATGTTAAAAACAGTGTTGTTATATTCAGTATTTAATTTATCACTACAGAGGGAGGATGATTGTTTCACTCATTTTAAGTATTTCTCTTTTAAGTGATACCTACAGAAATGATAAAAAAATTCCTGAATCCACTTTTCTCAATTTATTTGGTTCCTGTTTGTCAATCCATGTCATTATGATACCCACCATGCTCTACCTCATATATCTGGTCTTTTCTAGACCCTTACACCCTGCAGCTAATGTATGTTAAATTTACAGCATTGTAGATTACCTTTTGGAATGCATATATATTGCACTGCCTTAGTTTGCCTGAATTAATCATTTTATTGTATAGCTGCTTGAAAAAAAAATGTTTAATTTAGACCCTCCTAGGGCTCCAAGCTCCACCGCTGCACGATCCATGGCAACCAGGTGGTCAGCGCTACACAAGCCGGCACCTAAGACCCCAAGTGTGGACTCTACAAGTGGAGAGCCGAGACCCACCTAGGGCTCCCAGCTCCACCGCCACATGATCTGCAGCCACCGGGCGGTCGGCGCTACACAAGCCGGTGCCCGAGACCACAAGCATGGACTCTACAAGTGGAGAGGTGCAGGAAAGCTACAAACCAATTGGAGCATGAGTGCCTTTCTCCAGGCTTGCTCCGATTGGGCCCTTTCACTCCTCCATTCGTTCCTGTCTAGCAGAGCGAAAAGGTGCATTTTACACTAAATTCAGACTGTAATCTATCTCTTAGACTGTTTTTACTGCTTACAACTGCCTAGGAATTGTTAAATTTTACACAGAAAAGCTGTTTTAGTTGACTAAAGCTTCCTAAATGCAAGAGTGATTACAGCCCTTCTTAGACTTGGTAACTGCAGCCAGACTCTCAGGCGCTAAGGAAATCACCATATTCAAGTGCAAATTGTTATTCTTCACTGGCTTGTGATACCCCTTGTCTTCCTCCAGTACTAATTGGCTCCTCTCCTTCCCTCATTAACCGAGACCCTTCTAGGGCTCCCAGCTCCATCGCTGCATGATCCGCGGCCACCAGGCGGTCGGTGCTACACAAGCCGGCGCCCAAGACCACAAGTGCAGATTCTACAAATGGAGAGTTACAGGAAAGCTGCAAACCAATCGGAGCATGAGCGCCTTTCTCCAGGTTCGCTCCATTTGGTCCCTTTTACTCCTCCATTCGTTCCTATCTAGCGGAGCGAAAAGGCACATTTTACACTAAATTCAGACTGTAATCTATCTCTTAGACTGTTTTTACTGCTTACAACTGCCTAGGAATTGTTAACTTTTACACAGAAACACTGTTTTTACTTGACTAAAGCTTTCTAAATGCAAGAGTGATTACAGCCCTTCTTAGACTTGGTAACTGCAGCCAGACTATCAGGCGCCAAGGAAATTGACTTATTCAAGTGCAAATTGTTATTCTTCTTTGGCTTGTGAGACCTTTTGTCTTCCTCCAGTACTAATTGGCTCCTCTCTCCTTCCCTCCTCAGCTGAGACCCTCCTAGGGCTCCCAGCTCCACCGCTGCATGATCCACGGCCACCGGGTGGTCGGCTCTACACATGCCGGTGCCCGAGACCACAAGCGCAGACTCTACAAGTGGAAGTGCAGAAGCTGGAAACTTTACACCTATCCCCTCTCCCTGCACATTCTTATATAGACCTTCTTGCCCCGCCCACCTCAGCTATTGGCCCTCTCTATATATTTCTCTTCTTCCTCTCCCCTACCTTTTTTCCCCTGGTCAAACTCACTGGGACGCCACCTAGCTCATCACCATAGCCTTTAACTTAAATAAGGAATTGTAGCTCAGGAAAAGCATCTCTATATTGACCTCCCTATACATCAAATCATGGCAAAGTGGCTTCAGCTTATTAGCACCTTATGCATACTACCCCTACTAGGGGAACTTTGAGGTTGGACGTAAACTACAGGGGAATTCCATCCTTCCGCCTTTGAATGCGTGTACATCAAGACTCTCCTCCACTCCTGTAACACCTCTGCACCCCTGCACTCTTACCATGGAGGATACTATCAGTTTGTAATAGGACATCAGATACCAGTGGGAAAGAGTCACCCATCTCTGCCCAGTGAAGTCACCCTATGGTACTTCACAGCTAGGGCGGTATGCTATGTAATGGCAGGACAACACACCACCTACAATAAGCCTCTGCAATCAGACTTAGATGTTACTTCCAATAGGAAAAGTAAAAAAAATCTCTAAATTATCACTTGCAGCATTAAATAAACTTATACTCCTCCTGCTACTAAATTCAGGTAATGTGGAACTTAATCCTGGGCCCACAAATGACATTGCCTCAATCTCCCTAGGCTCAAGGGTATCAGCTTCATGCATGTTAATGCATGTAGCCTCCTGAAAAAACTGTCCACTATACAAGCTTGCATTACCCATACAGAACCTGATGTGCTTATCATAACAGAATCCCGGCTTCGTCCATCTACGCCTGATGAGGAGATTGCCATACCGAATTATCTCCTATTCAGCGCTGACATACAAACCAGGGGCGGTGGAGTTGTCGCTACACAAAGGACAAACTGTCAGTCACTATCCTCTACTCCTCCTCACTCTCAAATGCATATGAATGTCTGTCCCTAAAAATTTAAACATCCCCTGCATCAGTCATCAGACTAATCAGCTGCTACAGACCCCCTTCTGCGGGACCACAACTACTAATCCACTTTTCATCCATGATGGACTCCGCCAACCTTGAAACTATAATAATGGGTGACCTAAATTATGACTGGCTGTCCAACACCTCGCTTCCACTTAAATCCTTCTGCGACTCCCATGGTCTCTCACAACTTATCAACGAACCTACACGTATAAATAAAAAAAAAAGTCAAGTAGCAACCTCCTAGATGTCCTATTAGTAAATAAACCCCACCTTTTCTCCCATGCAGGCATCTTCCAGGATGATGTCAGCGACCACTGTTTTATCGCAGGTGTGAGATCCAGTCATATGCCCAAAACAAACTCGAGATTTTTGACCAAGAGATCTAAAAGCAACTTCAACCAACTGGCTTATATCACTGACCTCAAGTACTCTCCTCTTTGGCAGAACTTCTACCTAGCAAAATCAGTTAACGATGCCTTTACCGTCTTCCAAGAAATCTTAACCCATGCCCTTAACACCCATGCTCCTATGGTCAAAACCCACATAAAGCCAAGAACATACCACTGGTTTACTACAGACCTCAAAGCTGCTTTACTAAACAGGGACAAGCTTTGGAAACGTGCTCTCAAATCGCAGCTGGATAAGGATTGGTGTCTTTTCAGAACTGCCAGGAACCTATGTACAAGCTGATCAGGGAAACCAAATCCAAATTCTATCATTCAGAGTTAAACGCCACTTCAAACTGCCCCACAAAATTCTGGACCACCATAAAAAATCTCACTGGACACACAACAGGCAATGCACTCCCCTCTAAAATCTCCACCAATAACGGTGTCATTAGTGACAAAAACTAAATATTACAAGCATTCAACAACCACTTTGACTCAGCTGGCCTGGCTTTTGACAACTCGCCTGCCTGTAAGCTGTATTCCCACATGAACTTATTACCTCTGGACCCAAATCCAATGAAAGCCACCTTCTCTTTCTCACCAGTTACCTTAAAAGAAGTTGAAGAACACCTGCTTCACATGGATATCAAGAAAAGCGCTGTTGCAGACACCCTAGACACCTATTTCTTAAAAATTGCCTGGCATGTACTGGCAGTGCCCATCACCCATCTGTTCAATCTCTCACTCTCCCAGTCTCACTCTCCCAGGGGTCCCTTCCTGAACCATGGAAAACTGCTCATATTATACCGCTCTTCAAATCTGGGGACCCTTGTGACCTAAATAACTATAGACCTATTTCACTACTCCCCATACTTTCAAAAATTCCTGGAAAAAATAGTAAATGCCCAGCTGCGCGACTAGCTGGAAATGACAAATTTTCTAAACCCTATGCAATCAGGCTTCCGCACAAATCACAGTACAGTCTCGGCACAGGCCAAGTTCACCAACGATTGGTTCCACGACCTCGACAACAAACAGTTCGTATGTGCTGTCTTCCTGGATCTCAGCAAAGCATTCAATACCATTGACCACTCCATACTTCTCTCATCACTAAAAACATTAGGCCTAGATGACACCTCTATGGGCTGGTTTCAGAACTACCTAATGGATAGGCAACAACAGGTAAAAGCAGAAGGGGAGTTGTACCACCCTAAACAGTTACTTAGAGGTGTCCCTCAAGGATCCATACTGGGACCAATACTCTTCACCATATATATCAACAATATCGACATTGGTATCAAAAATGCCAATATCCACCTGTTTGCAGATGATACGGTACTGTACCTAAGTCGGTCTACACTTGAGGCTGCCTGTAAAGCATTGTAATCAGACTTCCACATTCTCCAGCACTAGCTTCTCAATAAAAAACTGCTACTCAATGCCAAAAAAAACAAGGCAATGATTCTCTCTCCTGACAACTCACCATCCTACTCTGCCCTTGGCATACCCCCCAACACTACCCTATTGGGGGAAAACCTGGACTATGTCACCAAGTTCAAATACCTGGGAATCTGGTTAGGCCACAAGGTGTCCTTCAGAGAACATTTGGAGGACATGGTAAAAAAGCTAAGACAGAGGCTAGGGCTTTTTTATCGAATAAACCGCTTTCTAACTATGGAGACAAGGAAACAGCTTGTACAGGCTACCTTCATCTCCCTGCTAGACTACACTGACTTTATCTACTGTCACTGCAATGCCTCATATCTAAGTAAGCTGGATGTCCTGTATCACAGAGCACTGTGCTTCATTACTGATCTTCCCTCCTCTACCCTCCACTGTTTCCTGTACGATGCTGTAGGTTGGACCTCCCTTCAATTGAGAAGAAAAAGAAACACGGCCACCTGGACTCTGAAAGCTTCCTCTGAAAGTGAGGTGGAGGGAGTGTAGCTATAGACCACATCTGCACAGTCAAAGACTGGAAGCACCATTTGGGTAACAAGCTCCTGGAGGACCTGTGGAGACAAACAGTCTTTGTTTTGGTACAGTGCACACAGTTTGTGGAACAGCTTGGCATGGATGACATTAATGTGGGCAGAGAAGTCAAGCTAACTGTCTAGCCATGCACCAAGGTACTTGATGGCCTGAACCACTACAAGGGGGTGCCTTAAAGGTGGAGTAGACAGGGAGAGTGGGAAGTCTATCCAGTTTCTGGCTGGTGCCAAAGGTCATGGACACTGTTTTCTTTAATGTTGACCTGAGGATGGTTGGAGTGGAACCAGCACAGGACATTGTGGAGGTCTTGCTGGATCAGGTCTACACAGGTGCAGTAGAGGGACCAGTGAAGATGACAGTGTCACATGCATACATGTGAATACTGTATGTGAGTTGACACAGGCAGAGGGGAGGTCATTAAGAAAAATAAAGAAGAGGATGGGACCCAGGATGAAGCTTTCAGGATGAAAGCACTTGCTGGAAAACTTCCATACTACATCTCTGATCTCCTGCCCTTAAGCAAAGTCAGAAAATACACCCTAAGGAGCTACTCCTTCATCACCCTGAATATCCCCAGGGTCCACACACGTTATGGGACTGCGGCCATAAGTTACTCACTTCCACCGCTTTGGAATGAAATCCAGAATATCTTGAGGCTAAGAACCACAGTAACTATCATAGCGTTTAAGTCCCTATATGCAAAGCTAACCGAAGACAAATGCCTCTGCTTTCACTGACTCTACTTTGCTATAGCCTCTTTACTCACCTATGCTTTCCATCACATCAGCGCACTTACCCCCACCTCCTTCCCCTACCATTGCCTCACCATACCTCTCTTCATCCTTCTCTTGCTGTGTTCTGTCCTCTCCTAGGGCCATTGCCCCCCTTAAGTCCTATAAGGATAGTCACTGCGTGGCCAAGGATATTCGCAACGGCACCTCCAAAACCACTACCTGTAATTGACCAGAGCAGCTTTCACTCCTCATGCCCCAAATTCATCCAGGAGTACCACTAGGATACCCCTTGTTGCATCTGGGTGGCCGTTGCCTCTCTGAACTACAACTCGTTCCATGCTACATACCCCGCCCCTATGAGCCATGAACCCCTTTGCCGTGTGGTTGGCTGCCAGTGCCACCTGGTGCCATAGCTGGCCAGCCCTAACCTTCCCCACTCTTATTCTCATCATGGATTTACCTCCTGTCTAGGTTCACTGCACTGATTATGTCTCAAAGTTAGATGAGACACTTAATGTACCTGTTCGAGGGAACACATTTATCACTGTCTTTACATCAATGTTTGTACCTTGTCTTATTTTTGTATCGCTGCCAATTATGTTATCTGTTTTCTTTATGACCATGTGTAATGCAGGTCCACCTTGTAAATGAGCTTGCTCAACGGTGCTCGCCTGGTAAATAAAGATTTGATTGATTCATTCATTCATTGATCGAATGATTAACTGTGCACCTGTCTGAGGTCTACATTCTGTTATCTATACTATCTACAGTAAGGTAGTCTGTTCTTTCTATTACATATCTGTATTCATGGTGAATATATTTTCTGAAGTACCTTTATCTAAAAGGACCTAAACCATAAATACAAAAGATAAAGATGTGTGTGTGTGTGTGTGTGTGTGTGTGTGTGTGTGTGTGTGTGTAGTGCAAATATGTGTGTGCACAGACATAAAATATATAAATAATATAACATTCCATCTGCTTATAAAAAAAGCTGAGGAAAGTAACCTTTTACTGGAAGTATTTGTAAATTGTGTTTTTATTCAAAGTCCATTACAGCAAATCACATAGCTACCCATAAAGCACTTTTAAATTCATATTATTGTAGTTATATTCAATTACTCCTGCTAGCACTAGCATTTCTGAGTCTCAACATGAGTTTTATCATTTAAAACTATACTAAAATGTACATTCGAAGAATCCATACCTTTTCAGCCTTGTCATTCACACCCACAGTAAACTGTTTTCAGCCATTTCATTTTGCATATAAATTGATCTGCACTACTAGTCCTAAACCATTGGCTGGGGCATTCACTATATAACAATCAGCATTTATTTTGAAGTTGAGAAGCACAACTGACCACTGCATTGGCTATTTATGTCTGGAGGCATAGGGCCATACAGTATCTAGCTTTAAGTCCAAATGTATCACAGTTACTTTTAAAGGCAGCACCAGACCAGGTCAAATGGGGCCTTTGCTTAGTAAATATATGTTACACCCATACTCTGCCCCAGTATACTTAATGCAGGGCACCTCATTATTTACACAGCCTGATCACATCTGAACCCATTATTTCTAGAGCCATTATTATTAACTGAAGACAAATAGTTATGTATTTGAAAATTGGTGACCGAGGGAGACACACTAAGCTAAGGCTCATTTCCAGGTGCAACCGGGGGAAGGGGACAGGTGATACAATAATACACTGCAAGTTACACTTCTCAGTACAAATAAAGTACAGTCAGTGTACAATAATGAACTCAGTTACAAGTGCAGAAAAAAACAGCAAGGCTCAGTCAGCATTAAAAAGTACCAACAGAGAGACCTGCACAAGTGATAATGGCATTGTACAGGTAGAGAGTACTGAAGCTTGGATACAGGTAAGGTGAGAGTTCAGGAGAAGGACCAACATATAGTCAGTAGGAGCTCCAAGCACAGGAAGTGTCTGAGGGAGGGATGACAGAAGTAGGTAGGGACAGGAGGAGCTTCAGGTTTTACCTGAAGGAGCCAGGGGGGGAGGAGGAGAGGCAAATGGAGGTGGGTAGCTGTTACAGAGTGAGGGAAGATGATAGGATAAGGCTGATTGCCAAGCAGGGGAGTGGGAATGTGGCCCTGGAATGAAGAGAGCATGAGGCAGGTGGGATGGAAGAGAGGAGTGAGGAAAGTTATGAGAGAAGGGACACAAACCAGTATTTGGATATGAAGGAGACACAGTGGTGCTGGTGGTGTGAGGGTACAAGGAGGCTAGATAGGGAGGAGTAGTGGGAGCAGTTGTGAGTACGTGGGGGAGTTGGTACCAAAGCAACAAAATTAGTTATAGAGGGTGTCCAGTCTGGCAAGTGAGGTGGAGGGAGTGTAGCCATAGACCACATCTGCACAGTCAAAGACTGGAAGCACCATTTGGGTAACAAGCTCCTGGAGGACCTGTGGAGACAAACAGTCTTTGTTTTGGTACAGTGAACACAGTTTGTGGAACAGCTTGGCATGAATGACATTAATGTGGGCAGAGAAGAAGCTAACTGTCTAGCCATGCACCAAGGTACTTGATGGCCTGAACCACTACAAGGAGGTGCCTTAAAGGTGGAGTAGACAGGGAGAGTGGGAAGTCTATCCAGTTTCTGGCTGGTGCCAAAGGTCATGGACACTGTTTTCTTTATTGTTGACCTGAGGATGGTTGGAGTGAAACCAGCACAGGACATTGTGGAGGTCTTGCTGGATCAGGTCTACACAGGTGCAGTAGAGGGACCAGTGAAGATGACAGTGTCATATGCATGCATGTGAATACTGTATGTGAGTTGACACAGGCAGAGGGGAGGTCATTAAGAAAAATAAAGAAGAGGATGGGACCCAGGATGAAGCCCTGAGAGACACCACCCTGAACAGGTAGTGGAGGTAACAGGATGCCTCCAACCTGCACTGACTGTAGATGATCCATGAGGTAATAATAGAACCAATCAACAGCAGGAGCTGAAATGCCAGCAGAACCCGGCATGTCAAGGAGGAATGGATGGGACACCAAATCAAAGGCTTTGGCCAGACTGATGAAAATGGCAGCTGTTATGTGCCCTGATCCATCCTATGGAGGATGGAGTCAGTGACACACAGCAGGGAGGAGATGATGGAATGGTGCTTCCAAAAGACAGACTGGGAGGGGAGAGGATGCTGAAGGAAGAGAGAAAGTCATAAAGTCTAGAATAGAAATGTTTCTCTTGCAGCTTTGTCCAGGGTAAACCATAATCTGGATTACAGGAACACTTCAGAATATGGCACACATCAAGGAAGCTGACATTGTTTTTTAAACAGCAGAGTTCTGTATTAGATGTGTATAGAATCTGACTCACCAGCTAATCTGACAATGCAGGGTGCATAACTAATTGAAATATAATATAATGTGAAAGTATATCTTGTAGTGCTATCAGTGTCTCAATGAGTTCATTAATATGTTAACTAGAAATGTAGAAACAGACAATGACAGAAGAACAAAAAAAACATTGGTCCATCCAGTCTGTCCATAAAACATAAACAAAAATAAGACACTATTATATATTGACCCTCTGAATGGTGACATCCTCTACAGTGTGGCACCCAAGTCCACCCTAGTCAGGCTGGACCCCATCAATCATGTTGTCTGTGACTTTTCCCAGAGCTGTCCAGTTTGCATGCACCACTGTGATCTTTTCTCCTCTCTGGGTAGGCTATTTCTAAAGAATTACCCTCTAACGCACTTTGCCCTACTGATCTTCAGATTCTGGACAAACCCTCTCACTGATTGTATATCCTCTACCCTCACACCTTTTTTACTCTTCACCTGTCCTTAGGTACTATAATCCTAAACAAACCCAGAATTAGCAGTTTAACCCTTTCTAATTCACAAACCTTAAATCACTTTTCTCATAAGGGGTGCAGCTGGTTATGGCACAAATCAGTTTAAGTAAAGAACCTTGTGCATACTCTCAGCCATGGCAAATCATCCCATATTACAGAATGCATTCTGCCTCAAATGGCTACTCACTTATTTTATCCCTAAGGGGAGTAGGGGTCTCTTAGTGTTAATTTCAGAGCTCTGATGTGAATTGTCAGCCCAGCCACCAAGCATCATGGTGGATCACCCATCAGCTGAGTCCCTATTCTAAAATGTAACTGCCTAAGTTGGACCTATTTAAATAAGGTGCACTGCCTAATTGGCTTACTTTAAATAAGGTGCAGTCGCCAGCCAATGTGCTGTTGAGAGGTGGAGAACCAACTAATGGAGACAGACATACATCTCCTAAACATTAAAAAAGAAAAAAAAAAACAGAGTTAGCAGCTCCACTCTTGCTCATTCACAAACTTTAAATCACTTGTCTCGTAAGAGATGCAACTGATTATGTCACAAATCAGTTAAAGTAGAGGACCCAGTACACACACCCCCCCTCGCAATTGCAGATCATTTAAATATTACAATTTGCTTTCAGCCTCAAATGGCTACTCACTTATTTTATCCAGGAGTGGGGCTCTAATGTAAATCATTAGCCCATTCACCAAACATCAGTGTGGACCACCCATCAGCTGGGTCCCTATTCTAAAATATAACTGCCTGAGTTAGCTCTTTTTAAATAATATGTACTGCCTAAATGGCTTACCTTAAAGGAGATAGGAAATGATTTTTTACATAGTTAACTGCCCTTCCATCTTCCTTTCCATGCCAGTTATATATTCTGATATGCTTTGTTTGATTTTTTTTATAAATAAATAATCTAGCTTTGGGGTACCCTCAGATCTAAGAAGATTCCCACTTTCTTCACCAGCTACTGCTCTTTTTTTTTATATTTCTAAGACATTCTATGGCATCGATAACTCCCATTCCATACTAGTCATATGAACCCATTATCCTATTATCTGAACCTTGAATGGTGTTACAGATGTCTCTTGAAAAAAAACATCCTGGTTAGGATTGCGTTTCCAATCCCCTTGGTTAAACTGTCTAAAGAATATATTTCTAGGAGTTTCTTTAACTCATCTTTGGGAAGATGCTTCAAGGGGGATTTCTATTTCACTCCTTTTCAAAGACGTTCATAAATGAAAACTTTTCACCAAGGCCCAGATTAAACAGATGGAGCAAGTAAGAGTCCAGAAACAAGTGCCATGGTACAGTCTGAATAAAATGGACTCTACTCTGGAAGACTACTTGTCCTTACCACTGGCCCCAGCACTAGGAAGTTAATCACCTGGGCCAGAGTAGGTATCCTTAACTCTAAATGTGCATACTTCAATGGACAGTTCACTGACAAATCAACACATCATTTATGTAGATGCAATAGGGGTTTCCAGGAAACCCTCTACCGTATTATAATTCAAAGTCCTTTATACAATCTCGCTCGTGATCAAACAATCAAAACATTTCTAACAAGGTATGCAGATCTGGATTATGAGCTCTTATTTATCCTACTTCATCCTATGACAAAAGCAGATGCTATACTAATCTCTAAATGTTTGGCTCTAATGATAAAATCCAAAAGAAAGCATTTTCCTATTGTATAACATGTGCAATTTCTAGCACATAAATTTTAATTTTCAGTGCTTGACAGATGACACTGTAGCAAAGTATTATTGTATTTTATGCAAGTAAAATTAGACAATTTCATTATGTGTTTTTAACTGTATGTATCTTATTTATTTTCTTCTTTTCATACTGTTGTAATGTCCAAATATTTTTCTTAAATATTATGGAAGACCAATAAACATGATGATAATGATGATGGTGGGGTTACAGATGTCAATAGATGTTCAGGCAGTATGAAAAGAGACAACAGCAACTGCTGAGGAGAGAGGGATTTGGGGTAGTTAAAAAGGCAACAGAATTAGATCATTAATTTAACAAAAAAGGTCAAAAACATATCCGAATACTGAGCAGATTATAGAAAGAACATCTGGAGGGCATCTAGAGGTGTAAAAACTGTTTCCTGTCACATTTAAATAACTTGCACTCCCCAACTAATTTGTTGTGATTGGTGGGGCGCCAGCTAATGAAGACAGCAATGCATCTCCCAAACATTAAACAAACAAAGAATTAGCAGCTCAACCATTGCTCATTCACAACTAGGAGACCTATGGCTGTCTCCATTTGCTGGCTCCCCATCAATCACCAGCACATTGGCTGTGGACTTCCTCTGTAATGTGTGGTGCCAGGGCTGATGATTCACATCAGATCTCTGAATGAACACTAAGAGACCCCCACTCCCTTAGGATAAAATAAGTGAGTAGCCATTTGAGGCAGAAAGCAAATTGAAATGTTTGAATGATTTGCCATTTGGGGGATGGTGTGCAATAGGTTCTCTGCTTTAACCAGGCATTATAACCTTGCTTCTTCTTTATTTCTAGCCATCATTTATTTATTGGACAAGCCACTTTCTCTTGGAAACACCTTGACTGTTGGAACTCTCTCCTCTCCTTCTTTACTCTTCCTCACACTAGTCTCTGAAGAGGCAGACCCGGGATATGCTTTGTACTTCCTGTGTCTGCTCACCTCCCTCTAAGTAGTCTGTCTGCCCAGTGGCTTGCTGCACCTCCGTTTTTGCCCATCCACCCCATGACAACTATTTGGAGCTTCCTCCCCTTTACTCTGCCCCGATTTCCTCTTTTACTGTCAATATTATTTAATGCACACTGCTGCTTTGTACATCTGTTTTATAGATTTCTATGCATGGACTATTGTTTCACTGCTGATTGTTTGCACTTACTGTTATTACTGTGATAATTATCTCCCATGTGCACCTTCCACAGGATGCATTTGGAAACTAGCTGTTTCTAGTGTAGTGTGCCTTGCCTGGCCAAAACTTTTCAATAAAGTAAATAAACTCCTGTGTGAAAAGTTAATGTGTTCTAGTTAGGGTTGGTATTAAACCCCATTTGTGGATGTACAATCTTTAGGGGACTTTATCAGGCTATGCTAAGGAGTTCTCAGAGAAAAGCAAACCAGTTTTGAAGGGCTAGACTATATCATGCTAGTACACTTTAAGTGGTATCCAGTAATGATAGTGACTGTAAATGAGCGACTGTCAAAACAGCGACTCATTTACAGCACTACCCTTTTGGGCTGCCCTGTAGGGGTAGCAAAGGAATACAAAAACGACAGTAGGGATCAGCAAGGGAGGGTGATGGAAGGGGAGGGATAGGGAAGAGGGTTTGTGTGGGGTAGTGTGCTAGGCTGCCACTGAGCCAGCCATGCGATGTGCTACTGAGGGTGGCTAGTTTCAGTGCAGTATGTACTGGGTTCAGGGCTGGGGACTGGGGACCAGGGAAAATTTTATTGCTGCCATTTTTTTTTGTCAGATTGTCTCCCCCTCCCCAACATACACCCCCCTGGAGTTGGTTATATTTAGTCTGGGGGTGCATGTGGCAAAGTCCCCCAATGAGGGGGGTGCAGGGGGGCACAGCCCCCTGCGTAAATACTATTTTAAGTTGCTGGATTTCTTGTCAACCAGAACAGTACATCGCCGATTTGCTTTTCAGCGATGTACACTCGCAGTAACAGAGATCGCTGTTTTGTGATCGCTGTTATGACATGAAACCACTTTAAGTACATGCAATAGATCAAGAAACAGATGAAGTTGCTCCGCTCAACCCCCTCTCGCCTGGAATCCTGTCTTACCCAGTCTGTTTCAGGAATAATCCCGATGTTGCAATGGCTCTCTGGTATTATCTGTCTTTCTTTGAGCTGTGCTCCTCAACTTTTTAATCATTATAGGATCAGAAATCTTTTCAGAAATCCTATCAATCTCTTTACCATCCAAATTCTGTAGTGCTTCTCTTGACCTAAAAACTTTGCACTTTGTAATTGCTCTCAACAACAGTTTCCTTTTACAACTGTGACCATTATTTTATTCCAGCTGTAAGTCCAATGATTCTTAAATCTGCTGCCTCAGTTCACTTTCTAAAATATCTATTTTTAGTTAATGTTTTGTAATCAGGTTGGTGGACAGACCCATATACGGTTATATAAACAACTAATTTGGTATTCACATAGAATTCCTTTATTACAAATGACTTTGTTCTAAGAGAGTATGTACTTTTCAACTTGGTTCATTCAGTACTTTTGTTCCTGATCACACAAAGCATCCTCACCAGTCATAACTCCAAGATAACAAAAATAAAAAAACTACTCCACAAATCTATAATTGAGATTTCAAAGTGCAGTTAATAGTCTTTTTTTTACTACCAGATATCTATTAATTTTCTTTTATCCAGGCCGATTCATTCCATGCATTCATGCATGCTCTATGAACCTGGAAAGGCCCTCCTGCAATTAAATCTAATTTCTACTTACCAACAGCCTCTTTGACCCTTTGCATTCCTGGCCAAAGACTTGCTTTCTATTATAACATATACCCATTGATATTGTAACATTAAAATGATCTTGTAAAATATTTATGTAAGGTTTTCCTTGCTAGCTTCTGAGAAACACAAGAACCAGTGTTTCCATAAGATAATATTAAAGTCATGTCAGGGCAGCTAGAAGGGAAAAGGTTAAAATAATTAAACCTAGCAGTTGAAATTGAAGGGAGCTCTTAAGTCCATTTTAAAAAAATGTATTGTCTGACTTCAACCTTTTCTAGTCATCACGTCCAATACTGATGTCTCAAATCCATTCAGTATTTAGACTTACATATTAAAACATAATGCAAACATTAAACGCAACTTACACATAATCTGTGACCCTTGACTTTAACATGTCAAGAAGTTCTGAATGAAAGGTATTACATACTATCAGTGGTACTTGAATAAAAACTTTACCAGAGCTACATTATCTAATTTTTTTTAAACTCAAGGAGAGCAGAAACTGCCACGAGTCATTCAGCCCTATTGAGAATACATTTGTAGCCAAAGAATTCATGGCTAGATGTTGTTATTAGGGTAGTATAAATGCCTATGGTTCTATTCACACATCACCCCCGGTCTGATTACTGCTTGTCTGCAAATAACTTAGGATAAGGAAGAACATGCACATTATATTTGCATGGTTTCATAGCATTATAGTTTTATTCATTCTGCTATTTCAGAAATCATGACTGTCAACTAAATTATTGACTTGGTTACAACTTAGAAAATGACCAGTGGAATATCATATGTATCACAGATGTGAAGAACTAGTAGACTGCAAACTACTTGTAAAGCATCAATGACTTTCTTTTGATGTTTCAAACCACAAAATATTTTATCATAAGTTGCTTATGGAAAAATAAAATATTGCACAAAAAGAATATGCATTACAAATTCAGGGCCCTATGTTCAAAACTTTGCCCCAGGCCTAAATTAGCACTGCCCAGCATGCTAAATTAGCCCAGAACCAATAGCCTGCTATATTCAAAAGGGATAGCCCCTGTGCTAAAACTGCTGAATATAGCATGCTAAGGAAGCAAGGCAAACTGGGCTGGGAGTGCAGTGCAACAATAGCTCAGGAATAAGACATCTGAGAATATAGCAGCCAAGAAGTGCAAACCACAACAGCAACCCAGTGCACAGTGACTGGAAGTACTGTAGAGGTGAAATACGTGGCCAATGTGTATGCCATCAAAGAAGTGGAGTCAGTAAAGCTGCAAGCATCAGCACATGTGAATGTACACTGTGCAGAAATGAAAAATGATTCCAGAACATTTGCATAGCGCACATATGTTTGCGCAGGTCTTGCGTGGTGCTAAGCCATTTGTCCGGCGATATCATGTTTGCCCAGGGCAAAAATCTGTTATATTCAAAAGTGACATGCAAATGAGCCTTACTTAGGCAGTCAGTGGGCAAACATCCAGATTAGCATCTCATTATGCCCTGATTTGCATGCAATTTGCCCAGCGCTATTGCAGGTTCCACAGCTCCACCTGTAGGTCAGTCTGGAAGTACAGGGGATGGCTGGGTCTACCCACAGCTGCACCTGTAGGTCAGTTGGGAGGAGCATGCTGGCAGCTGCAGGCTACATATGTACAGAACTGCATAGAAAAATGTGTTCCAGGGCACTGCACAGCACAGGCATTGGTGGTGATGCTGGATGCAGTAGTCCAACTGCAGGTCTTATACAGTGCACAGCAGACAGTACAGTGACACGGGGGGCCAGTAGTGTGTGAGAGACACAGCACTGCCTATGGTGTGATGGGCAGCATTAACTGCAGCACTGTACACAGTAACAGTCCCATCTTGCAGGTGTGTACTGACAGTGGACTGTACTGTACTGCTGTTGTGTGACTCACAGATGATGCACTACTGGCATGGGATGCTTACAGTGACATATACATGCTGGGTGAGTGTGCTGTGGTGTTTGTACAGCTGTGCGGTATGTGGCTGGAGGGGGACCCTTACCATCGGACAGGCATGCAGGTGTTAGGGTATTCCCTACACTGGACCAGCTGCACTGTGTGGCTTGTCCCAGCCATGTGGCAGCACCCAGTATGCGGTGCAGACTGGTCACCTGCACTCCCCCAGTGCTGCATGTGTGTCCTGGCATCTGTTGGTGTCCACAGAAGGGTGGTCTGCAGGTGTGTGCCATATGACCGCACTGCCATGGTATCCACTGGGGGCCAGGTCACCACTTACCGACTGGCATGGCTGGGACTGGTGGAAGATGATGGCATCATAGTGATGCCATCAGTGAGCAGCATGTTTCCTCTATATTTGACTTATTTTTATGTGTCATACTTCTTGGTTAGGGTCACGCAAAGCCACGCAAATGTCACGCAAAGCTGAGCAAAGCCACAAAGTCATGCAAAGCTGGTTTTCCCATAGTTAAGACAACCTTTTCCTGGGTGGTAATTTGTACTGCACAAAGTGTTGTGCTAAGCTGCACAAAACCACTTTGAATGGCTCTATTAGCTGAATATAACATTGCACTGACATGCCCCCTCAGTTTGCCCCTTGCATAATTTATTATTTTGCCCAGCACTAATGCAGTTTGCATGCACTATATGACCTTTTGAATATAGCAGGCCCACGTTAACCTGGCATTAAACCTGCACAAACGGTTTACACCCAGTGCAAAGTTTTGAATATAGGGACCTCATTGTGTTACTGTAAAAAGTTATTTCTTTTTTTTTTAAGTGTATATTATATGGATGCGGTAGCACTCCTATAGTTAGGGTTGAGTTGGCTATTTCATGTGAAACCCCAAAATCTGCACCTTAATTACTTTGGCATTGTTTGACAAAATAGCACAAAATTTGACAAGTGTGGTCAGGCTGTTGGAGTCTCAAGATACAAAAAGCTTTGTGATGACATCATGTTCAGGTTTTAAGATATGAAGCATCAAACAAACTAGAAAAAAACACATTTGGTCTCCCTATAATTAACATTGCATATTTTTTGCTCTCACCTACAGCCTAAATGATGTGGTTGAAGGGACCTGTCCAATGATATGCCTTTGGAAGGTTGCCTATAAAAATATTATATGGTTTCAGAGTTATAAGAATTTTTGAGATTACTGACAAATGTGAACATTAAAAAAAATGGTTGCAAGTGCTTATTTTCATGATTTACTTGTGTGGGGGGAAAATACTGATTGTGTTAAAAAATACCAATCATGATGGCTGCCATTTTATTTTTTTTTTTTTTTGGCACACACAGAGAACATATATAAAACTGACATATTTTCAGAAAGCAAACACCAGAATCTAGTTCAGCTAGACTGGTGTTTGTTTTTTGAACATTGTCCTGCAAGTACCTTTTCTTGGTGCCCCAAAGTCCAGGGTGCCCAGCTTAGTGAGACAAGACCTTCACTCGCATTCTCTGTATGAGGCCAAAGGGAATTTCTTGCATGCTGAAGCTGCAGCTGAAGTTGTACTACCAACTAAGGTTCACACAGTGAGCCATTGATCCCCAGCTCTTCCTGTCTCTACCTGTCTCTGTCACTCTCTTTGTCAGTTTGTCTGTATGTCTGTCTAGCTATCTATCTGTCTAGCTGTCTGGCTATTTTTTTAAATTAATTCTTTATTAAGTGGACTGGGGTGCTCACCCCCAGTACCACTTCGTTCTCCTCCCTCCCCTCAAGGTTGATCAGCCCCCCTTCCCAATGCTTAAATACATTTTCTTAATATATAAGTGGACCAGGTTGCCCATCCCCAGTACCATTTCTTTTGACATGCCTCCCCTCCAGATTGCCTACCTCCAGTCCTCCAATGTACATGGTGGCACTGGGGTGCCCACTGCCAGTGACACTGAACAGTGTTGGAATATGAACATGCAAACATATGAAAACACCAGCAGAAACAGGCCTCATGGTCAATCAAGTCTGCTCAATTGTGCAGCTAGGCCGTCAGTTTGCAGCTTCCCCATCCACCCCTCCCATATTCATAATTACCCCCCTCACACTGTCCCATCCCCTCTTAAAACTGTCTACCATGCTACAGGCTACTACCTCCTCACTCAGAGTATTCCACATATCCACCACCCTCTCTGTGAAATAATGTCTCCTAACTTCCCTCCTGAATCCCCCCCACTCGTAGCTGGTACTCACTGATGACCCTCCACCTTCTAATCTGGAAAATCCCTTCTGTCTTAGTCTTGTTAATCCCCTTTAAATAACACCTGAAATAAAAAACACCATCCCTTGATGTTTTTTTTTTCCTTTTTTTTGTCCTGTAAAACAGAAAATGGTCCCTCATTGGTCTCATCCTCCATTCACACACCCCACCCCTACCTACCACTCAGCAACCACTACCCCACACACCCGCACTCACCTGAACATGTCCCACAGTGTAGATCAACTCTCCAATTGAAGACATGTTTTTCTGCTGGAACCAGCAACTGCAATATGAGAAAATAAGGCAAGCGCGATATAATGTATTTCAAAGGGGGGGGGTTGAACTTTGATTCATAACTTTGTCATTATTGAATATTTTTCCATCAAATGTTCAACATGGCCTTTTTGGGACCCCACCTTATGACCAATGACAGTTGAATTATGGAAATCTGTCCTGAAAGGTAATTTTGTGGTCACTTTGCAAAATCACATTTTGGGTAGGATTTGACATTTTTGCTGCCATTGATCATGAGGTGGGGTCATAAGAAGGCTATGTTGAAAATTCAGGGTCAAAATATTCAAAAATGACAAAGTTATGATGTATGTTGACATTTTTCTATGTTCGCTTATAACTTTGGTATTTTAATTATTTTTTTTTTGTTAGTTATTTAACCAGGACTAGCACACTAAGCTGAAAGCTTTTTTTGCAGGTGTGACCTGGGAGCACAGGAAAGTTAAGTGACTTGCTCAGGGTCACACAGTATGCAAGTGGAAGCTGTGGGGTTCAAACCCAGGTCTGGTCTGCTGGATGTCACCAGATTTGCAGCTCAGAGCCTTAAACCACTGTGCTATACTGCCTCCTATTTTGAGCCCAACTTTTCAATATAGCTATTTTTCACACCACCTCATGAACATAATAGCTGTCATTTTTCACATCCTGGACAGAATGTGTTTTCGCACCTGCATCATGGAATGATGTATCAGCAAGGAACTGAAAATTTTCACCTACCCGATTCATGAGGTGGGGTCAAAAGAAGGTTGTGCTGAACATTTGGTGTACAAATATGGTAAAATAACCAAATTATGTGTGAACATTGCAATATTTCAACATTCACTTATAGCTTATCTAATATTCAATATTTTGACTCCAAACCTGCAACACAGCCATTTTTTCATACCACCTCATAAATGTGATAGGCACCATTTTTTAAATCCTGTACAAGACATCTTTTGGTGTTATGCTAAAGGGTATGGGCTGGTGGGGGAGTGGGGAGGGACCTGGGAAGACAGTTATCTCTATGCCAAGGACACACTACACTTGAGTGAGGAGGGAAAGAAATTGTTGAAACAGAGGATGGAGGAGTACATAGAGGAAGTTGGGAATTTAAACTAGGAGCAGGGGGTGGCAAGTGGGCAAGAGACATGCAGAGACCACAGGCTGGGAAGCCATATGAGCTTACCCGCCATAACAGTGACAAAGGACAATTGTTAAGTACTATTGGTGATGCTAGTAAAGGAGGGCAGAATGGTGGGAGAAGGGGTGGAAGGTGGTCACCCTTAATGCTAGCAGCCTTGGGAGGAAAACTATAGAGTTACAGGCACTCATGGCAGAGGGAGAGGTGAACATTGCAGCCATCACAGAAACATGGGTCACCCAATACAATGACTGGGACCTCTCTGTACCAGGGTACATGTTATTTAATAGGGATAGGGTGATTGGAAAAGGAGGGGGGTGGCACTATATGTGAAGGAAGGACTGAAGTGTGTAAGGGAGGAAGGGGAGGAGGGTAGTATGGAGTCACTTTGGATGCAAATCCAGGATTCCAAGAATAGGAGTCTCAGAATGGGAGTGGTATACAGGCTGCCCTCTCAGATGGAGAAGTTAGACAGGGAGCTAGCAGGACAGATCAGGAGGACCTGCAAGAAGGGAAGTGTGGTGATTGTGGGGGACTTCAACATGCCAGGAGTGGACCCCAACAACCAGGAATAGAAGGGAGCAGATACTGCTGAATGCCTTCCAGGACAGCTTCCTGATGTAAATGGTCAGTGAACCAACCAAGTTAGGAAATACCCTTGATCTTGTGCTGGCAAATGGAGAGTTTGTGAGGGAAATTAGGGTGGAAGAACCACTGTCAGGGAGTGACCACCACTCAGTATGGCTCACATTGGATATGGGCAAGGAAGGAGTGGAATCTGGCACAAGAGTGCTGGACTTCAGGAGGGCCAACTTAAGGAGGATGGAGGAAGTGGTAAAAGGGTAACTGGCCAGAATTCAACCTACTATGGGCACTAATCAGAGGTGGGAGCTCATAAAGCTGGGGATAGTGGAGGCAACCAGAACCTGCAGCAAGGCCCAGTGCAAGAATAATAAAATAACAATAATAATACAATTTATTTGTATAAGCGCCTTTCACATTTCAAGAAGCTGTACAATTCACATAAAAACAGAACACGGTATATACAATGTAAAATCAGGAAAATACCAAAAATGCTTTCCCTCATAAAAAAAGTCTTGAGTGCCTGCTTAAAAATTCCCTCCATCCTGCACTCCCGAAACTGATGGGGCAGAGAATTCCTGAGGGTAGGTGCCACAAACCCAAAGGCACGTGCACCAGATGACTTTAGATTAACCCTCTGAATCTCTAGCAACCCCTCATCAGCCGAGCAGAGATGTCACAAAGGGGTGTAAGGAACCAGGAGCTGTTTCAGGTAATCGGGTCCCGATCCGTGTATGACTTTGTAAGTCAAAAAACCTACTTTAAAGGTGATCCACCACTGTATAGGCAGCCAGTGCAGATCGTGCAGCACAAGGGTGATATGAAATCTTCTAGATGCCCTAGTCAACAAACATGCTGCCACGCTCTGCACTAGCTGCAAGTGGTGGCTATCAACCCCAGAAAGCCCTAGGTAAAGGGAGTTGCAATAATCAAGGCACGATGTCATAAAGACATGGACCAAAACAGGTAGATTGCTGGATGGAACAAGGTGCCTAATCCTAGCAATGTTCCTGAGATGGTAAAAGGACAGCCTGATGACTGCCGACACCTGATGATGAAGAGTCAGGCCATCGTCAAGCACCACTCCAAGATTACGCACCCATTCAGAGGTGAGAATCTGGGTCTCCCCCAGGACTAAACAGGAAGGGAGCCCAGTCCTCAACCCCTCTGCCCTATAACCCGGGTCCACAACCAGAACCTCAGTCTTTCCTGGGTTCATCTTTAAACCACTGGTATTCATCCAATCTTGGATTTCTATGAGGCAGCTGTTCAGTACAGAGACAGCACTATCCTGGTCAGGAGCAAAAGACAGGTAGAGCTGGGTATCATCAACATAGCAGTGAAACCTCAGCCCATACCGTCTTACAATGACTCTGAGGGGTTGCATATATACTGCAAATAACATGGGAGACAGCACCGAACCCTGAGGAACCCCACAGGGCAGTAAGAAAGCCTCAGATGAAAATAAACCTGAGACAACTCTCTGCGTTCTACCAGTGAGGAAAGATGAAAACCATCTGAGGACTGTACCAGACAGCCTGCAGATAAACCTCAGATGTTCGAGCAGAACCCCATGATCCACAGTATCAAAGCTGATGATAAATCCAGGAGAATCAAGATAGAACAGTGTCTACGATCTCTCGCCATCAGGAGATCATTGAGCACCCGAACCAGAGCAGTCTCAGTACTATGCCTCTTATGAAAACCCGATTGGAGAGGTTTGTATAAATTATGGATGGTAAAATGGTTATCCAGTTGAGCAGCCACAACTTTCTCAATAACCTTCCCCACAAAAGGGAGGTTAGAGATAGGCCTGTAGTTTGCTAGGTTCTCCAAGTCTAAAGAAGTTTTCTTCAGAAAGGGGGGTCACCACCCCTTCCTTCAGAGAACTAGGGAACTCACCCAAATCCAGAGAGCACCGGACAATCCGAGCTAAGACCAGGTCAATAATATCACTACAACCCAAAATCAGGGAAGTAGGGCCAGGGTCTAAACTACAGCAAGTGGGATGCATCTCCTGGACAATCCATATAATATCTACGAAATCCAGCAGGTCAAAGGTACACCAGGAAACTCCAGGCTCTGTGACAAAGCACCGATCAACAGCAACCCCCTTAGAGTGATTCGTGGCACTCCCGCCTGATGTCAGCCACCTTATTCGCAAAGAAGCGAGTGATCTCATCACACTCAATTTGTGAAAAGACTCAACGGAATTGCTGACAGGCTGGGTTGCACAGCCTGTCAACAGTTCTGAAGAGTTGAGCCGGTCAATTTCGTGCAACAGAAATTTCCCTGGACAGGAATTCTGCCTTCTTACAAGAAATTTCTGTTTGATAGAGTTTATAATGCTCTAATAAAATAAGGTGGTTGGCATCAGAGGCAGACTTCCTCCAACGATACTCTAACCTATGCCCCAATCTCCACAACTCCCTTAGAGCCCAATCAAACCAAGGGGCCCAGGGTGATGCGGGAGTGGGCAAACATGGATAGGAGCAATCAGATCAAGATCTGAGGATACGGCCCCATTATGGGCCGCAACCAACTGCTTTGGATCTGTGCAAGTCTTGTCCAACAATGAGAGGTCAATAACCACCATCAGGTCTTCAGGGACCACATCCCACAAAGGACGGTACCTGACCAACTCCACAGGGGCTGACCTTCTATGGGGGGCCAAAAAATTGAACCCAACCAAGTAGTGGTCGGACCAACTGACTGGTTCCATCACTAAATCAGTGACCTCGTTCCCCAGGAGAAAAACCAAATCAAGAGAGTGACCACCCTTGTGTGTAGCTGAGGAGACAACCTGCGTGAAGCCCAGAGATGTTATCACCTGGAGGAAATGTTGACCAAAAAGTGAGGATTCATCATTGACCCAGGCTTTGAAGTCACCCAGAACCATCAGTCTGGGCGACTCCAAAGCCATGTTGGTGGCAAAGTCTGCTATTTCCTGCAGGAACAGCTTCTCATCACCTGGTGGATGGTAGATGAGAGCTATCCTGCACCCCACACCAGCTACCACAGTACACTCAAATGACCAGGCCTCCTCAACTGGTATACTGGTTATGCCCAATTCGGTCTTGAATCAAACTGCAAACCCTCCCCCCCGCGGTCCAATCTCGGGCGATGTACACCGAGTACCCGGTGGGAACAGCAGCCTGTAAAAAAGGGGCAGCATTCCCATCCAACCAGGTTTCAGTAATGCAAACCAGATCTGCCCTAGCAACAAAGTCTGCAATAAGACCAGTCTTGTTGCAGACAGATCTGGCATTGCACAACAGCACCCAAGTTGGACGAGGTTGGTGAACTGTCCCAACTACTTGCCCTCCCAAAACAGAGGTGCCCTTGGGTATGGGAACCAGAATGGAATCACCACATTCCAGATACCATTTCGCCCAAGGGCGTCCTCTGGTCCTAACCACCCCTTTGGGAGAGCACTGCTCATTCAGGCTCCACTGTCCGCAACCCCCCACCCATCCCCAACACCCCCCCACAAGCAATCCCCAAAGCTCGACAACATTGGTAGGTAGAAGCAAGCAGAGAGGGAGAGGAGAAGGGGCGGAAGGCACAGAGAGCGGAGGCCAAATAGCACAGGACAGGAGGAGCAAGCAGGCACATTTCACTTACAATATAAAAACAATGGGGAAAGCACATAAAACACAAATTTTCTAGATCACAAAAGTGATACTGCAAACAAAGCAAGAACCCCAAAAAACAGCTTAAACAACAATCTTTGCTCTAATAAAACATATAAACTATCCCGCTTCCAGTATAAGATAGCTTTCACACCCCCAAAATAAAATAAAATAATACAATAACACAGTCTCCTCTCACTGGATAAAATATATTTAAAAATATAAAAATTCTCCCTCTCCTACAGCCCTCTCACAGCCAAGGGGGGGGGGAATAATAATCAAATGATAAAACAATCCCCTCTCACAGGATGTTTAAAAACAAAAACAACAAAAAATAACAAAAAATTCCCCCATCCCACAGACCTCACACAGTCAAGGAAGGAGGAAAAAAAAGAAAATAACAAGGCACCCTGGTTCTCTCACCACCAGGGAACTCTAAAACAAATTTAAAAACAGGAAAAAAAAAGGTATCAAATAGTAGTAGGCACCACAATAATCCAGCGCAATCCAACGTAAATTAACCAAATGTCAAGATTTAACAAAGCAGGATAAATATTTCCAATATGCAATAATGTCTCAGTAAACATCCAAAAAGGGACTAAAAAGTCTCCAGAGAAGCCAGTATATATAGGCCAAGCCA